>JAHLSL010000007.1:7834496-7865899 GCA_025920805.1 Petroica traversi
TGTTCCCTGCTCGGCGCCCCGGGGCTGCGAGAGGCTCCCGTGTCCCCTCCGCAAGCCGCCGGGGAAAGGGGGCGGCGCTGGCACACAGAGAACCTGTCGCTCCCGGCAGCCAGGTGAAATAAATGCCTGCGTCGTGCTCCGCTTGCATCGCGGCGTGTCCCGACCGGGGCATTGGTTCGGGCTGTACCGGCGGTCTCGCTCTTACACGGGGCATCGTTGGCTGTCGTGACTTGTCGTGTCCCCGCCGCCTCACCGGGCTGCGGGGAGAGACGGAGGGAGGGGGAGAGGCGGCTCTGGCGCAGAAGCGGCGCGGGGGCTCAGCCGGAGCTGGGGATGCCCTGCCGGAGCTGGGGATGGGGTTTAGTCGGAGCCTCGGTCCAGGGTGGGCTGGAGGAATTGCCCCACAGGGGCCTTGGGAGCCCCGGGCGCAGCGATGGGGCTGGCAGCCGGGAGAGCCGCAGCTCTAAGGAATGTGCGGAGCTGAACACGGAGAAATGTGTGGTGTTTGGCTAATTTCAGTGGGATGAGGTCACCGTCCTTTTTGGACGTTGTTTATCGAGGGATCACTAGGGAGGAACAGTTGGATGCGTGATCCTGAACGGACAAGCTTTGCGTCATAGTTGCCGCTTGCAGCATCTCCGCTCGTCCCGAAATCCATCGTGACCCTCCTCGGTCTTCATCCCCCGGCTCCGAAACGCCCACGCCACGCTGCCCTGCAAACCTAAACAGGCTCCGGCACTGCCCTCACCACCCCTAAATCACGAAGCTTGGCCGCACTGCTAATTCCCTCCTGAGTGCTGTTTTTCTCCTCATCCCGCTTCTCTGCTTTCTCTCTTTCCCCCTCTCTCCCGCCTTTGCTGCTGTCCCCAGTCAAAGGCTGGCTTAGCTGTCAAGACAACTGCGGCTTTTGAAACGATGCCGTGAACCTGCCATCAGAAAGACAGGCTCAGACGGATGTCTTACATGTTCCCATCACTTGTTCAAGACTGCTTAGCTCTGGACCAGCAGAAGGGATTGTGCACCAAGCCTGAATTTCTCCAGCAGCGGGGCTGCAAATAAGTTTCTATCAGAGACAAACCTGCAATTTCCTCCTTTGCCGCTCTTTTTGCTGTTGCATATGTGTCCTCTTGTTTTGCCCTAAAAAAAAATAAAAAAGAAAAAGAGAAAATTTGAGAAAACATAATAGGATTCCAGTGCCCGTAGCTGAAGCAGCTGTACTAATGTATTCATCCCCAGAAAGAGAAAACAAATTCTTATATCATTTAAAGATGTCAGAAGCCTTTCCACATTAAAAAAATGTCTGTTGCCAAAGGGATAAAGTGATGATTTAATTAAATACCTAGCATTTCAATTGCTTTGGAGGGGTTTTTTTCTTTTTCCATATTGTGACTCCAAAATATTAGAGATTTCTAATACAATTATTACAGCAAGATATGTCACCAATGTTTAATTGGTTTAGAATTTTGTGTTACAAGCTATGTTTCTCTGGGGCTTAAAATGTTGTTTCAACGCTGCTGAGACATGCTGAACACTTCTGCTTGCCAGTAACGTTTGGAATATAGTTGTCAGAGCAATAGCTACTTAAAACAGCAGAAATTATAGTAAAGACCATGGAGTAACTCTAAATTTTAGTAAATTGTTTGAAGAAATAAAATAATAGTGCATTACATCGGAAAATCACCTGAGAGGAAAGAATTAAAAAAAAATCCACTGAGAGAAGAGTGGTAATCCCTTACAAACTTAGACAGGGATTCTGTTGGAAGACACAGAAGTGCAAATGGCATGTGATTATGGGAAACTAATTTCTCAGCTGCAGACTGGAAGGTACCACTGGGAACTGGTAGGGCTTAAATGTTCTGGAGTGTCATAGAAACTCGATTTCTCAAGCAAACAGTCCATGAGAGAGGATGCTATTTTAGGCCTGGTATTAATAAGCAGCAAGGACCTTGTAGAAGGCCAGAGTGTTGAAACCAATCATGAACTGAGTGATCACGAACTAATCCAGATGAAGTTAAACTGCAGGAAGGACAAATGCAGATATTTGACTGAGTCTTGGGAATGCAGAACAGCAAACTTAGAGAAATGGGGAAAATTCCTGAGGCTGACAGGATGGATGAAGCCAAAGATGATTTTTACTTAGAGATATTGGAAGAAGCAGCAAAGAACAATTGCCAAAGCAAGGATTTTTCAAAGTTAAAAAGGTTAGAAACAATACCCTGTGCCTAAAACAGTATGGTGAAAGAAGGAGGGTGGTGATGCTGGTAGCCTTAAGTCTACTGCTGACCTTACTATGGGGGTGAGTTCCTCCATGAGAAAATGACTGTGAGCTGCCAGCAGAATGGCTATGGAAAAGACTCACTTGAGTCTATGATGCACAAAGCATGGTATTTCTAGTAAAGAGAGGGAAGTATTAATATGGCTTTACACAGCACAGCTGAGGAACCTTGTTTGGAAAATTGCATCCAGTTCTGGTGACTTATGGTCAGAAAAGATTGACTCGGGTTGCCACAGGTGCAGAAGAGGAATACTGTGGTGCTGAGAGAACAGAGTATCCATATTCTTGAATGGGAGCTGCAAGCAAGCAAGCTTGGCTTCCTTTACTAGCCAAACTAAGCCAAAATAGTGTGATTCACACAGTAAATATCAAGGAAAGAGCAGTATTTCAATTGAAGGATTATGTTAGCAGAGGATGCATGGTCATAGATTGGTCATGAGTATACTAAGACTGAAAAGCTTTCTAACCATTCCAAGAACAAACAAACAGTACTCCAGGAACAAACACCTACATGATTTTAATCAGGGCACGATGCTTTGTTGTGTCCAAAGGGGATCTGAAGATGACTGAGCTGCTGCCCTTTGACATTGTACTGTAATCATTCCCAAGTTTCAGGCCTGCTTCTGGTCCTCTCCCCCATTTGGCTTGTGAGGTTTTATTCAACTGCCTCTGAGGCACTGGAAATTAGTCAGAGACAGGATGTAGAAAGGGCTGGTGACATTAAGTCATCAGGTGGTTTGTGGTGCATCTTGCTCACAGGCGCACTGTGATTGCCACATTTGTGTCACCACAAAACCTTTTCCCTCAGGTGAGCTTAGCAAAGGACTGTTTTGTGTTCCACCTGCCCCCTTCTCAGAGTCTTCTGGGAGATTTATTTGGTAAATATCTTGTTTTATGGGTACTGATTATAATATTTTCTGATATTGTGCTTGAGAGGTTTAACCTTTTACTGCAGCTCGTAAGTTTATTACCTCTTACCAAAAAGGGTTTGGTGACCCTTGATGAGTGGGGATGCAGAAAAGTTATTGCTCTGAGATCTCCTAAACAAAATGGCCATTATTTGTTTGTAGAGGGGAATCATTCCCAGTCCAATCTTCCCAGAAGTGGCATCAACAGGTTCTTTTTAATTCTGGAAGTAAACCTGAGAGGGAGAGAGAAAGAGGGCAGCAAACCGTTGTTTCTTATGTGAATTTGCTTATTGCAATTAACAGTCATTCAGCAGAGCATTTGTAATTTGGAATGGTACAGAACATCCTTATTAACCCTGCTGTTTCAGGTGCCATTTGGCACTGCTTCTGTGTGGAATGCTAACTCTAAGTGTTGTGGTTTGTGTGCTTCACATGGCTCTTTCACAGTCTCTGAGAAGGTGGTTAGGGTTTTTTTCTAATCAATAGCTATTGTGGATCTGAACAACACTTAGCAGGAGCCAGTTTCCACATTTCTGGCACCGGGGCAGTTTCTTGACTTGCAGCTTCCTCATCCTTCGCTCCGGATTGAAGATGCTTGTTAACAGAATAGTAAAATCATTAAATTTATATTCTTTTTTATTGCTGAAGCACTACCCAATTTGTGGGAATACACATTCATTTATTGCATCCTGTGCATGAGATAGGGGTTCCTCAGGGTTTATTTCAACTGCTACTAGGCAATAATGTCTAATGTGATAGCCCATTTGTTTAGGGAAAAAAAATTCCCCTGCCCAAGCTACGATTTTCTACTTTAATTTCCTAAAAAGTGACAGTTTTCCAAATGACAAGCATTTAAGGTGAAACATTCCCCAACTCTTCCAGAAGCAAGTTATATATGCCTTTATGCATTTGCTATGTAACATTTTTCTTTTTTTTTCAAGTTAATTTGAATTCCCAAGTCAACTTACAGAGCTACTTCACAATTGGCAAGTAATATAAGTATGGCATAACACAACTACATCTCAGTAATCTTAGGGCCTTCTTAGCTCTCTTGTTGAGACTATTTAAACATATTGAGGTCCCCAGGCTCCCCTATTATCAAGACTGCCATTGTGCCCGTGCCAAATTGACTTTGGAGTCAAATGAAATTTTGGAGTGCATGTCAGTGGATTCCCAAAGTGGTTCATGTGAACTCTAAGCTGTGTCTGGAAAAACAGACAAGATACAGCTCCACAGCAGGGAATTGCTGGAGCACAGCAATGCCTCAGCCATAGGTCTCCCTTTTGGTGTGGCTGCAAAATCAGAGCTCTGATGGGAAGAGTGCAAACTCAGCAAGATCAGCTCTCACAATATGGAGATTTCCTTGTGACAGCTGAATCTGAATATAACTGATAAAAGCATCTTAAAGGCTGCTTTGTGCCTTTGGAGCAGCACAAAGAGGCTTTATCAGGAAGAAGGATTTGGTCCAAAAGATTCCTGGAGACATAAAATGTCAGTTATTGTGCTAGTTTGTAACTAGCAACTGCAAGGATTCTGTTGAAACCTGGCAAAGTAAAAGGCTGACATGAATGTAACAGCTGTATTGATTTATTCAGATGCCCTCATTTTTCTGGATGAAACATCCTTAGGATATCCTGATATTCTTAGGATTTTTTTCTCCTACAAGAATCTCAGAACCTAACCATACAAGAGAGAGAGTCTTACCTAATGTTTTCAGAAAGACCAGGTGGGTATATTTTCAATGCTTAGAGTCTTTTATTATTGTAGAAATTGTTACAGGCTCTTATTCAGTAATCAATAACAGCTCTTTCTTCAGAGTGATGTAACTACTTTTACTTTCACCTTTTCTGCATGTAGTCATGGGAACACCAAACAACCTGTGAGAATCAGACTTAGGAATAATTTGAGCATTTGAGATGGTTGGGAGGTGGTCAGTGTCTCATAATTTTCCTGGCTTCCAGCTTAGCTGTGTTCTAGAAGCCTAGAGGAAACCACTTCTCTGTCACAATGGTTTCCTTTGTCTTATCATACATCCAACCCTGTAGTGCATCTTATGGGATCCAAGACCTGTGCACACCTGTATGACAGCATAAAGTCCTTCTCTCTGGCTTTTACCCTAAAGCTTGTAGTCCCCTGGTGATCTGCCTCTTGTGATTCCACACTTTTCCCCACAGTTCTTAGCAATTTTCTCACCCTGTGTAGTAAAATTGTAATTCAGATTTACAGTTTCCCAGGTACCATTCACTCTGTCTCATGACAGTATGCATAAAATGAGGTAACTCTGGAGAAGCAATAATTATCCAGCTGTTTGTCTGAAGATACCTCTGAGCTGGAGTCTATTTATCCACTTGGGTATTCAGAGTTAGGAGACATCAGCATATTCACTGGCTGATACTTAGAATAATTTCACTTTCACCTATAATTTTTTATCACAGGTTTGGGGAGGTTTCTGACCTGTGCATATGAATGCAAATGACTAAAAGTGCTCCAGGTGGTATTGGGAAGAGAGTGGCTGTCTTGGGAGGAAAACAACTGGCTGTGTTAGCAACCCCTACACACTGCATAGTTAAAACCCAGGAGCAGGTATCTAGTTTAAATGTATCTTCAGGGAAGCAGGATTACATTCAAATATTTTCCTTGCCAAGTTTCAGCATTCCGTGTATCAAATATGCTCAGTTTTCAGGTAAAAAAAAGTAAAAACCAATTGTGCTCTCAGGACAATTTCAGCCTGGCCCCTATGAATCAAGCTTCCCTTCTTTTCCCTTCCTACTGGTTATGATGAATGCTCTGCAAGGCACATTACACCCTAATCAGCATTTGCATAATCTTTACTATCTCTGTGATTGCAGTAAGAGGAGGTTATATATAAGCTAGACAGTAATTAACGGGAGCTAGAAAGAGCCCAGTTCCAATGATTAGCATGAGGCAGCAGTGATTCAAGAGGGTGAGTCTTTCATGTGCAGCATTTGGAAGAGAACTGCCATGCTAGGGGAACTACTTTGAGTTTCTTAATCAGCAGGACTATTCAGATTTTTGGATGCAGACCCCATGAAAGCCCAAGCAGCAAAAGGAAGCCAGACGGAGCTGTTGGACATCGAGTGTTCAAAAATGGGATATAATCTTCAACAATCCCACCACAGAGGCTGCTGTTTTGGTGTTGGGGGGATAACAGACATGCTCTTTTGGCACCAACTCACACAAGAGCCAGGTCCACCCAAGAAGCAGCCCTTCCTGCTCTTCCAGATGCTGAAAGACCTGATGTAGGAGTGGTGAAATACTAGCTGAGATTCTGCAAAGGCCTGAGCTAGAGTTAGAGAATTAGAAAAATTCCCTTGAAGCCTCCAGATGATTGGAAAGGAGTGTGCCTGACAGAACTGGCTTGAAGATTTTCCACAGTAAATGCATGAGCTACTTCTCTCAGCAGTGGTCTGAGAGTCTATCTGCTGTAGCCACGGGATGGTGTCTCTGTCACTGGCATCTCCCTGCCAAAGAATGGGCAGAGGGTGGTAACACTTTGCTCTTGCTGCCCTTGAAACTCAGAAAGGTTGCTTAGGCTGCAGCTCCATAAAGAACCCTTGGAGCAGCAGAAGATTTAAGGAGAGGTCAGCTTACAGGACACGCTTAGTAATCTGCTGCCAGTGTGAAAAACAAGGGTTCTTTGCAAATCAAAATGAATTTTGCATTTATTTTTTCATAAGAACAGATAATAATAGAACAGAACTGTTGTCAAACTGCAGGCAAGCCCAGACACTCTTATAATTTTAGCAGATGGAGCCAAAGGAGCCCCAGAATATTCTAAGGACAACCCTCTCACTTTAATAATAACAGGCAAATGTCGTCAGTGGGTTTGAGGACAAGGGGCTGCTGTGTTCAGCCCCAAATGGAATAGCTGAGCTCTCAGGATTCTTAGGGAGCTGAGACAGTGGGACTTCACCATTTATTAGGCCACACCACAACAGTTCCAAGGTCCTTCACTTATTAATCCTTCCTAGTTTGTATCCCAGAGAGATAAGGGTCTTTTTCTGATCCTGTACCACTTTCCTGAGTTCAGTCCTCAGCGACTGCTTCAGCTGCTAAGAAAAATGCTTTCACATCCTGAATTAAATACTCCTCTGTTGCAGACAGATGTGAATTAAAATGCACAAAACCTTATGTCATCTTTGCACTGAATTAAAAGCCACTAAAAGAAAATTCTTCTTTGGCCTCATTCTTACCTGGGGATTGCTAATTTGTCTTTGTGCAATTGCTGCAGACTGACATCAACATAATCCAGAGCAGGAAGAGGCCTCAAACTTCTCCTGGGCAGTTTAAGATGCTACAGAGTCATAAAACCAAAACCCAGTATCCCTCCCTGCTCCAGTTTCCCCAAGGTATCAGGAAGCATTCTGTCTCACATTCAGAGTGGAAAGCTGTGGTATTTGCACTGCTTTCTTGGAGTTACTCCCAATCCATACTCTGGTAAGAGACTGTGAGCTCAGCTGAGAACAGAACTATTTTTCATTACCTGGGCCTCCCATTTCAGCGCTCGTGGAGAGAGAAGGTGGCAATCTGCATCTTTCCCTGCAGAAAGAGAAGTTGTTTCCAATGGTATTACTGCTAAAATATAGCTTTGCATCTTTTATAGACCTCAGGAAGTTCTTTATTTATAAGGAGGGCATTTCTAAACCTCAAACACATCTGAGGAGCTACAAAATTGCCAATTCTCACAATCTTTATCATAAGTTTTGTGATATTTGAGGCTTTTTCCTCAAAGTACCAGCTCCTGGAACGATGTGATTATGTAAAAAACTCCCATTTTTCTTTGATTTAAACAAAAAGGCAGTAATTTTCCCTCTCTCATGGTTATAGATAGAAGCTTAAAAATATAAACAGAGCACACTTCAAAGGCTGAAGAATCATAAGGCAAAGCAAAATGAATTGAACATATATTCACTCCTAAACATTATAACTGGAAGTCCCTTTCCTGCTTTTTTTTTAAAGATCTGACTCATTATTTTTAAATTATTCAGCTTGGCAATACCATATAGATTCATTATCCTTTTGGATAAAATTCTTTGTCATGCTAAAGGCTAAATTGAGCCAAGAGTAAGATCACTATAAACAATTACATGTATTGTCTATTCTTGGCTTTTAAAAAACATCATCTACTCTTAACAAAAACTCTGTAATACAATGAAGACTAAAGCTTTCATGTAGGCAAGCTCCAGTGTATGACAAATATAAAAATTGAAAGGCACAATGGAAATAGAAGTTAATAAAACTTGAAATAGGTGAGATTTATTTCTTTAAAGTCTAACTTTTCTCATACCCACTGGACCACAGTCTGTTCTGGGTTACACTAGGGTAAACCCAGAGTAAATCCAGCGAAATAATCTGATTTTATTGGTCCAAACTTATATATTTTGCAGTGAATTGATATCAGTTCTGCAAAGTGTATTTGTCATTCCATTTCTACTTCCACCACTTATATCAAAATCTAGTAACAACAATGTGATTGGGGGTTTGGGGAAGTACTAATATTAAGCCTGTGTGTGCAACTTCACTTTGTCTGATGTCCCTTCTGCCCTGCTCTGAATGTGTATTCTGAAGCCCTTAATGATGCAATCACATTTTTTTCCACAGGGTCTGGTACCTCTCTGAGTAAGAGATCATTCTGCTGAGGTTTAGATATGAAGCAGGCAGCAAGAGGGACTCCTGCCTTCCAGACCTGTATTTCACTTTATCCTAAAGAGGGACTTGATGCTACAGAAACCAGGCCCTATAGAAAGTGGGTGAAAAGTGGGTATTTGCACACAGAGCTAGTAAGGAATCCAGGATTGAGAAGACTTTAACATGCTGTGCTTCAAACACCTTCAAGGAGAAGGGAAAAGCAAGCAGCCTGTAAAAGAAACACTATCCAGGAGCCATACTTGCAGTCCTCTAATTCATAATCAGAAGGTGCTCTCCATTATGCTACCAGAATGCTGTTGGCAAGGACTTTGCTGGGACAGATGGACCCTATAATCAAAGTTGAAAGATGGATAATGAAATTTATTTCTAAAACCACACCTAATTTCTCCCAAAAATAACAGAGCAAAATGAAACCCTTGCCAAGCTGATATGAAGATCAATTGAGTGTTTGTGAAGCCCTCAAAAGCAGCAGTGATGAGTACTAGAGAGAAAATTTTAGGACTTGAGCTAGCATATCACTGACAAAAAGTAAGAGGACTAGAGGTCTTACATGGTTACTCTCAAATCCTCCAATGCCAAGAGCACTTATCCCTCAAACCCTCTTTTAAAATCCTGTTTACTGCCTAAGAGAATCATCCAGCTGGGATTCAAAGGGCAGAAAAAGTATGTACCAGAGAAAAACAAATATTTAGCACCCTTACTTAGAAGGAAACAGATGGATTTTCAAACAAGTTTGGATAACACAAAATACATGTGTAGGCATCACCCATTAAATACCACAGATAAAACAAAATTCCTAAGGTCCTCTGTCCATCTTGTGTATCAAAGAAATTCAAGTCCCTTGGAAAGAATAGTATCCCACTAGGGACTGCATCATAACACAGTCTTTATTCTGACATTTTTCTGAGTCATCTGAATTTCTGAATCACCTGAACTTCAACCTCATTGTCGCTTGTACATGCGGATTTCTATTTTGGGTTGAGGGCAAGGAGAGTGACGACTGATTTTTTTTTTTTTAATTGTGTCATCCAGAGTCATTCACAGTCTCATGCTCAGATATGGGAGACTCTTTACATCCACTCCACAGACTTCTGCTGCTTGACCTACCAGAGCAGCTTCTCACAGTGCTGCAATGCTGGCTGCTCTGGAGGAAGAGCTCCTCTCCTGCCACCACAGCATCACTGCTGTTTAACCACAGCAGAGCAGGGAGGCTCAGCAGCCTGGATGCCTTTCCATGCCCTGATGAGGGGTGTTGCATCTTGAAGGGCATTCCCCTAAAAGGGACCCTACTTCCTCTCATGCTGCTCCCTTTTCCCATTGTTTTATCTGCACTCTCAATTTCTCAAGGGATCCCGTCCTCATCCCAGTCTCTCTTTCACTATAACCTCCAACTCTTCATTTCTACACTGTCAATGCCTTTGCACCAAAGACCAGCCATCTTTTAATCATGTTCATTACTGTTTTTCCTCCCTTGCACTTGTACAATTTCCCTTTCCATTTATATCTCTGTCACCTCTAAGCCTGTGCCCCATACCAGTTATAATTGTGACACCTTTGCCAAAATAACCCAGAGGAGGGTTACTGGAGACAGTCGTGCTGCAATCTGAACCCTTGTTGCTGCGTGAACACTACAAATAACACAAACTATTGAAACACGGTAAAAAGCCATGCAGGAGCAAGGGACAATATGTTTGTCTGTTGATTCAAGTTCACAGTTTCATTGTCCATCATGTAGTGAACTTCATCTGCACATTTAAAAAATATTTATAGGAGGGCCCAGGAAGCCTGAATTCTGTCTAGAACTGCAGGATTCAAGAACCAAGAATTTTAACATGCTCTGATCTGCTTAAGAGACCAAAGGAAGGGAGCTAATTTGGCTTGACACACTTTTTCCTGCAACAGTTGGCTTGGTTTTACAACCCAAATGGAATGGGAATATTCCAGTGAGGCTATTTACTGAGTGGGAAGTAAATCCAGATGCAGTCCATTCCTTAAAAATTAGGCAAAAATCACAAAATCCATAGACTTCTCACGGCAGAGTCAAAGGCCTTTTCTTATTGAAGAAGGTCAAAGAAAACAAATTTGAAAATCTAAAATTCACTTAATTTCTAAAGAAAGAAAGAAAGAAAAAATGTCAACACTAGATGATTTTACCATGAAGCATTAAAAGAACAGATGCAAGTAAAAGGATCAGAATAAATGCAGCATAACCTGAAGTTTCCAAAGTTATAGCAATAACACACTTAATAACCAGTGTCAAAATTTTGTGCCCTTGGAGTATTCCAGTAATAACTGGAATAAGACTGATTTTTGTCTCTAATCTTATCTGCCTCTTTTCCCACAGTCCAGAGAAATCCTGCTGTCTGGAATAAAGTTCTGAGGAGACAAAGACAGAACAAGACTAGTCATGACTAGCTAAATTAAATGGGATGGCTTGGGATGCTGGGACTCAGAGATAGGTACTGTAATATCTGGAAGAATTATTCTCCCCCTTTGTTGTCCCTCAAGAATCTCTAATTATTTCATGCAACAGCTAAAAGCTTTGAAAGGTCTTCAGGATCTTCTCTTGTAACATAGTTCCAGCTCTGCCAAGCTGCTCTGCTGATAGGCAGGAGGTGAATGGATCTCTTTGTCAAGTGCTCTAACCCCTGCCTCTTGTGTCATCTCCAGCAGCTGACACAGAAACAGCACAAACAACAACAACCTAACACAATAAAGCAAAGTTTCAGGCATCAGGCTCCAGTGTGAATTCTGAAAGGAGACAGGCACTGCCTGGTGGCGTGCAGTCAGATGTCTCTCCCAGGAGAAGGGATGGATTTAAAGCTTTGGTGAGATGGCCTCTTCCAAATGTAACTGTGGCAGGGTAAGGAATGTCCTTGTCCTTCAGCAACAGCTCCTGGCCTGGAAACTGCTGCTTTCCCTGAGCAGGGCTGTAGAACAACTCTGCTGCTCAGTGGTGCACGGGCTGACATTGCCCTGGGGCAGGTGAGGAGGGCTCAGGGGAGCTGCTGTGGTGACAGTGCTGACCTCGGGCAGGGATGGGACCAGCTCAAACAGCTGAAGGGATGATCGGGTCTTAAACTTCTGCAGTTTCTTCTAAAGTGGTAGTGAATATCCAAGGATGTCTCCTCCTTTCTGTGACTCCTATTTTTGGTAGCTGGCTTCTCAATATAGTGTTTTTTGGGATCAACTGATGTTACCTTGCCATCTCCATGCACTGGAGGGGCAGGGAGTCTACCACAGATCTGCAGATCCTCCTGTGGCTGATGTGCAGCTGTGCTCTAAATCCCCATCAGTAGGGAAATCCACCTCTCACATCAAGAAAATGCACCAACAACTCAAAGGCACTCGGAAAAGAACAGGAGGAGGCCACAAGGAATCTTTTCCCATATCAATCTCACCACAAAGCTGGTCGAATTTAGCCAAGATTCACTTGTATCAGAAGAAAATATCCTTCAACTAAAGTTAATTGTAACTCTTACATGATGATCCAAACAATAACTTGAAATCGATCTTTAAGAGATTAAAACCAATAGCAGCAGAAGGGCTTGGAGATGCCAGATGGGGCCTGCCCAGTCTTCAGGGCTCCCAGACATGCACAAAGCCAGCAGGCTGCCTTTTAAACCTTGAATGTTTTCACTGTCAACTGACTTTGCCCTCTCTTCTGCCTCCCTCCCTTATCATCACTATGGTGACTACTGTATCACAGCCTTTGAAACTCTCTCTCTCCCTTATTCATTCTTTTTCCTTTAGCATCCCTTTCCCTTTTGACCCAATCCTGCCCTTTAAATGATAG
Source organism: Petroica traversi (assembly GCA_025920805.1). Taxonomy (NCBI): domain Eukaryota; kingdom Metazoa; phylum Chordata; class Aves; order Passeriformes; family Petroicidae; genus Petroica; species Petroica traversi. Next base: position 7,847,146 of record JAHLSL010000007.1, read on the forward strand.
GATCAGCTCTGGACTGAGGCTGAAGTCATCCCAGCTGTCCAGCCTGTCCCTGCTGCGTGCTTGTCTCATTGCTCATCAATCATCTCCTGTACTACCTCGCTCTGCCAAGCAACATTTTAAGGCAAACTGAAATAAGCAACAGTTCACCTTGAAATACACACTCGCAACTGTGGCAGCCAAAGAACTGACTGACAAGCAGCTGTACAACAAAGGGGAGGGGGGAACAAATGTCCTAAGGTAAACTTTCCCTTCTCTTAAAACAGGTAATGAATGCTCATCCATCTTCCTCTTATTGATTTAATTTCATGTCAAGCCTACCTTTTCACATATTCTGGAAGAGACGCTGTTTCCCTCCACACGTCACCCCCCATCCCATAGTGCAGCCACTGATAGGAGCAGCTTTGGGGATGATAATGAGCTGTATTGTTTCTGATGCAAGGCACAGCCCCAGAGGCTCAGAAGTCCTAACTCAACTTCAGCTTGGCAAATCAAGGCCGAGGCTTCAGACAGAGCATCTCAGCCCTGTGTGTCCCCCTTAATATATTGGAAGGGAGAGAAAATATTAAAAGCATCAAATATGTGAAGGATCAAGTACAACTGTTATTTTAATGTGACTTGCTCCCTTTCACATTTTATACCGATTTCCTATAGAAATAAAGCTTATAAGATCATCTGGGTAATGCACATCTCTCACCCTTCAATCTTCTTTCCCCCCATTAGCCAATTTCAAGAGCACTTAATAGAAAGTAAAGTCTTTCAGGCTTAATTAAATTCTTACAGGACTTATAATAACCAGTGGCTGGGAAGCACAGACCATGGTTTGAACTTTCCCAAGTTGACCTCTGATGATTTTGCTCCTATCACCCAATTTCTAGACTATCACTTTGCTTTAAAATACTTGGTGGTGGGGAGAGGAGGGGAAGGGAGTGGGGTGGCAGGGGTGAATTATGTGTGGAATGTTTTAAGGGAGAAGCAAAGGGCAAGTACCATGGTGAGTACACCAGTGCATCAATTAACACCATCCACAGCAGCCCTGGGGTGCTGCTGTGGTGAAGGCCAAAGACAGAATCTTCAGAGCCCCTCAGGCAACATGCCATGTACAGGTAGTGAGGGAAATAAGGCAAGATAGTTCAATGCCAAAAACAGGGGGAAAAAAAAGGGGAAGCCTCATGTAGATGTGGGCACAGGTGGGACTGACAAGCTTCTGCTGAGCAGCCTGCCTTATGGTCCAGGCAAGGACTAACCAAATCCTGGCCTAAAGGTCTGAAGTCTGACTTAATATGAGCCATAAAAGGATACTGTACATTAGGGATATGTCATCCAGGAAATGTCTAAATATAACTTTACATGAAATGAACATGGGGTGCTGACAATGACTGCCACGAACGTGCGACCTTAGGATAAGGATGAAAAATTAATCAATTAAAAATGTATAATAAGAGATAGCAGTCACTGAGGAAGTGCACTGCACAGTGCAAAGGGCTGATTGAGTGCCAGGGAGCAGCTGGGGCTCAGTTTTTCCACCTTTGCTGCTGTAAACCCTGGTACTGGTCCCCACATCGAGTGCTGGAATGAGCCCTGTGTTGTCTAGAGCTGCATGAAAGAGCTGTGCAATGACAGGCAGCAGGAAAAGGACATTCCCTAGCTGGATTGTGGTCAGTGGATAGATGGTCAACAGTGGAGATGGGTCCCGTCTTGCACAGCAAGTTCTGGAGAGTCTCCTGTGGTTGATGGGGATGTGAGAGACCTTGAGAGCTCTCTGGTTGTGGAGGGGTGGGGTGAGGTATCACCCATTTCCCTGGAGCTCCCCATGTGCTGGGAGTTGTTACTGCTTGACCACAGTGCTGCTGTTATTTATGCTGACAGCAGCAGCTCACACGGCCCTGCAAAGAGAATGATCTTTGTGGAAGGGATGGGTTAAAAAGGAGGAGGAAACAACAAGATAATCTCAAGAGAAGCCTGGAACAGCAGAAAAACACGGAGGCTGTGAAGTGCAGAGAAGATGGAAAGGAGGATGAAAGGCTGAAAGCAGCAGAGCAGCTGTGGAGAGGTCAGGGAGGCAGAGTGGCTGAAGAACATGGAAGTTGCAGGGCATGACATGCTTCATGCACTATGCAGAGATAACAGTAGATTTGAGTATAATTAGCTTAAAAGTCAATACTGCCCTTTACATGATAGGAACATAGATCTGCAGAGAAACAGGCTTCATTATTTTTCCTGCTTACAGGATGACCTATTCTCAGGGAAAGTCACTCTCTGGCTGGCTCTTGTAAGGTACCGGGGGTGACAGCAACTGTCCATTTTGGCAAAAAGGGAAAAGGTTATTGTGAATGGGCCACAGGAGATGTTGTTCTCCTTTGTTCCTCCAGAGCTCAAAAAAAAAAGACAAGAGCACACAAATGGAGAGCAAGACGGAAGAGCTGCAGAGACAGAAGAGACTGCAGCTGTTGTGGTGCTGGCTCTTCCTCTCCATCTCATTGTGAAAGGCACAGCTCACACTCTCACCATTTCCTCTGAGAGGATTTATCCCAGCATTGGGCTGGCCAGGGCACTGCTCAGCCTTCCTGAGCACCCTTGCAGTACTCTGACAAAAATGCAGTCTTGGCTGCTGAATCCACACTCTGAAATAGGGGCACAAGCAGAGAGATGGAAGAGGAAACAGGGAGAGGGAAGAAATAAAATAAGAAACTGAAGCCCAACTATGAAGATATTGGCTAGATCCTTTCCTTCAATTTCCCTAAATGCACAACTTTTCTGAGATGAAGTAGATTACACCCATCTTAGTAACTTAGTTGTTTTTGGGATTTGAGAAATGCCAGGGCAGGGCAGACCTGAAATTTAACAACTCCCCCAGAAATGTTGACTTCACCTGTGCCCACTGCAGACCCAGTATGGGCAGAAACTCCACTCACTCATTATTTAGCCTTTATTAATGACCTTTTAGTTTACCATGTGAATCTACAGAACCCTGACAACAGGCCTTTTGTGCTAATCAATTCTGTGCTTTAAAAATACTTTCATTACTTCTATTTTTTAAAGAAATCTGTGGGAAGGACTGAGTTCAGCCCTGGGTAACCCCAAATACCTTCTATCTGTTGATTTTTCACATTTTCACCTCTCTCTATTCAACCACAGTTAGTTCTGCAATAATTTAATTTTCTGGACTCTTAAAACTGCTGCAGTTACAAGCACCCAAAAAAGCCCCCCCTGCCCATGGCTGGAGCCTGTGCTTGGGGCATTTTGTTTGTGGTGTTTTTGCAGGATAGGCTGAGGGTCACAGCTGCTGACTCCTCTCTCCCCGCATTTCAATGGTGTCAGTCCCTCCTCAGCCATCCCAGCACAAACACTTACTCTAAGAGTACAAATGCAAGGAAAAATAAGTTGTTAAAATATTGACTCTGCAGTACAGAGTGAAGCAGAGAGTCTCCTGAGAAATCCTCCTCTGCTGCATTTTATTAAACAAAAATAACTTGGAGAGGCCAGTGAGTCGAATATTTGCCCAGGCCCCAGCGAAGAGATTTGATTTTTATTGTACTCTTGCCTCTTTCCTGCAAAGAAAGGAGGATTAAAACACCTCTCTGGGTGGACAGGGCCCAGCATCCAGGTGAGGCAGCTGAAAATTGAGGATGGTGCTGGGGCTGGTGGGGGAAAAGGGTCAGGAGCAAAGAAAACGAGACAGGCTTTCTGCATCACTCAGTGGCACCCCTGCATAAAGTCACCCAAAGGACTGACACCCGCCAGGACATTTGCTACATCTTAGCTTTATGCCAAAAGAACTGAAACAGAGCTAAACAGACTTGCCCCGAGGCCCTGTAAATTGTCATGAGTCAGTTTGGTCTTTGCTTTTGCGTTGGGACCATCATTTTCACAATAACCTGGCCATAGCTCCAAGAGGTGCCTCAGAGCTGAGGGGCTGTTAAAGCTGAGGAACAGAGATAGGCAAAGAGCATACCAGCCCAAGAATGAATCCAGTAGCCCTTGATGAAACTAAATCATTACTTAATATTTTTAAGGCATTTTTTTTCAAAGTGTGGAGTCCGAGAATTAAATCAAAGTTATTTAGAGACTAAAGTGTATTGGTGTCTCAAGAGTCTCCCCAAGGCCCCAGAGATGACACGTGTGCTACTGGGAATTCAATGGCAGAGAGGCACAGAAAGACACCAGCCCATTTTTTGTCTATTTCTTGCTCTTCCATGGAAATACCCACTTTAAGCCTCTTTGCTTCTTACCCATCTGGCAGATTTATCTGCATCTTAACTTTGGAAGAGTATTTTGGGGGAATGATCTAATATTGTGATGTGTTTGGGATGATCAGGATTTTGCAGTGAGGGTTGGTCCATTCCTTTATTAAATAAGGAGTCAGCAGTAGGTTTTCAACCCAACCTGAAGTGGTCCTTTCTCACACATCAGTGGCCAAAACCAGCCCAGAGCTGCAGCTGCCAGGGTGGAAACATGGCAGCTGCCTACTTCTTGGTCATCAGCTGAAATAATAGACTACAAGGCAAGGCCCAGGCATTATTTGTGACACTACCATTCAAAATGGATGACTGTTTTTTGGTCCCTGAAAGCCCTTATTTTTCTCTATCTAAATTACTTATTTCTTAGGTTATTACCAAATCTTTTTATCCCTCATATGCAAGAATTGTGAGAAGAATTTTTATTTAGGTGACAGATAGACAGAATATCCCTGGGATATCTGGGAATCCCATGCTTCTACAAACATTGGCACATGGTTTTCCATGGGCCAGCAGTGCCTGAGGCTTTGTGAGCAGTGTCCGGGGAAGCTGAGACGCTGCAGAGGAGCTGCTGTCCTCCTGGACGTGTAGTGTTTCCAAGAAAAGAATGTTCTGTTCCCCGCCACCTCTAAAAACAACACTGTTTCTGTCATCTCCAGGTTTGTTTTGCTACGTCTGATATTTTTAAATTGTTTATTAAACTCAGGGCTGATTTAATTGGGTGTTTGCAATAGCATGAGATGTGTGCTGCTGGCCCGAGTCAGGAGGCTTCCCCCATCCCACCGCAATTGCCAGGCCTCCCTGGCTCACAGAAAACCCCATTCCAGCCACCAGTACTAAACCTCTTTAATGTGACCCCATCACCACCAGTTGGGGGGAAACTGCCGTGAGAAATTGTCTCAGAGTCTGAAATCACGCACAAAATCACCTCGCTTTAATTTCACTGTAATTATCACAAATTTTCTTCAAACTCCATTGCAACTACAATATCGAAAGAGTTCACAGTACAAGTCTTCTCACTGCATTTGCCAAAATCACGATGCTGCAGTACTGTTCTACTGGAGGCTATTACAAGAAAAGCTCATTAAATTCCATTGCAGAAGTGGATTTCAAATATGAAATGTATACAGCAAAATAATTTCAAGGAAAGATCCTAAAATATCGCCTTTCAGGAAAATGAAAATGCAGCTGTTTCCATCTGGAAACTGAAGGGAAGATTCTGTTTATGTAGGTACAATGCTAAAACAAATACTAGAAAAATAGGGAAAAAAATCTTTGTAATAGTTAAATAAAGTCATTGCTAATTAAGTGACTGTTTACACAAAATATACTAAGCATAACCAATCTTAAAAATACAATATTAAGACATAAATACACAAAAGGGGAATTCTAAATTAAGTCAACTCTTTGCTTAATGCAATTCTTATAAAAATTACACTTTTCCAGAAAGATACCTAATTCCCTAATTTAATTTTTCTGTGCACCAGGCTATAGAGTAAGACTGAATAAATGACTGTTTACAGAGTTTAATTAATTCTCCATATCTCACATCTGCAGATAAATGTTTGGGACTCATGGCATCCAGCAATGTGAGCAAGCTGCCAGGTCTCCATTTCACTGTGGCTGCCTTTCTTTGTGTCATCCTGCACAGTCCAAAGCCCCTTCTGCAGGGGACCTGGTGATGTTTGTGTCCCCCTACCATATGCTTTCCCAGAACCAAAAGCAAATAATGTGCCATGAAGCCCATGTCACCCTTCTCTCTGCTGCTGCCCTTCCTCACAGAGAACATGGGCAGCTGCCTTACCCCGGGGATGGCAGGATTTGTGTCTGAGCCCATCACCCACCACAGCAAAAGGACAGAAGTGACAGGGAATGTACATGACAGGTGCCACAGAAAACTAAGCAGGAGAAGAAATACGCAATAGAGAAAAGGATGGAGGAGACAAAAATTGAGGAAAGGAAAGGGAAACTAAGAAAAGTACTTACTCCTCTTGAGGAGAAGGCACAAGCCCCTGGAACACTCTTTATTAGACAAAGCCTTCCTTCTGTTTCCAAATCCCTCATGCAGAAATGTGGACAAGAAAAATTTTCCTCCTGCTCTTGACGAAACAAATTGGGATGTGTCCTGTGAGAAAAGCTACTGAAGGAAAGTCAGCACTTTGCCAAGAACAAATGGGTCTGAGCTGGCCACGAATTCGTTTAAGGTGGCAGTAAGTAGCGTGGTTTTGGGGTAGGAAAGGGCAGGATCTTAATTAAGTACAGAAAGGAGCTTGATGCATTCATTAAAGGGATTAGAGAGTATGATCATCTCCGAAGACAGGCAACTTGTTTCAACAGTACCTGAGACCCCACCTCTGTTCCCAAATCCCTCTTTACTTTCTTTGCCTCACTTTTGCCAGCCTCTTGTACTTTCCTGTACCCAACTTCCAGCACGACGATTCAAGAATAAAGGTCCAAAGCACAAAAAATTTTGGATGCTATTAATGCAGTGCCACAAAATTATATACTCATACACAGATAAGACCAACTCTTTCACTTAGAAATAAAGGGCCTACCAAGGGCTGCAAGAGTACATACAGATCCATCCCAAAATAATGCTTTCTGTATATTTCAGGAATGAGCCTTAACTATACTTAGGATAAGGAATTTGTCTTCATGTGATGAGCCTGACCTCATCTTCTACAAAGGGAGAGGTTGTGAGAAAGCAGACACTCCTCTCATCTGCAAGGTCCAAATCACCAGTATATTTCATATATTTAAAGTACTGATCTGGAACCCATTGCCGTAGTGTCTGGGTGCCTCATAGTCTGCCTAAAAATAAACAAATATCAGTTACCCAAGTGGGTGACTCATAATCATACACGAGCCCCTTCCAGTATGAACAGATTGGCTGGTTAATTAACTTGAAATCTGACTAACAGATGATCCTAATACTGTCTTCAAACTACCATCAAGCCACATTACTTAGTATGTGTAAAAGCGTCAAAGTTCACAAAGTTACTAAACTAATTTCCTTTTCCCTCATACATCATGTACAAGAAAAAATTCCTTGATTCATCCTTATTAACAAGAAATGCTCATAGAGCTCTTTCTGTCCCATATTCCAAATATGGGCAGAAGGGCAGGTTTTCATCATGGTATCAGAGAAAACCTTTCACCAAGGCATGAACTCAGGATAAAATTCAATCCACTCTTGACATACTCACTGCAATGCTCATGTATTGTGTTGTTGATGCTTCTGATAACTCCACCTTCCATCCCCTCCACACTCCTAAAAAACACACAATCTCTTGAGAGAATCCTCCTGAATTTTGATCTCATGGGAATTTTTTTTTTAATAACACAAGTATTTGAAAATGAAAATATTTTTTAATGAGCAGAGCCCACTAGGATTTGATAAGTGGTTGATTTCCTTGAGTTTAGCTTATAGTTTTTAAAATCTCCTGTCTTTCTACGGGTATACACACACACAAGAATAGATATAGATAAAGATGTATATAGATATAGATATGTAGAGGTTTACATATAGATATATAGGACTTCATGGAACGCTCTTTGCCAAGCCAGATTCATCCCAGAGGGAGCTTTGCTGGCAAGCACAGGAACCTTTACTGTCTTTTGACTCAGTAGCAGCCCTTGCAGTGCCAGCAACATTAGTTCAGCTACCATTCAAAAATGCAGAAAAAATATCTGGGCTTTATTTCCTTAAAAAGCCATCAAACTCAATTGTTCCAAGAAAAAGAAAGTTCACCTTTGAAAAAAAAAAAAGGGAAAAAACCAAACCAACCAAACATATCTATGGATCTTGTGTCATTTCTATGAAGTGTTACAATTGGCCACCTTTAAAAGAAACTTGAAGTTTAAACCCATGTCTAACTCCACATGCTGCTTTCTTTCCAATCTAAACAACTCCTCGGGGCTGGAGCAGGAAGCAAGAGGGATCCTGAGGGACACTCCTTATCTATAATCATCAGCTATAATTGCACTTTCCTTTAGCTGGCTCTAGCATTTTCCTGGCTAAACCCCACCATTCACATGCAGGGAAGACTCTTTGGAAGTCAATACAGAGCTGTGGCTCTAAAGTCATCCTGAATTGACTTTTTCAGCCTCCCTGCAGGTGCCAGCCATGGTCGCTTTTTGACATCCCTGCATTACATTGGCTTTGTGTGTACAAATGAGTGAAGCTGCTCCCTAGTGACTGATTTGAAGAGACTTATTACTACCAACAGCTGCAGGAACTCTCTTTTTGCTCAAGACATAAAAATGTGTGGTTTGGAGCCAAAGAACTAGGCTGACAAAGTAAAACACACTGAAGCTGATGAGAAAACTCCTACCAGATTCAGTGGGACCAAAAATTCGCCCTTCGTCCTGGGGGCTGGCAGGTGTGTGCAGTCTTGGATTTGGGGTTTATTTCTAGCTCACACACCCCCAGTCAGACTGGGCAGCCCTGCAGCCCTTGCACACAGCAGGATCAGGTGTAAAACCAGAGCTCACATCACAAAGAGGTCTTGTATCTCCAGCAATCCCAACATTTTTCTGCTCAGAATTACATGCTGGCCAGCACTGGTTAATGAAAGAGAAAAACATCTGGTCTCAGAACTGCTCCTGCGGGCTCCACAGAGCTGAGCTGAGGCAACTCTTTACAGCTAAATGAGCACGTACAATGCTCCTCTTGGTGCTGCTGCCTGAGTTTTCTATCAGCATTCCAAAATGTGGGAAAACAAAGATAATTCAGGTTTTCACCTTACTTTATTGACTGTTTCAAAGCGATGTTCACCAGTGCCTACATAATTATCTAAGTGAGATAATACAGCAAACACCTTTCAAGCGGCAGGACTGCACCAGGGGATGAGCTGTGCATATCATTTGTACTGTAAAAAATAGTGTTGAAGGAAGTAGGGATGTGCTAAGTTATCAATCAAAAGTTTTAGGGGTTTTTGGGAAGGTTTTTGTTGGTTTGTTTGTGTTTTTTGTAGGAAACTATGTGAAAACAAAAGGAAAAATATGTTGTAGAGGCAAACACAATGCTTTCTACAAAAGCTGTCCCAAAGAAAAAGAATAATTCCCAACCTTGTGCTCTGTGGGTTTTGTTCAAGGATAATAATTAGCATGAATAGCATGAATATGCAGTTCTCTGACCTACAGGTGTCTGAACAAAAGCAAGAAAATCTTCATGTTGTGGGGGTTTTTTTACTTTTATTTTAAGATGCTTGTAAATGCCAGGGGATATTTTCAGCCCAGTTTTGGGAATGTGGTAGAAAATGCAGAGAATTTCATGTGCTACACCTGACCCTTTTCTCTCCCCTGCATGCTTTTCTGGATATATAACTGCAATTTCCTTCTGGACTGCTTTCTTACTCTAGAAAATACCTACACAGAGCTACAAGGAAAAAAAAATGATCTGATTTTATATGAAAGTAGCAGCCAAAAAGTAGCAGTGGATGCGGCTAAATCTATCCAGTGAACACACGAGAAAAATAGAGACATTTTGATTATTTTGAATAGAAGCAGAGTGATGCTGAAACTGGTAGCATCCTTTCTTCATTAGCAAAGGCTGCCAGTCTTTTCTGGGAGTCAGAGTCTCATCTCTGTGTAACAGGCATTTCTCATTTAATGCAGGTACGCACACCCCTGTCATTGAGCTGGGGTTTTTCTACTTCATGTAAGTAAAGCAGATGAAATAAGGAGATGGCGCAAAAACAACAGATGACTTTAAAAGCCATTCAGACTCCAAGTTTTGTTTCTGTCTAAAATATGTCATTTGTGCCAATGTGCTGTATGCTGTGACCATCACTCTGCAATAAAGGGAATTCTGCCATGAATGTTACTAAAGGAAAATAGTTTCTATCATAACTCCCACCTTGGGAATTGTGTCTAGATTTGTTTTTTGAATGGAGAGGTTTTCTTCCTTGCTTTAAATTTTCTATGTAAAAAATACCTTTGTAATATTTTTTTTAATTTGTTTATTTTTTATTGATTTAAATGTCTGAAAAGAAACACATCCCTTTTGTTTGGGTGAAACCCTGTGGTGGAAGTAATGGCCCATGCCTAGGGGACTGCCCTTGCCAGGATCCTCAGGATAAGCCTTTCCCTTTGGTTCCCTGGGGGAGGAGGTCCCCACTTCTCCCTCCCTTTCTCTCTGTTCCAAGGAGCTCAGAGATGGTGCTCCCATTTGAGTATTTCATCTTCTCCTCATCTGCCAAGCAATTCCAACAGGATCCAGAATCTTTACAGTCCCTTCCAAGCCAAACCACTCCATGATTCTGTGACATGATTTAACAGCATGGGTTTGGCCCCTGTTGCCTTTGTGTCCTGAAGCAAGAAGAGCAGTGATTTCTGCCTTCAGAGTCTGCATCAGTGCACTCCAGCACCCAGGGTTACACCCCACCTGTGCAGTGCCCTTGTGCTCTGGAATATTCCAGCTCATGGACATCGGGCTTTGCTCCAAATGGAAGCAATTCCAGGTGCTAAACAGGGATTCTGAACCACATCAGAAACAGGTTCTACAGTCCATAGAGACCTCAGAACTGAGAGAGCTTGGGACCTGGTTTTTGCCATGATACCAGTGACAGAGGGACTTGGAACACTTTGTGATCATCTGGTCATGAAGAAAGGACTGTCCTACAGCACTGCTGCTGTTTGGGGTCACTGATGGCAGGCAGATGGATTTCAAAAATCCTCTCCCAGCCCTGGTCCCTGTGATTCAGTAACCAGCTGATGCTGCAACACCCGTGCCAGCCCTGTAAGCCCCTGAGGCATGTTCCCTCCATGCCAGGAGTGTGTGTCTGTGTGACACCCAGTCCCTGCTGCCCTGCCTCACTCTCGTATCACAGCCCTGAAATACCTGCTGAGCACCACCAGCACCAGCAAAACCACGTCAGTTCCCACACTGTTTGCACCAGCAGCACAAAATCAGGCTTTGAGCACAATCCTGAGGCATTCTGGTACCTTGCCATAAGCAGTGTCTACAGCTCCCTCACCCACTTCTCCTTCCAAAATTCAAGAGAGAAATTACAGCCATCATCACCCTGCTTTCTAACAATCCATCATCATCCAAATTTGACGTTGTTAGCGTCCTTCTCCAGGCATATTCAGGTTGTTGTTACCTTCCTCCTCAATAGACTCACCAAACAAACTGGGAGGCCCATGTCAGGTTCAGGCAGGGGTCTCTCTAAACTCTCTGCACTGGGTTTTGGCACAGGCAGCCAAATCCCCCTGATGAATTCCATGGCTGTCTTGGTCTGTATCACCTGATTGTTCCTGTTCCAGGCCATCAGTGTTGGTCAGCATCTCCAGCTGTGCTACAAGGTTTGTCCATAGGGGAGCTGCTCCCCTGTCCATCCTTCTCCTCCCAAAGCACCATGCCATGACAAGGTCCAACACAGATGGAAAGGCTGTCCTGGCCCTGGGCTTTAAATAAACCCTGACTCTCAGTGCCATGGAGCCCTGCTTGGGATCTTCATACAGTAAAACAAACAAGTGCAATCCATCAAAGAAACAAGTAATGCTGTGTACAGCAAAAAGTTGTTTTCTGCAAACAACATCTTAAAGGAGAAGCTTGGTTCTTACCAGACACCCAAAGATAGATGACTTGCTGTTCCTTTCCTGTGTTAGGGGTGCTAACAAGTCTTCATATTCATGGAACTGAAGGAGTTCAATATTTCTGAGGTGTCTGAAATTTTGCTTCATTTGGTCAAATGAGTTAAAAATCTGAAGGGGACAGAGTGATAATACAAGCACATGGTATCACGTGCATAGTAGCCATTTATCCTGAGTCACAAACACCTTCCCTGCAACTTCTGCTCCTCTGTGGGGACTGAGGGCAGGACAGCAGGACATGTGCCACCTGGAGCTTCTCACAGTGGGGAGTTTTCCTTTGTGCTGAACAAGAGCACAGCAAAGTGTGTGTCACAGACCTCAAATGGGACATCTCCATGTGGGCATGAATTCATCTCTATATTTTTTCCCTGCTGGCCCACTAACAGCAGGGGGACAGCTCACAACCAGGGACTCCCCTTCACTGCTAAACAAGGAGTAACATCCTGCAAAGCCTGGAGTGGTCCATTCAGGCTTTGAACCACCGCCACAGGACCTCCTAAAGATCCTCTGATAAAGCCCTTGGTCCCTTGTGGCTTAATGGCTCTCACAAATATAAAACTGCTCCTCCTTTCCTGCTTTCAGTTTTCTGGCTCCCACAGTAAGAACAGAGGTTCAAAAAGCATGCAGGAGAGCGTCCCAAAAACATGAGGTTTGTTTCCTCATTTTTTTTGTTTCAGTAGCGGAAATGCATATGAATTTGCAAGTGTTTGGTTGATTCATGTTTTCACGAGGATATCTTTTCCTTCCCAAGCATCCCCACCTTCCCCATATACAGGTCACACCTCTCAGCAAACACCCTTAAGGAAATGCAGCTTATTGCAACCTCCCTCAGCTGGAATATCTCAGACTGGCTTTTAAGAGATAGCAAACAATGCCAGCAAAGTCCTTTTCAAGTGATACAACTGCATCAGCACTGGGACATTTGCCAGCACAGATATTTTTTGGCAACAGAAGAGTGAAAAGCCACTGCTCCAACCAACATAACAGCACTGGCAAAACAGAATCACAGACCATTGCATCCCTGATAGCAACCATCTCCTCTGTCCCCCTTCCCTGGCCCCACTTTCTCCCACCATCACTTACAGACAGTTTTGGGTCTGCCCAGGAAGGGGAGGGATGCACTGCTATCTTCTCATGGAGATAAAATGTCTCAAGTAAGCAAGTCCAAGGGATCTGTGGGAGATGTGGGCTGTATGCTGGAAGTCAATTCATTCACTCATCACATTGTTGAGCCCCTAACCTGATGGCATCCCCTCAGATCTCACCTAACTACAAAGGCTTTGTTTCAAAGGGGAAAGCTTTGAATGATCTTTGTGAAGGAAAGATTTCATGTTGGCTCTGAGAGCTGCAGCCCTGCTGCTGCTCAGTCTATGGGGCACTGCTGAGAGCACTGAAGAGCCAGCGTGGCTGTAACCCCATCACTTTATTGAGCAAGGAACTTCATGGGGGAGTTGGGGCTATTTCATCAGTAACGTTTGCCCCCAATCTCCTGCCTGTGAAGAAGGAGAGAAGTTCAACTCTGGACTCTGTGCTAATGCAACTGTAAAATTACAGTTTAAAAACAGCTCAGAAAGGGGAAGCTGAGGGGCTGTTTCAGCAGCAGCCGTAGTCCAGCCTTGCTGCAGTGACCCAGGTGGGTTCCCCTGGGCGAGGACACACTGACAGCATTACAGCTCCCATCATGATGCTCTAGCAGAGCACAGAGCTCAGGGAGACTTGGCACAGCCTGGATGCAACTTCCAGAGCCTCTGCAGGCTCACACCTTGGCTCTCATTGCAGCAGCCAGTGCATGGTGCAGCCTGACAGTGCTTGCAAGAGCCTGTGCCATACATGCACGCAAGCAAACTGAGGAACAGGTAGAAAAAACAAAGTACATGAAGTGGCTTCTCTGCTGACATGCAGGTGAATCCTGATGACAGACTCTAATCCTTCTTGTTCACATATCTAAATTTCTTACTACCGTTTAGCAGGTTGATGCCATTTGGACAAAATGCCACAATCAACGTATAAGTTGGCAGGCACAGCAAATTGAAAAGGCTTTGAATAATGTTGTTCCAATTCCTAGCTTGAAAGCTTATAGCTTACAAACAACATAACATGTAACAACATTGTGTATTGATTTCATTAAATAATAGCATCGGGTGGGGGTGGGGGGGAAACTGCTCTGAAGAGCGGCTTTTAGGAAAATCACTTTATAGTCCGTAGCATCTGATAAAAAACAGTGCTAGCAATCGAGACCAAGGGGAGAAAGAGCTGAATCAGAAGCCCTCGGGATGCAGTGCCAGTCTCTGCTGCAAGGGTGTGGGAATCCTGCAGCAAATTTTACTAATTCTCCTCCAGCCCTGCAGTAGCAGCATGTGACTGCAATCCCCCAGCCCCGCTCTGCCCTGCGTCCCCAAGAAGCATCACTGAAATCCTTCGTGGCCAGACACAGCATCAGTCCTTCCAAGCAGCGCTGTGCTCAGGCTGGGCAGGTTGTGCCACAATTAATGGTGCCAGAATAAAATGCCTCAAACTAAAAGGGGAGAGATTTAGATCAGATGTAAGGAGGAAATTCTTAACTGTGAGGGTGGTGAGGCACAGGTTGCCCAGGGAAGCTGTGGCTGCCCCATCCCTGGAGGTGTTGAAGCCCACTTGGATGGGGCTTTGAGAAACCTGGTCTAGTGAGAGGTGGTCTTTAAGGTCCCTTCCAACCCAAGCTATTCCATGATTCTATGCTTTGGGTAGGGGCTAGAGCAGCACTGGTGGGGTTTTACCAGGACAACTAGACCAGACTATCCCCAGGCAAAGCTGTCTGGGTGCAGGTGCTGGTCAGCTGCAAAAGTGATTTTCTGTCAGATAAATGTACTCAACATCTCTGCTCCCCTTACCCCAAATAAGCTCTAGGAGGAAAAAAGCTGCTCAGGGCATATCCAAGTGGCATTTCCCATCACTCCTATCTCAGTTACCTGCTGAATCTCATAACACTTCCAGCTGGTCTGACTCTGTGGGGGGAAGACAAGAGCCTGGCCTCAAGCAAGACAAGTGGGAAAAACCTCAAAAATTGAAAAATTAGCTTCCTCTTAGAGCAACAAGAACTGTGTTGGATCTGTGAGGCAGCCATTTAACCTCACCATTAAGTTTCCATCAGGTGACACCACTGCCCCTGCCAGGGTGGATCCCAGTTAATTGGGCTCATCACCTCCCCATCCTTGGCTCCTCTCATTCAGAGCAGGCTCAAAGGCACAGACCTTGCCAGCCAGAAGCACACTATTAGTAGTACTAGCAGTGGCACTGTTATTATTAGCTAGTCTTGTATTTATTTTTTAGGAAGTTCTACTGCTGGACTGCAGACCTGCCTGCAATGCTTTTCCAAGGGAGGGCTGGGGAGGGCAGACTCCCCGGCACCAAACCCATCATTAATCTATTTTGAAAACAAGATCGTGTTTTCCAAACAGCACTGCATGACTCGCTCCTATTCTGCCAGCACATTTTTATGGTGGTTTGGGATTTTTAGGGGGTTTCTTGGTGATGGGGGAGGAGCTTAGTGACTGATAAGTGCACTAGCCTGCTTTGCAGCCAGCCAGGAATAGAGCCTGGGCCCCTCGCCCTGGGCTGCTGAGTGAGTAAAGCCCTTCTGCATGGGGTGGGGAGCAGGAGCCCAGGAAGCCTCTTCCCAGGCACTGGCTCTAATCCATTCCAGCTGCAGGAAGTGTCCATTTCAATGTGCAGCAGTGTCTGGGGGACACAGCATCGCTGGCCAGGCACGAGTGCAGGAGTCCCACCTCTGTCCCTGCTGGCATTAAAGATGAGGCTCAGCGACAGACTGCCTGTCAGAGCTGCTCTGAAGGCTTTCCAGTGCCTGAGCACAGACCAGCACTCCAAATCCAAGCGGATTTGCCCTGCATCTCACACACTCTAGCTCAGGATGGAAAGCTGGATCAGTTCAGCTGCTGCTGTTAAAGGAGATGTGTGATGTCCAGATGGGAAGAACTGAGCTGGCTGCTGGCAGGATCAGGAGGGACAGGCATAGACCATGGGCCTTGCAGTGAAGACAATATGGAAAGTGAAACCCCAGCATTTTAGCTTACGGTTTTGGACCCCCTTTGGGGAATTCCCAGCGTTCAAGCTGCTGTTTGCTCCCCACTGGGGTCCCCTCGATGCACATGGTGAATGGCAAAACCTGGTTTGTCCCTGGGAGAGGAGGCAGCCTGGGTCTGCAGCAAGGGCTTCCCGTGGCCTGGAGGAGCCATGCTCAGGGTGAGCTTCTGGCCCATCCCTGCCTCCAGCCCAGCAGGATGTGGGTCACAGGCACCTGAGCAAGAGGTGAGAGCACAGACCTCCAGCTCAGGAAACAGGAGCAATACTTCCAGCATCACCTTTGCCGCCTGATGATCCTGCCCAAGGCGCCTGTGCCTCAGTTTCCCCTCTCTGGGCCAGCAGCCACCCTTCAGGTGAGCTCTCTGCCAGGCAGGCAGGGGAAGCACTGCAGGAGCCATCACTCGGCTCTGCCCTGAGGTCAGGCAGGGAGGGGAAAGGGGCTGGGCCAGCTCTCTAGCAGGGACAGCAGAAAGGACCTTAGAACCTGGGTTTTCCACAAAAAAAAAACCAAAATGGGAAACCTGGGTGAAGGGAAAGAAATTGTGAAAGTCAGGTGAGAAACCAGGTGATTGGTGAAGTCACACAACTTGGGAAACTGAGGCAGAGACAAGCTTTGCTTAGGAATCAATTCACTGACAGTGAAAAGCCTTTTCAGCAGGCTCTCATCCACTCTTGAGGCTGAGACGTTCCTGGTAATGAGAATTCCATATGCTACTTTTAAATATTGCAGAAAGTCCCAGCTGCTGCAGGGAAAGGAGTCTTCCCCCTAGGACAGAGTCAGGCCAGCTCAGGAGAACGTGAGTGTGCTGCAAAACAAATCTCTGAGAGAGGCTACTGGGTGCTCTGCTCATTTAGAATGGCATTGTGCTTATTCATCTCTGTGCAATGTCCCCTGTGATTGCACATGGCTGCATGCAATACTGGGGAAGTTAGGAGAAATTCAATTATATTGATTTACGGAAGAAGGAGACAATAACAAATGTAATGGGTAGTTGCTATTCCATATTTTATCGTGAGCCATTAAGGCTTTGGGTTCTAATATCCTCTACCTTTAGAATGAAATTAAAACAATCATTTTCAGGATGAGGTGCTTCTCCACACAGAAGCTGGCTAGCCAAGCGTCGACACACATAAATCAAGGCCTCAAATCTGGGTGCCCTCAGACGCTTGCTGGAAATCAACTGAAGAAGGTTCCTCTCACTGAAGGTGCTTCTTGGTACAAAAGATGCCAACCAGGTTCCCCATTCATATTGCAAACCTTATCATAGGCTGCATAAATACACAGCAGGAATCCGGATCTGAGGAGGCTTCTGTGTAATGTCCATGCTTCAAAGACCTACCCTCTACTTACAGTTTAGGTGAGCAGAGTCTACAGCTTAACTCAAAGTTAAGCTTAAGCAAGAAGAGAATTGTACTGATCTGTAGCATGTTCCAGCTCCCAGTTACCAAAACACGATAGATTTAAGGGGAGACTTGGGGAAAAAATAGTTTTGAGAGTGGTAACAAAAACAGTTATCCAGAACTTGAGGCTACCAGCTAAGAAATCCCTGGCATCTCCCGCTGCTGGATACATGAATCACTAGAGACAGCTTAATGTGCTGCTGCTCTGACACCAGGTGTACAGCTCCACTCCCACAAGGAGTAAATCCTGAGCCTCTCCTAACCAGCTTTCCTCCTCTGGCTCACCTCTCATTAGGTTTTGCAGTACCATGATGGCCCAGATGGAAAACAAAGTGCAAACGATTCTCCAAAGCTCTTCCTTTCAGCCAGCACAGTGAAAAACCACTTCATGGATAGGTGTGCAGCCAGTGGAGGAGTTCAGGTTCTGCTGGGGACACACAACCAGGCAGCTGCTCTGTCTAGCATTGGCTGAAAACAGTTGTTCGTTTTTATGGGCAAGGGCTAAAAGGCTTCTGAGACACATTCCAGCACTGTAATATTGCTCTGAATAGAAAACAATAGAATAAAACCCTGGCTTTGTGAAGTAGAGCATATTTGTGTTAATTGTGGTTTAGGAGCTCAGCTCAGGACTTGAGCAAGTGACTATTTGTTTGCATCATCTTAAGCTACCACTGCATGCAGTTTATAACAAAGTATTTATGGCCAAGGTTAACAATTTCCCTGCAGTTTTTCTTAGCTCCTTGCCATCACCTGGCACCTTGAATGGCTCCTGCCCACCCACTGCCTGGACTGAGCAGTGAAGTGCTGCCAAAACAGCAGCAATGCCTCTTTCAGCTGCCTCTGTCAGCTCAGAGCTGGGAGCAACTTCTGCCTGCCTGAAGCATGGTCCCTGATGCCATCCGTGCTGAGGGCTTCCCAAAAGTCCCCCCTACCAAACACCCAGCAGCCTGCACAGCCCCTCAGAGGGTCTGCTGGGACCCTGGTACAGCTCCCACAGGACTTGAGGAAGACTGTGAAGGCACCCAGCCTTCCTCCAGTGAGCAGAGCACAGTGCAGCCTCAGCTCACAGCTGCCTGGCACTCCTCCAGGTGATGCTTGCTTGCTTTTCAAAAGCAAGCCACCCATGGCCAAATCCCACCACAGGGGGTTTCCCCAGCACTGGCTTTCTGCATGAAGCCCAGAGGCACCTCGTGGTCCAAGAGCAGTGGTGGGTGGAAAGTGACCACCTGCACATGGGCACTGCCCAGAGCACTGCTCCTGCAGACAGCCTCTGAAGTGTTTGTGATTTCCATCAGCAAAGTCCTTTCCCTGGATGGGGAGAGCCTCCACTAGGCTCTCCCCTCTGCCACAGAGCTCCTGTTTCACACCCATTTGGGTGGGTGGGTGGGTGGGTGGATGGATGGATGGATGGATGGATGGATGGATGGATGGATGGATGG
>JAHLSL010000007.1:7865909-7966923 GCA_025920805.1 Petroica traversi
TGGATGGATGGATGGATGGATGGATGGATGGATGGATGGATGGATGGATGGATGCTTCAGTGCCTCCACCTCCTCAAGAATGCCCAGTCACTGAGGGCTGGCTCTGTCCCATCCTGAGCCTGAAGCTCGCCCCTCCAACACCTCAGACCATCTTTGGGGAGAGATGACCTGATGTTTGGGTGGAGGCCAGGCAGGTGGGAGGGGGCTCTGGGGCATCCCTGGGGTGCAGGGCAGAGGTGTGAGGGGAAGCAGCAGCTGCACACCTTCCCTAGGGAGCAGAGAGATGAGATACAAGTTTCAGTGCCAGTTTCAAAGGCAATGCTTCTCACGCCCTGGCAGGGTCAGGCAAAGTTGCTCAACTGGGCTTTGTACATCTCTGAGGGTAGAGATGCTACATTCCTTCTGAGGGCCCCGTTCCCATGTTTGCCATTGGTGACATCCATAGCATCCAGACAGGCTGGAATTTAATCTCAGTCAATATCTGAAAATGTCATCAAAGCTGGAGCAGAGCTGGTGGCTCTCACCCTTACTGTAAGTCTCCTTCATTTCTGTGTAAAACTGTCACCCTCTGCCTGGCCTCAGTCCAGCTCTGCTCCTTGAGAGCCTGCTCCATCTGAGAGGCACACCAGGACAGGAGACAGCTCCCAGCTAACCCTACTCTCCTCTCTGAGCTCACCATCCACGTGGTAATTCACAGATTCGAATATTCTACCTCTTGCCATTTAACCTTTGTCGGCAAAGTTAATTTGCAGAGGCAGATTGTGAGCTCTGTGGGACAGAAACCACATTTTTCTACTGTGTTGTACATAGTAACAGTTTCTATGTAATATTCCATAGAAATAATAGTCTTTATAAGACAGACTAAATATAACAGCTCTAATGAAGTTACCTCTGGTCTTAAACATAACATGCTGCCTTTCCAGCCTGCGGGGCTTCAGCACACCATTGTTCCCCTTTAGCAAAAATAGGGGAGTAGGATGGTTGTTTTTCTGTCCTCAGGCAGCTTTACCTGCTTCCTTTTTGTCCTGCAAGCTGCGCAAGCATATCCTTAACTTGTAAATATCATATGTCACATTTCTCTTTTGCCACCTCCTTTTGCCATCCTGCCCAGGCCGCTTCCCAGCTCTCTCCCACCACTCCATGGCCTCCTCATCCTCACCCCTGCCCCTGCCTTTGGCATCTCCATCCCTCATTACTTCCCAGCACCACACAAATCTCAGCAGAAAACAGGTCTACCACCTTTTGCTGTGCTTTTTTTTTTCTTCTTCTTCTTAATTTCCTGTTACTATACCTAAAAATGAGGAGATAAATCTTCTGTGAAAACAAAATCATCCCCCAACCTCAGGATGAACAAAATGAAGCCTTTTCTGGTTAGCTAGAGCAGAACTGAAACTTCCCTCAAAAAGCTGTCAGCATAATAACTTCAAAACTAAGGAAACTAATTACTTCAGCTAATAAATTAGGGTTGATTCCTACTTGTGAGTTACATGGCATAACACACAGTGGAGCAACACAGTCACCCAGGCTAAAAACATCCACAGTCATCTCCAGGGTTGCAGAAAGTATTGGAAGACAAGGGATTCCTGCCTGGCCTGAATTGAGAGTGCCTTGGATCACTGCACCCTAAAGATGTAAAGTGATTAAATGTGTTTGTTGGGACCATCTGCTCCAAGAGCTGCAGCAGGCAGGCAGGGGAGGCTGCCTGCCATGGCTTGTTGTCTGTAGCTGCTTATCTGGAGCCCGAGTCACAGTTGGCTGCTGGTCCAGAACTGAGAAGCGAAAGACACCCGAATGAAATGTATCAGCTCAAGCTTTAGTGCTTCACTCATGGGCCACCTTGCTTCAAATCACTCACACCTTCTGCTACACATGCAGAGGAAAAGAGCATTCCAGGAGTTACACAAAACTAAACAGGCTATTATTGAGTATAGGCATGGGGAGATGGGGTGG
Organism: Petroica traversi; assembly: GCA_025920805.1. Taxonomy (NCBI): domain Eukaryota; kingdom Metazoa; phylum Chordata; class Aves; order Passeriformes; family Petroicidae; genus Petroica; species Petroica traversi. The sequence goes on from JAHLSL010000007.1 coordinate 7,867,860, forward strand.
GAGGGGCAACCCAGTATTCCTATTATGCATTGCAGGCTCACGGATAATAAGAATCTCATTTTCCTTTCCCAGCTATCATCTGCCACTGCAGGCAGTGTTTAGAGAACCCAAATATGCAAAAAGTACCCCAATTTTGTGCCACTACCGATGCTGTTTGCACACAATTGCCTTTACTGTGTAAAACTGACTTCATGCTCTTGTGAAACAAGCCAGAGACCCTGTTCCACATTCCTTCATGAGAGCAGGTACACCTGCTATAGCTGTACCCACAGAACTCTGCCTGTTCTATGGGTACCCAAAGATGGGCTGGGTGAAACAGGGGAGAAGTTCCTTTCAAGCACCCATTTTTCATTCCCTGCAAAGGCCAGGCCCAGGCAGCAGCACTCTGTACCCTGTGCACTGAAATGGGCTGTGGATCACTGTGTGACATGGGGCTGTCCTGCACACTGCCAAGCTTCCCAGGAGCTGAGAACAGGAGACCTCAGTGCCTCCAGATAACCTGATGTGCTCAGGACCTTGGAGCACTGTGCACTGCTCTCCCCACTGCTCGGTCCAGCTCATGAAATCACTCTCTTTGGCAACAGTGACCAGCACAAGTCATAGCTGGAAGCCCCGTGGCTGGGGTTGTTTCATGCAGCCTCTGTGGCTCCCTTTGCAAAGGACAACCAAGCAGGGAAATGCCACTGGAGCTGGTGGCTCCTGGACACTGTTCCAAACAGCAGTGAGGGGTTACCTGCCCAATGGGATCTCAGCTTGGGACGTTTGAATTACAAGTCACAGGTCAGTTTAGGGAGCTAAACCTGGAGTTCTGTGCTTGCAGGAGCTTGAGATGCTCCTCTGAGCGTGACACTGTCACAAGGAACCAGCCACCTGCCAGCCCCAAGGCCTCCAGGCTGGGGTAGCAAATGGACTCCAAAAAACCAAAAACTCATGTAATGTTCTCATTTTCTCTATTACCACTCAAGAAATGCTGTGTTTTCTCATGTGGCCAACAGCACCCAGCTGTGGCTGCTGAGTGAAGGCAGCTCAGCAGGCACAGCCACCTTGATATGCCAAGTTGGAGAGTGTGGCCACAGCCAGGGGAAGAGCTTCACCTGAAGGACTGTGGAGTGGCAGGATCTTCCTTCTGCTTTGCTCTCTATTCAGTGCTTTCTCCTTTTATCAATTTCATTCCTTCCCTAACCTTTTCCTGCTGTTTTCTTCCTCCCCTCTCCTTGTTTATAAACCCACCCATGGCTCCTACCAAAGCCAGTGGGTTCAGCCTCTGTCATTTGAAGTTCCCAACACTGATCCAAGCTGTGCCCTCTCTCAGGCAAGGATCATCAGCTCCCCCACCAAGACTGGTCCTGAATCTCTGCACTTCATTTCCCCCAACAGCTTTTTCCTCACCAGTCCCCAGAATGCCCCAGCTGTCTGGATGAGGTTAGATTTGGAAACTGCCAGCAGATGCCCGTGGTGGCAGAGGACAGCCTTTGGCTGGATCACTGGAGCAATGCTCTGTGACTGCATCCCTGTGTCCAGCTGTGCTTGGACCTGCAGCTGTCCCCCCAGGCAGCATCTCTGCTCACACCATCCCCTGTGCTCTGCTGCCAGCACTTGCTCAGAGTCAAAGCCTGCTCAGAGTCAAATGCCATTCATAGGGACTGGGTACCTGTGTCCTTCATTCTCACTGTTTCACCATGGCACAGTGAACAAATACTCTGCATATTCAGCTTAGTGCAAGAAATTCTTTCATTAAATGCTCACCAGAAACTCCTCACCTTGTTCACGCTGCTTATGCAGTGCAGGACTTGGCATCAATCCAACATGCAGCCACCAACAAACCAGATTTGCAGCTAACAAACATGCAGAAATGCCTGGCTGCTGATGCATCCACGACTTTGTCTCCAGCATCACAAGGAATTACTGTTTTCCCTTTACCTGATGCCTTCTCTTCCATTTCCCAGGATGTTAAACAATCAATCATGGGGTGGGGAGGGAAGAGGGGAAGTAAGGAGCTGCAGGACATTTCTAGCCCAAGTAAAAAGCATCAGGACAACAGTCTGGCACCAAGACATTCTACAGAAAAATTAGAAACAATCTCCACTGCAACAGGAACACGAGCTGGCTGGATATTTGTCAGGATTCTGGCATGTGTGGGTTGGGGTTGGTTGGGGTTTTTTGCTTTTACACAAATTAATTTAGAAATGGAATGCAGAGGTGCCCCTTTTATAGTGGTTCAGCTCAGGAAAACATTGATTTGCAGTTTTTGTGAGGGTTTAGGTGATAATGTTCCCCTTGCTTTCACTATAGCAGCCCATTTTGCACCACAGACACACCAGTTTGCTTCCTCTTTGCTCATTTGTGGGGAATATATGTCAGCTATATATATGTTGTTTGTTTTCTGTGTTTGTATTTCAGACCTCCTTTTTTCCCTCTTCAGGCAATCCTTATTGACAGACTAATAAATATTACAGCCTCTCTTTCCTGTGGATTAGGAGGGCTGCAACTATCAGTTCAAATGCTCAGAATAAGCTATTTTTTCACTGCATATAATAGGGGAGGAGAAGAAAAAGCATCACAACCCACGATGGGCAGTCAGGCAGGGAGCCTGTACACAAACGCTCCGTGGCAGCTCCGGACTTACACTGTACCTGTTTCTGAAAGCATCATTTGTCATTTCAGGATTTGTATAGCAGAGGATCCAGCTGCAGGCTTGATTCACTCTATTCCCATCTGGGCAGCACACAGAAATCATCCAGGAGGAGAGACACACACGGGGTTTACTGTTTGCAGCAGGCCAGGCAAGAATGGGTGTTTCAAAACAGCAGCGTGCCTGTATTTCTGGAAACACAGAGCTGGGGCTGAGGTTCCTGAGTCAAGAGCAATCTTCTGGTCTTCTCAAGCACCCAAATATCTCAGGATGCCACGGCCTCAGCTGCTTTCCCAGAGATGGTGCTGCACTGGTTAATCCTGTGCTGCAGTGTGGGACCCAACCACACCAGATGTGCGGGCAGGATTTGCATCACTGATTTATTATGGCTGCAAAATTCGATGCTCTAGGCAAGGCCAAGGGATTGGGACTTACTAAAATCACTGCTTTTCCTCAAAAAGGAGTTATTCCTTGCCTTTACTGAAGGGAAATTACTCACGGACTCATGGAGAGCACAGGGCATCAAGTGGATAAAACTGACAGGAGTAAAGGAGAAATGAGATATGAAATTAAATAATGGATTATACCACTTGTCTCTCGCCTGTAAGAATTTGGAAAATAAGAGACAGGACGGTGCCTAGCACCAGAAATACCATCAATAAAAGCTCATGCAAGATTTTATTTTTATGAAGACATGCTTGAAAGGAAGACAAGCAAAGCATGGCTCTAAAACAAATATAATTTTTCACAGTCAGAAAGATTAGTCTTGCTCAATAGTCTACAGCTAAGTGGGAAGAGCTCGTAATTAGGTGACACTAAAAAAGAAAGAGAACACTGCAGTCTCACAAAAAATATTGAAGGGCTATCACTTTCATTTAAAGACAGAAACTTCTGAGGTTTAAGATGGGAGATTTACATCTAACTCAGTATACTTAAATGCCTGGTTTAACACTAGGTTGTAAGAGCTCTCAGAGATACCAAACTGGAAAAGACCCTGTTAAAAAGCCCAGTAAGGATTCACTATTGCTGAGGATCACAGCTGCAAATCCTGGCCAGAAACCCAGGGTGGACAGAGCGAGCACATCCCAACACCAGGGACTGTGGGTGCAGAGCAGGAATTGCAAAAGCCAAGTCAAGATTTGCACCCACAGAAAAATGTCTTGGAAGCAGCCCCAAAGGTCCAGCCCCACCAGCAGCAGGTGGGCCCATGCAGAGGTGAGGAGGGGAAGCACCTGCAAGGATCTCTCTCTCCAGAAGTCAGGGATCCCTCCAGAAGTCAGGGATCCCTCCAGAGGTCAGGGATCTCTCCAGAAGTCAGGGATCTCTCCAGAAGTCAGAGCTCCCAGTGAGTGAAATGCTGGTGTGAGGTCTCATAACCTGGACACCTCTCTGAGGGGGTAGAGGTTCAGTACAAAGGCTGGAAAGAAAATGTGATCAAGCTCATTGCTGTATTCAGCACAGTAGGAAATCATTCCTGTCATAGGTAGAGGCAAGCTAAAGGTCTGAGGAAAACAAAATGTTGAGCAGTTTGTTTCACGCAGAAGTTTCTGTCCCAGAGCTGAAAATATCTGAAGCTTCAGCACCTGGATTCCTCTCCCCCAGCACTGAGTTTGCACTGACTGTCCAGCATCTCTTGTGAGTTAAGGGAGGAGAAGAGGCACCTCTGGGATGCAGTTCAGCTCACCTCATTTAGAGATCTAACTTAGGAGGACAATGAATTGTGTCCTAGAAGAGAATATTTTTCTCCATCAAATAAAAAGGGAGGCTTTACAACACAGGTATCTACACACGAGCCAGTCACCATCATCTGAAACCAGGATGGGATTTGTCTCATCTAGCTGAAGAAAATTTTGTATCATTGTACAGGAGCTTACAGAGGAAAAATAAAGAGAAACAGAACTAAAGAAGGGAACAAAAACAAAATAAAAGCCCAATTCCCAGCAGTAGTTGAAGGCAAGGCAGAAAGAGACACCTCTAAAGTAAAATAAAAAAAAGACAAAGTAAAAAAAACCCCTAAGCTAGTGTTTCTGAATGTACTGGAGGAAGCCAGATTCATGGGCCAAGGCTGGCAAAGGCCTGCTTTTGCTGGGAAAATATATATATTGATTTTGGATCATTGTCCTTAGAATCCCAAAATAGAGTGATTAAAGATTACAAACCACTAACCATGTGTCTAAAGTCTATCTGCCAGTCACAGCATAACAACTATGGAAACAACAGATAAACAAACCACAGCTCGTCTGTTACAAGTTAAATTGTTCCAGGGGGGGAAAAATTATTGTGGATAAAATCCTCTGAGCCCAAAGCAATTTGGCTCAGTCTGGGATCTCCAGCTTATCTACCTCATGGGAAGCAATGCCTGCTGTCCCAGACCAGCATGCAAATGTATTATGAGGTGTTCTGTGTGCTGGTGAGCAATTCCAGCCCCCTCTGAAGGGATCACTGGAGGGACCAGACCAAAAAGAGAACAGGAAACCCTTCCCCAGGTTCCTCCAGGGAAAAGGGAGATGGCAGCTCTGGTTCTCTGGGCTGGAGAGAGGGGCTGGCCAGGCTCTTGGCAGCTGGGAGGGGACTGAGGGACCAGCACAGGGAAACTTGGGGTGCACAAAGCTGAGGAGGTCAGCACAGAGAACAACCAAGCCCTGCTGAACGGCTTCTTCAATGCAAGTCTGTCCTTCTGTCTCTCCAAGCAGTGGGGCTGAACTGCAGTGTCCCAGAGCCAGGGCTTGGGAACAGCTTGGGTCTGCAGCCAGGGACAAGCAGATGATGCCTTCCTTCAGCTGGCAGGAAGATTTTTTAAAATTTATCTCATACACTGCAAGATGGATTGTCCAAGTCATTACTCCAGTCAGGAAAGGTCCCCCCTCCTCCTACACGTACTGCCCGTGTGGAGAGGCTGTTTTCCACAGCTGGACACCTCCTCCCAGCACTGTGGCTGAGTCTCTGTCACTGAACTCCCTGCAGGAGGAAGTTGGCTTGTCCCAGGGGATCCAGCACTGGCCAGGGGCTGAGCAGTTGCTCCTGGAGCTGCAGCTCCTCTGGGTCTCCTGCTGGTTCCAGAGCAGGGATGCAACTTCAGGGTCTGCTGCAAGCTTGATGTTCATGTTTGGAAACCAGGAATTTTTAACCCCTGACAGAAGCACAAGAAAGAATGGAGTAGGGAGAGGGTGATGGAGCAGAATTTGATGCTGCTCTGAGCACAGTGAAAACTACAGAAAGAAAAAATAATCCTGCAGCGGTAGAAAAGCTGATTTACAGCTGAGCTCATTTTTAGAGTGGCAGCCACCAACATCTGCTAATGGCAGTAAAAGTCCTCCCACTTTGGCTACACATCAGCTTCTGTATAAACTCATCTGAAGGCTGGCAGGCATTCTGGGATGGCTCTCCCAGTACATTTTATTGCTTCGGCGCTTGCAAAGGGAGCAAATTTGTGCTCCTGATGGCCAAGTGCCACACGTAACCTGCAGCCTCCCCTCTCACAGAGCCTTAAACCCCCTGCATCCTCTGTCCCTCACTGACTCGTCGATGCTGCTCCAGGCTGAGGAGTCCCAGCCCAGCACCTCAACCGAGTCCCAGCTTCCCAGAGCAGGGTCAGCCCAGCACCCAACCTTCCTTCCCCTGGCCAGAGGCTTTGTCAGGAGAAAGGCTCCAGGAGCCAAGGGCAGGGCAGTGCCTGGAGCGTGCAGCACACACCAGCCCCCCAGGGCACTGCCAGCAGGGCAGCAGAGCAGCTACGGCTTCTGCTCGGATTCCTCTGCGAAGGACTCAAGATGCTAATGGGTTTTAATTTTCCATGAATTTGCAAAAGCAGTATCCTGCAAGGCTGCAGATGATTGTTCATGCTTCCTCACCTAGTCTAACATTTATTATATTTTTCAAACAGACATTAGTATTAATTTAATAGTGATTTTTTTTTTCCTGGAGCAGGCTATAATTAAATATGCTATTCCCTGTGACATTTGCTGGGATATAGTGAGGCCAGGGCATTTTTAAAGACTCATTCAATATAACTAGCATTTCAATTAGTAAGCACATGAAGTAAACATTTTAAAAAAACCAGCCTAGTCACTTGAACTCATCCACATGGGGCAATTTGATTTTTAATTGACTGCAGTTTTTTATTTTTTCAAAGGATAGGAAGTCTGATTGAGTGCTGGAAGTCCTAGCAGAGTGTGCATGCTAAAGCATGCCGAATTACTTCTCATTTTCTCCTCAGAGCTGTCATTTATTTTCCTTCCCACAACCGAAGCTTCATGTTGACACTTAATCTCTGTGTTGCTGCCCTTACTTGGGGAGGTTTTCATACAGGAAATTTCCTACTGAGCAGCACTGTTTCACTGAAGAAATCTTCTCTTTTGGTCCATCCCATCAACATGCCTGCGCATCGACTGGGAAAAGCATGAGTAATATTTTCAATGGCTTACCCTTCCTCTTTAAAAACAGTAACAGAGAAATATGGTATTCATCTCATTCCTCTATTTCAGGGAACATCTCTAAAAAAAATACAATAAAGGCCTCCTTTGGGGGTTCACAGGTCCCAGCTACCTACTGAGAAGTAGGTTATTAAAGTAGGAGTCACATCTCCCTGTGTATTAGTGCAGCATCTCACACAACAGACCCTGACCTTGCTCGGGGTGCTGGGCAGAGGCAGCAGCACTCTGCTGCAGCTACAGCCATCGAGCCTTTAATAAGTTGTCTCAAATTACCACAGGAGACATTAAGCAAAGAGACATTTAATTACAGTTCTCTGCTAGAGGAAAAAAAAAAACAAAAACAAACCCAAGCATCATTTTAATCCATCCATTTAATCCCACAAGCATGGAAAAGGAAGGGCATCTTCCCTGTGCCAGGCCTCCTTTCTGTACCACGGTGACCGAGGCCAAGGGTCACTGGGAAAGGACACCAGTGACTCCTGGAAAGCAAAGTGGAAGGCTCAAGGTTTCCAACCCACTGTAGAGGCAGCTGTAATCCAGCATTGGAGAAGTTGTCCAGCTTGGAGAGTGCTCCCTGTGATCCCACATGCCCCAAGAGTGGCATGTTTGTGAGAGAGCTTTGGTATTTGTGGGCTTGTCACAGGGAGAAACTGTGCTGAAGAGACAGGCTCGGGGAAAAGATGAGCCTTTCCCTGCAGGAAGCAGAGGCCTGGGGGCTTACAGGGCAAGGGGGGCAATCCCTAAAGTGACTGCTGGAAGGCAGGACGCTCCCACCCCAGCAGCAGCAGGATGCAGATAGCTCGTCCTCAAGTAACCCAACCAGGCTGCAATAAATTGGGCAGGTCTTTGGCTCCAGTTCCCCCCAAGATCTGGAGAATCATAGGGACAGCACTCAAGAAGAAACTCGGCACCTGCACCACTATTTCTCTTCCCAATAACACTGCTGCAACACCGAAATGAAGCATGATTACAAAAGCCAAGAGTATTTCTAAAAATAAAGAAATACCAGTAAATGCCTACATATGAAATGCAGCATTTTATCTAACGCTCCCGATTGAACTGAACGCTGTGCTGCTCACTCTGCCGTTCCCAGGAAAAGCACAGTGCATCTCCAATTGATTTAGCCTTATTACTCATTTTGTACTGGGGTTTGCAAATTCCTCTCCCAGCACAGCACATAATTTTTCTCCATCGCTGACAAACGGCAGCCGGCTGACTCCAATAAATCCCACTTGGTCACTATCAAGTATCTCCATAATCATTCCTCCTAACCGAGTGGGTGAAACACTGCTGCCACTGCATTAGTGGGAAACAATCTCAGTAGCTGCCTTTGTCCTTCCTTAAGCCTCCTCCACAGATCCCAGAGCTTTCCCGTTTCAGATGCTGGAGATGCTTTCCTCCCATTTCAGATGCTGGAGATGCTTTCCTCAACTTAGGTGCAAGGCAGTCCTCTCAAACAGGAGAGGAGATTTGAATACTATCATCTCTGGGTGGAAAATCACCTTTAGAAAGGCTCAACTCAGAACCATCAGCCACTACCAAGGGGAGCAGAACCTCCCACTGCCCTTTTCCCACTTCACGCAGAGGCACCTACCTTGAGCTGGAACCCAACAGACCCCATGGTTGTGGTAAGATTTGTGAGCAGTTTAGCAACATGTTTGGTTTTGTGCTGTCAATTCCTACACACTGACAAGTGTCCTTAACATGACACTTCTGGGGCTGGCATTTCCTGCCCAACAATAAAGTTGCTGATCCAGGGGGTCTTTCTAATTAATCCCTGGCCATGCTCAGTATTTGCTGATGAGACCCCAGAGCGAGGGTCCACACTCCCTTTGGGTAAATAACTCATCTCCCCCCACCCTTTCTTTTTTTGATTGAACTTGCAACATGTGAATACCAGGGATAAACAGGGTAGAAGGTGCAAGATGAGTTAAACATGGAAGCAGACCTGCCTGCCATGCCAGTGAAACTCCTCCATTGCAAACCATTTCCCCACCTCTCCCTACGGCAGCAGAGAGAGAGAGGTGGCACAGGAGTGCACCACAGGGAATGCAGACCTTTGAGCTGTGCAAGGTGACATCTAGAAAGCTCCTTGCTGCAGGAGGGAGGTGCCACTCCTGGCTCACTGTGCCCCTGGAGCCAACCCCACGCCCCTCCCAGAGGAGCCTCCATCCAGCTCCCTGCCCCTTGGGCTGGTTCTGCCTTGAGATCCTGGTGCCTTCCAGGCCTCCAGAGGAAACCACGTTGTTTTTTTCTCAGGGACACTTGGGGCCATGCCTGGACTTTGCCAATTAGAGGCAGAGTTGCAGAGACTGCAGAACTGCTTTCATTTTTTCATTTAGATTAGTTCAGGGATCAGAAAATGAATGAGCTTAGCCCAAGTCCCACAAGCCTGCTTTTCCTCCAGGCAGCTGAACATGCTGCTTGACTTGCTAGGCAAACATTTAATCACTTTCTGCACTCAGCATCCTCCGTCACACGGGAGGTGGGCTCTGGCTGGGCTCCTCAAAGAGGCAGAGCAGCCACACAATTCTTTCCTGAGCAAGTTATGGCCGATGCACGAGGGCAAACTCAAAGACAGGAAATCACCCTGAGTAAAGAAGAAAACTTGGATTAGGCTAAATAGATTCCTTGACTTCCGGAGCATCTTCAGAGCAGCCATGAAACAGGAACCAGGTCACCAGTTGCAGCTGGTAACCCTCCTGTCTGGTAATTTATTCCAGGAGAAGGAGAGATTCACCTCTGCAGGTCACCAGTGCAAAATGCCATGAGATGGAGTGGAGGGCATTTAAATTCTGCAATTCTCCTTTCAATGATAGCAGCAGCAAACTCATACTACTTGGTTTATCCAAAATAAGCCTGAGGCAGAGCTGCCCCCTCATTTACAAGTAGCAGGCTGGGAAGACGTGGCTGATCACAGTCTTTTTAACCGGGCAGAAGGCGATGCAATGAGATATGCCAAGCAGAAAACAAAGAAGATTCTGGGCAAATTAAGGCAGCAAAGGTAACTTAAAATTGAAGCCACTTGCTTAGGGACGTTGTGAATTCATCATTGCTTGAAGTCAAACCTGGGCATCGTTCCAAGAGCTACGTTATAGCTTGAGAATAAATTACAGGTGTGACAGAGCTGATGTTCTGGAAGCGCAGAGATATGATAAAGGCCGTGGAACAGCCACTTCAAGCGGATGCCATTATGAATAAATTGGTATTCCTTACCTGATGGGAGCTGCTGAAGTGTGTGGGAGAGGAAAGGGGAAAAAGGCATAATTAGAGCAAGCTCCCACAATTGCCTGTACAGATGGCTTGTCCCTCTGAGACATCTCCTCCCAAAGAGAACAGCACCACTTGGCCTGGCAGGCAGATGAAGCCTTTGAGGTAAATACCAACAGTGCTGGGCTTGGGAGAGCAGTCCTCACTCAGGTACCAAATGCTAAACACGTTCCACAGGCACCATCTGCTCCCGCTGCTGTCCTGCTGATCTGGGCAAATGGGGACCTGCTTTGTGGGACCCTCTGCCCTCAGCTGGGCAGGTCAGGCTGGCATCCAACACCTGCAACCTACCCCGCTACATCTGCAGGTTTAAATCCCACTCCTTGGTTTCCAGACTTCAAAACCTACAAGAAGTCATCCCACTTGATCATTTATCACTAGACATGTGGGTCCTTCACACGTCCCATCACAGTTTATGCCTCCCCTTCAAATTATACTCATCTAGACTTTTTTTCAGAGAAATCCCCCAAATAAATAATTAGCGATTCATCATTTATTGAAGCAATCCCCAATTCTTTGGAAGAGGTATTGCTTGGGCTGTCATCTGACAAGATTAATCACTTCTCAGGGCCACTGGGAACACCTTCCCCATCCTTGTCTCCTCAGAGCTTTGCCGACTGCCAAAGTACAGGCTGGAGGTGCCACCTGGCACTCCTGCATTGAACACAGGCTGTTGAGAAAGAGTTTCTGTACAGAGATAACCAAACTCAAAGTTTCACAGCAATAAAGAATGAGGCACATCTGTCACTCAGCTCTGCTAATGATTAATTCCCCTTGCCGCCTCATTTCCAGGACTTTGTCAAGAGCTGATTTCTAGCCCTACCACACAGCCTGGGCTGAAGCATCCACCTGTTCACCCTCTCTGGCCAAAAAGCCATCTCCTGCAAAAATAAATCCTGTCAGTTCAGGGCTCCGAGCTGCTCCCTGCTCCAGGGGCACAGCCTACACTCAGTGCCTCCTTTCCATCCCCCAAGGATTGCACCACCTCCCTCCAGCCCCTCACCATTCCTGCCATCACCCTTCTGCAGCCTCAGCCTCACCACTGGACAAGAGGTGGATTTTTGCCTGTAGATTTCAGTAGCTTTGAATGGCCAGAGTAATGCAGATTTGTGCCAAGCTTCCCACATGGAAGGCCTCCTCATAAGGGGTGCCAGGAAGGAGTACAGAGGAAAGGCAAGGACACATCCATGCCCCTTCCTCCTGTAAGGTTGACAGTTCCTTCCCCAGCTTCTGCGAGCAGGTTCTATGTAAGACAGCAGCCTGCACACACTGCCCAGCCTCCAGCCACAAACACATGGCTTCCAAAGGCTCCTGCAAGCATTAAGCAAACACTTCAGGACACACAGTTTTCACGTACTAATTTACTTAAGTGACATGTTACTTTGTCTTCTCATCCGAGACACCTAAACAGCTGAACAGAAATCACAAAGTGAATCTCAAAGGAATAATTAGTATAAAAAATAAACCAAGCCGAGCTAAAGCCACCCAGGCAAGTGGCCCTTCGGGGTCTGCCTACAAAACAACTCATTTAGAACAAAACAGTCACACACTGAAGAAATTTGGACACTGTTCTCCAAAGCTCCAGCTATTCTAGGAGAACAACCTGCTATAAAAGGCTGTTGTGAGAAAAGGGAACTTGTGATGTGCAGCCAGACTCAGCAGGGAAAACAACCAAACTTTTCATCCATTACTCAGGAATGGCCTCAGAGATAGGATCATGGCAGCAGTCCCAAGCCCAAACTCCCCCACAGGCTGCGCTGGTGCTTCCACTGCTCCCAGCGTAGGTTCCAGGTACCTTCTGTTGGTTTCTAGACACCCACACTGATCTGCTGCTGGAGCACAGCCCAGCAATCTTGTTGATGTGTATAATATCAAGACATTATTCTTGTGCTCTCCAACTTCACTCTGTACTTTGATTATGCCTGGTTAGGAGTTTCCAGAAAAACCTGCTAAAAATACCATCATGGCCAAAGAGCAAGCCAACACCAAGGCAATGTCCTTCTAGTGTCAGAGCACTTCAGCTTTCAGAGAGCAAGTCCACGCTGACATCTCTCTCCAGAAGCCTCCTGCGTCCAGCCAAGGACCCATCTCTCCAGTCTGCTACACAACCTCAGCCTCTGTGATGTTCCTCCATCAGGGACATGAAGCTCCAGTCAGTCCCTTCCCATTAGCACTGACTTTTCACAGGGCTTGTCTTAACACCAGCCAAAAATAACCCTTCGCTATTAGACAAGATCCACCAAAACCTCTTTTACAACCCCTTGCTTGATCTCACTGCCTGAAATGACAATTCTGGGGCTTTTGCTAGCCATGTACCACAAGGATTAGGAAATGTCTCTTCCTTTGGTATGTAACTGCTCTTCTGTAGCTGTGAAACATTAGCTAAGGGTTTTACCTCTCAAACACCCACAGGCTGGCAATGCAAGCCCTAACTGGTCATTATTCAAGGACTAATCCACAGGAAGGACACATCCCAAAACTGCCCATTTGCCCGTGAGCAATTAGCCTTGCCTTAGGTTGAGCAGAAATTAGCAGGAATTACAGTTTTGCTCCACCTACAAGAGCATGTTAGCCACTCCCAGCAATGCTGAGTCCCCCAAGCAACCAGCAGCTGTTTGAAGCCTTTAGTAAGTTCTGAATTTTTAAGCAAAGACATATTCTCCTGAGAGTTTACAGGCCATTAAGTAAACATTAAACTTTTTAGTAAAATGTAAAAACATTGAAAACCATCTCAAATACTCAGCTTTCATTTATACAGCACTGTGACCTCTCCATCCCAGGAGGCTGCAGAAACAAAACTGAGCTACTAAATGAAAAAATGCACCTTTACAAGAGAATCAGAGATGACTCCACTGCTTTATGGCAATCTTTAAACTAAAGCAACAAAAATCACAAAACCCCTCTTGGCTTCATTTTACAGATAAGTTTTGGTAACAGAAGCAAAACCTTGCGGAAGAATTGAAAACTTGATCACATTCACTGCCCTCTTGTTAGCACAATTACTAGTGAAATCCTTGAGATTACCCAGTTCAATCCATGAAATTACCATCTCCAGTGGACAAAGGGAAAAGGCAAATATTTCATGAATGCAACATAATTCCCTCCTCTGTGTCCTCAAAACAGGTCCACCAACTAACAAGGAAGCCATTTGAGGAGCTGGACTCTCTCTCGAGTCAATAAAGCACTGCTGAAACCTTGCTGCTCCTCCAACACGTCCCTCATTAGCAAGGCACGTCCTTGTCAAGTTTCTGCTTGGCCCACACATAATGAGAGGCTGACAGGTAATCATTTAAAACTGCATTTGCTATCACATTATGAAGTTATTTACTATCCACCTGATCCAACTCCCACTGCAGACTATGTAAATGCACCTAACAAAGCTTGGATTAGGCTCCCCTTTTTTTAATGCCTACAGGAGGGGCACACTCCCTCCTTTGGGGGACTTACGGTTTAAAGCATTATTACAAAAATACCTTTGGAAATCCAGAAGTCAGGGAGTCAAAGGTTATTTATATATATATACACACACACACACACACAAAATCAAATTTTCTCCTCTTATTGTAAAAGATTTTCTCTGCACCTTGAGAGCCAGGCTGGCAGAAGAGGATCCAGTATATTTCTCATTCTGGAGGCCCCAGGCAGGGCACATTTGAGGGAAGAGAAGATGCAAGTCAGTTGGCATTTATTATGATCTTTTTTCTTGACACTAAATTCTGAACCACAAATCTGGAGCCCTGGCAGATCCCAGTGCTCACTGCTAACAATGCACTAAAATAAAACCATGAGGAAGAGAAGTTATCCATCCATGCCTTGGGCTAAAGGCATTGTTCATAACAAATTGCTTGACTAGTTTATCTTCCCTGTGTGCATGGAACAGTTCTCTTAAATTATTTTTCTGCTGTTAAATCCCACTGTGGTTCTGGGTCACTCATTGAAAGTCAGAGCAAGAGGCTGCTCGTGATGGAGCACAGGCACAGGGTATTGTTTGCTTCCCAAGTAAAGCACAGTGCTGAACCCACGGCCTCCCATGATTAATTGCAGAAACTGAAATCTTTATACAAATACTTTTAAAGGATAATTTGTTTAAGATTAAAAGTTATCTTCTCAGAATATTTGTGCCAGTGAGACTTGACCGTACAAGGGGGAGAATCAGTCACGCAGCAAAATGGAATTAGCTTAAAGAAGAACATCCAATTGACTGCTTTTGGGTTTGGTTTATTAATAGTTGGTTTTAATTTTTTTTTTTTTAGAGCACTAACAGCACAACATATTGATAAGAGAGGCAAAGCCAGCACTAGAAAAGCTGTCCCTAAAGTTGTACTGGAAAGGCTAAACATGGTAGCAAATACACCAGTGCAACATTTTCAGCATCAGTGACACTTCTTCACAGGACACTTCTCACCTGAGCTGTCCCTTCAAGAGAGGTGGGAAACAGGGCTCAATGGAATGGAAATCTGGCCTAGTGAGGCTCTCCACACAATAAAGTTACATTTCCAGAGCACTTGAAAGGTTCCAAGCCACTTGGGAGCTAACTCAGAGGCAAATTCCAACAAGAAAGGAAAACTTGGGATACTGAGGCAGACATACTTGCCTAGAAGCTCCAGAAGTTTTCAACCATCCCAGATTCCCCACTGTTTCTTGTGTCAGGAACGCAAGACCCCAGAGAAACTTTCCAAAGCATTTCTCTGTCCAGCTACAAGCACAATGCCCAGCCCTGCAGTGAGGGGTCCAAGTCCTCGTCCCCTCCAGGGTTAAGCCCAGGCAGCCATGGCACCAGTGTGGTTAATCCCCAGCTCCCACATCTGAGACAGAGCCCTGGGCTCTACCTTGATCTATAATAAGGAAGGGAATAAGCACTTTCACAGTGTAATATATTAGATCAGTTTTCAACATCTAATTTAGGATTAAATTAATTATACCCTAGAAAAGCCTATTTCTCTCTAAGGGATTCTGGACAGCAAGCTCAGGCAGTGATATCCTTATCCACTGATGAATCCTGCACCTTACCATAGACTAGTCAGGCATACGTGGATCCCTGGCAAACCCACTGCACCTATTCTTCTCTTTCATTAATTCACTTTCCATCGTGTCTTATTCTAAACCTTGAATACACAAGGCAGCATCAAGAAGTCTGCAGCTGCTGAGATCTCCTATTCATCTTTTTCTTTTAGAAAGCAGTTCAGTTTTGTCACACAGAGTCTCATCTTCGATTTCAAAAGCTTATTCAGGTCTTGCTAAGCTTCAGCCTCACATGCTAGATGTCAGACAAATTAGCTCTGTTCCCCCAAAGCGTGCAGAGGGAAAAGCATCTCCCAGTTCACATTTTATTCCTACCATTCCACACACCTTCTCCTGTTGCAAACTACCTTCATGAAAACTAAGAACGTGTCCAGACCCAGAATAAGCACCTCCCCTCTCCCTCACCCTTGTGTCCAGCTACAAACAAAAGTCAGCATGACATTACTCCCTTTTCCTGATCTGCCAAGTGTGAACTCCTTATCTGGTCAGTGTTTTACCCAAATCACTTGTCAGGCTTGGCTGTGACCTTCCCCCATACAAATTTCTCCCCTTTCAGATGGGGAAACTTCAAGGTGATTTCTCCATCTATCGAAGTTCAGACCTCCTCTATGCTACTGTTCTCAAGAATTCCCTTCTTGATAACCTTAGAAACTTAATTCCCATAAAATTTTACAGTGATTCTCTCCTTTTATTTTGCTGCAGAAGAGCTACTTCTTTACCACTGTCAGCAGGCCCTTTGCAGAAATGGTTTTGTTTGTTTGTTGTCCTGGGTTAGCCATATGACCTGTTTGTATCCCCAATCGTCCCCTTGCTTATGCTGGACATTAAGTTCTGCAGCTTTAAGTTGGTCCAAGGAAGACAGTGAAAGTGAAGGTGGAGGAAAAAAAAAAACACTCGCCGTTTGTCTGCAGGATACTACGAACCAAGGTCAAGAGAGCGGAGAGGCTGCATTCCAGCAGACAGCGTTATCTCTTTTTTTTTTTTACTCACTCGGTTGTGGGGGGTGCTGCCCTAGCTCACAGCGGAGGGTTTTTCCTCGGATTTTTCCCGGCTTTTGCAGGGAGAGACTTTGTTTCTTTTGCTGGGTATTTTTTTCTTTTTTTTTCCCTCTTCCTGGGACTGGCTGGCATCGCGTGGGCCCAGGACACCAGGGAACCCCCGGGGGCCCCCCCCATCCTCGCCGACTTCTACAGCCGGGCCCGGCAATCGGCCCCCCCACTGGAGAACTGAACCGGACTCAGACGGACTCTGAATCTACCATCTCTTCAGAGGAAGGAGAGGTTTCATTGTTTTCATATTATCCAATTTTTCCCTATACTTGTAAATATTCTATGTGTTAAATAAATAGTTTTTTCCACTTTTCTCTAAGGAAATTCTTCCCGGACCGGTAGGGGGAGGGGCGATTGGAATCGGCTCTTCCTAGAGGAGACCCCCCAGAGGTTTCCTCCTAAATATTTGCCCTAAACCAGGACATTTGTACATATACATTTTGTTGACCATTTACTAAATGCAAGACCAGAAATAACATTTGCTCCTACTGCTTCAAAGGCTATTTGGGTGGGTAAGCCAGAGCATGCTTTAGAGGTGAATAGCAGGTTTGATACCTGTCTTCTCTCTCAAACATCACTCTGCATCTCTCAGACTGGAAGATGGTTTATGAAATTAAATCCAGGTTTATACTGTTACTTCATAAAGCTGATACTTGGGGATCAGATTAAGATCTCAGCACACTTAGCAGCACAAACACAGAATTCTCCCCTTTCAGCCTGAACTCCAGCTGGTACCACATCCTGCAAGGCAGCTCCTACTCTAAAGGAGAAGTGCTCAGTGCCACCATCTTCAGGTTCCAATTTGTTTATGTAGGACAGGAATAACACAGCATTAATTCAACACTGTGGTCCCATTCACAAATACCATTACAGAACCTGTGTTTTCAAAAACAGTGGTATTATCACTACTTTACCTTTGCTTCTAGACTCCTCAGAAGAGTGTATTTAGGCAGGGGAAATCCCCATTTCCTCACCTTTTTATGCTCCCTGATCGAAAGGAAGTTCTTTATTTGTTTCTCTTTGTTTTACTTTGTGGTTGTGAGGCACATGGGCAAGAAGGGTTGGTTTGTAATGAAGGTTTATTTGCTTCAAGTCAAATAAGCCCTAAAAAAGCAGATTGCTACCTACAATATTGGTATCGTATTCTCTACCAGCAGGAAAATTACAAGGAATGCTTTCCAGTAAGGAAACACCCTCAGCTCTCAAAAATGCTGCCTCGTTCTTCCAAAACCCCAAACCATCTCCCTCCCCACCGCTTTGCTTTGCAATACAGAAAGGCATGACTAATTCCTGCCCTCCCCAGGCTGCAGAGCTGGAAGGCACCAGTGTCCTGCTGTAGGAGTTCTGCTGCCTTTAGCACACACGAGCAAAGCAGAGAACTCATCACCTGTCCTGCACTAACCCCGGGCTCCCAGAGCACTGCTGGGACCTGCTGCTCAAAGCATTTCCCCAAACAGCCCCTTCAAGTTGTGTCTGTGCTTCTGCATTTGGTGCTTACCAGCACCCCAGTATGTGAAGACAGAAAACATGATCTTCCTGAAAATTCCAAGGTGCAGAACTTCCTGCCCTTCTGAGCATCTTCAACAGTTGCACACTGCTAAGTTTTGAAGGCAAGTGTTGCCTTTTTCTATATATTTTAAATGTGTTTTGTAGGACAAAGAGACAATCTTGTAAACTTGTACAGCCAAGTGCTTTTTACATGAAGCAAAGAGGCAGCAGTTTATTCTTCAGGTCCTACTTATCTTAGGGATGACACTGTCAGGAAGGGGAAAACCCCTTTTGCATCTCCTGACCAAAATCTGAAAGGCAGGGGGTCAGTTACACATCAGAACCACACTTTACATCAATAACATTTTACTACATATTTTATTACATCAATGGCTTGAAAAAATTTTATTTGATGTCAGCAAACATTGGAAATCATAGAAAAATGAATTATGTAGAATTTCACAAAGGAATTTACCCCACTATAATTCCTCATACAGTAAAATAATCCAAAACCAAATGTTACTTTTCGGTGGCTAAGCAATTTTATAATGCTATGAACATTCATCACAGTAAGTGTGCTGAATAATAGAAAACAGGCAAAAAAGACATTTAAAATATTACTTACAACAGCATTATTACAACATACTTTCTTTAAAATCCCAACGAGTATTTCGTCACTTCAAAAGCTATACAGCATTTCCATTATATTTGCAAACTTAACCTTATACATCTTTTAAAATCTTGAAAAAACTTCTTTTAAGCAATCTATAAGCAGTTAACAAAATTGATAAAATCTACATAATGGAATACTATACACTCCAGTATAAATTTTATTTTAGGAGAATATGAATGTAAACACTCATTATTATACAACATGCATAGACTATACTGACCTTCCATCTTCTGAACTGTAACTTTCACTGCAATTGTGCTTTACTATCAACAGGAAAAGCTGCATTAATCCAGGGAGTGGCAGAAAGTATTTGCTTTAGGGGCATTGCACAAGATCACTAGATTTTGACTTACTGAAGACAAACTGCAGCTAATAAAATAATTTTTCTCTTTTTTTTTTTGTAAAATAACAGCCCACCCATCACTGAATGGGCTATGCACAAATTCATACCAATTTGAAAAATAAACGCATTATCAAAAGAAATCTCCTATGATATTTTTGCATTTCATTGACTTGGGAGATTTTTGTTCACAAATCCAGTGATCAAGTTAGTGTAATGCACTGTTTGGCTCATATTTGGTGTGCAAGAATACCAACAGCATATTAGCGATTTCATAGAATAAAAACTGAAATTTAAAGTGACAATGAGCATATTTTAATACATAATGTTTCTGATGTATTTGTACAGGAAAGAAAAATGTTTGTCAGGACATTGCTTTAAGAGAGTAAGAGCTTCACTCTTATTTTAACTATTAAAAAAGTGTTCTAGTGGATACTTATGGGGTCTTCCTGGTTGCAAACTTGTAAAAATATATTAAGAAACCATTATCCCCATTGGTATTAAATATATTGAGACACAACCATTGTGGTTGCACCACCAGGTATGGCTACTATGGTCTTAAGCATCTGATTGTACATTGTTGCTTTACTGTTAAGCACAACTGAGGCGAGTATTTTTTCCCTTGGTTATAAGATTTATATTACAAAAATTGATCACTGTTCCAAACCAGTTAAACACGAATATTCAAGTAACAAGGTTGTTTTAATGGATAAGTGAAAAAAGAAGTTACCTAGCACTTTACACAACTACATAAAAATTAAATAGAACAAATGAAATTTGTTTATGCATATGCAATACACTTTTATATCTTTAAGATTTCTAAAACTAAAACTTAAACTATCATTTTCTTTAACGATACCATATTTTGCACAATAACTTATACTTAGGAGAAATAATTTCCCATTTTCCACAAAATATATATAATTATGACATTCACATTGATAGTTTAAGAAACAAAATTTAAGTGAATATTCTATCTTATGCAGTTATCTTTGTGGACCCTTCTAGTCAGAATGCAACCAGTTGATGTATCTAATGCTTGACCCATTCAACAAAAGAAAAAGAGGGTCTTCACCTAAACAAGGTCAAACCATTTCAAAAGCTAAACTGATTTTATCACATTTAAAAACATAGTCCAAGAGAATGTAAAAACCTAAACGTTTAAAATACAGTGCTATAATATTGCATGTATCAACTACAATAAGATAGCAGTCAACTGAAAAGTAATTAAACAACTTTTTTCTTCCTAATATCACAAATTATACATGTTTCCCCCTACCCCGTGGGGATGAAGCCAAAACACAACTTTTCTGATCATAAGATGGACAGATTTGAGGGCAAAAACTGATGAAGAGTCCTCACAGGTACCGAAGTCTCCAGCAGAAGCCTCTCCTGATGAGCTCCCCCAGCTGGGATGCAGCTCCCACACCACTCCCTCCAGTGAGGACCTGTCTCCATGCATTGCTACCAGCAGGAGGTTTAATATTTAATACTAGAGTGTTTCTAAGGAGCAGCATTGCTTTACACCACAACTGTCAACTGGATTCACAGTGCTATTTGCCCGGTCTTTATTCCTAATTCACACTGGCTAGCACCTAGCATTCCTTCCCACAGGAGACTCCAGCTCCAGCTGGCACAGGTCTGAAGGAACATCTGAGCCGCCAGAGCTGCCAGCTCACAGCAACAGCTGCAGAGACACAAACAGAGGATGGGGAACAGCTCCTTCCATCCTCCCATCACCTCGGAGGATCTCTCTGAAGCTACAAGAATGGAACTGCTCAGAAACAGCTGCCAAGGGGCTGAACCAGGCCCTTCTGGGGCTCCACACTGTAACCTGCCCTAGGAAATCTCCACCTGCCCTGTGCCTGTGTGTTGCTGCCCAGTTTCTGATGTTGAATTACTTTCCTCACACACAGCCCAAGGGGAAGACCACGCCTCAGTGCTATAAGAGGCCGTGTCCCTGCCTTTCCTTGGGCTGTGAGCACACTGCAGGGGTGCCAGACCAGCCCTGTTGCCCAGCTGGCATTGGCCTGCCCTGGGTACAGAGAGCAGAGCCACCACAGCACTCAGCACAGCACAGCCCAGAGCCAAACCTCAGCACCAAGCCCGGGGCTGGGCCCCGAGCTCCACCAGCCTCAGCTGCAGGCCAGGTCACGGGCTGGCTCATTTCAAGTTGTGTTAAGGAAGGCTGGTACTGTTCATCACTGTGTGCCATCTTGGCTTGAATCCTCTGTGAGGAAGAGAGGCAAGAAAGGTCCTTTTTTCCACCTGCTAAGACACCTGGTGGTTTCCTCCAACATCATTAAATTAACCATTTTTAAATGCTTTGTGACTAGTGTTATTTTGCAGCTTTCCTCTGAACAAGAAGTAATACTGCTGCTTCCAGCTTCCCTGGACACTGCTCGGCAGTCAGCAACCACCTCGTTCAAGGTGCAAAGTCCCCCATGGAACTTGCAAGAACAGCTCCAGTTCAAGCCAGCTAGATAGGCCCAGCACAGGCCACCCGAGCAGAGGGCTGGGATTTGAAAGCTGCATGCACCAAGTATTTGGAAAAGCACCTCTTAGATTTTAAATTGCATATTTTGGTTCAGAACATGAAAGCGATGTATGCTTCAGAAGGGTTAAAATGGCCAATGAAAATTAACCCGGTTCTTCTCCATTACACTTCCAAGAAACCAAAAACTCATGAAGGTTGAATTTTGTGCTCCAACCCTCATCCCAACGTCCAGTGGGAGAAGCAGTTTGATGTCTTTGGCAAACAGCGCTCTGAAGAGGAATGAGACACTGGGACAGAAAGTGATCTATGGTAGCCAAATGCAAAAAGGCACATATTCCCCAAAAGGAGAGGCACCAGAGAAAGTTGTTTTGACTTAATCCCACAGAGGATCAGGAAAAAGAAAGTTGTGTAGCACTCACTTAACAAGTTACAATGCAAATGCTGAATGCCAGGGGTTAAATAGCGTATCAAACAGTTTCAGGTTAAGTATTCCCTTTTGCACTAAATAAAAGCCATTAAAATATACAGGAATAAAATGCTCAATTAGAGAGCTTTCTATGAAGCAAGAACACACAAATACAGTGGAAAGAATTGCACAAACCAGAAGTGTAATGAGTTACATCTACAACCTTGGACTGACCAAACCTTAGAAATAACATTTCCTATCACTTTGCATTATTCTTGATTGCTTGCTTACATGTCCTGTCACTGCAGAACACACCTGACACAGCTGGCATGTGCACAGGCCCCTCCTTTATAGAAAGCTCACTAATCATAGTGTCATCGTAAGAATACACAGGAAGCGGAGACCACAAGGCCATGCAGCAATACATACTTATACCCTACAGACCAAGTATTATAAGAACTCCTAATGTGTAGAGTTACTGTGGGGCTGCTAAGGAGCTCCTTGTTTTGCAGGTTGGTCAAAATTTATAGACAGGTGTTACTGGTTCTAGAAGTCCTCATGCTTAAGCATGACGTTGGTGAAATGGAGAGCTGAGCTACCTGGGTGCTTTTGAAAGAAAGTGGAGGCAGTATGGAGGAATGAGGGAGATTAAGGCAGATGTAGCACAGGACTGGAAGCGTTTGCCTTTTTTTTGGTAATAGCTGCTTGTCCACAGATATGATGCAGATGGCTGTCTGAGGTTTGCTAATACCTGATATCCTGGATAACACAGTAGTCAACACAAATTGTTCTAGGCTACAGCACCTTCTCACGAAGCAGATGCATATCTGACATCAAGAACAGAAGTAGCCTGGAGGGAAGCGGGGAGAAAAAGCAGACATTTAATTTAAAATGAATACACATAGGCTTTCTTGCATTTCCAAACTTCAGCCCAGATCCATGGTACTGACAGCGACAACAGACAACCCTGACAGTGGGAGGAATTCCAGCAGTTTTCCTTTTTCTGAGACACACTGAGATTTGCTGCTGGGAATGTAAACACACAGGAATTACGACTGGAGTCGATGCTGCTTTATTTATAACCAGCAGCCTCACCTTACTCCTTCAAATAAAAGCAACCATGGCCATTTGCTGTGGAAAAGCCCAAAGCCCTCAGTGGCCTGATGAATCTCTCACTAGGCTGGTGGCCAGCCAGCCAAGGCCAGGGAAGAAAGCACCTCAGGGATTACAGTGTTAGGCCAGCAAAGTCTTCTGGCTACTGCTGAGTCCACCTGGCTTGAGCAGACACTGCCTGTGCAAGGGCCCTCAAGGGCAGGCAGCAGCACTGCAGAGCTCAGGAGGGACCAGGAAGCCACTCCCAGCCCATGCAGGTCACTTGTGTCACAACCCCTGTGACATTTCACTTTGGCCCCAGAACACTGAGACAGCCCCCAGGCAGCACTGTGCACGTGCCATCTCTGAGGGCAGGAGCCCCACACTCACAGCTCCTTTTGGTCTGGTTCCCACCTCTCAGCACCTGGTCTGCTCCAGACTGGGCACTTTCCATCACCAATCTGGGGATCACAACTTCTGCTTTAGGAGTAATTTTACCAAACCTTGCTGTCATATCTCCACTCTCCCAACTCGTTTGGGATTCTCATGGCTCCAGTATCCATACACTTGGCCACATCAGCCCACGCCAGCTCCTGCTGAAGCCATTTTTTCCCTATGCCAAGTTATACTCCCCTTTTTTTGACCTCAACTTTCAGAAGCAAGGGTGTATTTGAAGCTAGGAAGAATCTCAGAGTGCTCGGAGAAGTAAAGCTCTGCTTTACCAACACATAATTCTACAGATCACAGGAAAAGAGAGTGCCAGGAGCCACATCTCTTTCAAACTGGTGGCTATGTACTAGTACCAATGCTGCTTTGCTCCTCCTCTCAGTTCTGGAAGAATGGGACAATTTCCCCTCACACTCCTGTGAAGGCAGGTTTCCTGAGTTTAGTTTTGTTCATCTGTCATACCTTTGGACTTAGTTCCCAAACATAAGCATCTTTGAATTGCATGTTGTTAGGTTTTGTGAAGCAGTGAAGTTCTGCTTTTTGAATGTCTGAAAGACAATGTCCAAGTGATCCAACCCTAATTAGAGCAACAAAAATATACAGGACACTAAGCACAACTAAAATTTGCCTTTTGCTGTTGACTGTGCTTGCATTTACAATACACAGCTTTTTCACCAACTTATCTTATAAATCAGGCCAAAGAGAATCATTGATCAAACTTTTTAACACACAAACCTCTACCATGGTTTTCTTCTGCAAGACTAAATACTGGTCTTTATTGTTAATACTAAATTTTTGTAACTATACTTAAATATCCTTCAGTCTCTTTGTTAGTTTCAAACCTACATAGCCTTTGGAGAAATGCTAACTCTATGAACCTCCATCAAGGAGAGGCTGTTCCTGGAATTTGTTTTCACAGAAACAGCTGTAATATTAAGGAAACTTTGCCCTTAGTTAATTCCAGAGTGAAGTTTTACACACTCATCTTGCTTATAGCTTTCTTCCCTTCATTCAAGGAAACCACTCACCAAAAAAGAGAGAGCAAGCTTTGGCACAGAATGCTGTATGGTCCCACAAAGCCAAACCTAGAAGAGCTGGGAGAACTGAGTGCAGGGAAAACATCCAAGTGAGATAAAGATGCATGGGGTTTCAGCAGCAAGAGGTATTAAAACATCCATGTTCTGATCAGATACATACACTGTCAGAGGGCTGCAAATTTACTGTTCTCCTTGCACTTTCATACAAGCCTGGATTTCCCAATTCCCCAAATCAGTACTGGAATTGTATAACCAGATGAAGTGAAATATACAGATTGAAGACTGACAAAAATGGCTTTTGCAACGGCTAGATATATATAAATACACACACACATATATTTGAACTGAGCTCAGACTGGGAATTTTATGCGACTTTTAAATTGGATTTACCTCATCTTCCTCTTCAGACATTTTAGTGGAATTATCAGGGGATTTTACAGGCTTCTGGCTATTGGTTCCATTTGTCTCCTCTTTGCCATGCTCTGCCTCCCACTCCTGTAGGACTTCATCTATGTTGAAACGACGTCGATAATTTACAAAAAAGTTTTTCACTTGCACCACAGATTTGTTTCCAATCACATCAGAGATTGCCTGAAAGTCTCGGCCGTATTTCCTGATTGCTAAAAGCAGCAAAAAGAAAAACAAGAGCCGTGTGTTATTTCCACAAAGACCACAAATCAGGCTCAAGTCACAGCATAAAGACGCAAACCTGAACTTCTGTCAAGGTCTGAAACCTTTTTCAGATTAATTCAGGATTATAAAAAAAACCTAAACTGGGCAAGAGACACAGTTAAGACCAGCCCTGGAAAACAGAAGAAAATAGAGGTGTAGTAAAAGATGGGCAAAGTTGAATGTACAAGACCTGTGTAAATCTGCCTGTACTGCTTGAAAAGTTACACAGGCAAAGGAGCATAGCAGTGACTGCAGCAGTTTCACTTTCTGAAAGCCTGGACAAGCAGACATTATCTGCAAACACTCATATGATGCCTTTTATATTGCCCAGGGAGGGCAAGGGGGAATATTGTTTCCTTGTTCAGATACATTCTTTGGGCATTAGTACACAGCAATGTCAAAGTCCTCCTTCCTTAGCCACTGAAGGGAAACTCAGCTCTGAAGTGCAGCAGATTATCAACAACTGAAGTATAAATAAACTTGCAGTGCCATACCTTGAACAGCAAGAAGCTGCTCATCTGTGGTCCAACGTGCATTAAATTTCTGGACGACCTAGACAGAAAACAAAAATTAGGTAACTTCATTTATATACTTCCATTTGTATCTGAGCTCATAAAAACCTCTCAAAAGTGCAACAAGGAATTAACTGTTAATCAAAGTATATCATTTACATTTATCTTCACAATTAACGAAGGTCAGAAAATATCTCACCTCTGGAAGTCTGTATTGTTCTATACCACCTTCAAGTTTTTCTTTGAGCGCACTGTTTGTCTGTTTGATGTTCTGAATCTGAAAAGAAAGTTTCATCCCTTTAAGAAGGATTAAAAAGTATCTTTGGACAAGTCGTTTTCCAGCAGCATTGGCAGGAACCTCACAAGCTCAGCCTTCCAGTTTTTCTCACAGCCTGTCTTTTCCAAAAAGAAAGTTTGCTACACTGGAATAATGTAAAGCAGGAGCAGCTGGCAAATCAGGAGATCACATTAATTTATTCTCCGCTGTCTACAAGTTATTTGGATCAAGAAGTGCCCCAACTTCCAAGTCTGTATAAAGCCCAGCATAAGAAGACCAAGCCCATCTGCAGCAAGTAATGAATCAAAGTCTGCTAAAGAGTTCAGCTTCTCCCAGAGTGCCAAGAAAAAGGCTTCAGGCCAAAATATCAATTCTATTAAGTTTAATAAAGAACTTGAGTCAGAGCTCTCCTTTAGAAACAGCAAAATGCTCAGATCTAGGCAACAAACCCATGTAGCAAACCTGTATTTACTCACAGATATTTGAAAAACATTTGTTTAAAAGGCAGACCCATCAAGGAAGCAAAAGGTACGTAGGAAATTTGCATGATACCTGTCTAGGAAAAACTAAGCCAAACCTATCTGCCACTTCTAGAAGTACCACATAAAAAGGCAAAAGAAACAGCTGCTGCAGATGGAAATTGGATACTACTGAAACCAATGTCACCTGAGGAAAGCCACAGTTAAAACAGAAGGAATTCTGAGCTGCAAGACAAGTGAAGAGCCAACAAATGTTCCTTCAGGTCCCTGCTATGAACATCTCCTTGCTTCACTTCAGGTCTAAAGTAGGGCTGTCCACAGAAGTATAACCTAACAGATGTAAAACCTAAGAGCTGCATTCAGAGCACAAGGACAGCAGCGAATCAACTAAAAGGGATGCAGAGTTGTGCTTCATCACTGCCAAGCTACAAATTCCTACCAGCTCTGCACACTGCCAAACCCACTGTACCACCAAACCCACCCCGGCACGATCCCGTTCATACCTGACGTTTGATTGAGACTAATTCCATGTCCAGTTGTCTGAGTACAGTGGTAGCAGCTGTTGCATTGGCAGAAACAGCCTCCACATCTTCCTGGGAAAGGAACATCCCTTTGGGAGGTTTCCTCTTTGCTCTGTTCTTGGCCTGTGTACTGTGCTTCTCCTTCTTCACCTGAGGGACAGTTTCAGCAGGCGGCACCTGGCAAGCAGCAGTCAGTCATTTTACAAAAGTAGGTATCTTTAGAGATCCCTTCCATCCCAAACCACTTTGTGACTGACTTTTAGCCACCATCAAAGGCTGGAGAACCTCAATGCCAGTTTGCAGACAGGAAGACATTTTTGCTTTAAGTGGCATGTCAGACAAACTGTCGTACAAATCTCTCCTTTCCTTTAGCAGCTTTCAGTGTTTACAGAGATAATGTTGCCTTCTCTGCCCATTCCCATTTTGGGAGACAGATGCCAAATTTTGCATTTTTTAAATGTTCTGGTTATTTTCAAACCTCCAAAACCCCTCTTCTTGTTTCCATCATGAGGTCTGAACACATCAGTTTAACCGAACACCAGAAGGAAACAAAGTGAAGTGTGGAGATAGAAAGAACACAACTAAAACAGTTTACTGAGACTTGTTTTACTATCTGCCAGACGGGAGAAGGAATAAACAAAATTTATTTAAAGGCAAAGGACAAAGGAGTGAGGTGACAGTGGGATAATTCTTATATTGTTACACCATTTCTGGAAAGCCAGGTTTTCTTGCTTAGCACTTGTGTATCAATTGTTCCACCAAAATGGTACTGTTTTACCTAAAATAAACTTTAAGTCCTTTTTGGAAAAGGGAGTATTTCATAGACCACTTACTATTTTTATCCCTTATGTCTAAAGCAAAGACAGGTAGATTAGCCAGGACACTATACTACAGCTCCTTCAAGAAAACACCCAGTTCTAAGATAACAAAACTATTTCTTCCAGAAGTTATATTCAACAATCAACTCATATCTAGGATTTATTACCCAGTGGCCAAGAACACAGAACAGAAGAAGGGTGGCAAGGAAAGAAAAAGCAGAGAGGGGAGGCTGTATATCTGAATCCTCTGCTTCATCACTGCCAGCTTTAAACACATTGGCTTCACTTAGTGCTATTGTTTTCCTCCTAATTTGCAGCTACATGCAGTTTCTACACAGTTTGTGGCATTTGCTCATTAGCATTGAATGCCTGCATTTGAAACCACACAGGCTGAGCACCAAACCCCAAGTGAGCATGAGGTTCTGACTCCCTAAGGACAGCTGCCACAGATAAAAGCTTTCACCCTCCTCGTGGGCACAAAGGCCCCACAGCAGCAGCAATGTGGACAATTGCCTGCTCTCAATCTTTTCCATCTGTCCATTGGTACAAAGTATTCCATGAGATACAATGCCTAGGGCACACCCAGAGGCAAGAGGTAACTCTTGCATTGCAGGAGGGATGCCCCTCTTTGCCGCAGGAGTGGTGAACAGCAGAAACCAGACTGGCTCAGCTATGAACAAGTGAGGTAAGCTCTGCTGTCTGCTTCAGAAGGAACCTCTTTGAAAATTGAGCCAGGTAAATTATTCAGCATGGATAGGCATTTCAGATCCACTCATATTTCATCTACCAGGACCACGCAGCAATGCCTCACTACAGGCTCAGGCTGTCCATTGACCAACACGCAATGCCTGCAGTGCAAACATCCCAGAAGCCTCAACATTAAGGCAAAATGAAAGCAGTTTCAAATTACTGTTTTACACAGTTTAAAAAATGCAAAGCTCTTTTGTGCTCTGGACAAGAACCAGAGCTCCAGTAGAACAATTTCTGACAGCTCCAAATGCCTCTAGGCCCCAGCAAAAATTGGAACATCTAGTCTGTCCTGGAAACTCTTCTTTCCTGGCCACACACATTTCTCTCCAGAATTAAATCAATTTTTGAAAACCAGAGAGAATTAAAATGCAGGGATTTAGAAGGGATTTAGTAGTGCTCCTGTTTATTCAGATATTGCCATTGTTATCTAATGCACTTCAGTCTTACAAACCCCTTAAAACGAAGTTCCTTTCCTCAGATTTCACTGTGTAAAAAGAAGATACGGCTATCTCAAGCTACATAAAAACAGAGGATTTAAGTGGAAGGCACTTCCAGGAACAAGGAAGATACAAAGAAAGAAGGTCTAGGTCACGACCGCAGTATTACAGAGTCACTATACAAGGAAACCAAACAGCTGCACTGACACTGAAAGTAAAAAAAAAAAAAAAAAAAAAAAAAAATTCCCCCTCCAATAATCCCCCAAAGAGGAAAGAGATGACATAATTCAGATACTCTGAGAAATCCCAATATTACTGGGTAAGTTAGATGGCAACCAACAAGTCTCAGAGCTGAAAAAATCCATCTCTGCAGGTTGGGGACACGGAGGCTCTTTACGGTAAGAGTCCTGGGTTGTTGGCACATCACAGCCCCCTGCATGTCTGACCACATCATTAAAAGAAGCCTAATGATCAAGAACAAACTTATCCCCTCCTGGTTACCTGCTCTCTCTCTCTCAAGGCACTTCAATAAGCCCTGAGTTCAGGTACTGTAAAATCAGAATCATTGAATCATTAAGGCTGGAGACCTCCAAGATCATGGAGTCCGACCTTCGACCAAACACTTGTCAACTAAAACACAGCATTAACTGCTCTGTGCAGTTGTTTCCTGAACACCTCCAGGGATGGTGACTCTGCTATGTCCCCAGGCAGCCCATTCCAATGCTTAACCATCCTTTCAGAAAAAAAATTCTTCCTGATGTCCAACCTGAACCTCCCCCTGAGGACATTTTCTCTCATTCTGTTACTGGTTCCCTGAGAGAAGAGACCAAACTCCACCTTCTACAACCTCCTTTCAGGTAGCTGTAGAGAGTGATAAAGGTCTCCCCTGAGTCTCCTCCTCTCCAGACTAAACAACCACAGCTAAACTCTGAACAGGCCATGAAGGTTGTCAGTTCCATTTTCTCCTCCAGCACAATCCCAAAAAGTCCCCCCAAGGCTGCCTGTCACAGCTCACACACAGCCAGACTGCATATGCTCCACGAGTTTCAGATTGGTTGGAGAGCCAGGGCCTGTACCAGTGTGACAAGGAGGGCACACTCCTCCCACACTATGATTTTCTGCAAAAATGCCTTGATGGTAACTGTCCAAACCAGACATCTGATCTGGTTTGGCCTTACAAGAGATGTAGCCAAGTTGGTGCTACCTTTCCCTCTTCTGCAGCAAGTTCAGAACACGTCAGCATTGGTTGGGAAAGAAGAAATAATAAAGGAGTTTGAAGGGAGCTCTTTGACAGGTGAAAGCTTTTGAAGAGCTTACAGAAAAATCTAAACTGTAAATGTATTCAAAGAATGGGAAATGAGACTACAGTACTATTTACCAAACATACAGAGCTGCAGTACACAGCTGCAACCTAACCAAGTGAGAACCCTTCCTGTCTGGGTGCTGCTGAGGCTTCTGAGAACTCAGTTTCTCGTAAGGATTAATGCAAATGGCTTCACATCCACTCTGCCCCTAGGAAGACAGCAAGGGTGGTGGTTCCTTCAGAGGAAACAACAGCTGAACTTTCCTGGAAAGTCTAGAGAGCATCCTCACGTGGGTGAAGAGCAGATGGGAATGTTGTAATTTTTCAGTTATTTTCATTCAAAAATATTTGTTGGAGAAATTAATCTCACTGACAGTGACTGACAAAACTGTTGCTCTGGGGCTTTTTTTTGACTGTGTGGGATCATGTTTTTAAATACCTCTAGTGAATTTTTCTTAAACATAACCTTTAAAAATTTAAGAAATTAACTAAAATAACTGTGAGAGACTAAGAGAGACTGGGAGTGAAATCAGGCTAGAAGAAATCAGAAAAGGGACCTAATTTCAAGCAGAGAAGACCTTAAGCATCTTCCTGTAACTCACAGACATAACCCACACTGCTGAACGAGGTGTTTTTATTTAGTAACAGGTTATACACATGAAGATGAAGTATATTATTTCCTGAAGGGCATCACAGGCTGGGTTTTCAAATCTGCTGTATTTGTGTGCTTATTTTTATCCAGAACTCTTTGCCCACTGAAAATGAAGTACTTGAAGTGAGACGCAGGTACTGCATTTTGAGTTGATATAACAACAGGTTAAGGCCACTCTGCCAGACAAAATTAACTGGTAACAACAACTTTCTCCTTTACTTTTCACCAAAATAGCTGCAATCCTGGTGCTACTGAAGTGATAACTATTGCTGGGGATTTCAATACATCAGCAGTGTACCTCTGAGTCTAACGTGAACATAAACACACTTTTGTGGGTCCACCTAGAACAAAAGGATATATTTCTCCTCCAAGCCATCTCCACAGGGGGATGTGCTTCTACTCCATCAGGCAGTTCAGTTGATTTAAACTACTGAGGGTGGTTTAAGCTAACACAGACAAAGAGAGGATAAAAGAGACTGGAAACAATCACATAGCACATTATCATGGGATGGTGAAGTCTTAAATTTTCCCAGCTCTATCCATAATCACTTATTTATCTATACTTGTCCTGATCTAAGAATAATTCTGAAGACAATTCTTCTTTTCTTGTATGACAACTATACAAAGCACTAAAGAAAATTAGATACTGTCAGCTTCTACATGAAGTAGCTAGTAAGTAAACACTTTCATTTGCACAGGAGTAAGAAAAAGAATTATACCTCCTTTTTGCTCTCCTTGTTTTGTTCAACTTCAATGTCAATAGGGTTATTTCCATTTGCTTCCTCCATTTCATCCTCACTGGAAGACAAAAGCAAACAGAACTGTATTAGTTTGCGAGGCTTTCTTTTTTCTATAAATAGCATGCTAAAACAAATGCATGAATGCCACAGCAAGCCCAACAGCTTTCCTTAGTTTTATTCCCAGGATGTGGGTTTTTTTGGGGGAGGGTTGTGTCGATTTTATTTGGTTTAAGTCAGTAAATTCTTAATTCTTAGGACAGTGCACCCACAAATACTTCTCAGCAGCATCCTTTGGCAAAATAAATTTACACATATGAAGGCAAGAGACATGAAATTAATTCCACAAGTTATCTTTTAAAGAACATGGGACACTAAGCATTTTTACTTTAGGCAAACTGAGACAGAAAGAAAAACTTAAAAATACAGCAAGGAGCTAAAAACACAGATTTCATACAACTCCCTAATATTTTGCAAAACAGACATGCACAAGATGAACTCCCTCAAGAGCAAGCACAAAAAAATGTTTTCTTTTTTTTTTTCAGTGACAGCCTCACATTTCATTCTCCCCTGGAAAAGAGAAAGACGTTATCAGTTACAGAGTAGTAACAGGCATGAAATTGAGGCCATATTGAAAGTGACCTTGGCACACATGTCCAGTCTGGCTTTGGAGGAATTTTAATCAGACATTAAATCAAATGCATTTTCACCATTTATAATTTTTGTACTGTACACAACCAAAGTTAATTGCACCATTTGAGATAATGCCCAGAAACAGAAGAAATATGCTGAGGAAATCAAAACATTTTTTAATCAAAAATATAAACCTATTTTGTCATATCAAACTTGCCAGCCTGGGCTGAGGAGCATCAGCTGGTGCAGGTGTGTCACAGCTGCAGGGCAGGGCAGGGCAGGGCTGTGCTCACAGGGAGCAGCAGGCATCAGGCACAGCACGTGCTGGTGAGCTTGGCTGTGGCACCATCTCCCTGCTGCAGCCACAGCCCAAGGAGGAAGGGACTGCCATCCTTCTCCACAAGAGCAGCCACTTGTACAAGCCACTTCTGCTCTCCCAAGCCACCTGGCTCACCAGCTGATTCACAAAACACAAGTTTGGGTAATGATGATTCCAGGGAATCGGCTCCCAAACATCCCCTCCCAGAGCTGCACACACAAAGCCCCTCATATACAACTTAGCTGCTGAAAACCTGGTCCCAAATGCACTCAGAGTTGTGTTAGTGCCAATCTGAGGGGCTGGGGGATTTCCCTGCCTAGCCACAAAAGGGATATAGAGGTATTTGAGTGAGATACCTCAGACTGCCTCTTCTCTTAACCCCATCTCCGAAAGAACTTCCTTGTGTTCTCACCTAGGTTCAGACTTCACTTTTCACAACAGTCTTTGCTGTGCTGATAGATTGCTCTTGTATTCTAGCAAGTTCCCTAGACATGAGCTAGATGAAAGCCCACCCCCTCTTTCTGCAGTTGCAGACACTGACGGCTCCAAGCAAAGAACACTTTTGAAGTTCTGCCAATGTCAAATGATGGCACAGTACAACCTGAAAATCCAGGCACCCTAAACTCACTCAGTGTGGATTCCACACCCTGCATAGCTGCACTGACAAATCCTTCGGGGGTGTAGGGGTTTGACTGTTTTACATAATGGAGGGAAGAACAGAAATCAAACACCGAGCTGATGGCGTGGTGCTTAGCTTCCTGCAGATGTAAATTAAGTTAAGCTTATTTCCAATCCAGCTGCCTTCCTCAAAGGTTACAAAATTACAGCACATGGCAGGCCATACAGTTCTTTCCCATTCACCAGATGGTGTGAGGTGCTACTTTTCCTAGCAAACAGGCATAGGTACTGAGAGGTGTATTTCTAAATTCCAGTAATTTCGTTTATGAGCACCAAACAAAAAGAGAGATATAGTATCAAAAGACCCTAAACTACATAAAAGAGAAAGACACATACTCCCTATAAAAGATCCCCCCCAATAAATTAGTAGGAAAACTGAAAAACTAAACAAACAAAAATCCCCAGCAACCAGGATGGGGAGCAGAAAAATAGACACTCTTTGGAGAGAAGAGAAAAGAATGGAAAAAAAGGATGCAGGTCAAAGAAAGCCAACCAAATAGTGGACAAGTTGGCTGGCAGTATTCTCCCTGGCCCTGCCTGTTAAGCAAGTATTGCTGATCTAATGGAGAGATGGGAGAGGTTGAGTGAGTCATTGGTGTAGCACAGCTCAACCCTAGAAACACGTTTCTTCCCCCTTCCCAAACAAGACTTGCTCATAAGCAGTGGAGCCAGCAAACAGCCAACTGGGAAATGCAACAACTCCTCTGAGGAGAAAGGCTTTGCAGAATTTTGCCCAGTTCTGTCAGAAGTCTTCCAAAGGCAGGTACACCTCAAGTTTGGTCTGCAAAGGCATTAATTGCATTTTAGAGCAGGTTGAGAAGGCACCTGCATCAAGCAGATGGAGCAGGTGCTGTTTTCCCCACAGTCACCTGAAACCTCTGCATTTCTGAGGCTCTTTCAGCTCCAGATCCAGGTGAAGTCACCAAGAGGCAGTAACTGTACAGATACTTACACCAATATGCTCAAGGCCACTGCTGCCCTACCTTCAAGGGCTTGCATGGGTATCCAGGAGGGTGAGCTTGCAGCAGAAGCATGAGTCAAGCCCATTTGCTAAAGCTCAGTATCTAATGACCTCCTGAACACCACCAGCCTCACCCAAACCCCAAAGCACCCAGCACCCCCTGGAACAGCTCAGTCAGAGAGCTCACCCTGAGTTCCCCTGTGCTACCCTCTTCTCAGTCACTCAAAAATAGAGCCCTAACTTCATCTTTCTCAGAGAACAGAAAGGCCAGGCAGATTTACGCTTGGTCACAATTTTTTAAGAGGCAATAGAGGAAGGGTCTGTGTGTGTACAGCACAGGCTGAGAGGGATGCTGCACTGGAGCCTGTACACATTCTCACTCTGCTGAGCATCACATGGAGGAAATAAAGGCAGATTTCAGCTCTTTCATTAATTCCTTTTACTGTCCTGCTTATCAGCTTTTCTGGCTCTGCTGACAACAGTGCCAATCAGATTTAAACAGCTTTAATTTCCATTTCCCAACCCTCAAGCGGCATCAGAGAAGAAGTTCTAGAATGGAGGGACTGTAACCAGTGCACTCGAGGGCAACCAGGAATTGCAGTGTCAAAAAAGGGAGCACAGCTAACTGCCAACTGCCTTTTGGCTTTAAGCAAAGCAAAACATGCACTGCAGGGAAGAGGGGTGGGGAAAGGTGTGGTACCAGGAAACATTTTGGGGAAAATCCTACATCTAGTTTCTTACAAGCTAACAGGAATTTCAGGGATAGACTGAAGAAATCAGGGTGCAGCAATACACAGCCTTTCTGCTTGCAAACCTACCTTTCCTCACGTTCCCTTTTTTGTTTACGAGCATGACGGTCCATCACACTGGTTTTAGTCCTTGTCTTCTTCCAGGAGTAGTAAAATTTCACCAGGCTGGCTATTGATTTGTCAGGAAGCTGTAAATTAAACATGCATCCTTTTAGACATTCATATGTTAAGTATCCCCAAAAGTTCACATACAATTGGTCTGTTTATCCAAGGAATATCTGACCTCTTTACATTGGATTCTTTCAAAGGCACAAGCAAGGCAGTTCTGCACCATTTTCAAAAATTACCTATGGGGGAGTGTTTCAGATTAGTGCCTGCTATTTAGGACATCAAGGTCTCTAAAGAGCATCTCAGCAGGCTTTCACACACTAGTCAGGGAGCTGGTTCCCTACAGAATAGGGGAACACAGCAAGAGCATATCTGAAATGAGGCCTTGAAACCGACATAACAGTTTTAAAGCCAAAACAGACCTAAAGCCAACACAGACACATGTAAACAATCACAGAAACTGCTGAATTGCAAACATCCCAAGCATATCTTTGATGTTCAGTTAAGTAGGTTTATTCACACCATTCATCTGACAAAGTCTATACAAAGGTCTCAACAAAGGATGTTTTCAAAAGGTAAAATGTTACCATATGGTGAACTGAGGGTACAGGAAAACACAAAGTTTTTTTTTGTCCTCTTACCGTAATGCCATTACCCGGTAGCTATGAAAGAAAAGTCTGCCTCCAAAAAGCATAAAACTACATGAATTCTCTACTTTTGAGGTACTCTACATGGATGCTCTTACACAGGACTTTTAAAAGGTGAAAGTCCAGTCTTTTCTGATGAACAAGAAATGTTTTACTTTAGTGTCTGATTCAGTCTGGAGGGCAGAGCAGGTGAGGAGGAAAACAAAGCTCTGAGCAGGAGCCAGATCTCTTTCACTCAGACACTGAGACAAGCCTGGTTCTCAAAGTGCAGACTGACTTTGGGTTCTAAGAACAGATCCCAGCAGCACTCCCACTCTGGCCCACAGCTGCACACAGGCAGAACTCCATCAGCACTGGCAAAGCACAGGTGCTAAGTCAATGTTGTGCTGCCAACAGCCATGCAAGAGGCTGGAGTTCTGAAATTAAAGAGTTCCACAGAACAAACTGGGGGACCAGGCTGTTCCTGACAAAACATCTACTGGGCTATAAACCCATGCTAAGAATGCCAAAATATCAGAACCAGCTCTGGTAAATAATGTAATTTGCCTTTCATTCTCTGGCTTTGGAGATTTCTCCCCTCAGTTCCAATCTGCACAGGGGCTAATGGGGCAGCATCTATAAACTAACAACTAACATGCTCCCGAGCCATTGATTCCTGTCCCCTGCTGAACACAAAGCTTCGTGTCATTTAATTCCTTTCATGCAGAATCACTTTCCTGGGAGCAACAGTCAAAAAATATCATTACCTAGGGAACAGTTCATGAGCTTGGCATGCCTGTATTGGAATGCACTTCACCCTGGGACAGAAAGCCATGCTTCTGCACAAAAACCAAATTGAGAATTTCTTGCTTTGGCGGTTAACCAGCCAAAAGGAAGGGCTTTATGTTCTCTTTTTTCTCCAGGACATCCCCCTGCCCTATTTTCCCTCCTATATAAGAACACAGAATAAAGCTGTTTCACTCTTCAAGAGTTCCATCACCTGACCCTAAGGAGTGGGAGACCCTAGGACTCCAAGAACATTTGGAAATGAACATCAGTGAAGGACAAGGAACATCAAGGAGGACATGACAAAAACAAGCCTCTTTCTGCCACCCTTTTGAAAAGGGACCTTCATCCTTGGAAGGCAAGTCACATTTTGCTTTTCAGTGGGATCAGCAACAGAGACCTGTGTCACATGTGCTTTAAAGAGGCTGAACAGACTGCAACAGCCCAGGTTCACTTCAAAGGGTCACAGTCAGTACAACTGGGTCCTGCTGGAACACTCAAGAGGCTACTTCACTGAAGGAGAGCAAAGAACAAAGTCTAGGTCCCACCCAGGTGATGAACCACTTAAGACACTCTCAAGATACAATTAATAAAAGTTTTTTACAGCCCATCCTCTCCCTCTTTCAAAAGAAAATTTCACACTCCCTAGGGCTTCCCTTTCAGGCAGAAACCTATCCCTGAAGTTTTCAATCATATATTTAAAACAGTATCATTACCAACCAAAAGCAAAGGACTGAATGCTTGCAATGATACATAAACCTCCATCACAGCATCCGCTGACAGTCCCAAATGACACTAAGCACAGACTTCGTCATTAAATAAAATTAATTCCTAAACATCAGGCTGTAAGAAAGGAAATCAACTTTGCACAGAGACGATCTTACCGCGTATGTGTGGGCATGTGTGTACAGACCATGCCTGAGCTCCAGCTGAGACAAACACTAGCATAGTACACAGGGGACTGAAAACTGTAATTTCCAACCAAAAAAAAAAAATCATACAGTCTAAGTTTATCCTGAATCAGGAAAGCACTTCAGGAAAACAATTCTACAGAGACTCTGGGAATAATATTGTTTCTTTCCATTCCATGGAACCATTTTTTCCTGTAACATTCCCTTTGGCCTGCTCTCTCCCAGGAGCATTAGACACACATTCAGCACAAACAGCACTGAAGATGACAGTCTATTCTCCTTTTCCACTCCTGCAACACCACTTACCATCTGCTGGATCCTGTGAAAGGTTTTCCCATGGAAACTGAAGGCCTGTTCAAACAAGACCTTGTCTTCCACTGTCCACTCATCTGGGAATGGAGTAAAGTTTGGAAGATCTGCCAAAGACTTCTCAATGTTGTGCTTGTGCCAGAACAGCATCCCGAGAGCCTAGAAGTAATACAGACACCAAGGTGACAACTGTAATCAAAAGAAACATTACTGGAAAATAGAAATGGAGAGCTCCAACATTTTTCTCAGGCAACACATTAAACAGAATTTTAATTCTCAGCTACATCAGATACTTTTCTGAGTGCAAGAAACCTGGAATGTGCCCCCCCAGCTCGGCTGTGAAGACCAGCCACACAGGTCACCATGTAATAAAAGACTAGCAACAGAAAGGTTGAAGAAGAAACTTAAGGAATTACTCCAGCTTTATTGATCCTGGTATGCACAGATAAGCTGAGCAAAAGCTTGGGAAGTCCACGTAAAAAGGACTGAGTGAAAGGCAGCTTCTTTCCAGTGCTGGACTCCATTTCCAGCAATTAGAAGGAAGATTTAGTTGACTGGGGGGTTTTATAGTTGTTTAGGGGGCTTGTTCTGAGGGGCAAGGGGGAAAGGGGAAGCAAATGAAAGAAGAACTGGAAGAGGGAAAGGCAGAGAACCTGCACCACCTTGAACTTGCTTCTAAAAAGTCTCTGGCCCAAAGGAGGAGTAAGTCTCACCCATTCTGAGGGTTGCTGTTTGGTTCCCTGGAGAGAGGCGTCATTTTGCTGCTGCAGTCCCTGGCTCTCAGCTCCAAGGACAAAGTGCCTGTGCTGTGCTTCACCACCTGCACACCATTCTCCTGCTGTCTCTGAGACACTCGTGTGCAGCCCCCTCTCCCAGGGGTCCACAGCCCCTGTGCATTATGACACGACACTGCCTCCAGCATGCCAGCAACCACTGCGAGTCATTTTGGGACTCTGTCTGACTCTGCAGAGCTAAAAACCAGCCTTTCACAATTGCTGTGAAGTGAAAACAATCCCTAATGTGCTGAGTAAAACGTAAGAGTAAACTGCTCATCATATGCAAACTCAGCTCAGGTTTCAGAGCCATAGTTACCATCATCCAGTAGTTTCGCCCTGGCCACCCAG
The DNA here is from genome assembly GCA_025920805.1 of Petroica traversi. Lineage (NCBI taxonomy): Eukaryota > Metazoa > Chordata > Aves > Passeriformes > Petroicidae > Petroica > Petroica traversi. The sequence goes on from JAHLSL010000007.1 coordinate 7,906,608, forward strand.
CATTACAAAATCCCTCCAAAATTGGGGTTTCCCCATTATGATTTGCTAGGCAAAAAAGCAGTTCCTTTATGGGATCTCATGCCCCTGAAATTCTGCAGAGAGCATGCATAAAAATGTTAGTGTTACCCAAGATGTTGCCCAGACCCTACTGGACTCTCATTGCTGTCCAGACACCTTCTCCTCCCTTCTGCCACCATGCAGAAAAGTAGCAGTCTTGGCTGCAGCACAGGCACTTGAGATGTCACAGGAGCCACACAACCATTCTGGCAAGGATGGGGTCAAAGAAACTATTTTGCAGTCATGAAGGATTGAGTTTTCCTTCCCCTGACATCCTCCTTCAGCTTCAGATATTAAATCTACCTGATATCCCTATGAGGAAGCAAGGGATAAACAAGGAGCGAGACATTTTGGGAGGGCAGGGTAGCACTAAATAGCCCTGAGGTGATAGTGAGGACTGAGGGAAGAGCTGCTTATATAAAGTGGTATATATACCACTTGCTTATATAAAGCAAGAGGTAAACAAAAATGTTTTCCTTGTTTCTTTTCCTTATTTAACAGGAGATCAGTATTCCTCTTCCACCCTGTGCTACCCTGCACCCATGCACAGGGCCTTCCCAGGTTCCTTTGTCCCAGGGTGTCTGTCAAAGGCTGGCAGGAAAGCCCAGGTCACAGCCAGACTCACAGCAAGTCTGTGACTGCTACAGCTCAGCACAACCACCCACAGCTGTCTGCACCACCAGCTGAAGCACCTGCCCTACCAGGGGTCACTGGCTTGTGGGGAGCCTGCCCTTTGCCTGCCCTGGAGCTGGCCAGGCTGCAGGGACTCCAACCAGCACAGTCCTGAGCCTGCAGCCATCATCCAACAGCAGCAGAGCCAACAACAGGGCACTCAGCCACGGGCAAGGGGAGTGAAAGGACAGGGATGGGAGCTGGGCTGGCACGGGCTGGGCAGCTGGACAGGAACACTGCTGGGCAGAGCAGCACCAGCAGGCACACGCCTCAGCACCCTGCCAGCAGCTCCCACTCCCTTCAGCAGACTGGCACATCTCAGCCTGCAAAGGGATGGGCACAGGTAGAAAAAAGGCTATCTCTGTACGATGACTGTTAGCCAAGCCACCTGGACAGAGGAGCAGAGTGACCGGCTGTCAGGGGAATGGCGTGTGGGAGAGGGCTGCCTCGGCCAGCACAGCCAAGAGACACTGGCCAATTGCTAAAGTGAGCTTTTACTGGCTTCCAGGGAGTCTGTATCAGCCTGTCCAGTTACCCAGCCAACAGCAACTCTGATGATACCTGCTGAAGACAGAGCTTCCCTTGGTGACACAACAAATCATCCTGATTTGAAAGCCTTGACACTTGTCCGTGTAATACAAAATGAATGCATGCCTTCCAGAGCAATATAAGCTAGATCCTCTCCAGTTTTTTCCTGGAAATGCCTAGCATGGCTCTCTAGAAAATCCAAAAGGACCTGGGAAACATGTTTAACTCCAGAGTATTACGTGAGAATGCTACAGAAGGAATGAGAAAATTTTTAGGAGCGGGGACAGTTTTACAAGCTGCTTAGTCACTTTACGCTCTGATGTGGCAAGTCATGCAACTTCTATACACAGAGAGGGAAAGAAAAATGGAAAAAGAGACTTCAAGGAATGAGTAGGAGGTCTATATTTTCAACATTAAAATTAATGCAAGTCTCTGTTAGCTAAATTTAAGTTTTTCAAACCACAAGAGTTCAGTGGGGATTTTTAAATTGCAAACTTCATTTTCATCAGTCTTCTGTATCAGTCTTTACTTTCCAAACAACACTTCACTAAAATAATGAAACCTACTTCTACTATTCCAAGACCACCTCTCTTGGAAAATTTTATCCACAATATCCAATACTAGGGTACACCAATATCAGCTGAAGAGAGTTACCATCTTTATTTTCATTTTAAGTTCATAGCCTTTTGATGCCTTCATGTTCACTTTATCGCTGTTTTCTGCACTTAGAAACTACAATTATCAAGTCTGATCATTCCTAGTTTTGCTGAAAGTTTTGCTGGCTATCTCAACTTTCATGTTCTTGTTCAGCAAGAAGTCTTTTTGAGCATAAGTATCATTCACTGAAAGTCTGACTCAAGGATGACAGCAGAATCATTTACATAGAAGCCCTTGCCCATCCCAATCATTTGTTTCTATGCTCACAGCCTCTGTCTGAACCATTTCATAAACTTTGAAGTTTTTGTACTTGTAGAGACAGTATGTGATTTACCAATACAGTAGGTCATGAGATCCCCTGCCTCCGTTTTCCAAGCAAGTATTAATGCATGAGGAAACTCCACAGATTTAAAAAAAGTTTCCCAGGCACGGATCTACTCATCTCCCCAGCAAGTTTTGAAATCATTGCCAGTTAACACAGGACAGATTAGTACCCAAACCTAGACCACAGGGAATAAAGGACAGGTCTGTTCCTCAAACCAGGATTTTCATCCCTAGGTTACAGGTCTTGGCTAAAGTCAGTGGCCGCTGCCCAAGTCATCCCCTGTTACTGCACAGACAGCCAGGGTGCTCATCTGTGAAATGCAAAATGATTTGCAGCACAGTTTTAAGGTACATAACTGTGGGTATCAGTTTGCCTCAGAAAAGCACATGATGGTTCAATAGCTCATTAATAACTGCCAAGACATCCATGAAGCACAGACAGAGCAGTCAGCTGGAAACTGCAATGCAATCAGGCAGCTGTCCAAAGATAAGCCAATCTCTTTAACGTTGTTTAGGGGTTCTGAAAGTGCTCAAGCAGCAGTCACCAGAGGAAGCATAATACTCATGGCCAGACTCCACTAGAAATTATAATGGTTTTGTTTTTCTTCTTTTGACTCTTGATGGAAAACTAGGAATGAACTCCATATCCACAGATCACAGGTTACTATTAGAGACAGTCAATTTTGGGACAAGTAGTAGAGGAGAAAACATAGAAGGCACAGAAAGAAAGAAGCAGTTCTAGGCAGTTACTTGAGTTGTGTTTGAATATTTGCTGAAAAATATTTTAAAATAAAGTATTCAAAGGATTATTACCTGCTCCATATTGTATCCATGCTTCTCTTTAGCAATGGCAATATATTCATCCACTGAAAAACAAAAAGAAGGTGTAAGTGCATGTCATATAATGATCTCATCTCCCCTTCCCAGTCTAAAACCCAGATCTGCAGCTCTGACTTTAGCCCTCCTCAGAGAAGTCTCATGAACAGTTGCTGTTTCCAACAATTTAGGAAAATAAAGGAAACAAAAGAAAAACAAGTCACCAGACTAACTACGTATTTTCCTTAACAAGCCTAAATGGTCCATGATATCCAATCCAGTTCCAGTACTTCTGGAACACAGCCTATAGTATTTCCGAACTTGTTTATCAAAACTGCAGACATGACTCTGTCAGCTGCTTTTTGGAGTGTGTGCTCATTTTGTTGAGGGTTTTTTATTGGTTGATTGGTGGCAATTTTTTTAGTACCTCCAAAGTAGTTGTTTTCTTAGGGAAAAACATCCCCAGACACAACCCATACCTTCCCAATACTGCCAGAATCCTAGAGTTGCACAACCACTGCAGATATCTTGGTAAATTTTTCAATTCTTAAGTCTCAGCAGTTTTGATCTTGGACCAAACCCCATGCTCTTGTATTATTAAGCCCCATGAGCTTTTAATCTTTACAATGTGAACATGCTCTGAGAAGTTACATTTTGTGTAGATGGAGCTAAACCCAAATACCTTTCACTCAGAGTGACTGAGCTCACATTATGTCCAACAGTACCCATTAGAGAGGAATGGATCAAAGTCAGTACCAGTGGTGGTGTTCCAAAACCTGTGCCCTTGTGCCTGGTTATTATTAATTAATCACACCGTAACGATAGTAACACCCTTGAAAACAAAAAAGGTGAGACTCCTGCTTCACCTAGTGGAGTGGAAGGTGCTAGAAGCACCAGTAGTCTGTATGATCCCCAATGACATACTAGTACCCTGACCCAAAACTGATACACACAGCCAAAGTCCTAATCCTTCTACAAAATCTGGACTTCACAGTGAGTCACATAGCAGTGAACTCAAAAATCACTCCACCTTCTTTTTCTATAGTTACCCAGGGAGGGGTGAAAGCAAATTCTAGTGCTGAGCACCAGACTCATGGAGAGCATGCACAGCACCTCTGGAAGAAAATGGTTCTGGGCACTGTGCAGCTAAGAAAGCCACATTCCCCACAGTTTGAGCTTCATTATTAACTTCAGCTCTCAAATGTGCTTCTCCCATATTTTCTGCCTTTATAAACACTCTTATGGAATACTATGGCATCGTTTAAAGCTTTTCCTTCAAGCTCGGACAGCCCTCAATTATTCCTTCAGCTTATTAAACTAAGCTATAAACTCAAAAGGTCCTGGGAAAACAGGAAGGATAAATCAGAAAACACACAGCAGGAGAGCACCAGCCTCTTATTTTCAACTTGTCATTAATAATACGAATTTAGATCTAGGTACTTAACGTAGACATCCCATCTTGAGACTAGCCAATATGACATGTGATAATGCCAGATCTTCTTTTGGAAAGGAAACGCACAAACAATTTGTGTTAACTTTCACAAAAGGTGTTGGAAAAGAGGACCTTGTTAAGTGCCATGCAAAAATCCATGAGACTATTAACACAGCCACATGTCACGGCAGGAGAGGAGTGTGCTGTAAACACAGGCACAGTTCCACATTAGCAAGGATGTTCCATGAGGTTCTTGTCCTTCCAAGCTCCCACCTGCACACAATGGCAACTCCCAGCAGGCTGACAAACCTGTTCATAGCTCCATGTTCTACATCCATTCAGTAAAAGTTTTATTAGCCCACTGGAAAAAGGGCTAGCCACAACCATTCATTTGCACTGATGTAGCACAAAGACATCTGTCTCTCCAAGTCAAAAACTTATTTCTAAGAACTGTGCTGAATTGGGATGAAAACCATTCCTTCTTGAAAACAAACCTTTTCTTGCACTAGGGAAACATAATAACATAGTTGTAAAGGCAGTGGAAGTGCTGGGGAAATAACCAACATGCCAGGCTGAATTTGCTGCATTGCCTAATAGAACATCATGAGGGTTACCAAAGCCTAGTACGAGCCTCGAAAATCAGCTTTGCCACAGGAAAAGAAAAAAACAACTTGCAAAACCACATCCCAAGCAAAGAACATGATCCAGAAGAGACACACGGGGCAGAGAAGGGAACTACCTCATTCATATTCACACCATCCCTTCACCTCCACATGCCAAAAGGGGCAGGGAACATCAGTAGGATGTGGGCAGAAGAGCAACTTCAGGTGCTTGCAGAGTTATAAAACCACAACAAGAAAAAAGGGCTGCCAGGAAGCCCTACATGCAGCATTTCCCTGTAGTCCAGCTAAATGCTCTCTGCTTCCTTAAAAAACAGGTAGTGCACATGCAGTGTTATATATTTTGTCTAAGGAGGACGTGAAGGAAGGAGGAGGGAAAGGAGCTGAATTCTCTCAAGTCCAAGGCTGAATTAAGCTCCTGAATGCTAAGTACTACTGCATTAACTACCTTGCTTTCACCGTGGAAAGATCTACAGCGCCTCATTTGACTTCAGCATCTTTCCTCTAATACGTACAGAGAAGAGATGAGGTCGTTCTCCTTTCCAGTGTATTATCTCTCTCATGCCTGATGCTGTTAAGTAATGAAAACATACTTGCTCCCCAAAAAATCATTACAGCATTTTCTCCCCTAACTAAGCAAGAATATTAGCAAGGTCCCCAAATATCAATAGGATTTCTCTTCGAACAGGTCAATACCCCACTGAGATGAACAGTAGATTATGAGTGACTACACCATGAAAGTAAGCAAGATGCTTTTCCTGTCACGGTAGGTTCTACAATGCCACAGTATTACACCTCATTGTTACAGTGGAGGGAGAGAAAAGAAGAATAAGAAAAAGGCAATAAGGCAGTAAACTGCCCATGAGCACACAGCAGTACTACTCCTACACACTGAAAGAGCATCTGTGGGTGAAGGACAGACAAGGAGTACACCACCGTGCTCTCCCTTGGCTTGTTTCCTGCCTGCTTACTGCCAATCCAGCCCCTTCTGCTTGTCATTTCTCAGCTAATTGTGAGCTCACTCGCTTTGATGCTTGCACCATCCCAGAGGTATGACAGTCCCTTGAGCAATCCTTCCGATTGCTCTTTCCTTACCTTCCCCCTCGATATGAAGTAAGTAAGGAAGAGCATGGCACCAGCTGAGTCACAGGATCCCTTTAGTCCCCCATACCAGCAGAGCCTGGAATTGCCACAGCTTAATGCTTTACATGCCACACCAGATAAAGAAGTGCCCTCTTCCATCTCTGCCTTCCCTCTGCACCTCGAGCAAGCACAGGGCAGCGGGCACGTGAAACTCTGCTCACTGCATTTCAGTGGCTTTCAGTCACGCTCAGCGGGTAACCCAGCAATCTGTTCAGACATCACAGCTCAGAGCCAGAGGAGCCTGGGGCAGAGCCCTGCTTACACCAGAAGAGACAGTTTGCCAGCACAGCTCTGAGCTGCTTTCCAGAAGAGAAAAGCAAGAGCAGCAGAGCAATCCTAGCCCATTTCCCCCAGCATAAAATACACCACCAAGACTCTTTCTAGCAGCATAACTTTTCCCTGACCAGGGCACATAAGAGTTTCCTCCCCTCCCACCCAACTAATTTTCCTACACCAGAAAGATATTTCAACTCAGACCAGGCCAAAAATACAATGATTCTTGAATAGAGACAGTTGTGTGACACGAGATGCATTGCTCCTGTGAAGGCTCTTGTTGCTACTAGAAACCAGATGAGGGGAGGGACAGAAGAAAACCATAAACTGGTATTTATTCACCTACTTGGCTACATTTCTTCTCTTGCACGCATTTTAGCTGGGTGGGGTGAGCAGGATCACCATGTCCACCCCACACCCAAAAGGGAGTGAGCACTGGCCCAAAGGGCCCCTTCCTACAGCCAGTCATGCTCAGGAAAGCAGGAGTAGCACAAAAGGCAGGGATGCAACGGGAACAGAGCCTCACATATATACTGTCACCAGCAAAGAGGAGCACAGAGTGCTCAGCTGCTAAAACACATCTCCCGAGTAAGAGATGACTGAAGGACTCTGGATGTAGCACTAAGACAGCCAAAGAGATAAGGGAAATGGAAGGGAGTGGCAAAGAAGTACAGAAAGATACTTCCACCCCTCTGTCCTCTAGAGAAGGGAGTGTAACAAAAATGGTTCCCCTAACCTCCTGAATTTTGTGTTCTTATTCCCAGCCAGCTTTCTCATAAAGACTTGCCTTTTGCTAACCACCTCCTTGCAAAAATTCCTCACTAGAGGCAAAAGAAAGGGGACCTCCTTGGCTGACACAGGAAAGGAGGAACAAGAGCAAACAACTGCATTGCTGATTTTCAGTCCTGCATCCTTGAACAGTGAATTGAAATGTAAAATATGAGCATTAATTTCAGGAGGGTGGGAGAACTCTGCAGAGAGAAATGCCTGAAAATAATTACTCCCCTCATCACCATTTGATCACATTACAATCTCCCTGAGTGGGTCCTTCTGGAGAATCTCCCCACCACCCAAATTGTTTCTCAATGACACCACAAAGATCACATTGTGCTCAGCAGACTCAGTGACCCCAAGGCAGGTTTGCAGCATGAGTGTGTATGCTAAAGCCTATAGAAAGCAACAGGAATGCAGAGGTAGAGCTGTTGCTGCAACCTCAGTTCACCCCCATTACTAGGGTACTGCAGGAGCTCTGAACACTTTGCATATTACGTGATGCAATACCCTGGCAGAACAGGGTGAAATGAGGACAAAAGCAGCATCCTTCGCAGCCTCAGTAATGTGCTTCACGGGGTTTGATCAATGCTGGAACCTGCAAGGAATTCTGGATGTTGCTATACATCTTTCCCTCCCCTCCATCTCACTTGAGAATAGAAAAAAAAAAAACAACAACAACAAAAAAACAGAAAAGAAACAAAAGAGAAGTCAAAACTCAAAATAAACCAATACTGTATAAAGAAAATAAGGACATGTAGACACATCCACGTGAAACTTTTCCGAATTGCAAAACACAATTATGACGGTACGCAAACAACAGAGCACAGTTTTTGCCTCGCCTATAAAAATGAGCAGCTGCATTGCCGTCCCGCTGCCCTGGTGGCACCGGTGGAACACTCCTGCCACCTCGTGGTCCCAGCTCGGGAGAGGAAGCTGCCAAAAGCACAGAGTCTGCTCAATTGTCTCCTGAAAGTTAGCGGCAACTGGAAGCAAGCAAAGATCCTGAACAAAATCACTTAAAAGAAAATAAACCCCACCTGATCTTAGCGGTCGTTCTAACCTTAATTATTCTATTTTTCTATTCAAAGGGTTCTTATGTCTTGGAAAAGCTCTTTCCTCTTCTTGGTAAATTGTGATGTAACAGGCGAGAAGAGCAGAAGACAGAGCATGGAAGTGTTTTGTGCCCTGTGCTGGCCACCTGAGCAGGCACACAGCCTCCTTTAATGCTGGTTTCTAGGAACAGAAAGTGCCAGTTCCACAGACACAAAGGCTATTTAAAAACCACTTCACCCAGCTGAAGGCACAAGAGGATTTAGGCTTCAACTCCACTGCATCTGCAGCAGGTGAGGATAAAGTCTGGATGCAACTGCAAGGCAAAGGAAAACGTACCTTACCTGGAAAAGCTTACTTGAATAGGGGCAAGAAAAATATGCTGCAGCAGGTCCCAGTAACCTGAGTCACAGGACTCCACAGTATCTATCAACCTCCCACCCACTTACCTCCCTGTTTCTCAGATTTTACTTGTATCTCTTGTCCATGTACCAAGGACCACACTGCATTAAAAGTCTCCTATGGCAGCAGGACCAGACTAAGCACCCCTATCTCCATCCACCTCTTTCCACAAGCATTTGCCTGGAATCCCAGGGAACCAGACTGGCAAACTATTCCATCTGAAAACTCGCTCCCAGCACATAAGTTTCCTCACCCAAGCATGCAATTAAAGGCATAGAAGCACTGAGTGGTGGCTCAAAGCATGGAGATTCTCTGACCTCCTAGGAGGGGCTGTCCTGGACCTCCTGTCACCAGCCCTTCCTACACAGGCTGCCCCTTTGTCCTATACCAGCTCTGGAGCCACTCAAGGCACTGAGCACCACCAAAGCACAAAGTTATTAATAAAGTTTTATACTTTTTATACAGTTGTGTACAGTATAAAAATCCCTTTGTTGGGAGGTTTCACACGCCTGAGAAGAGATGAGGCCTCCCAGTTTCAGCAGTGAATGAGATGCCGAAAGTACGACTCATTCCTTGCCCCAGCACAGCACAGTGGCAGGGGTGAGCAGGCAGGCAAGAACAGGTCTACATAAACTTGCACTGGTGAGGAAAAAGTTTTTCTCAGAACCACACCTGGAGCACAGAAACTGCAGCCTCAGAGAGAATAAATTAAGGAATAAAATGGAGTGCCCCACTGCTGGATGATTAATCCTTTTAAAAGCCCTAATACCTACCGAGAGTTTCCCTTGTCACACCAAGGCAATCAGTCCCCATGCAGGGCAGACCAAAAAACTAAAAAGAAACACTGTATCTCCTATCTCCTTTTTAATTATTTGTAATACTGTTCTTTGTAAGGCCTGCATCTACGGAAAAGTTCTTGAAACCTCAGTGATGGTTCATGACCCAGTCACCTAACTTTACATTTTGCTATACCAGCTAGAAGGCTGTACTACAGACACTGGTGTACTGACAAATTATCATAATTTTTGTGGCTTGCTGAAACTATATTAAAGGAAAAGCCTTTTGCTAGTCCACATGTAACTTTCAAAGCCTTTACCAACATATGTTGATTCCTGAGGTTGCACCCTCAGCTGACACCATCAAACCAAGGAAAGTCTCAACACACTGTATGTACACGGGGCAGTGTGTTAATGAGGATTGCCATAAAAGCCAGACTGCTGATGCTCTCTGATGCTGCTGTTCTCCTTCAGAAAGGCCATGTGGATGCCCATGGTAAGGACATTCACAGAGGATCCTCTGGGAATAAAGGCTGCTTCTTATACATCCATCAAATTCAACTTTCAGACAGAAATTCGCTCTGGCACAGCACTAAACACCACTCTGCTGGAAGGATGGCACAGGTTTAAATATCTACAGAGCCCTGGGCACCACGAGCCCAGATGTTGCCAGGTGTATTACAGAAAAGGATGAGAGAGATCTTACAGGGCAGTAACAAAGAGGAAATAGTGTCTTTGGGACCTAGCACAGAATAGGAAGAGCCAAATGAGGCAACTCAGAGACTTTAACTGTGACCATATGGAATCTGAGCATGGCTACAATTTAGCACTGCAAGTCTGATCCTAATTCAGACCCAGACACTGGACTCTATTAAGTGTATTTATCAGAGCAATTGATACTGGGTTTAAAGCCCATGTGAGAACATAAGCCCAGCACACATTAGCTTCTGTCAGGGAGAAAACACTCATTCCCATATATGACCTTCTAAGGCAGAAAGAGAAGTTACAGTCAGGATAAATGCACACAGCAAACACCTAAACAACAAAGTGAGTTTATGGCAGAACAGTTTTTTGCATTATTCAGTACAGTGCTCTCAATTCAGTCCGAGAAGCCCTAAAGCCAGATTTACTCTGCTGTCAAACCATGGCTTGAGTTCACTCTACTGGGAGGTTACAGCCTTGGATTACACACTTCAACTACAGGCAGCAACGCTCCCAAGCAACTCAAGTAGCAACATCATCAACACAGTTGCAACAAGAGGTAGATTATTACAAAAAACCAAAAACTCATCATATTGTTCAGTGCAGGGGATGTAACTTGTATTAGAAGAAACCTCCTTTGCACAGACTTTTGTATAGAAATTGTCATGCTCACTCCTTGAGAATGCCTGATCCGATGAATGCATTCCAAAAGCCATATTTGCTAATTTGAAAACAAAAACAACAATACACCAATTTCACACACGCTATTGACAGAATCAGTATGGGAGACCACAGAGTCAGGTTACCAGCAATCCAATACAAGGCTTCAGTACCCTGCCTAGGAACACTCTCAGCTCTTCATCCTTGTCATGCTTTATACATTGAAATTCTTGGTCTGCAAAACAGTCAGCAAGAACACTGTAAAGCTTTACTGAGTAACCTGCTGCCTACCAGCTTCAGAAGCCAGCAAGGAATATCCAGACTGAAAACACTCTAAAGAGGATAAAACCTTCCACAAGGTCCATTTTCCAACCTCAAAGAGATTTTGAAAGCTCCTAAAAAACAGAACTATTATATTCACCATTGTTGTGGGAATGCAGACTAATGAAAGCCCTGTATCAGAGCCAGGCTTCCCAAACAGCATGTGTAACTCCACTTCCCCACCACACAGGGTCTTTGTGCAGCATGAGGGCATGCACACAAGGGGTATGAGGGAGCAGAATAGCCATCAGGTTACATTACAGCTCATTATTATTGTTACTGATAATAAGGCCTGTGACAAGAAAGGAGAAGCCATGCTGACTTCCCTTTATATTGGACACAAAAGCAAAAGAAATGATCAATTTGTCCCCTGGCTACCTCCTTGAGGGATTTCACTTGGGCAGAGAGGAAGCATCGGGCAAGCTAGCAGTCAGCAAGAGGAATGAGACGAGTCTGAGTCACACAGTTGCTGCCCTCAGCAGATGTGGATCACCCCACCACAGACAGGTCAGCCTTTGGGAGACACTAACACTCAGTGCATCCATTCTTGCACTCATTTACTTCCTACAGGCTTAGAAGCAGAAGAGTGCAAAGATGTCTGACCCCTCCCAGAAGTCCATGCAGAAAGATAGCAAGGTTCCACAGCCAAATCTTTGATAACATCATCCTTCCAGGAGCATCTAAACCAAAGGATTAGTGTTATGTTGACAGGTAATAAGGTATTAAAATACCTGTCAAATTAAGTCAATTTAGAAAAAACAAATCAAGTAAGATTCATACAGGCCCTCAACCTTCAAGGCTGACCCTAAAAGCCTATGACAAACCAATGCTACTAAATAGACCCTGGAATATCAATGGTGGGTTATCATGCCTTTTAGCCAGGAGTTAGAAACCCTGTCCTTACTGAGAAGTTATTATGTATTACCACTAATCCTTGAAGTGCTGGAAAACTCACTACAACCCTACCATAATTTGAATCTGCACAAGAAGCACATGAACAGGGAAGTAACTTAATATAGAGTGCAAAAGTAAGAGTACAGGAAAATTAAGTAGTAGGAGTGGTTTCTAATTAGAGCAAATAATGCCACAGCAAACACATAATGATGAGGGAAGCTCTGGCACATGTCCTGGAGAAAGCCTAGCTGCCTTGCCTCCTTTACCAGCACGTCTGTAAAGGTCACACTTGGCAGCACATGAACTCATCACAGCAAGCTGTTAGGGCTATAACCTCCTCAAGCATTCCTCAGTGGAGACATCTCCCACAAGAGCTCCTCCTGTGCACGGCTCCCATCACATACCTATATACCATACTTGCTGACTAACTTTGCTCTAAGGAAAAATTTTTCAAAAAAGGACATAGAAAGTTACCCTCAATTCCCTGACCCTTCCTATTTTTTGCTCACAGCTACCGTAAGAGACAAGGGACCAGAAAAAAGAACCCAATGCTCTGAAATGCCCCAAGCCTACCATTCCCAGCAAGACTGGAGCACGCTCAGCCCGTCCCAGGGCTGGGCCAAGCAGCGTGAAGCAGCTGCAGCCTCCCAGTTCTCGTCATACTGGTCCTACAAGTCCTGCAGCGCCGCTCAGGCTGGCTCAGGCTGCTCCCAAACGTATTCCAAAGCAAGGCTCAGTGCCAGGGTAACTCTTAACACAGCTATCATCACTCCATTACATCCACGTCATCCTGTCTCTAAACTTCTCTGAGGAGAAGAGCTGCTTCCGAGCGCCAGCACCGCTTCAGTGCCACAGCAGCGGCAGCATTTCCAAAGTGGGTCATCTTGACACGCTCGGAGAAGGCCTGGATCACACTGCAGTGAAAAGCAGGAACAAACAGGTGGCAGGAGAGAACAAGGCACATGAAGAAACTGGTGACTACCTCCCCCCTCCCAGCACAGCAGCAAAAATTCCTCCAGGATAACGCAGCTTAGACAAGACATCCTTTCCCTGGATTATCTCCAACACATTCTCTTCTTCAGGCTTTTCTTTTGTTTTTTGTTTGTGGGCTTTGGGAAAAAAAAACCAAACCGAACAACAAAACAAATCACAACAGCACAATCCAGTGTACCTTTGTTACAATCCATCCAAATACACACCCTAGTTCTCGCAAACGAAATTGTTTTCCTGATTCCACTACTGTGAAAGGGTTAAAAATTCATCTTAATTTAAATATGCATTCAGGATCCAGAAATATCAACCTGCAGCAATAATGATGAAAGAACTGCTCTGAGATCTCCACACAGCATTGCAACAGCAACCAGCACAGCACATGACAAACAAAGGGGAAACTGCAGCTAAGTTTGAGGCAACTCAGCCATTTCAGGGATACACCCATAGCCTTTGAATGCTGGTTATCTTCTTTTTACTATTCATAACATTGCTACTATAAGCATCAAAAGTTGCCTTAGTTAAAATGAAAAATTGCATTCCTTCACCTTCATCTTTTGAGCATTTTCTGAAGCGCAGCAACTGCAGCTGCTGGGAAAAGTGGCCATGACTATTATTTCTACAGCTAAATTCAAGCAGAATCTTAAATTAAACACTAATTCTTTCATTTCTGAATTAATGGAGTTGCATTCTTCAGCTACTGTATTTACATACAAGCTTCGCAGCTGCCAGGTTTGCTGCATAATATGAAATTTGGATTAGGGATAAGCATAAACCAAATTCTGCTTTTACATTAATCCTTTCTGCTGTCACTGGGACGGTCAACAAACTGATATTTCTAGGTAAGGAGCATACACAAACAGCACAAACCGAAGTTTGAAATTTTTTGCTGTCTTCACTTGAGCAACAAAAGGTCAGCACCTACCTTCAGAAGACAATCACAACTCCTGAAGTCCACCCCTTATAGACCTAGCAGCTCTTTTTTTAGAACTCATACTTTTACTACTACCAAAAAAAAAAAAAAAGGAAACCAACACCTCAACGAGTAAAACCTTGGACACAAACAAGCAGAAAAATCCCAAGCAGGAGAAGTGCAATACATACACATCTTCCTTCACAACCTCCCACAGCACTCAGCCAGCACAAAAACCCCCAAGTGTAAGCTCAGCTAAGAGTTCAACAATACTTTTTTTCTGTCTGGTAGCAAAGCCCAAGCAGCTCCTACTCTCCCATCACTGGCCAAGACGTCTGCACTTTTACTGAGCACCAACAAAACCTTTTGTGGAGTCACGACAGAGGACAGAGGGGAGAGTGAATTCAAAATAAAGCAACAACTTCAACTGTTTCAAGGATCCTGTTGAGGGCATGATGGATATGAGGGACTTAAAAGCAGCTTTTCTGATGCTGAGTACATTCCAGACTACATCCTCTGCCTCACTGCTACTGCCTGAGGAAGGGAGCCTGTGTGCTGGGGAGAACATGGCTCTCAAATATCTCTGAAGCAATATTCCCTTCCATTTTAAATGTATCCTGTAAATAGGGGCTTTATTTTCTAAAAGGGAGATTTTAAGATCAACACTTTCCCCAGTCTACACTCTCCAATTTGTGGTTTTCTGCTCCTATTTATTTATTGCTAGGACACTCTACACCCCATGGAAAATGAGAGCTAATGAGGATAGTGACCAAGCCATATGTGCACAGAATTCACAGGACAAAGCAAGTAAGCCAAGGGGGAAAGGCTATGTCCAAACAGAAGCTCTTCTTAAAAAGCTATGGCTCATATACACACTGAAAACAGAGACCAGCCACACAAATCATGATCAGACACATGCAATAAACCTTAGAAGACATTTTCATGCTCTTTCTGATAGTCTTTTTAAATTAGAGAATAGACAAAATAGATTTTCAAGCTTGTTTAACATTGCATAAAATGGACTCTGGATTACTCTTTAGTTTTTCTTCTAAAGGCAAAGATTAACCCTTGAATGAAAGCTGGAGACAGACTCTGGCCACTTAAACCTGCACCCTACCCTCAGAAATTTTGGCATTCACCATCACAACACAGAAGAGCTACCATAACTCACTTGTACCCTAAGAAGGCTGCTGACACACTAAAGATCAGGGCATACTTAAAAATGTGGTTGGAACATGGGCTTTTCAAATCCTGAATGCCAACTCATACCTTCTTAGGGTGGAGCACCACACGCTCCCCAACAGTTACCCAGGCTGTGGCAAGTCAACTAAACCTTGCCCATCCAAACACCACAGGGTTAATATTTTTAGTAACCATAGCAACCAGCACTTCTTCCTCCATAAGATCCTCAGCTGGCACTTTACTGACTTCCCAGCATCGGGTTTTGCAGCACATTTAGGGACTGCTCCCTTTCCCTCCAGCCACAGGGTGTGGCCAGGCACATATTATGAGGTGTTGGAGCACTCAACTGTTTCACCTAATTCTGGAATTTCTCTGTCCCCATGTCCCCTGGGTATTTCTATTTCCCCTCCACAGAGGGAAGGAGGATGTCTGAATTCCTCCCATGTGCACCAAGGAAGGCATAATGTAAAGCTGGGAGCCAGCTGCAGCCTCAGAAGAGGTGCCACAGCATAGCATAGGAAGGGACTGGTGAACACGGGAATTTGGCAATGCCAATCCATCACCAGGTCAAACAGAAGCAGCACTGCAAGACCAGAAGATCCAGCTGCCATCCATGATCCAGTGTCCCACAGGTATTAGGAACAGTGTCTGCCTGCTCAATAACACCTCATAAACTGTAAATCCACTGGAGATATCCACCAAGATATCACTGAGAAAACAAAACTCCCATCTAGCAGCACACATAGTCTGTTAGGAAGAGGAAACAAAAAATTACTTTCAAAGCTGAGCTTATCACTAGCAAAACAATACACCTTTCCTTCTTGTATTTCACCTCTGAACTGCAGATGCATAAAAGCAATAATCACATCCTACCCTCTTGCCTGGTGTCCGTGCCTCGCTGCTGGGCAGCTGCTGCACGCCAACACTTGCTCATTTCTAAACTAACCCAACGAAATTTTTTTGGTTCCACTCACTGGTGCACTTGGCACAGAGAGAGACACTGCTGTTTTATTAATAGCTTCATGCTGGCCCAGCTCGATCCTGTGCAGGTTTTCCACAGCATCATTACCATGCATTTTTCACTATTTCCCCTCCTCCTTCACCACGTGCCACTCCAAGAGATCAGATGGTCTTCCACCTAGCTGTTCCTGCTCCTCAATGTCACCTTGCTCAAGGCATCCTTCTTCCTTCTGTGTCCTTCCCCACCCCCTGTGACAGAGTCCCAGCACAGCCAGAACAGCTGCCCTCCATGGCACCAAGTCCACAGAGCCTCTTGGGAGGAGTCTCACTTCGAGAGCAAGCTCTCTGTGAGAGGTGTGACCCCAGCCACAGCATAGGGCATTTGGAGCACAACTAGAAGGGGAGCACAGTTATTTAAAGTCCAAATGTTCAGTTACTGCACAGTGACATTTCTTTCTTTCTTTCATCAAGAGACAGGACAAAATTGTAGCTAACTTTGTGACTACTATGGTGGCACTGCTATGTGAGTGACCCCTCAAAGGCAGAAGTCTGGCAGTAGATATGGAGCATACTGACAGCATTCAACTTTAGAGGCACTAAAGTACTAATAGGGGCAAGTTGTTGGATTAATGGTTAACAAGGCACTGGAATAAAAAAAAAAAAATCAGCAATGTGCCAACACACACTTTTGTTTTCATCCTCTCTATTACATCCATCACTTCATGACATCCAGGTAAAAGGTTTCTCCAGTGTGATTAAAACATTTCTTCAACACACGGGTGCATGGGATCCAAACAAGCTTTTAACTGGTTGGGTGAGCCTGGAGCATCAGGTATGCAGATACCCACCAGGTCCTGGCTGACACACTGGTCTTTCTGGGATTCATTTCAGCAGCTTACAGGAGACCCTCCCACAACCTCCAACAGTTTGGCCAGCCCTCTGCCAAAGCCATCAGGTACACTGCTCTGAGCATTGTCACAGACCTGCTCTGTGTGTTTTAGCACAGATTCCCCTTTAACAAGGGTGGGTTGCACAGGTTCCACTGATGGCACAGAACTCTCCCTCACGAGAGCTACAGCTCACTCTGAGGAAGAGCTGATGTGCTGCACTACTTCCATCTCCATGCTGAGCCCAGCCGTAGGAACAGGGAAGAGTCCTGTGACTTACAGGCACAGGATGGATTAAAGGCTTTGGAGTACAAATAAAAGTAATCACAGGTACCAATGCACTGCTGATTGGAAGGATTTGTTCACCCACACTGCACCCTGAAGAGCAGTATTGAAATGGATGTGCTGGCTGGGACTGACAGACGTACAGCCCAAGGGGCTACACCAGCCTCCTGGAGACCACAGCTCCTTCCACCTGCAATTTCACACTGCCAGTGAATGGTCTCCTCCAGCAAGGATAACAGACATCACAAAACCCATAGTTTAAAAAGGCATCAAGAAATATGAGAATCCATCACTTCCCTGGATACCTTCCAGAAGTCAATCACCAAAAAATCCCTCCACACACTCGGACATTTCATTTCAGTCTGTGTGGGCTTATTTTGCAGTCATCTATCTGTATTATGCATGTCTCTTATTACAACAAAATTTCTCTTTGAAACAATAATTGACAATAGTCCCCTTTCAGTTTCTTTTCAAAAAGCTTAAGAGATGGAGTTGGCTTCAATTTCTGTTTCCTAATTGTTTCAGCAGCTCCTGTCTCCATCCCTTTCTCAGTTTTTAAAAATTAAAGCCAAGGTTCATTCCCCTGAATGCTGCTGGGTGGAGACGCAGCAAACTGTTCCAGTGACTACCTCACTCTTTACACCCACATCATCTTCTGGGTCAAGCAGGACACTGGGTAGCTTTGCTGAATTACCTGCCCACGATTTCCCCAAGACTGCTGTCTAAGCCATTTCTTTCCAAACATCAGGCTTGATGTAGAAGGCCAGACATTTCAGTGCTGAGATTCATAACCCTGCAGATGGGTCATTAAGAGCCCATTGCATTGGCAGCAGTCCAAGTTAGGAAAAGACCCAAAGTACTCTACAAGACTGTCAGTAGCATTAATTTTATTTACCATCCTGTCAGTCTATGGCTCATCCACAATTCCTTATCAATTCCCACAACACTGATGGAAATGCTGATCATCACCAGTCCTCTCACACATCCCCACGGACGTCATTTAATTAGGATTCACTATCAATGATGCCAAAACTTGTCAGGGAACTTGAGAGTCACTGGAGAGACCTCCTGTCCCCTGATGTTCTTTCATCATAAACCAGAAAGCAGATTAGGGACCTCTGCTTGTGATACATTTAGTAAACGCTCTACAGCCATTGCAGAGCACTGGTGTTTTGGAGGAAATTCCCATCCTTTGTAAGGAAGGAGGACTGAATCAGGCTCTCATGCAATCAGTGACTAACAACTCTCTTGAATACATTAGAGCAATGAACTTATTTCTACTAATCAATCCAGTTTTAGTCTCAAAAAAAAACCAAAAAACAAAAGCACCTGCCTTCAGCAAGATTTGTTTTTCACAGGTCATTCTTAAGAAATGCAAGATAAGAGACAGGAATATCTGATGCCTTGCAAAAGGATCAGTCCAGACTGACACAAAACAAAGCTATGACCAACCAGCCCCCACCCTGTTCTCTCATGCCCTGCACAGCTTCCTTCTCTCCATCTGCCACCCCAAGGTCCCCTCAGCCACCTCTCAAAATGTTCCCTTGGATTTTTACTACTGTTAGATGCTTAATTTCCTAACTCCATCCCTCTGCACCTGGGAGATGTATTTTGTGTCATGTATGTTACAACAGCCTCATACTTCACTTCCCCAAACTCCATATGAAATTTATTAAATTTTTTGCTGTACCTCTTTTGGAAGGCAAACTCACTGGTGAGTCTATACTCTTAACTAAAATTTTCAATATTTTGCGAAAGTCCATCTAGCCCTCCTCTTATATTCACATTGTTTTCCCCAAATTTTTTACTGTACTAACAGACAACTGCCACCTAGCTTTTATTTATCAATGTCATACTACTTTTTTTTAATTACTTCTTATGTTCATGACACCTTCTTAGCAGATACTATATCCTCTCTATGCTCTATGAGCATATTTTTGTGCCAATTTCCATAGGATACTCAGTTAAGGATTATTTTACTCAATTCTACATATCTTCTCTCCTTTTCCACCTCCATTCTGTCTTCCCTCTTCAGAAAAGCAGTTTCCTACAAGGCAACAGTTAAAGGTTCCAAAGCTGAGCTGAGGTTTGGACACTCAGACTTGAGAGGCAGCTACAGGAATCCTGTGTCACAGACAACCCATGAACAGTCATTCCTTTTCAGGGCAGCTACTATTTCTTCCTGTTATACCTTTTAAGAGGTTTCTAGCTGTAAATAACTGTCAAATACACTCCTCATCAGTCTTATTTATTTCAGCATCCAATAGCCAGCAGGGAGCAGACCAGGAGAGAAGGCAAACAGGATCCTGGCAAAGTCCTTTTTATCTGCAGATCACAGAACCATCATCCTTCTGTAATTTAAGGGGTAACTTGCTCAGTGGAATAAATGCCCCAGGGCAGAGCACAGGCCTTTCATGACAGAGCCAGTTTGTGCACAATCTTTGCTGCCTTAATTTACAAATGCCACTACATCTTCACATGTGCCTTATGATGCATTCCAGCCCTTGGGTCTTGGGGAAAGCAGGTATTCACTTAACAGTGCCACCACAAAAACTGCAGAGGAACAGGAACGCATGATTCACATTCTCGGTCCCAGAATCAGAAAGGATAAAAAAAAAAAAGGTATAAGCATAAAGTCAAAATTAGCTCTTTTCAGCTCCCTCCCCCAAAAGCACTTAGGTTTAGTTACTGCATTCAAACAGCAGTCCTTTAATCAAGGAGTCCTACTTATTCATGAGGAGAACTGTAGCTAGACAAGCCTTTCAAATTCTAGTTCTGCCATCTGGCAGCAGCACTGAGACTTGTTCCCAGACACACACAGAGCGCTGTTAATTGCCCTCACGTGGAATTCCAAGGCACTGCAATTGTTCTGGCATTTAAAACCTCCATGGGCTCCAGATGTTGATTTGTCTTTGTGGAGGAAAAGGTATTACTAATTACCAAATATTTCTCGGGTCCCCCACCCCCATAACACTTTTCATTTTGCTCTCCCCAGTTATTTCTGTCATCTTCTACAGCACTAACAGCAAAAAAAGCTGGCTGTGTACGCCTTCAGATGAGTTTCTTAAAGAATTCGTAATAAGGAGTAATGTTTGTCACACTTCTCCTGCTTTCCCTGCCCCGTGGATTTGACACTGAGCAGCTGCCCAGTGGAGAACAAAGATCATCCAGGGGATTGCTTTGTAGGCTTTTCTTTTTGCAAATTAATTTCAATTCATAATGGAAAGGTCACAGACATAACCTCTCTACCAAAAGTGGCAACTTTGCATTCTTGAAGTGATACATGTAAGGAAAAAAGAGAATAAAAGTAGTTGAAGAGACTTACATTTTGCTTCAGACAGATTCTGGTTAGGTGACCAGACCAGCATGCCGAGATTCTCTCTCTCCTGACTTCGCCTTGCAAGTTTGGCTTAAGAGAAAACAGATACAAACCAAGTTACAGAGAAAGTAATTTCAGATGCAAAATGGATACAAAAGCGACTTATCACACATCTGCAGCTTTTAATCAAGATATAAAATCCATCCACAGAGTTAAAAACCCCATCTTCCCATTCAGACCTGAGGCTTTTCCTTGTTTCTTCAATGTATCACCCTCTATATACATGACAGATACCGCACACTCTCATGCAGTACACTAAGCAGCATACGTTACATCTAAATTAAAAGTTAATTAATGTTTCTCTTCCAGCACACTTGATTATTTTTCTTCCAGCCATCATTAAATGAAAAAGGGAGGAGCTAGGCTCAGGCAGCAGGCTCCAAGCCCTGGACAGCATGAGACTGTAGCGTGCAGACAGATTAACACTTGCATAGGCACATGCATAAAACCTCCCACACTTCACTTCTGAGCACCACCTGCCCTGTTCCCAGCAGCCCTTCTGTGCCTCCATCCCCTGTACAATCAGTGATGCCCACCCAGGTGACACCAGGTCCCCCGGGGTCAAAATCCGGTCCCAGTCTCAAGTGCCCCGGAGAAATCCAAATGCATTCACACCCACGCTGAACACACACCCACACTCAGACAAGTCCGGTTTTAACCAGCTGAACACCTGGCTGGCAAGAGAGCTCTGAAAGTCTCCAATGAAGATCCACAGCTGCACATAGCTCAAAAATGCAACTTCAAACTCAGGTATGTTTCAAGAGCAAGCTCTTGTCAATTCTGCTGATGTTCGGTCACAAGCAGTCAAAAGAGGAGGAGGAGAAAGAGGACAAGAAGAGGAAAAAAAGAAACTCCCTCCTTTGAGTCAGCGCACACACAGCCAGCCCAACCACCCGCCCTGGCAGAGAGAAACTTGCAAATCTTGTTATGAATGAGTACCTACAGTGCTATTTCCACTACAAAATGCCACATAACGCTCAAGTTTTATGCAATATTTCAACACAATGCTATTTTCCCTGTGCTGTGCAATTAGACATGTAACCACCATTCTATGATGCATTAAAACAGGTCAGAAAAGATCTAGTACCACAAAAGTACATTACAGTACTATGAACACTCTAGGTTTCACCACTGCTTTTAACCTGAAATCTGCTCAGCTAAGAACAGTTAGGGTTGAGATGACAGAAATATTTTACATTAAATTTAAAGCACAAATAGCACATATTAAAAATAACCCCCTGTCAGCAACATATTTTCACTGAATGAGCAGGGTTTTTTTCATGACAGTCACCATGATTATCTTTCACTTGGTTTTTGGGAAGGTTTTGGTTTTTTTAGTAAGGTTAGCAACTGCACATACAAGGTATGCACACTGTGCATGTTCATTACTTTCTACACTAGGCAAAAAAAAAGAGTAAGAGACAACATCCTCTGTTGGCAAGAGATGGGAGGTGAAGACCAGACACAGAACACAAAGAGTGTCTGAAATTAAAACTAAAAGTCCTGAAACATTTGGCTTAAATTTTACCTTCTTCCTCATTTCAAGTCTAGGCTGGAATCCAAAGGAGTCAACCCTAACCCTCCACTTTATCAATTTTTTCTCTTCACTCTCTTTATC
This sequence comes from Petroica traversi, assembly GCA_025920805.1. NCBI lineage: Eukaryota > Metazoa > Chordata > Aves > Passeriformes > Petroicidae > Petroica > Petroica traversi. The sequence goes on from JAHLSL010000007.1 coordinate 7,928,923, forward strand.
CAGGATGGCCTGCTCTACTAAAATCTAACATGGGGTTCAAAGCACAGAAAAGTAGAAAGTCTCTCTCCTGACTTTAATCTCCAGGAATTTAAATAATTCCACTCAAATCCTAACACATCCCAAATACCCACTGCAGCTCAGGAGCCTGATGCCCCAACACTGCTGATGATGTCTAACACCGGGCAATGTCAGCCTGCCTTTAGCACAGACTCACTCACCCAACTGGCAAAACGCATTTAAATCAGGAAAAGGAGAAAGTTTTCTCCCACATTAGCAATCTGAACCTCCTCTGCTCTGGAACACATCAGCCCACATCCAGCCCAGCTGTCCCTGTCAGAAGCAGTGCACCACTAGCTCAGCTCACCCACAGTAAGATGGGTGAAGTTTCACCTCCCATGGTTAAAACCCCAAGTGAGGCTTTGGGGCATTGCAGAAGGAGCCCCACTGCCTTCCAGGCTGTGACCTGAGCCAGCCCTAGGAAGTGACAACCGGGCAGGGAGGTATTGCAGGACCTCATGGCACCCAAAAGTGAGGGGCGAAATGTATTCCTCATGTTCCATCTCAGCTCCACAACAGGCACATAGGAACTCCCTTTGCAAGGAAATGCCTTGGGTTAGGAGCTGCCTCCTTCCAGCCACACACCCTCTCCCTGGGCCTCATGCAGAGAGGAGCCTGCAGGTGCCAGGCTTCATGCCACCCTTGGGACCTCCTTCTGCCCAGCTCCCACAGCTCAGCACCTTCCCCTCTCCAGCCCCTCTTTAGCACCAACCAGCCAAGTTACTGCACTCATGAATGGGTGTGAAGCAGCAGCTCCAGTATCCCCACAGGTTATCCCCTGCTCCACCTCCCCAGCCGAGCCCACACATATCCACCCTCAGGCCTGACTCCTTGACAGCTGCAGAGGCCAGTCCAAGGCACACAGCAGGGTTATGTTAAACTCATGCTTTTCTGCAAAGGGCAGAAGCACCTACGGCCAACACGCATAGAAGGATGAGAGTGGGGTGCTCCTCAAACATCCATAAAGGCTGAGACTCCCTCCCTACACTGCAAGATGCTTGTCAGGTCCTTCACCTTCCAGCACCACATCCTCCCCAAAACCCCTCCTCCTCAAGCCCACAGCTCCCATATTTACTGTCCCTCACAGAATGGCAGACATGACAGACATTATTCCAAGTACAGTGCTGACCCCACCATAAATATACACAGCATAAGTACCCTTACTGCATGATGTACCATGGAAAAGATTAAGAGCTTGCTCAGAATTTAGAAATTGAAATTGAAATTAAATGACTGCTTCAGAGCAACAGCCACGAGAGCAGAGCAGGGCCTCAGAGCAGAGGGCTCTTACATCCCTTTACAGCACCATTCCCAGCACAGCTGCAATGCTCACCAACACTGTCCCAGGCTTCTGGACACGAATACCAGGATGAATTCTGGCACACTGCACTTCAGTGACAAAGCTATAAAGACAATTCAATTTAATATGTTGTATATTTCATGGAAAAATATCCACTTAAGAAGGGCAAGGGTTACTCTTTTTAGGAGAACAGATCAATTTAGGATCAATGGGGTTTGCTTGTTTAAGCAACTGCAGTTAAACCAGTGCAACCTGTGTTTGGAGAAGCTCTGTACTGGCAGAAAAGAAGATCTGACATTTCAGGTAATCCTGCACTTTCGTCCAGCTACCCACCAGATATTTGTAAAGTCTCTGCCACAGCCATTAATTCCATATCACAGTTGTTGTGGGAGCAAACACACTGTAATCACTTTCTCACTGTTAGTTCTCCCATTTGTCCCCAGTCTGTCAGGAATCATGGTTGCTTCCTCCAAGAGGAGGACCTTCTACAACAAGCAACACCCCGTAAAATTTTGTTCCATTATCAGAATTCACAGGGAATGTGAACTTCCATTGCTTTTACCCAGGTGGAGAAGTGCAGCCCCAACCAGGCACAGTATCATGTTGCTTTTTCCACAGCAGTTCCCATCCCTCTCTCTTTTCTTACCACTAGAACGTACCCCTACTCCACAGACTACACAGCAAAACACAGGAGAGAACCAATCCAGCTCAAAATTCACTTTGTGAGGAAAATGTTATCTTTAAAGTTTGTCCCATTTTACAGATGTGATTTACTGCACAAGCCCAAAAAGTTCTACTGTGCAAGGGAGGAGGTGAAGCAGGGCAGAATACATATATATCAGTATTATTCTAAAAAGTTGTTGGAGCTTTTGGGTTTTTTCCCCCTGGAGCTGTGAGGACACATCTCAAAACCAGCATGCAGAAATACCTTGATTTGCACAGAAGAGAAACAACATGCTTGATTTTCTATCACTTGTACCCATAGGCTCTCCATCCCTGGGGGCTCCCTGAGCTAATGCACAGGCCTGGCATCTGCAAGAGCAGCACACTGCAAGATGTGAAACCTCGATCCACAACAGCTTAGGCTCTCCTCATCTCTACCCAGGAGCTGTCAAGTCAGGACCTGGGCAGGAAAAGGGAAACAGGGATGTCTCCAAACCACCTGGACTACCAAAGGTCACTGCACCAGTGTACATACATCAAGTCCCCCCCAGAGACTGAGAGTACCTTCCCTGTCCTTCTGACCCCTCCCCAAGTTCAAGCTAAACATGGAGTAACTGGCATCAGCTGGAAATTCAAAGGTTCAACAGCACCACTGCAAAAGAGAGCATTGCAAGTTGTTTCCCCTTCCACCAGCTACTTGACAAACCAAAGCAGGGGATCTACCTGAGCTTTAAAAAAAAAAAAAAAGTAATCCAACAAAAAAGCTGTTAGCATTAACTCAATACCAGTTCCTGGTTTTCTACCACATATCCTTAGAGACAAGGAAGAACAGTAAGGAAGAAGAGACAGCCAGGACACCTCCCTCAACCACAGCACCAGTTTAAATTGTCTGAAGGACCACAGTTGGAATGGACACCATACACAAGGAGCATGCAGAAAGGCAAAATACTGCCTGTGAGCAGGAGCCCAGCACTGTGCAGCTCCTGCCTGACACATCACGTTTTATTTTTCTTCTCCAAGTTAGAGAAGAAACATGCCAGAATAAACTCAGTGGGAGCAGAGGCCTCTCAAAGAGCCACCAATCACTCTGTCATCTGTTATTTTGCTTCTGTACAAGGCAGCAGTGCCAGCTCCCACTGGAGTTCCTGCACTTGAGGGACCTGCTCTGTCTCACAGCTCTCCCCAAGGATGCTGCATGATCCAGCCACAGCTGTGAGCCATTCAAGAGCTTTATGTTTCCTTTTGACACCTGTACTGTCCCCTCGAAGAAATGATCCTCACCTCCTGCAGATGTCAAGACGCATTTTGCTTTCAGTTGCATCCTGCCCAAGTCAAAGTGAGGCTTGGGCAGGATGCCTTCAGCATTTTTCCTTCTCCATAGTCCTTTCAGTAGTCCCTGATGTTTTTGCTGCTGCTGTTTGCACAAGGCATTTCAGAGCTATTGAAACCCTCTGGATTTCAAAGCAAAGCACACTAACACATGACTGTGTGAAAGCACTGCAACACACACCATGAAGAGTGGGACCCTGCTCCAGTCAGCTCCTTCTGTTACTTAGAATCGGCAAAAGGCAACTCAGAAGAGTAGGTGTGCAGTCAGGTGCTTGATACAAATACACACTTCTGTACTTTCTCTGGAAAGCAAACATGAACCTTAAACCAAAGTTTAAAAGCACTTGCCATAGAACAACAGGGAATTCTTCAGGTACTGATCTTTTGCAAAATATACTTCCAGATCTGAACAATGACTTTCATGAAGTTAACGAAGTTTATACAACAACTAAAATACCCAAGGCACAGGATGGTAAGATTCACACCTACAAAAGCTACTGCTGTACTAACTTACTAATCCCCACCAACTGGTACTAACTCATTTTTAAATCACACACTGCAGATTTTAAAAGAAAGGGTAAGAAACATCTCTTCCTTTTAATATGCAACCCTGAGCATTATATATAAAACATGCATTGTATACTTTCCAAAGGTGAATAGATGCTTTTATTGTTTAGAAGAGCTGGAGCTGCCATATAATAACTTAGCTGCTGAATGCTGCTTAAAGCAGTTTTGGATCACGTCTAATGTATTTACTTCTAGTGAAGTGAGATTAAACAAGTGCTTCCATTCCCAGCCTTGTATTTTCTTTATCCGTGTAGAACTTAAATTTATTGCATAGTGTAAAATCTCCAGTTTACAGTACCCATGACGGCTGTTAAACAAAATAAGACAAGGGAGGCTTGGGCTCTCGTAGTACAAAAAAACCTCTCTCTTATGGGTTCATTGGTATTACTCAGGCTCACAGTGTAATTCTGAATGCACAGCTGTGATACAACAGCACAACACCTATGTGACACAGGAGAATTCAAACAAAATTCAGTCAGAAGGAAAGCTTTCTCCACCTTCCTTCCCCACTGCTGGCACTGGTGTTCCAAGTAGCAACTCAAAGACATTTGAAGAACTTTGCTGCTCATCTCCACTTCCTTCTGCATGTGACTTCTCCCTGAGTCAGCAGATAATGCTTGTGATCCCCTTTCATTCGTGTTTTCCAAGGACTGCCTAGTCATAGCAGCTGGTACCTCACAGAAATACCATCACTGTACACACTAAAGCAGCATTAAATAAAACAGAACTGGAATCCTAAAAACTGAGAAGCATTTTTTAATTAAAAAGCTATAAATGAAGCAGCAGTTAGCTCTTCCTATACATGACTACACCCGGCTGGCATTATAATCTATATGCAAATAAAGTTCTGAGGGCATTTTTCTATCTGCCTAGGGAAACAAAAGCGGCTATTTGGGTTTCTATACAGAGCAGCAGCATTGGAAACATGGGGTGAAGGGCCCTATTGCCTCAAAATGGTGAGTGCTACATAACCTCACAGTATCACACATTACAACTGTGTGCAAAATATTGCTTCAAAAATTACCCAGTTAAAGATTAATCACCCAGCAATGATTACAAAGGTCACTTTGCAATGATAAAAATTATTACCATCAGAAGAACCAAAAGAGAAAACGAGAAAAAGCATAGACAACAATACAGTTTCCTTTTCTCTAAAGTAATCAAGTTCAACCCATCGTAAGTTTGAACTTCACGTCTTTGTATTTTTAAACCTTTTAAGAACACATCTGATCTAAGATGCCTTTCCTGTTTAAGAGCAAGCAGTAATGCAAAAGCTGTGGCCTACATTCTGCCCACAGCCCAGGCCAGACCGAACAATAAAGCCAGAACAGATGTTGAGGCCTCGCCTTGTATTTTTTTTTCCTTGAATAATAGGAGTCCGCTCATTCTCTCCTGCAAGCAGGTGGCACCAATGTGCAGCCATAGATGAAGTCTGAATAACTACACAAGCAAACAGCCTTTCAATATACACTTCAAGTGTGTAAAATTTTCTACACCCATACAATTCCAAGCTGAGCTCTTCAGCGAGTTCTGCACACACAAGCCCTGCAATCCATACACAAGCAGGAAGCACATTACCCCACCAGGAGCATGAATATACCCCTGCACACGCTCAGCACTGAGCAGCACACCTCTCCTAATCACAACGGGCTTTTGTCTAGACATGGCTGGGGTTTTGTACTGAAATGTGAAAGGCTTGGGTTTTGTTTAAAGAGAGGGTTAAGTATAAAATTAAGTGCAGAGAGAAAATGCACATTTGATCAAGATTTTATCAGAGATCTCTTGCAGGCCTTTTTAAAACATCATCCACTTTTTTTTTTTTTAAGGAGGACAGCTGCTAACTGTACCACAGCAATCCTGAATGCACACCCAGAAAGCAGCAACCAGAACAAAGCCAAAGCCTGCAGCGCACGTGTCACACTGAATGGATGGGGCTCACCTGCCCTCCCAGGCACACTTCTCCCTGCTCCACAGCTCAGGGAGCATCCCCTGCCCCCCAGACTGCAGTTCAGTGCTGGAGCAGCTCCACAGCTCCATCAGGACTGGAATGGGACCGGACCCATTCCACCCCACCAACAAAAGTACCAACAAAAGTACCAACAAAAGCAAGCACCACACACGGGGCCTTCACGGGCCCCATACACCCTGTGGCTGGCACCCCACAACCCATGGCTGCCTCAAGAACCCATATCCTGCCAGTAACCTTGGGAATTCCTGCACAATCACAACCCTACAAAAAAACAGTCAAAAAACCAATTACACAGCTCCACAGAGTCTCACAGTAAACTATTTTAAAGTTTGTTAAAAATGGGTAAATATATGCACACAATCAGATCTGGAAATCAAGCTACAACAAGTCAACTACTCCTGGTTTCTGTTTTCCCTGAACAATGACCCAACAAGACAACCAATCCTTCCTTTTTTCCCTTCCATTTCTATTTCCCTTCCACTTTCATTCAGGTGACCAAAAGTTGCACAGGCATACCTTCATGTATGCAAGTTAAGATCTACTTATAGAATTTAAAATACAGAAAAGGAACAACAATCACACAGCAGTTTTCTCAAGTGCAGGTCTTGTGCTGCTGACAAATATCTAGACACTGCTAAATCTATGTGAAGCCAAACAACCTACTGATGAGGAAGCAAAGATAAGACAAACACATCCTCTCTTTCCATCACAGATCTTGATTCTGCTGCCTCCCAGGATCTTTGACAATCAGCAACTCCGACATGCACAGCTCCACATACATACAGCCTCCCATTTCTTAGTAAGCCAGCCCTCAGCTCTTCCCACCCACTGAACAGGGTCTTCTGCTGTGTTCCCTTAAGAACAAGAGCAGCTGCTTGGGCCAGTCCTGCCCATTATTCACAGGCAGCACTTAGGAATAACAAGACCAGGACCAGCAGAAAGACTTCCTGAGCCTGGTACTGTATCTGCATCACTGGATTTAATGGCCCTTCATAGTAAGAGGGAATAAAAAAAAAAAATCCATCAAATAGACTAATCCTTTTTGAACCCATTTGTAATTTTGGCATCTACAACATCCTGTGGCAGAGTGCTTCAATTTAATTATATGTTTGTTGTCTGAAGGAGAACAAAGAAAACCCATGCACACACTCCCTTCTCTACTATGAAGCTGCTACCCAGTCATTTCATTTGGTGGCCCCATTTCCTGCCTTATGAGAAGCAGAGAATAACTGTGCCCTGTTCACCTCCTCTGTGTCTCTTGGTGTTTTACAGATCTTCTACTACACTATTCTCAATCATCTGCTTTCCAAGCAACAGTCCAGGCTTTTCTGCTTCTCCCTCGCATTGAGATGGGAAATAAGAATAATTCCTGTACTTCAGTTGCCTCTGAGCAGCATGTATGCATGGGGGAGGGCTGAGAATGGAGCACAACCAGAACTGTACATAGTGTTCAAAGAGAGGGTGCAACAGAGGATTTATAAAACATGCCATAATGAGGTGCTGTTTTGTTCTCAGATGCTTTCATAACAGCTTTTAACAATACACTTGCCTGTCCATTATTACCAGTGAGTTGATGAAAAAAACAGCCTACCACGATCTTTATCTGGAGAGGCAATACCAGATTTAAAGACCACAGCTGTAAAAAGGGTTAAGGACAGTTTAGAGACCACTACTGTACACACAGAGTTAAGGGTTGTTCCACCCTACCCTCCCCCTCAATAATAGTTAGCACATAACAAGTGCCACCTGTCACAAGACTGAACACGTTGCCCATTCCCTCCATTCAGCAGATGCCCACATTCCCTCCCCCTGCTGCCCCCCCTCCCATTCACAGACTGTCTTCTACTGACAAAAGGACAATCCAGCAGTTAGTAGCAAAAATAAGGTGAGAAATAATAAGATTTGTAATTTGAAATGGGGAATACACAAGTGTTGCTTTATTTGAAGAGTGGCAAGTGCAGAGTGACTCGTCCTCAACCCCGCCCCAGCTCCAGGACACCCTTGGCTTCCCGAGGCTTTTTCCCTGGGGAAAAGTGACACGAGGAACAAGAAACCAACAGAGGAGTTTCTCAGCACTTGCATCTCCCCCTGTTCCCTTTCCTGCCTAAACCACCCATCCAAGTAGTCCCCACTCCTCAGATCAAGCCACCCTTTTCCATTCCCTGGCAACCCAAACAAGCAGCACTTTACTCATCTTTCCCACACATTAAGGACCAGCTGGCCTGTTTCTATTGCCCAATACAAGAAGAAACTAAAAAAGTCAGTCTCAAGTGCTCACTAAGCAGGAATTTTGGGTATTTTTAGCAATACCTCTTCCCTTCCCACCCATCAAAATTCACATGACAGACTTCTCCTGAGATAGTTTAAACTGATTAGAAGTAACAAGTGCCTAGAAAGCACCAGTGACATAAAACGTAGACTCTTGGTGAATGGAATAACTGGTTTATTTTTTTTCCACCATGCTTCAGAAAACCTTGCCAAGACAACAGTCAGGAACAGATGTGACTAACTACAACCCAGTTTCCAAAGAGTATGGGATGTGGGCACCTCTCCTCCTCATCCCACATCTCACAAAAATTTCTGATCAGTGATCAGAAAAAAAATTTTTGAAGTAACGACCAACTATGCTCAATGGCTTACAAACTAAGGCTGCTGGGAAACCTTGTTACTGCTTGGCAAAACAATGCTGTGATGGGCGTGCAGAGGACACACTCATGTCCCCACCCAGACAAGAGTTCATCCAAAAGGACAACTGAGAGAAAAAACCCATGCTACTCTAGTCTCGTAGTACCAAATAATTTTACACAGTCAAATGAATCAATCAAGCACAGTCAGCTCTCAAAGACAGTACAGGTTTGTCCCATTAGTGCTCTTTAAAACCTGGGTCAAATGCCAACACTTTTCAAGGCCACGAGCAGAAAAGGCCACCACACAACAGTGGCAAACACATCTTCCAAACTCAGCTGAGCACTTTGAATAGGCTGGACATCCAGGGCACCTCCCCGATGGACACAGTGCCCTCCAAGAGCAGCAGAATCAGGCCCTGCAAACATGCCCAGGAGAGGCCTCACCTCCGTGCTGAAGTCACCTAAACTAACACATTTCTACCCAAAGCTGGTTTTTTAGAGGTGGCCTGGCTGGCAGAGATGCAGAGATCACAGCCTCTGAAAAGGAGACACAGCCTCCTCCCGACACAGCCACCCCCAGAAACAGATACCTGTCCTCAGGCCAGCGTGAGCATACAAGAAGCTTATATATCAAATCCCACCCAGCACTGAGTCATGCACGATGTGCTGTGCAACTGCAATCAACAGGCTGCGAGCATGCCCAGTTTAACCCACACAAATCCGACTTCTAAACGTCTGTGACAGTTGCATATCCTCCTCTCACCCCCATCCATGACACTCTTCCAGGTCCTTATCCTCACAGCACCCCTACCAGCAGATGAGAGCTTTATCAACACACACACACGCAAAGCACTGACTGCCAGGCTCGCAGAGGCTGAGTGAGGTTTCCCTGACCCTGTGTAAGAGCCCTAACTTTGGATCTTCCTCCCTCATGACCCCACTCTCAGAAACGCTGAAATCAAATAGGGACCTACAAATAACACATTTGTGATATTTCAAATCAGATCTTGAAAACTCAGTCTGCTTCCAGCTCTCCTTGGAGATGACTGGTGCATTCATTAGCCCACAAGCTCCCCAAGGTACAGACAGTCCCTCTCCTTCTGTCTGCACGGGGCCCAGCTCCACAGGGTGCTGTAAGGATAATATTCATACCCAAAAACACAAAGTCAGATTTAACATGCCCTTGAAATGCAGGCGGCTCCTGGATCACAATTTGCCGACGGATTTCACAAGTTAGTTTGTTTTTTCCCCATTTCTGCCAAACTCAGAGGCGCAGTAAGGACTATATTTAAAATGTAGCTAACAATCATGGCAAATCTTAACATTCTGGTTTTAACATTCAACTTTTACTAAAAGACTAGCCAAAACAACTTATCTGGTTTCTCTCCGTCTCCTGCCTTCAAAGAATCTCAGAACTAGTTTGTCCTGCACGTACATTAATAATCAGAGCAAGAACGCAGTATGATAACAGGAGAGACTAAGCAATTCATCACTGCTGCACACCAAGCAGTGCCTTGCACTCACTCTGCAGATTCCCACTTCACGCTGAACCTAACTGATCCTAAAAGGTGCCAAGTAACAGGGAACCAAGCCCTGGAGACACGGGCTCTCGGCAGTAAGTAGCAGCAAGTACACTTGCAGCAAAGAGGAACAAAACAGGGGCAGAGCTCTGCAAAGACGCTGGATTTTCCTGAGCTGCCTCTGCTTTAGGATTACAAACGCTCCTTCTGCAGTGCCAGCATTTGCATACCACAGCATATTTACAAAGAAATCAATCGGGACACAAGCCCGGAGGTGAACACGGAGAAGAGGCCCATAGCAGACGGGGCAGCCTGCAGAAAAGCTCGTGGCTTTCTGCTCACACGCTTCAGGGAAAAGCAAACCGGCACCATCCCCTTCCCCACCCTTTAACAAAGAGGACAGAAGTTTGCAGGCGCAGGGCCCTACAGGCTCTCAAACGCAACCACCACGTGGTGAGCATCAGGAGCAGAGCTCACACAAAGAGCCGAGAAGCAGCAGGAGACAGGCGAGAGGGCTGGGAAAGCCTCGGCAGCCAGGAGACGGGGGAAGGGGAGAGCCAGCCTTTTTCCCCAGCCATCGCCAGGAGGAAGCGAGCACAAAGGGGTCGGTGAGGCTAAGCAGATAAGGAGAAGCCAGCCGAATGCCAGGCTGGCAGTGCAGATAAACCGAGGGGCCGAGACGCTGCTGGAAGGAGCAGAGCGTGGTTTGGCGGAGAGCTGAGGGAGGAACCCGCCTGGCACTGCCCCAGGAGGGAAGGAGGCAGAGGAAGGGCTCGCACAGCACTTTTACCTGCGCCGGAGCACGTCCCATAGCACACACAGCTACGAAATTAACTTCATTTTGCTGTGTTCGGGGCCATTAGGCTTTCCAATCTGAGTAGCGAGATCCTATTCAGCACCTAATGGCTGAAAATTCTTCTGTTTTCTCCAATTTGGGGGGCGGGGGGAATATCTTTTAGGCATAATTTTTGCTCAGGGCAAAATATCCCCTCTCTCCTTTTCTTCCAAAAACCGTCATCATCGTGAAAGCAACCAGATCATCCCTGCATGTGTTAAGAGCCCAGAGGGTCTTGTTTTCCCTTTCCACAAATTAGAGAATGGGGAAATTAAAAAAAAAAAAAAAGAAAAGAAAAAAAAAAAGGAAAAAAAAAGTAATGGCCATCCTCTAGCAGTTGTTTGATAGGAATACAGATGTGCCTCCCTGCACATCAGTTATGCTGCCCCACACTGCTCTCAACAAATTCCAAGTGTGGCTTCCCAGTTCATTTGCTTTGCCCAGTGACTACAGGATAACTCCACAAAAGCAACCAGTGGCTCTCAACACGGCACCATATTGAGCTCCACACACCTAAAGGGGCATTAAGCAATTGTCCCTGTCCTCCTACATTCTGTGCAACCTCCCTGGCCACTCCATATTATTACCTTCTGAACATCAGTGACCCAAAGCAGTTTCTTGTTCTGCCACCAGTTTGCTTTCAAATCCCTACCTCAGGTTCCCCCTGCTTGTACAGAAGTGCTTAATGGGGCTTGTACACATGAATGCAGAAGTTAAAAAACAAAAATGCGCAGCAACAAGAACAAGGCAGCAAGGGAAACAAAACACGCAGGGACATAAAGAGGACAGAGAGCCTCAGGGGAGGGACAGTATTTAGAGTTACTAGAGACTGAGAAGCTAAACCATGCTAAGGTTGCTGAGCCTTCAAAGGGGGAAGGGAAAAGTCTGTGCAGAGCATCTTGGAGAACACAGCAGCCGTACAGGTGCATATGCAGGCTGGAGCATAGAAAAGCTGAGACATACTGGCACCAGAGAAGAAAGCAGACTGTCAAAACTACAAGACAAGCAGGCCAGCGAATACATATCATTTACCTGTAGTGAGGGGCTCTGCCAAGCATTTTGAGACACTTGTATCTTCCTCAGCAGAAAAACTGTGTCCTCTTCACTTCTAGCCTGAATTTTCTGTGTAACTTTCCCAGCACTATTTATTGCTTTTACTGAAAGATGACCATTTTCCCTGACATCTGGATTTTCACAGGCTGCTATTTCAATAAAATACTTTAAAGAATAGGCTACAAGACAGGTACCATGAAACAGGGCATGGCAACCTCTATTCTTAGTGCAACAGAGCTCTGATCTGTGACCGGGAGCTGTAGGTACTGCTCAACCCTGTGCATTTGAAAGTCCTCAGTCCTCTGCTCTGTGCCACCACTCAAATACAAATTGCTGCCAGTCCAGTTATATCTGTGTTGAAAGGCAAGAACAAGTGTCAAAATCATTCAGGGTACATTGGTTCCACATACTTCTCTCTTCTGCTCTTCCTTCTACCTCAGAAAATCCTTCAGTCTCACCTCCCCCCTTGCAAACACACAGCCCCTTGGCAAGAGCTTTGCACACATTAAACCAGTACTTGTTAGCATGGCCAGGGACCCTGCTGAGAGCCTCAGCTCCCTTAAGACGTGCTCAGATTGGTCTGACTTTCTAACAACAAAGCTATTTGTAGTCAGATATTCATGATGCTGGCAGTGATTCTTGGTATAATTACTAATACCTAGCCTGAATATACAACAGCAAAGGAGAAAGAGCCCACAGCGTGTAAAAGATACCAAGCTTCACTTAAAAATATTCAAGAGTAAACCAGCTTCACCAAACAAAACAACTAAAGCTCTTACCCTGCGCCAGATTTCTGCATTTACTGAGCATTTACTGAGCAGAGTAACAAGAACATCTTACTCTACTTGTTCCTAAGATCCCACCCGAGTGATGCCTGCAGAAGGCACTGGCTGGCTGTACTGGGCCCAAATGCAAAACTCCAAACACACTCTTGTTAACACTTCCTGCACCTCCACTCCTGCATGAGGGCATCCAGCTGCAACACTGACATGCTCACATTCCCAACACCTCCACAGACAGCTCCATCCTTCAACAGGGGTGGGAGCTTCCTGCAGGAGAAGACACAACAGGTGCTGCTTTGCAAGACGCAGAAGCAGCAGGGAAATGGGATTCCTTGAAGCCCGAGACATATATCATCTTCACCATCATTCAGCAGGAATATGGTCTAAGTTTTCTCAGCAGCTGAATACTAGATCTTTGCACCCAGATATTTTTTCTGGGATATCCAGCATAAGACTCAAATATCAGTGTTTCTGCTTCAGCAAGGCCTGAACACCAGCAATGCTAGCAAGATTGTTGGCACAAGGCAGGAAGACAGAAAAACCCTTGACAAGTCTCAAGAAATTCAGAATATTCTTTTCCTCAGGTCATGATTATCACAGGTACCAGGCTGGAAAGGCACATTCTTGACCAACTCACATGGCCTCCAGAAAAACAGTCCCAACACCAACAGTGCAGACCTGTAGTCACCTTCGGCACAGCACCTCAGACTGCTGAGCTGCTGACAGCTGGGCCTTGCTTCTCTCCCTGCCCCCACAGAGAAAGACAGAAGAAAGCTGCTTACAACACTCCATAAAAAAACACTTTCTCATAGCGGTGTTTCAGGTCCACTGCCAGCTGTTCCAGACTTGCAGAACAGGACAAACCCATTGCATCTGATGCTGTCCTGAACCAGAGGCATCAACTTACATGCAGGAGAGTTTAGATGTCTGTTGCTGCTGAGTTTGTCTAAATCTGCAGAGTGCCCTCCAAAAGCCTCTGTTTCTCCTTTTTCCCCTCACCCCACTCCCCCGCCCCAGGACACAACAGTTTGACTACATGTGTGAGCAGGTTCATCAAGAGACACGATCAGTCCAAGAACAGTTCAACAAGTCCCAGAACTCTGGCATGTCCCCTGACAACCTCAGCAGCTCCTTATGCAACTGCCCAGTCAGTATGCAGAAGAGTCACATGAGACTAGCACAGATCCTGGGAGAGCAGGTTTTAAGTTATTCCTGCACGAGGAAAAAGGAGTGATAATTAAGCAATGTCTATTATGATTCCTGGATCCTATCTGTTTGAGAATCCTTGCTCCCTTGACTAGAGCAGTCCAAGAAAACTACACTCCCTTTTACACAGTTTGTTTAAATATCAGTGCTATCTCCACTAGAGAACTCTGCAGCAATTTCTAGGAAAGATGACACCAGAGCACCGGTTTCCACATCCCTGGCTTACTGCCCTTGGACAGTTCTTTTTGTGCAGAGTCGGTAAGGCTGAAAACCTGTTTCTGTCTGACACTGACTCACGATGCAGCCTCCCCTCCCCTGCAGCTTAACCAAGAGCAGAGCCCTGCTGAAGTCCCAGTATCTACAGGAACAGAGCAACTACACATTTTTTCACCAAGCCTCACTTTGCTGGGTTGATGTCAAAGCCTCCACACCAAGCTTCTACATTGCTTCTCAATGCCTAGAACTGAATGTCATGTGGCAGCAGGCTCAGCGAGTGCCCTGCAGCTCCCACTCCGTGTAAGGCAAGGACACCCTGCCTTTGCCCTGCTGCTCACCCCCACTGCAAGGAAACACTTCCCCTGTAGGAGCAGGGGACAGACAAAAGGGACAGGAAACACCAAGCATGGTAAGTAGAAACAAAATGTAAGCATTTGTCTCTTACAGCCATCTCCCAAAAGAATTCTGCTGAGTAGATCCCCCCCAAGCTGTGTGCACACATGTTGGGTGGTCAGTTGTTACTCCCTCGTCAAGTTTATGATCGGTCATGTCCAGCTTTGCCCTGTGATGCTGGCACCTCCTGAACAGAGGACTCAGTTCAATTGTATCAGCCAAGGACATGCTACCAATACCCATAGGAAAGCAGATTTTTGTGCTTTCAGAAGCAATTCCTCTGCTGTTCCTACAGAACCATCAATTTTGGCCACTAAAAACTTTGCCACAAGGGGAAGAAAGACCTTTTTTTTCTTTTTTTTAATAGAAGCAGCAATTATCATCCCTGGTTTTGCCATTTATCTATCCTAACAATCTCCTTCCCGGCTTCTTGGCTCTCTGTACAAAACTCTTCAAAGTATCACACATTCCTACCACTTCTGCCATTAAAAACATTGTGAGATTCCCTTGTTCCTCCCATTTCTTTTGTTTGGGTGCTTTCAGTACCATTCTCAGCACTACCACTAAAAGTAACACTTGTGAACTGGAAGGGGAGCTTCCCTAGCCACCTAAAATCTGGTAGAATAATGTACACATGCAGAGGATAGAAGGAATGGTTCGTACATGTGCTGTCTCGTACCATAACACAAAGACAATCAGTCTTGTTCCCCTCATGGACCATCCAGAGGTTTAATATTTCTGAAAGTTTGCAAACATGGGGAGAGAAAATTACTTTTTTCTTTCCAGCTTTCCCAGAAATTTTCAAAGAAGTCAGCTGTAGGAACTTGGAACTTCATTTTCGCATTTAGGAATGAGAAACGTGTCATGCTTTTTTGAGTAAGCTCATAAATTTCCACCAGGTATGCTTTCAAATAAAGCTCTTTAATACAGGGAACATTTGTCACTGTTCAAAGGTGAGACTAGAACATCACAGCACACTGCAGTAATAAATGTATTTGTTGCCAGTTGGTGAATCTCTAAAATGAGACAAAGGAGGGACGAAAAGCGTCAGAAATAGGAAGTATCAATATTGTTAACTCAAACAGAAGGTTAAATATCCTGAGGGCTCTGAAATGGTACATAAATAAAGACCTAGTGTCATAATGCAAACATAAAGAAACAAGTACAACATCCCAGTCTGCAGGGAAGCGTCCTTCGTTGTGACATGAAAATATCAAGGACAAAAAGTAAACCTGATCCCATGTTATCCCTAATTAAATTCATATGTACCAATTTTCTTTTTTTAAATGAAACATACATTCAAATTCATTAGTGACAGAAAACATTCCGAATAACTTAATTGCAGCAGTCATTTCCATTTAAAGCTTTTCACTTTTAATCCTAAATATATCTCAAGAGTATCTCTTCTGATTTTTCCACAATGCCCATGGTGAGAGGAAAGTGGACTCTGAGAGCTTATAAATCACTCTTTTTTCTCTGTCAAGTCCTCACATCAAGTACATCGCATCCGTGACTTTTCCATTGAGATTAAGAGTTGTTTCATGTACTGAATCTTGCCTAGAGAACTATCTGGCCTTCATGAAACACAATGCTATCATCCATGAATCAGTCCCAGGTGCCATTTACTTGCAGTTACGAGGATACGTTTTAGTCTGACCTTCTGACTTTGAGCCCAGAGCTCGCAAGACACCCATAAAACCATTTTGCTCATTTATTAAAGCAAACTATGAACCCAAGAGTATTATTTTCTTCTCATAGACCTAAAAGATCTGATCCTTGGAATGGGACTCCCTGAATTCCATTACTGATTCATGAAGACCTTACCCTGCTAAGTTGCTTTGCAGACAGAAGTCCCATGTTTTCTCCTCCCAAGCAGCACAACAAAAGCTTAGATCGCCTGCTAGAATGCTTATGCAGTGCAGTTCTGAAGAAAAAGCTGTA
Source organism: Petroica traversi (assembly GCA_025920805.1). Classification (NCBI taxonomy): domain Eukaryota; kingdom Metazoa; phylum Chordata; class Aves; order Passeriformes; family Petroicidae; genus Petroica; species Petroica traversi. Next base: position 7,945,381 of record JAHLSL010000007.1, read on the forward strand.
TAAAAATGGATTTATTTCTGATTACCATAGAAAGTGACTGATCATAGAACAAGGATGCTATTGGAAAACCACGTTTTGTTCCCTGGAGCAGAAGTAAGTCATTTTTCTCAGTGCCTCAATATGCTCCTGCCTTCAACATGGGTGATACTCAGCACTTGGTAGATGTACACACAGAGGGCTAGAAAGTCTAAGGGCCATGATCAGTTCCACACTCCAGGGCAAAAGGAATTGCTGCACTTCCACAAGCCAGGCAAGGACTGATCTTGGGGAATTTCTCTCGATGCAGTTTGAAGTGAGAAGACCACAGAAAATCAATTCAAGTTACCTCCTGGTGGCCATAGCATCCATCACACCCAGAGAATGAATCACCCACTGTTAACAGCTTACCAACACAGGCACAACACTGTGCCTGCTGAAGAACAACTTCCACAGTAGACTGAACTAAAAAATGTCTTTTCTGAGGTGAAAGGAAAAATGAACAAACAAAAAGGTGGAGTCCTGCCACATTTTGTGGTCACACCCCCAATTAAGTCTAATTTTTCCAGTGCAGACACCACCAGCAGTGGCATATCTGGTTCCAGTGCTAATGAGAGAAGACACCAGTGTCAGGCCAGTTAACTGGGCAAAGTCTCTTGGTATCTTTGTCCCTTTTGCTTCAGATAAAGGCCTTTCCAGGGACCCAGATATCATAAAATGGCTCCTGGTCAGAGGGGGCAAAGCAAAACCTGAAACCATTCACTCCAGCTGGACAAAAGAAAGGTGTCCTTGGGCTCACAGCCTCAGAATGGAGTCTAGTAGGAAATTAGATGCCTTGCCTACCTAGGAAAGTCTGCAGCTTCCAAATATTTAATGTTTCACAAAACTCCTTTCTAAATAAGAGACGCCACAGGAAAGGAAAAGGAAGGAAGGGGAAAGCAAGCTATTCAAAAGTGACTGGACTTCCTCTGTAATGGTTATAAAGCCTTAACTACAGCAGATTAAATTCACGGCCTAGTTCAGCCCACACAGGAAAGGCTTTCTGGTATAGACAAAGAGTTAAACAGAAGCATGTGCAGATCTGTAGCCAGAGATGTGCTACACAGCTTAAGTTTTATTTAAACTACTAAAAGAATATAGCAGGACAATGATACCCATATGCCTGAGTTACCAACAGAGTTCATGAAGTTCTTTCTTACGCCCAGAAATCTCACTGTAGAGCCCAGTCAACTTACCTGTAGCTGTTAAACCAAACAAGGACAGTTATGGCATAACTCAAATCTCTGTAGAGATACAGGAGATGAGAGCAAGTGAAACTGAGCAGTTACTGGTGAAAAAGGAGGTTGCACTGCAGGGAGGTTGCTCCATAGTTATACTGATATGACTGTATAAATTCAGTCACCAGGAAACCAGAATCCTCTGTGTCCATCAAGTGTGCTCCTCAGAGGCTGCTGAACTAAACTATCCTTCCCTACAGTCAGGTTAAGACAGACAGCAACCTTCAGGCTGAGTCCAAGAATGCTCTGACATTATGTAATGTCTTTGCACACAGTATCTTTGGAGGGCATATTGTCAAAATACAAAAGAAGGACAAGGCAGGGCCAATCCCACTCTCCCTCAAATCCCATGTTTCTCCATAATGCAATTTAATAGATTATAATATAACAAGAGAAAGTCTAGCCCTAGCTCAGGATGACTGATGCTAATAAAAAGGAATTTTAACTCTGTCTGGTAAAGTGTTGGATGGAATAAAATCAGACTGAACCACCCAGTAATTTACAGCATTGCAGACTTCCTGTTTTGATGCAAGTCAGCAAGATCTTCTGGAAAACCCAGGAACAAAGAGCAGTAGTTAAGGACGACAAGTTAGTTACAAAGAAGCAAATCATCTATCTCTGTCAAGACTTCCAAACAGAGGAAACTGCATCCACACCTCTCCTTTTCTAGCAGTATTTCAAAAACTAATGCATAGGGGAAAGAATAAAGTAATTAACTAGAAAGAAAAGCAAGGTACCAGTCATAACAAAGAAGACTCTCTCTGCCTCTGGCGTTTCAGATATAATTCTCCTCCCCTGCTTCCCAGTCCATCCTTCCATATGTTTATTCCAAACAGGCACTGCCACTCTGCGGTACCAAGTGCAGAACACCTTTGGGAGGCAGGTGGGCAGAAGTGTTTCTGAAAAGTTCAGAACAGTAAGTCTCATCTCCACACCAGGTGAACTGCCTGAAAAAGATCACTGAAAACACCTATTAAAGCAAAAAACTAAACAAAGACAAGATGTTTAAGTTCTAGGATTCTTCTTGTTCTTATCATAAAAGCTCCTAGACTACTAAAAAAACACTTTAACATATTGCTAAGCTTTAATCAAATCTCTTGCCAACTAACAATTGTGGAGAATCACAGGTGATAGGATAAGACAATACTATGGATTATTAGCTACATAAAAATAAAAGTGATAGGATGGGGGGAAAACATACAATTCTTTCACATCATAAATTGGAAAAGGAGATAAATGGCAATATAAGGCCCAGCCTACAGTCCTCCAACCCACAGGGACTTGTTCCACTGACCTAGCTGAGCTCTGGGTCACGACTTTTACACTCTGAAGTTCATGGATTCACTCCATAGCAGTTAAGTACCAAAGCATCCCCGGAGCATTTCCAGTATGTACCCTGCTACATTGGCAGAGCTGTGCTTTGTACAGTTATACTGAATCACCTCCCAGCAAGTTCTGCTGTAGAAGGGTGTGGTTTGCTGGTCACACAGCACCTACATGGGGGATTTCTGCTTGCCAGCAGATGACCCACACCTCTGTCTCAAATATAAACTAACAGCGCATAGTTTATAGTCACAAGCCTGCACACAGCCAGTAACTCTAAAAAAAATTTAACTGATAAAGCCATGAGGAAAGACCTTTGGAAGGTGACAGTCAGTCACAGTGTACTTAAGAACAATGGGCCTCAAGGACTGCTCTCAAAATACCAGCAACATTGCTCTCTGCTTCCCCGCAAGCATCTCTACAGCAGAACATGGTGCTGCACAACTCTCTCTTCCAAGGCCCTGCACCAATTACTGAGAAAGATCATTCACTTAAAAGCATACAATTTCACAGAGCTGAGAAGACTCAAGCAGCAGGCAGCCCAGACTTCCAGCAACTCCTCCTGCACCCGGAGGCTCCATCCGGGATCCTTTGCACATACTGTGCCAAGCAGGGACCAAGCCAGCACAAGGCACTTCAGACTTGCTGCTTAGCCCACCAGTGTTCACACTCTGACAATTCAAGAGCAAGTTTCCAGGAATAAGTAGCGGGGATTTTTGTCACTCGATGAATGGATGATTTTTGTTAGAGAGATAAACACACCCTGCAAAAAGTCTTATGAAAACCAAGGAACAGCTACAGACCAATTTGCCTGATATACGAAATGCCCTGCATAGCTGGTACTACACCTTACAGAAATACATTTGCCAGAACCCTTGGGTGCATACTAGCAGCAGGTTGATGAGGCAGTGTTTGTTTCATTCTTCTCTCTGCAAGCCGTTCCCACAAGGTACTGATTAGGACAACGTCTGTTTGGCTGCAGGATCTAGGAGAAGCTGTTCTAGCTACTCTGACCTCTTGCCCTCTTCTTGGCTCACCTGTGTGCCCATCTGTCAGAGCACACGTCAGACTACAGCCTGGTGTAATTGGTCATAGCCTTGGAGCAGCTCCTGCTTGTCCATGTCACGACAGCATCTCTTCATGGTAAAGTAGGTCACCAGGAGGCCTCGATCTCTGAGAGGGGCCTCCTTAAATTATGCTTCTGCATCAGAGTAACAAGAGCTTATTCCCTTCAGGATGCCCTAAGGCTCCATTATAACTGAACCCAGGAAGATAATTTCACTATCCAATAGACCGCGGTTTTCACAGACCACAGCAGACACATTTAGGACCTGCTTTTAATCTCTCCCTTCCAAGAGCCAACTGAACATGAGTTCTGTGAAAGTTTCCAAATAACAGGCATGGTATACAGACACACCTTGCACAGAGTGGGCTGGAACAAACCTGAGATCCACTACCAAGGACTTCTGATGAACGTGGCAGGCACTCAGCACCCTCTGGCTACCTTGCACATGGCCAAGTGACAAATGCTGTGGTGTCCCTGTAGACCAGCTGTCCTCTCATCACTTTGCAGGGGATAGTTCTGTAGCTGTCACTTCATTTCCTGTTTTATACCATGGTGGGGAAAATCAGCGTAGCTCAGAGGCATAAGACAATGAATGGTGAGACTGATGCCAAGGGTGTTTATTTAGTCAAACAGTTAGAGAGAAATCTGTAGCATCACTTGATATTCCCTTCTCCAGCTTTTGCAGTAGATCAGGCCTTTGAGTGCTGGAAATTCTGGGCTTCAGGCACTTGTTTGAATCCAGCCTGGCAGAATACTTGCCTGAAGAGTTTTCCTGCCTTCTCTGGTACCTTGTATTCCCCTCATAGATTTTTCAGGGCACAAGTCTCCAGATTTTCAAAAACCCTTTTCTGTGACTATTTCACTAACAAAAAGCACAGAACACAAATTGTCAAAAACCAAAACCTTGTGTAAGGAGTAAGAGGGTTTCTCCTGAATCAGTGAAAGCCCTTTGCTCCAAGGCTGTGGCTGCTCTACAATGCCAGGCTTCACCCACAGAAGTGACAATCAGAAAGAAGAACATCACCAAAGCAGTCAGACCAGAGAACTCCCTAACTTCAGTGGTCCCTGGGAATAGTTTTTCTTTCATGAGCAAGAGAGGCAGCACCATGAACTACAAAGTTAAGGTAACCCAGAGAAATGTGCCCATACATGAGCAGCACTGGACAGTCCAAGGAACTTGGTCCCTCATCACTCCATTACAGACAGAGGGAAGGAGTTAAACTGTGAGACACATCAAGGCTGCTCATAAGGCATAGAATAGGTCTGGCCCAACGGAGTCTAAACCCAATACACATTTACTTCTTATGTATTTCTCTTCCTTCCAAGAAGCCTGAAGGGGAAATGTGTAAATTTAGCCTCTGCCTTCCCTGTTAGAGACATCTCTGCCTCTCACCCAGTGCACAAATGCAGGCTCCTCCCCGAGGTAGCCAGGCAAGCCAAGCACTGGCTGCACCTGCTTTGCTTTGCAGTAAAACCAGACGAAACACACTGTCTCCACAAGGAATTCACAGTGGAATAGTTAATGCACCTTAGTTAGCCTGCAGCCAGAAAACACTTCTGACTTTTGGAAGACAGATTACACAGGAACATTTCTTCCTGTGAATTAGTCTGTTGTGGTCAGACCAGACTTCAGATGCATCAGTTCTGTTCATATGACAGACCACAAACACTGACATCTCCTCTTCCCATCTTACTCGTCACCAAATCTGACAGGGGGAATTCCAGCCCTGCCTCATGAAGTACAAACTCCTCTCAGGCTGCTGTTTTCTTTTCTGATGTTTCTACATTCACACACATTCGTCCACTCCACATTCATTCCCATACTGAACAACACGGGTAGCTTTAATGCAAAATGGAGAAAGATTCAGCTTTCTGCCCAAGGTCACACTGGAAGTCAAGCAATGAGTTTCCTGTGGTTAAACACCTGTCATCATTTCCACCAAGGGGCAATGAGTCTCACGTGTCATGATTTTAGGTGACTTTGCTTAATGAAACCAAACTCTTTTTCCAGTGTTCTCCCTGCCACCACGTCTTACCTTCTTATGTCAGTGTTCTCTAAACAAAGTTTACCTTCTCTTACTAAGGGAAGACTTGTCTGTTGCCCCATTTGAAAAATCAACTGGAGCATATTTTTTCAGAACAAAGTTTGAAGCCACTGGGCCAAAGGAGAAGGAAAGGAAAGAAACATCATCACATTACCTGTGTACCACACCAGCTCATCTCCCAACTGATTTCTCACTCATTCAAGTCCAGCCTCCATTATACAAAGAGAGGTGACCCAGCTGGGGGCTAAGAAAATGCAAAACTTAAGAACTTGATGAATGCTTAGCCATGGAGAACACGCATGCAGAGTAAGGTGGTAATTACTCATCTTACTACTCTGATTAACTGTACTCCGAAAGTTCTCTCCTGAATGGGAACAGTTTCTACTTTTCCTGTGGCACACAAATGTCCCAAGTTTCTCTGTGTGGACTGAACTAAGTACCAAGAGCCATAAATGCTGCAGGCAAGAGCATTTATTTTTCCCAATCTCAGCACAAGCTCATACACTGACAATCCAAATGACTGAAAGAAGGGAACAGGTTATTTTTCTTCCCTTGCCACTGCCCACCTCTTGTTTCTACACATCTAAACCCTGGCAGGAACCTATCAGTCAGCTTCACTTATCAGTCAAGCCACAGGTAGTGGTCAGATATGCCCAAGAGCCCTTCAGAGGCTTGTGTCAAATCCCAGCATCCTACATGAGCTTTCCCCCATCACTGCCAATTAGTCAGATATCTACACAGAAGGGCCATTTTTGGTGTGCTGACAGCTTCCCCTGTCCAATTCATTCCAGGGTCTGTCCATGATCATTATTTCATTCTCTCCCTCGCTTCACTAACACTATAGTTGTGCTTGGCCACGACCAAAGACTTTTTTTATGGCCATTTGGAGGCAGTAATCCCACCACTTCCCTCAGTGCTAGCCCATACTCCTACTTAGCTGTAGTTGCATGGAGGTAGCTCACTACAGTGTAAGTTAAACAGCCACTTAAACATCTGTTTCCACAAGAAAAGCTCTGTCATCCTACAGCTGTGTGACAGGAATGCATCTGTGAAACAACAGGGTATAACTGTACTGTGATCCAAATACAACAGGGATCTCAGAATTGTACAACAATGGCACCAGCACAAAAGTGCCTGCTCTTATTGAACAGGGTTCTGGGCACTCCTGATGGAATTCAGCACCAGAGTAACCACCTGCTGCTCCAGGGGCACCCCAATGGCAGAGGGACTGAACACGGGCCTTGGGAACAGAGCACCAGTGACTGATTGCTTGTTTTCCAGAAGGGGTAGGCATGTCAAATAGCGCAAGCAACAGGAACTGACATGACTCACAAGATCTGAGTTAGACAAGGCCTGCCCCAGCCTCTTAGAGGTTCTGGATTGTAACAACATTTCCACCTCTGAAAAAAATACTGTGCTTTGTGCTGCTCAGGGAGGAAGCCAGGTGTCTGTAAAGGGGCATTAGAGGTGGAAAGTGAGAAAGCTATAAGGGCTCCTTTAACAAACAAGTATTTAGCCAAGAACTTTTACAGAATAAAACAGAGGTGGAAGAAGAGGACCTCTACTGTAAAACTCAAGCCTGAACAGAAGTAACAGCACTTTAGAAGTGCCACTCAGAGCTGAATCCAGACTCTAGACCCTGCAAAAAACACATCCTGCAGCTTTACTCAGCTGAATGTCATGCCAAGAGCTGGCCTGTATGGTGACTTACAGTGTTTGGCTCTTCCTGCATCTGGCTCGGGCACATTCCCCAGAGCCAGCAGCTCATTTGGCTTCTCACACTTACAGCAGCCTGCCCCAATCCAGGTAACCATACACGAGGTCCCCATGCCCTGACAGCAGTACCAAGGGATGCTGCCTGGCTTCAAAGGACAGGCAGGACAAACAACAGGAGAGTAAAATATACTGGCAGGACAGCAGCAACACACACCTGCCATCCCACACACACCTTTATCACAGGTTATGGCAAGCAAGTAATGAGCTCCACGGCGACCAAGCCCCACACAGCAGGGCCACATAAATAGTGCTGGGGAGGACATCACACTTTGCTGATGGTCACAGGAAAGCACAAGTGACAGCAACAACAGCAGGTGCCAAACACAGCATGTACCCCACTATGTAAGTACTCAACTTCTAAGCACGCTGCTTCAGTAAAGGGTAAAACAGAAGTCACAGCAAAGAAGCCTTCCAGCTGAATGGCCTGAGCAGCTGCAGGTCTGGCAGAGGGCACGTGAGTAGAGAAAGCCACAGAGCTCCTTGCCTGGGAGGAGAGAAAGGAATGACAGGCCTGCTCTGGCTCTTCCATCACAGGCAAGCTGCCTGTTTGCCCAGGATGCCAGAGCAGTTCCCAGCCACGTGTGTAAGCCCCTAACACAGACAAGAGCTGCTGCAGGCAGAAGCAGAAGCTTAGCTCCACGTGGAGGTGTCAGGCCGTCAGACCCAGCAGCCATTGGTTACTTCAATATTGTCATGAATGCAGCCTCCCTTCCAGCACCACCCCACTAGCCTAGCCCTGGCTGTCCTATGATGCCAGGAATCCAATTCATGGCCACATTCTCCAAAGTTCAGGAAGAGTGGATTTGCACTCACCTGAACTGAAAACTGTGTTTAATCTATCAAATCACAAAACAACAGAAAGAATAGCCAAGTATCTTCAGAAGAGGACTCTAAAAACATGATTTTTTTTTTCAATTTATATTTTGCCCACTGTCACTTTCCAGCTGATCTTTGTTTTCTTCCTTCTTTCTATTACCCACCTCCCATCTTAGACACCAAGCCTCCAGCTCTGCTGACCTCTCAAGTCCTTCTCCCTCTGAATCTTCACTGATCTCTCTCTCCCTACAACTGCTGTCCCAGACTACAAAATCTTGCCAAAATGCAGAAGATAAAACACACTGTTGTTGTCACATCGGCTTGTCCTTTTAACATATGGCACACAGAGTTTTGTTTCATCTCAAGCTCAAAGCAGTGAAGTTAAGCAGTCAGCTCTCATTACAGTATTGCAGGAGGAGAAATTTTAGGCTCATTAGAAAATAGTGTATTGAAATTTCTGTATTAGATTCATGAACACTGGAAGTTACTTAAAAAAAAAATTAAATGCAACAGAAAGACACGTTTCATAGAGCCTGAAAGCAATTCTGCCATTTGTTTTAAGCTTTCCAGTAGCACAAACATGGCCTTTGAGTTAGCATTTCATTTCAAACCACTTTAAAAATATGACTGCTCTGTGATTGTTCTGTTCCTGCAGACATTTTTGTTGGAAAAAGTAAATCTGGATACATATGTTCTCTAGTCAGTGGTCACTGATTCCCTAAAACAAAGGGCAAAAAACCCAAGGGCATCAAAAGATGCTTTTAATTACTTCTACACTATTGATGAGAATCAGGTATTTATTCCCTTCTGCATAATCTCCATGTATCAGGTACTGTACAACTCACCAGGACATTTTCTTTCAAATTTGTTTAAAAATGCTTTTGTATTTTGACCAAGTTCTCCACCAACCCCAAATAATAGTCATTAATCAAACAGGGAGAAAATGACATGCAACAGAATTGTTCTGCTGAAATTCATTGCAACTGTCATTCCTAAAGTTTCCAGGTACTTCCTGAAAACATTCCCTTCCCTGCATTCCCATGAGATGCAGAGATTGATGAAATACACCTCTGCAAAGAAAACTCCACAGGTAAGCCTTACTCAGCTCTTGGCTCCAGCTTCACTTAGTCACAAAAGTGGATTTTAGTTAGAGTGATTATGCCCAGAAAGATATGGAAAGATGGATTTCTTTTGAAGGCACTATCCCATATCAAATCTGTTTCCACCTAGAGCACAGCTACTTAGAACATTTTGTTCAAACTGAAAAATTTCCAGCCCTTTGATTACAAAGGCAACCTGCCAAGTAAGAGTATAAAATTAGCACATTAGTGCAGTAGTGTCTTCCTTAGTTTGGATGCAGCTTCAGTGCCTCAACTGCATGCCATAGTTTTACAGGCATAAAACTGAGCTAAGAGTAACTAAATTCATTCTCTTCTCCTCCAGAAGCTAAGAATCACTTTTACAGCAGTGAAATACAGATATCAAGCCAAATTATGTCTACTGATGAATGAATCAGAACAGAGCAGCAGTTAGAGTGCAAAGGCGACCCTAGCACACAAGGAGAGCCCTGCAGCAAGAGCCAACAAGCACCAGGGTAAGCAAGCAGCACCCAGCCCTGGTAGCCCTTCCTGCTGCAGGGCACAGTGCAGCACAGGTGTTTCCCACTGTGGCTTGCAAGTGCCAAGTCCATTTTTCAAACCCTGGTTGTAACTGCTGCTGACTTTAGAAGCATAAGCTATTTTTAAAATGCATCATCAAAAAAAAAAGTTAGATACAAACTTTTTCCCTTTTATTCCCCTGTTTGATAAATATTTCAGCAGGCATCTATCCAACTTAAGCAAGCCCTGGGTGTGCACGTGCTCCAAGCTTTGTCCCAGTCCTGGCAGCATGAATTAAATCCACTGCCAGTATTAATATAAAAATGATTTCTCCTATCCAGTTCTCTCAGAGACCCCATCACATCTCCTCCTACCCCCTCACCCAGCAGACACTGAAATCATTTCGCAAGCAACGCTACTGCACCCAGTGGTTTCCTTCTGTCCAGCTGAAACAAAAGGATGTGGCTGCTGCTACAGAGTTATTGCTGTGGGCAACACAGCAGCCATGGCAGAGGGGAGATAACCAGACTGGACAGCATTCCACCAAACTGAGCAGGACATGGCTGGTTCCAAGAGGAGCCTGGTGTCTGCTCCCAGAGCCTCTTTCACAAGGGCTCAGGGAAGAGGGCATCAAACAGTCCCCTTGCCAGCAGTGTCTGAGCAACAAGGACTGCATCCAGGTCCAACTCTCCAACAGCTCATTTCTTTTGCTTTTCTGATCTCTAAAAATATTACTAGGGGTTCAAGAAGTTCTGTCTTTATTTCTCTCCATCCTTCAAAACAACTTCAGCAAGATGAGAACAATAAACAACATGAATCTGCCTAATGTAACTGCTTTCACACACACTTTAAACAGCTTTAGCATTTATAAATGTCTTCTCAATCTATATCCATCCTGTCAAACCAGTAGTGGTCAGCCTCAGACTGCCATCTCCACGCTGCACCAGCACGTGGATGTTCCCCAGTCACTAGATGCAGCAGGGCAAACTGCAAGACCTCCCAACTCCAAGTACCTTTGCATCTCTTCAGTAGAAAAAGTCATTTTTCTCCCAAATCTACAATACACTCCTAAACCCTTGCCAATTTTCAACCTGCTGGCAGAATGGCTGGATTTGTGCCTGCCCTGTTTGCACCACAAGGACTGTACCTGACTTGTGTGTGGAGGACAGCTTGCTGTTTCACCTGAAATTGCCCAAGAAAAGAAACTGATCCCATGCACAATCCCAGGTAAACTCTGGGGGGAGAATCATCTTAAATACCTAACCAAGATGACTAAAAACCCATCTAAAATACAGAAGGAGTTAGAGCACAATGCAGCAGTTTCCCAGAGAGCAGACCCACTTCTCAGAGTCAGTACACACAGGAGGAAATGCAACTCAGCTCTTGGGCTGAAATCCAGAGGACAGCCCTGAAAAATCATCCTTCCACCACCAAGTTCCCACCAGCAGGCCTCTCTCCCAAGTTATTGGATACTTGCATAAAGCCTAACAGGAGAAGAGAGGTGATGAGAACTTCAGATGAGATCCAGCTGTACCCTCCGAGCCTCCCCACAGCACACACAGTGATGAGCCAGGGGCTGAGACTACAGCAAAAAGAAAAGCTCTTGCATGTCCTCACTGCTGGCAGATTTCAGCCAGCCAGCAACCTCAAGGTTTGCTTTATTCACAGAACAGGCAAGGAGACCTCCCCTCTCTCTCCAAATTCATATGACAGGCTTCAGAGCTGCTCTCCAATTCAGCCTCAGTGCCCAGCAGGCAGGGGCCAGCTAAAGGTTCCAGACAAGCACTCAGCCCATTCCCAGGGCAGCCCTGGCTGAAGGAAAGATCAGCTCTCTCACCTTTCTCACACACCTGTTTGTTCACAGCAGCAGCAGTTCAGAAGAGTGACACGACTGGCCAAAAAGACAGATGCTCCACAAGCTAAAGTCAGGGGGGGCATTTGCTCCTACAAGAACAAGTGGCTTCCACAGGACAAGCTGAGGCAGAAATTCTTCAGTGATGAAACAAAAGCTTTAAGGAGCCTGAAAAGGCACAAACATCACAGCTACACGAATGCTTGAAAAGCAGGCAGGTACCATGTTCAGAGAGGCATGCAAGTTCTAAAAGAGGGTAAGGGACAGAGTTCTGCTATACTATCCCCTCTTACAGAGCAAAATTATAACAAAGTAAAAAACATGACCCCTTTCTTCCAGCCTGAGAGGGAACTTGGAACAACACAACTACAATGAAGCTCAGATGTGGGTGTCTCTCCTGGATGAACAAAGTACCAAGAAAGAGGACTCGGGAGCACAGAGAAAAGCACAGAAATCCAAGCAGGGTTGGGTTAGTAAGAGGGTGGACAGAATCTATAATCTGTACTAAAACTCTAAGGAAAGTTGGAGAACCACAAATTGCACTTGGGAAACAAAGAAAAAGGGCTGAGACATACTAAAGAAAATATTTTTTTATAAGAGTTGACTACAGAAATGTTTGGGGCAAACCAAACAAGTAGGCTTTCACCCTAGAAGCAGGTAATTTTTGGAAGGACAAACAAGGACAACTGCAGTTTTTTAGGGTGGTCGGAGGGAAAAGGTATAGCAGTGAGCCAAGATGCAAAGAGAAAACAACTTCAAAGCAATTCTGTGGGAGGTTAAATTAGGTAAGAGTGTATTTTGCTAAGAAAGAAAAAGAGCAGGTGGTAATTGGGAGCATCTCTATAAATGGCCTTATACCAACAGGAATGACAGTTACTGCAGAGCAAATGTTTATAAAATAAAAAAGATCCGTTTAAACCAGTGGCCAGAGCATAACTAATTACTGCTGTGATACAGGAAGCCAACAGCTGCAGGGACAAAGACATGCTGCAGCTCAGCCCTCAAGCAGCATACAGGGGCCACCACTCCCTTAAAGTTTGGGTCTTCAGTTCCCTTTGGGCCCCCATAATGTGCCCTACATCCTTTGTCAGACATCAACAACGAAAATAACAAGAGGAAACAGGCTGCCCTTGTTTCTTGAGCATAAAATGCCAAAACACAAGCTTGGGACAAAACAACTTACCAACAAGTTAAAAAGTCTACACCAGTTCATCCAGCACATAGAGCACCTACGCTAACAGTGTGCAAGAGCAGTGCAATTTTTGAAGGTATTTACCTTGCCTTAGTCATAATTTTAAGTTTTTACAGCCAGAGTTTAAAAGTAATCTTGTGATATTTGAAGCCCATGACCTTTGTTTAGAGTGTATGTCACTTGTAGCAGTACCTATTTTAATGCAGGCTAAAACTTTTAGACTGAGTGGCACAACAGTTTTGCATTGGGAGGCACATGGCTTTACTTCACAGCACGTGTTTTTTTACCAAAGGTTGTGTCAAAACCTACCTGCTGAAACTGCTGCCCTCCCAGCCACCACCTACTGATGATTCAGAGGTACAAGAGGGGTTTCCCCCAAGGTTGGCTGGTGTCAGGGGACTCTTCTGGGGCTGGTTTCATTCTGCCAGCATAAAGAAAGACCCAGAGTTAGGAGCCCAGCTGTATTCCCCCACAGAAGTGGCAGAATATCTGGAGTGGGTTTTTTTGTTGTTGTTAAGACTACTTAATCCACACATTGAACCGGGTCTGCCTAGCAACAAGTTAGAGTTTTAAACTTGTATCATCCTACTTGTGTTCCCATGGCTACTGTCATGAACAGTGTGGTAGCAGCTGCACAAATCAGCACAAGGGTCCCAGGAGGGACATCTTTAAGATTCCCAGACAGAAAACAATACCGAGAAAGTACAAATGCTACACCTGGTATGCCTGCCTGCCTGCACAGTCCTTTACTCCTCCCAGAAGCACCCACACCAGCCCCCTCCTGAGGATGGAGACACATCAGCCAAAGGAATAGATGTGCACACTGGTGTCGCTGATCATTTTACATTCTTTAGAACAAAAAAGCTTGGGTTACAGATGCGACACTTTTAGCTTCTCACTCAGCTGTTAGCAACCTAAATGCAGAACTATGCACAACTCCAGCCAACAGCACCTGCTACATGGGGCAGTGGGCTCTCAACACAGGGTGGGGAGGAGGTGAAAAATCCTCCCATCATCGTTTATGCAGGGCCAAAACTCAAACCAGTCCTACTGATGAGAACAGGGGATGAGTTTGGACACCCAAAGAAGGTGGGAAGTCAGAGGAAAGAAAAAAACTTTTTGCATTCCAATGCAAGCTGCATGTAAAGAATTGCTACAAAAACAATGCTGTTATGTAGACCAGATTTTCCCAGTCCTGTCAATTCAGTTCTTCCAGACAGAAGGTGATTTCCTACTCAAGAGAGGTTTTTCTTAGGCTTTATCCATCCCCAAGCCCCATGTAGAACTAGAATCACTCTGTACCCTCTCCAGGGACCAGCGGGCATTGTACCCCTGCCTGCAAGCCTTGTGCATGCAAGCCTTGTTTATACATATTCCTTAGGGATTTCTGAACCCAGAAGTACAATTACATATTTGTTACATTGTGCTTTTACGTTAGGGTTACAAAGTCTGGAAGGACACCAATTCAAGGTCATGTACACTAATAATTATTTTCAATACCAAACTTTCAAATCTAAGCCTCTATGAACTAAAGCCCAACCTGGTAAAACATCCAGTCATCTAAAAGTACATGCACATGCTATCATGACAGGTTATCCCAGATACTACAGACAGCAGAACTGAAAAGCTGCAACAGACAGCCTCGTGCTTAGACTCCCCTAATTACAGAACCGCGCTGCAAAAACAAGCTCTCTCAGGTTAGTATTTGTGAAATCCATCCAGATGAACAGCACAGAGTTAGGGGAGGAGGCAAGAAAGATTAAATAACTTCAAGGACAAAACTCACAACCTTAAACTCCTGCCCCTAAAAGGACAGTGGGATATTTTTCCAGAGATACACCTAGCCACACGCACAGATTATCTATGAGACCCTACTAATGTCCCCTAGACATACATACACAACAGAAGGACAGGGCTGAAGGGAGAAGAACAGACTAAAATTGCCTCATGAAAGGGGATTTTTGCAATTTTATCATGCTACTGAAGCCTCCTCCCCCCAGAGAGGCAATATTTACCAAAATTTCCTTTATGAAGTTCAAAGAGCAAGCTGCTGCATAAAGCTGACTTTTTGAAGATACCTGGAAAGGTAGGTTAAACTCTCTTCTAAGGTTTCATCTCAAAACCTTACATGAGAAATACAGAGAATGTATTGAGTTTAACCTTCAATACTGAAAGCCAGTCTGTCACAACCAGTTGCATTTCAAAACAATGTGAGCAGCACAAAAGCAGCCCAATTCTCCAGCATACTGGAGAAACTGTCACTGCCTTCACTAAGGCTGAACACATCCTCTTGCACTTTCAGAAAGCACAGAGTCACCAAAACTTTCATATAGAACAATAAAATCCTGTAAATTTTAAAGAAAGAGACACATATAGCACTCCTTAAAGTGTTTTTTAAGATCAAGTTTAGCTTACAAATCAACTTTGTATTTTCAATAACTGAATTTCAAACTGCTCTTTCAAGTTTAAGCACCTAATGAGGGATTGCTCATCTTGTTATACTGCCAAGTCGATGCCTCAAAAGACAAGGTCACCCAGTGCAGAGAGAGGAACAGACTTCATAGGAAAGGGGCATGCTCTCACTACCCCAAAGCTTTCTTTTTTATTTGCTCTCTGTACTCAGCTACTAGTCACCTCAATCTTACACTTGGTTATGGGTAAGGCAAGCCTTGGCCACAACCAGAAATTGCCCTGTGCGAGGGAAGGAGGGACTAGCACTAACCACAAGTTTCTGAGGAGGCAGTTACTTCAGACTGACCTGCCTGGCACACATTAAGGAATTGCACATTGAAGTTACAAGACAGTTAAACACATACACATGTCCAGCAGAGCACTGCCATCCATACCACTCTGAAGGTATGTGACAGGACAGAGCCCACCATAAGCCGCATTATACAGCGCGCCTTGATCACAGAGGAAAAGATTTCCGAGCTAATTATAATGACTAATCACAGGGAGCTCTAAGCCTTCACTTGGCCAAGTCACAGACCTAACCAGGACTGAAAACAAGAGTTTTAAGAGCACCTCATTAAGCAGCAGGAACCAGCTATGAAGAACAAAGCAGTCACTCTACCTAGTATTAATTCCAGTCCAGCCATTAATACATTTGTCAGTACATGAGACAGCTATTACCTCCACATACAAACACTGCATGTGCCAGGCAGGGAAGGAAGCCACAGGCTTTGGCTACACCGAGATTTGTTTGTTTACAACGGCATTAAGGTTCGAGAAGGATGTTCTTGGTGCTATTTGAATAATGAGAAAGCTCCAAAGCTATGCCCTGAAACATGTTTGAGTGGGAGCTGTGCTCACCACTAGAGCCTCTGCACCCCTTCACAGGACCAGTGAACAGGCTGGGTGAAAACTGACTGACTCCTGAGCAATGTAGGCTTAAAAACAGCCTCCCCTCAGGGGAGCAGCCCACAGGTGAAAAAGATAAGCACCAAATCAACAGCTGTACTCCTGCTGAGGTGTGAGACGTATGATAATAAAATTTCAAACTTGAGCACTACTCATCTTTATCTCCTGGGTGGATTTTAAAAGCAGAGGATAAGCTAAAGTGTCAGCATCTACAAGTCAGCTTCACTCTGTAGGAGCAGGACTGCAGCCTGTCCTGCCCTGGAGACTGGACCAGCAGTACATACCCCTGACTGAAAAAGATGAGACAGACCCACCCACACCCCAGCAGAGTTGCCAGCCCCATGAGATTGGCCCTCCCTTCTCCCTTCCCCAGAGCTGCTGGACACCAGCCTGACCCTTCGACTGCACCTAAATTCCTACTGAAACAAAAAAACAAGAGTTTGGCAAAAGTTTCTGGTGGAGCACCTGCTGAGGACCTTCTCATCTGCTCTGCACTAGAGCACATTCACAGAGGCTGTGACCTCTGAGAAGGAGGGCAAGACAAATATAGCCCATGAGGAAATATGGCACTGAGCACACTACATCTAGGGGGAAAAGCTCCTCTTCTCCCACCAGGGTTTAAGACAAAACCCCCAGCACCTAAATTTTCCACCACCTAATTCTGAAAACACACCCTTGTTGGGGATGATGTACATCTCCTCAAACAACAGTGAAAGACCCAAGGTGTGTGGTTTACCAGGACACCAGGCAGCCTCTGTGTGTCCAAACACCCTGGGCATAAGTACATTATGGTTTGGTATTTCTGATTAGATCAAACACCCTCTTAACTCTTCCTTCTTTTCCAAAGGGACTGTTGTGCTAAGGGTGTTCCTGCCTGCTGAGTTTAAAGCATAGTCATTTGAAGAGATGAGATAGCTTTCCAAGATACCAGTATTTCCAGTTTCAGGAGTTTGGTTTTGAATTTTCCACTTGCTTAGATGGAGAACCCAAAGTCTCACCTAAAACACACGCTTTTTTTTCTCTCATCCCTTTTCTGGTGAGTCCATTCAGCAAAACACCATTTTCTCTACACCCACTGGCTACTCAGACTACCTGCAAACTGTTAGGACTGAGAGGCACAGGACCAGCTGCAAAGAAAGAACCAGAAAAAGCAGGCTGGGAGTTGGACTTGTCAAGTGCAAGTCATAAGGGGGCTTATAATAACCCCTTGTTAAAAGGTTACAGTCCTGATTGTGCAGGTCAATAGGTGCCTCTGCCCAGAACCCCAGGAAGTAGCTGATGATACAACCCAATAAAACATGGCCTTCACAAGCACCAGAGAAATAAAACAATTCTAGGGGAATCAGACATCCAGGGGCTGTCCCAATATTATACTTTCAACCTTTAAACCTAAATAGGCAGAGGGTAGGCACACTTTAACAGCCAGAGCTGGATGGATGTATTGGCTTCCTCCCCTACAACCAGCCCTGCCACCACTTCTATACTGTGATCCAAAACTCCAGATAAGAGACAGCAGTGACTATCTTGGTTTTTTAAAAAAACCTCTTCTTAGACACAACTACACTGACAAGGTTTCTCACTATGGTGAAAAGAGTTCCTGGATTCTTTTTTGCTTTTCCCCCTTTATTTCTTGGCAATGTTGAAACAACACAGTCCTGATCACAAAAGAAGGCCTGGGGACACCACTTGTTTGTGCAGAAGCACACAGAGTGCAGGTGACAATGACCACAGAACCAGCTCAGGATAAGGATTAGTGACATTCTGGCAGGGAGCACCTTCCAGGAGGCTTTTCTGAACCAAGGGGTGAAAGCACTACAGGTGGATTTCCTCCCACCATTTTTACTTTTACTGTTACAGTACAAAGCCAAAAAGCTGGTAAGACAGCAACATTGCAAGCAAGGGACTCAAGTCTCCCAGATGACACACATCCCAAATTTGCATTTCCACAAGATTCTGTTGAGTCAAACCTGCATTTCCTCATCTATTTCTACTGGAAAGAGCCCCAGAACCTGCTTTCCAAAGACGACCTACACAACCAATGTCCAAAGATACAAGATGTGGCTTTTATTTTTACTGCCATTGCAACAAATAAGGAAATCTAAAGTTGTATTGCTTCAAAGGAAGAAAAAAAAAAGTTCATCTGCCTTCAGTACAAGTCAAAAATTGGGAGTAACTGTTCTCTTCAGGGAGTTATTTAACACTCCTCAAAATTATGGAAGCTTTAATCATTAGTGAAATTGACTGGCTGTGTTAAAGTGCTCACTAATGTTTTCTTCCTCCTATTTTCAGTGTTCCAATAGCATAAATTAATAAGCAACAAATAAAACAGTCAAGTACAATATCAGTGCTTCTCCATATGAAAGATTTTTATTTAGCTTTAGGATGTGTAATGTTTCCTTCCACTGAGTTTTTCCATTAACAGGACATGTGGGTTTCATTTGTATGGATTAAAAGAACTGTAATAGTTTGCCTCATCAAAACCTTCCCTGTCTCAGTTTCAGAACTCACAAGAAATGCTGACCTACCAATATCAGCCTTTGTTTAACACACAAAATTTTGGGCTGGCAAGCAATTGATTCTGAGCTCTTATTAGAGAAGAAATAGCAGACACAATAGCAATTTTTCACATCACATCTGTGAACTCAAGGCAAAACTGAAGCATAGCTGAAGTGCAAGTTTTACTGAGCCTAGTGAGCTCTGGCATGGGATTTTCAGCCCAAATATTTTCTCCAAAGTTGAACTGGGTTCTTTAATACACACACTGCCACTGCAAAAGCCTTGCCTTTACTGTATAGCTACTCTTGTTATACAAAAAACAATAAAGGTATGAAGTACTGTAACAATTATAATAAAGCTGTAAGTTTTTGAGACAATAAAAGAAGCGGTGAGAATGTGCTTTCCCAAAACATGGGGAGATTGGGATAGGTAAAAAGGACAGCAACATTAACTTTAGCCAAGAACCTACAGGCTCTGCCAGCTCATGGAATAGGCTTTGCCACTGTAAAGAGACCTACTAAAGGAGCTGTGAGTAAGAACCACCTCCTACAAAAGATTCCAGCCATGAGCATTTTTACAGTCAAAGGATCACATCATGCCCTTCCTTGGCCACTGCCACAGCAAGTTTTAGCCACAAGGAATATTATAAACTGACACCAAGGTATTTTAATTCAGCATGTGAACTTGCCATTTTCTGGTTCCAAGGATGAAGTAAAAACAAAGCAGCCCAACACTTAACCCTTTTCCTCATATTCTGGTAAATCAAGGCACAGACAAGCACTTTCTATCCTTCTCCATGCAAACAAAAAGGTGATGAAGTCCCTTCACTTCCTAAACTTAGGCAACCACTGAGAACACTCCCTTCCCTTACAGGCCATACCATGCAATATTTTTTTGCTCTTCCCAGACTATTTAACTCATGATACCCAGATCAACAACCCACCACTGCCTCGTTCTGCCTCTCTTTTCTCCTGCAGCTGCACAGAAAAGTATTCCAGACCTTTCAAAGATTTCCTAATTTCACTGCTCCTTGCAGCAGCTCACATGTGGCTGAGAAGTGAAACAAACTGAAATGCTTTCTCTGCCCTTCTGCAGGGGGACAGAGGAACTCCCACGTAAAATGCTGATGTAAGAAAAAGCAGTTACAGACATACCTCAGCCAAACCCGAGGTAAAACTGAACATTAAGTTTAAAAAAAAAGAAATACACACAAGGCCTGGTCTGTGTTATTTTCCCCTCAGACACACACAGTCAGAGCTGCAAGAGCACTTCACATTTTCCCAGCCAGCTGTTAATCTGAAGGTGAAAGCCTCCACAACTCAACAACAAACAACTTCCAAGCTTTAGGATCCTTTGGTCAACCAGTCACTAAAATTTTTAGTGAGAAACAGACAGCATCTGTGTATTCTGATAACAATATTTCATAGATTTAACTTTTGACATTACCAGCGAGACAGGACAACTTAACAGTTTTAGTCAAAAGGTGTTAGTGCAGCATGTTAGGCTTATTTAGGGTTTTCTTTCTTAAAGATGGAAACAAAGAGACGTAACAAATTAATTCAATGTAACTTTTAGCCTTTAGTACTAAGAAGAGATGACAAAATTAGGGAACAACGTGGCATTGCAAAATGATTCCTGGGTAATTCCACAGAATAGGAAACAAACTCTTCCATACATAAGCAGATAAAAGTTCACCCCAAACTTCTTAAATAAAAGGTACACTTTTCAGAAACAGGAAAAAACGCTGGAGGCCAGTAAAGGAGGATCTATGTCAATTCAGGTCATCAGAAGACTGATCACTTACTTTGTGTGAACCTACTATGAGCCTGCTGTATTACACTGTGTACTCAAACACAATCACCTGCTGATCCCGTGTTAGGGAACAGATTACTCAGAAAAAAAATTGTTTCTTCAGATCACACACTTCCCCCTCCCTTCCTCTCCACACAGCACAGAAAGCAATAACCTTTGTATAGGTCACTGTACGTCTGTGAGTTTAAACCAGAACAATGTACATCAGAGTACACAACAGTGGGGAAGCAGCTCACAGTATTCCCCCCCTCCATGTTAGAGAAATGAATTGCCCAAAAGAGCCTAATTCACCAGGGTGACCATAAAGCCCAAGTATTGTTGTGATGCGTGGCTGGTAAGTCAGTGTGATGCACATTGTGAGCTACAGAAATGCTGCGTTTGACCTACAGATTGAAAACCAGTGTCAACTGCTGCCTAGCTAACAGCTCCCCCTTCCTCCCCCTCCCTTCTCCTCCTCCTCCCCCCATCAACCCCCTTTTTCCTCCTGGTCAACCAAGAAATGGACCTCTCTTGTATCTTACTTTGTTAAATAAACGAAGGGGGGAAGGAGTGGGGGGAAATTATTCTGTAAATGAATATAAGTAATACTGAACTTAGGAAAAAAAACCCTCTTTGGCCCTCCCCCCACCCTGAGATCTTAACAGTTAGGAACAGACATATATATTTAATACTAAAAAAGGCATCCAACATTAGTGAACAGTCTGAGGATGACACGACCCACGATAAATCTTTTTCCTGAGTCCACACAATAGTAACTCTCAGGATTATTCGATAAGGAGACACTGTGGCTTTCCACACCATTCTTTTTGTTTTAGCGTGAGAGGTGCGGAGGATTCAATTAAGTTTGGGCTGGGCAAAGGGACAACTCCAAACGTTAGGATCTCCAGACAGAAAGAGGGTTTTCACTAGCTACAACCTCCACTTACAAAGGAACAATACCAAAAAAAAAAAAAA
>JAHLSL010000007.1:7980674-8013177 GCA_025920805.1 Petroica traversi
CGATGGACACTCCAGCACATCCCCTGCTGTGGGGCATCCAGGCACTCCTCGATGGACACTCCAGCACATCCCCTGCTGTGGAGCATCCAGGCACTCCTCGATGGAGACCCCCCTGCCTGCTCAGTTTTAGTTCCAGCACACCTGAAACAGGCGATGCTGCCCCTTCCCCCTGCCCCCGCACCCAGCTGCACTCACTGGCTAAAATTTCAGAGTATAACACAAAATCTTACTTCTAACCTGTGGAAAAGCTGCTGTCATTTCCCTCGTTGAGGGCTTAATTTAACTTGGTGTGCTCTGTCCCTTTGCAGGCTGTACAGTTCCTAACAATATGGATTTGCCCTGTAGCCGTGCTTTTGATGCCTCAAGAGCAGCAACTTCAGATTTCTGCAGTGCACAGACACTCTCAACTCTACTCTGGCATTTCCATCTGCACGAGCTCTTCGTTCTCTAAAGAACAAAACAAACCTAAAGAGCAAACTGGCAAGAAGTGCCCACCATTGAAACGCTGCTCCCTTTTATCTGTGTGCTGACGGAGGCTCTGCTCAGCCTGCTGCCAATTAAATTAAGCTCCCAGCTATGCCATCGCTGCCTGCGTGACGAAGGGCACTTCCCCGGCTGCCTCTGCCTCCAGCCCCGCACTCCAGAGCGGGACCGAGCTTAGGGCCTCTCGTTTCTGCCTAGCGTGGCCCTTCCCTGTATTCTCCACCCACACACTTGGCTTTCGCTCTTGCCAGCGCACAGGGCAGGTCCTTGGGGACTGTGCTGGTCCCCCGGGAGCGGAGCTGAGCCAGGCTGAGCACATGTGCTCCCTGTCCTTTGTACAGGGACAGCCGGGCAATGATTCGGTCCTGCACAGCCTCACCTGCTCCAGACCTTTGCTTTTGCTGCACCTTAAGTGTGGCAACGAGAACATTTGGGGGGGGCCCCCCCCCCCCGGGCTGAGAGGTGGAAAAAATTAGCACGGTTTCTTTCGGTATTGCCTTCAAACAGTAAAGAAACAGTTACTTTAATTTTATGTGCAGTAAACCCTCACTAGATGGCTCCTTACAGCAAGCAAATATATTCCCCACAGGAGGAACACTGATGTGGCATAATCTGTGTGAGAGCAGAGTGTTGCTAACTGGGCTGCATGGCTGGCTGAGTGCTGTGCCTGGAAAAGCAGGATGGCACACGGGCGTGTGGGGGTGAGCAAGTGAGCGCTTACAGGAATTACAAATGACACCGCTCTGGAGTCGTGAACCGGGAGTCACATGGGCACCGCTGTCTCAGGCACATCAAAAATGAAACTTGCCCTTTTCCGTAGGTTTTTATGTTAATCTGTTTCACATTCAACTTTCTAATTCAGAAGGCAGAACTGGGCTGTGGTCAAGGGTACCAGCAGTGGAGATCCTGCAGCGGAAACAGCTGATCCCAGCAGCCAAGGTAACAGATGGCATTAAAGCTGAACCCCCAAATGTCATGTAATCACTCCTAAAAAAAATAAGCAATGCTTGCTTCTGAAATGCCCCCCCATTACCATCACAAGAACATGTTATTTATAATGTGCGTATTGGCAGGATGTTCTGGGCAGAAGAGCAAAAAGAAATGAGCTGTCATCTGCAGTTAACCTCTCATTCATACATCACTGTGTGCATTCAGTGGTTCAAGGTTATGCAAGTTGATTGTGCCCTCATTAACGAGCAGTGTTAATTGGTGTCTATCCTGCTTTGAGATAAACATGTATATTATGTGTTAAAAGTACTGCAGGCTGTGAAGGAGCTGTATGGTATACAAATGCATAGGGGCCCTGCATAGGGAGCTGCAGGGAGAGGTTGTGAAATGCTGGGACTGATTTAAATCCACCAGAGATTCCAGTCTGTGCAGCCCACGTCCCTGCAAGACAGCCTGGCTGGCTCGAGGGCCCAGTGGCTTCTGCTGGCAGAACTCTGCCGCTGTGTGTGCCCCCGGCTCCCTCTCTGGCTCTTGTTGCACCCCTGAGCACTCTGCCTACAGCCCACTTTTCAAGGTGAATTAGAGATTTTAGTTTCCCTTAACCCCAAGGCTGTAACCTCTGGCCGTCAGCAGCTTATTGGTGGTTTAACCACCAGTGCACCAGGGCAAGCAGACACAGAGGAAGGTGTTGTCCATCTCCATGTGAACTGCCCCTGCTCAGGAGTCAGCAGCAGTGCAGCCAGGTCAGCTCCTGGTCTCTGTGTCAGCAACCCTTAAGGCTTTATCTCACATTTCTCTCTGCTCATGTGCTGGCATGGTGCTAACTCAAAATGAGCTCAAGTACACAGACCCACGAGTCTCACCTCTCCAGGTGAGGGACAGAAAACAACATTTGACATTGTGTCAAACTTTTACACCGTGAAAAGGCCTTTTATTTTTTCCCTGAGAGCTGCTGAAAACCAGCACAGATACCCCGAACCAGCTCATAATCGACGCACAACATTGATGCAAATATTACTTAAATTAGAGAATTATGGCAACTACATTATATAATCTACTGGAATATTATAAATGCTCAAATGGATTGAGTTACATGTCTTATAAGCAAGCACAAGCCATTCCAGGCCAATGCAAGAATTTACCAATAAAGTAATATTTGATCATCTAATTAATGGAGCCGTTATCTCCACGTAACAACGCAGGGCTTAGAGCATTTAGGCTGTTAAACACTTGGTCTCAATGCTTAAAAGCAAGCAGCACCCAACAGACCTTTGCTTCTCTCAGCAGCGTTCCCTTGAAATGCGGTTGTTTACTCCTGGCCTTGAAGGCTGGATTAAGAGTGGAGATTGTTTGCTTTAAATTATACACACAAATTTTATTGTCCTTCCTTCTGCCACTAAGAAGCTATTTAATAAATGTCAGAGTGGCAGAGCTCACTGACTGCAAAAGTGAAAGGGGCAAATCTGTGAATCCAGAAATAATACTGAGATTTTCCTCTCTTTTCATGAAATGTACTTACAGCAGGCAGCATTGAAGTGCTTCCAACTTTCATAGCAACGAGGAGAAGCAGCTCATGAGTCAGCCCAAAGAGGAAATATGTCATTAGCCAGGGAGTTCTCAACATATGCAAAACCATGGATGTGTCTATGGCATCCAGGGAGGAATTTTTATAATATTCATTGTAGTCAGCAGTTTATTGCCAGAGCTGTGGGTGTGGGCAGGTATCTCAGTGGCTGAGGCTGTGATTGCCCCCAGTCTCACTGAGCATTTCACTCCATGGCTCTCATGCTCCTCCTTTTCAAGACAGGAAAGAGACGAGACATATTTGTTTTTGGTAGCTGCTGGAAAGAGCCAACTAAGTCCTCGTGGTTGTACCTTGAGTTCCTCTTCATCCTCCCTATTGTGCTCACTGCACCAAGGAAGGGGTAGGGCTCTTATCTCAGCTTTCTGCAGTTCCAGTCCTTCTGTAACTGAATGAAAACAAACAAAAAGAAAAAAAAATCAGCTTCCTACATTTTCTTGCCTGTGTAAATTATGCATCACACTCATTATAGGAAAAGGAAGTCGGAGATTTGGAAATCAGTTGTGAGTTTCTCCATATTTCTTAAAGTTATGCAAGTGTTACAGCTGCATACACAGAGGACTTTCTTTTTTCATGCAGCTTTACACCAAAATAAAGGCCTCAGTTGTTCTAGTTGGTGATTAGGCTCAATATTATGCCCCTGGGAATGGGAAGCACGGGGACTGAGAGGAACAGAAAACTTAATGAATTCTTTATTTGAAAAAGAAAAAAATTCAAAATGTTTTCCAGAGCTCACAGGAGAGATTTGAAGGCTCTTACCCCTTCAGGAAAATGCAGCTCTTCCAGGTGAAAAAATTAACCCTCATCTGCTCTCATTTGCAACCTCACCAGAGGTTTCCTTGCCCTCAGAGCCCAACAGAGCTGCAGTGCACAAATTCTCCCACTGGCTAAAATGAAGTCACCAACCCCTTTAGTAGATCTTTTTACTACTATGGCTCATACTGGCACATCTCCCTGCAGGACTTGGGACTCACAGCAGGATGACTCAGAAACCAATGTTGCACAACAGAAAGCTCCAGAAAGATGAAGAATACAAGGGAATTTGCATATACTCACTTTGGAGGGAGCTTGCAAGTGATCCATGAACCAGGCTTAGGACAGGCTCCTATATCCAGGTCTGACCCAAGAACATCAGACCTCAAAATGGAAAACACCATGGGAAGAAGGGGCAGCAATCCTGCCCAGCAGGAGCAAATAGGAAATATCCTTCTCTGGAAGTCCCTTTGGGTACTGGGTGTTTTCCTGATGTTGGTATGGGGTGGGATTTTTTTTCAAATTTGAATATTTTTTGTAATGGAATAAATAAAAACAAACGCCAGGACTGCTTGCAGAGCAACTGGGCAGCTGGCAGAGCATCAGTGAGGCTGGGCAGCAAATCCCCACTGTTACCTGAGGCAGAGCATCCTGGTGCTGCTGGCTCTGTGACTCCTGCCTGGGAACAGAGGCCACAAACCATGACAGTGGGACACCACTGGAGCCATGGGCCAGCCTCAGCTCCCAGCTGTCCAACTAACAGCATGCCCTGCATCCCTGCCACCTCTGCTGCTGGGACACAGAACTTCAGCACTGAGGCTTCTTCTTGGACAGGGCACCTGCTGAAGGCGACTCTGTCTGCACCAGGAGGTGAAGGCACAATGCTAAAAGCTACCCACTGTCTTATTTTATCCCAGATCAGATGACCCTAAATCAATGAGCTGTGCTTCCAAGTGCACTCAAGCTTGCACATAAAAGAGGACAGGCAAAATAATCATGTTGCAAAATGCTGAGAATAGTAGAAGTGGTCACCCAGTGTATCCAGGCTGCTAAGAAAGCTCTTTTGATTAAATCAAACACAGAGCACAAGAAAAATGCTCACATCATACATGATGGTGTCTCCTGGGCTGCCTTATACTGAGATGAAAAAGAAAAAATTACCCATGCAAAGCCCACATCATCCATAATCTGCAATGCATTTGGACAGAGGGAGGCGAGCCTTAATTCAAACCATGTGTGTTTGGCTTTAAAACCAGCAGCAGCAGGACTCAGCCAGCCTGTGTGCCATCCTGCCTGCCCTGGATTCTCTGCTCCTCTCTCATATTCAGCATTTCGTTCCATGTTCACAGCTGAATCACTCTTGCAGCATCACCATGGGCAGTGCTCCTTCTCCAGGGCAGGCAAGTGGCAAGACCCTCAATCCTGCTCTGCTGGAGCCCTCAGCAGCACAGGATCTTTCCTAGGATACTGTGTCAGACTCCTGCAGGTCCCTGTGCAACTTCTTTTTTTTTAATCTCAAATTAAAATTTAAGCTTCAAAGGCATGGATCTTGGGAGGTCTCTTCATGCAGACACTGTATATCCTGGAACAGATCCTTTAATTTTGTGGTGAGTTAAAGACATTTGTATTCAAATCCTTATTTAGGCTCTAATGCTCTTTCGTATTGGATATAGGGATTTTAGACTGGAAATGGCACTTTTGACTTTACTATTACCCCAAACAGACAATCAAATTTTAAGCTGCTATTTCTTTCCCAGCCTTCTTATGCTGTTCCCCACACTCTCCCAGAAGCTGTAATTATTCTGCCACATCTACTCGACTAATAAAATTTATTCTGTTCTATGTTCTTCCCCCCAATTTCTTCACAAGTCTTACACCATCAAATAAAATCAAGGTTTCCATTTGCAAAGTGGTTATCAGCAGCCCAGCTTTTACTTACAGTTCTTTGAACAGGCTACAGGGGTGCTAGATGGGTAGAAATGTCATGTAATAGCATATACTGCGGTGTAACCTCCAAGCACCATTTTGTATGGGATATCCCACACCACCTTCTCTTTTAAGTGGGGGCTTAGCCCTACAGATGATAATGGTACTCATTGTAATAATTTTGCTGGATGTTAAAGATAGACATGATCTAGCTGAGGCTTGTGTCGCTCATGCCAGCTCACCTCAGTGTTTGCAATCCTGCCTGAACACAACAGGGTTTGTAATCTCCATGGGTCCTTGCAGAGCAGCCCTCACTCAGGGATCTCTCAGGGCTTTACAAGCTTTTGTTGTGCTTTGTAGGCTGGCTAAAAACCCGAGGGATGGGCATCACTGGGCTAGTGCTGAGGCAGGGGCAGGTGCAAGACCACATCCCTTTAAAAATGCAGTGACTGAAACTCCCTCTGAAGGACTGACTGCATTTAAAATCTCACCTAACCCCAAAAAAATGTATTTAATATACACAGAAGATTTGTTTGAATCTCAGTTCATTCCCAGATGTGCTCATCTTTTTTGCACTGGTGGCTTCAGGAGCAGCAGTTTTTGTAGCTGTCCAGCAAAGGATTCATTCTCAAGTGTCCCTTGTATGCAGCTGTGCCTGTGGTGTCCATAGGGTGCCATGCACCTCTTGCACTCTCAAGTGTGCAGGTTTTTGCCTCAAATGTTCACACATAAGCTGGGATACATGGGCAGAGCCTCCCACTCACTAACATTTAATTCCCAGACCAGGGACCTGGGAGAGTTTTGTTTCATAGGCTGGTATTGCTCCCACTCTTAAAAAAAAAAAAAATCCCACATTAAGGATGAGCTTGAAATTTTCTGTACATTCTCTTTGCAGAAAACAGAGACTCCAAAAAACTTGGGGAATGGGGGTGGAAATCAAATGTTGTTCCCAAAAGGCAACAAGACAACATCCATTTGTATAGTCTCACATTCCCTCGTCTAAAATCAGTAACAGCCCCAAATAAATAAAAGAGGTATACCAATTCTGTGCTTGTGGATCTGGGGAAAAATCTGCAAAAAGGTAGTTAGCAATATTATTTCATATCCTCAGCATATGGATGCACATTGCTCTGGGAGCAGCTTTCCATGAGCACTCCAGCTAGCAAGCTTGCTGCAGAGCAATCTTTGAGCAGCAAATTTTAAAAGAAGGCCCAGAAAATACTCCCCAGAAAACAACTTGGAATAACTAATCATAAAAAACTTCACACTGGACAGCTAATTTAGGAGCCCTGATCATCCTTGCAGTAGCTGGAAATATAACACTTGATGTGCTTGTCCAGTCAGAACAGATGTGAGTGACTCAGAGCTGCCTGCTCAGGAAGCTGTCGCTCACCCTGCACTCAGAGGCAGAACTGGCTCACAGAAAAGTCATGAGTGAGCACGAGTGTGTGTCTGTGTGTGTATGTGTCAGGGGCTTCCTTTGAGCACATTATTTACTGTGAATTACTTAGGCAGCCCCAGATTTTATTTGATAATTTTTCCCTTGATGTGCTCCATATAAAGGCAATGTTAGCATTAACCAAAGCTAATCCACGGCGCAGTTGGGAAGGGGATTATTTTGCCAATGATTGGTTTCTTTAAACATGGACTTGTGATCAAAGCAATATGGTTCTGATTTTTTCCTCTGTTTTTTAGCTTTGTAGTATGGTTCTTCTTAATAGTAAGTTACTGCTATAAGCGTGCTGTGAATTTCCAATATAGCAAAGCTTTAATAATTTGCAGCCATAATTGTTCCTGCTTCAGTCTCCAATTCAATTTGGTGTGGAATTCCCATCTCCCAACACAAAGCTTAACTCAATGGTATCTGTGTGAGACAGACTATGAAACTAGTCTGGTATAATGGACTTCATTAAGGGATAGGCAAATTATTTTCATCTGTAATCTATTTTAAATGAAAAAAAGGCCTTTTGAATAAATATTTTTCCTTCAAGAGTTATTAATTTCTGTGGGAAAAAAGAGGGATGGTTATTGTTGCTTATTTTTTCCTTTGTTTTCGTAAAGGGTTTGGAAATTATTTTCTGGTTGAATTATTTCTTTGGTAGAAATAACAAATATTTAAGCCGGGGTGGAAACAGCATCTTTTTATTTTACTGAAGAGTCAAACTGTGCGAGGAGCTATCATGTCTTTGCCTGCCCATCTGTAACTCTTCTGATGTTAAAATCCAAGCTCGTGGACTGACACAACAAGAATCACCCACCTGCAGACCTCACTGGCCATTTCTCTGCCTGTGTATAGATTTAGTAGCCTCAAACCGTTTCTTAAGTCCAGCCTGAAAGTGTGAGCTGTGAGATTTTAGCACAGATATCTGTTTTTAAGAGGGAGCCTGTGTTGGCACAAGACAATTAACCCTAACCTGAACATTCACAGACTAATAACAGGTTAGTGGAAAGTCTTATTCAAGCCCTGCACATGGCAGTAAATTACTCCCTTGATGAATAAAAGCCATTACTTAGTATTTAGCATCATAGCAAGAAGCCTCTTCGGCCTGTTCCTAACAGAGATGTTACAGTTAATTTAGTGTAAAATTATCACCTGCTGTACAATAAAACAACAAACTGCAGTCAAATAATCTCCTAATAAATGAAAATGTGTAATAAACTGTGTCAGCACCGCAGAGACTTGGCAAGGCTGAATACCCTAAAGGTACCAATCCAAACAAATTCACCATACAATATATGGCCTATGTCATTTCTGGTTCTTATCAGAGATGATTCATCTGGGAATCCTTGGCACTAAGTTTTACCTCTATAGGCCAGGCAGTTATTACAATGATATAATTTCTGCCACATTAATTAAATATAAAGCCTGTTAGCCCCTTTATAGGGGTCTATAAATTCAGTGTAAACATATGCTGTAGATGGGCATATGTAATCTACAAATGTAATAAATGTTCAGGCAGCTTCCTCTCCTTGCAGAGCTGGGAGAGGTCAAATGATCACAGTGCCAGAAAAAGCACAGATACCCAAAGGTAAACCTAATCTTGCTTCTGTCACACATTATGATAAATATATGTGTGTATATATATATATACACATATTCATATACAGAGACCTGTGTCTCTGCTGGAGAGGGAGGCAGCACGAGCACGGTGAGCTGAGTTGGTGGCAGCAGGCAGGAGGACATGGGACTGCTCTCACTGCCTGCAAGCTGCCAGACCCAATGGTGAACACAGATAATAAAGGTCCTCCAAGTCACTGCAGTTCAGCACAGTCCTTCTGCTGGCTCTTCTCACTGACAGAGAGCCATGGTTATGTTAAATTGCCTAAAGTCTATCTTTGCTGGAGATTCAAATGCTCACTTATGAAAAAAAATGAGGGGAAACCAAAGAGGAAAGCAAAGCCAAGAGAACAAAAGCTGGGTAACTCTTTTTGCAGTCAGCCAGACCTAAACTTGGAGCAGCTTGTCTGAGATCCAGCAGCATCAGCAGACTTTCTGAGGCATCACATGAGAAAGCTGAGGAAGATCATCCCCAACCCTATGCTCCCCTGCATAGGAAGAGGAAGGCAGGGTGCTCAGTGGCCACTGCTTGCCTTGAAGTCCAAGTCCATCCATTCGAAAACCACAGAGACTTTGGAGGATTGGCCTTTCCCTGCCCCACTCCACCCTGGCTGCTTTAGCTCACACAAGGAGCCTGATTCCCCCAGCCATGAAAGGTTTTTGCAGGTATGCAGAGCAGGTTGTTCCTCCTGGAACTGGCACAGGGCACATCTCCAGAGCTGCTGACTCCCGATTTCTGCTCTTGGAGGGAGCCCTGCAGCACAGGCCGTTCACACTTTCATGCTGTACTTATTCTTGTTTTGTTTCACACAGCTCACAAGGCAAGAGAAAGGGACAGCTGATGACAGCTGAAACCAGTGGAGGGTCAGGGCAGGACACGGCAGGATCAGCTACCTAGCAGAAATTTTAAATAAGCATCACCATCAGGAGCCCTTTTATCTTCCCAGAAATATTAGTCAAATTGTGAAAAACTACAACATTACATTTTTTGTGTGCTGTGTCTCCTATATAGGCATTTCTGATCCCATTCCCACTAACACAGCAAACCCATGTCTTAGAATAGAGTCCAACTAGAATAATGGCTTCACTTGAGACAACTTGGGAGCTGCCTGGCACCCCATGCCAGCCCTCTGAAGGGCTGCCCCTGGTGCAGGTCAGCAGCACTGGATAATCCTTTATGTTAAGCATCCATTTGCTACCCCCTTTGTCATGCAGTCACTGGTACAAATAACCCTGGTCCATCAATACTTCCAAGTACAGTCTGGTACCATGGGCAGCAGGAATGACCTCTCAAGGCTACTGGCTCACATTTATCTTCCAAGCTGCTGCTGGTGTCTTTACACAGGTAATTGTGCCCCTGAAAAGGCTTAGGTCCCCACTCCTCCAAGGTGACTTCTTCAGAAGAGCAATGGAACATTTCTCTCAGGTGTTCAGGATGGGGAAAGAGGCTGTGCTGATGTATAAATTTGCTGTGCTGATGTATAAATCCAGAAGATGGCCAGCATGTCTTTTTCCATCCAAGTTCCTGGCTAGAAGGTTGCCATGACACTACTGGAGACCCAGAAGAGGTTTGGGTGCTGCTACAGGGCTGAGTGCAACCTCTGTGTGGGTGTGAGCAGGGAAGAAGGTTCAGGAGCCCATGGGGTAACCACACCACCTGGCTCTGGCGGGGCACGTATCACACTGGGCAGCACAGAAGGTAAGACAAGTCTCCCTCATCGCTGGTACACCCCACCCATTGGTAAACTCAAGGGGCCTCCAGCCTGAGGCTGATTTACAGAGACAGGACCACCCAACCCATGCCAAACTTTGGGCTTCTGATTTCCATGAGTGCAGCTGGAGGCATCAGGTTATTCACTTCCCACCACCACAAATGGCAAAGCTCTCATCCAACACAAATCCTTCTTAAAAGGCAGAGACTGATCAGTTAAAAGCAAGAAATTAAAATAACAGCTAGAGGAGACATCTCTTCCACCCAGCTCCCTCCTTGGGAAGCTCTATTCCTGTATAAACATCCTCTGCCATTAACCTCTCTGGACAGGTTCTCCTCAAGCTGTGAGAGCAGAGCCTTTTCTTCAAACTGAGTTTGGATGAGCAGAAGATTAATACAGCATTTTCCCTCCATTGCATCAAACAATAATGGATTATCAGGACATGCCAGCAGCTTCTGGTAGCAGGAAGGGGCAGTGCAAGGTGGAGCTGGTGGTCTCTGACACCTGCCCTGCTGGGAGTCTCAGCTGTGCCAAAGGAGGGCAGCCCAGGCACATTTCTGCTGCAGGGGCAGCTGGTATCTAAGTTGGCCTCAGGGCAAACTGAAAAGTAAATGCTCTGTGCTTCAACCCAATGCTAAGATTTTCCTCACTTTTAAGAATGCTTTTGACCAAAATGGTGAAAGATTCACTACGTTAAGCAGTGTAACATCTGCAGTGTAACCTCCTGGCACAGCCTCTGTCCTGTCATACTGTCACATGTGCTTGCAAAGGTAAAAATAAAAATAAAAACAACAAAAAAAAAAATAGCAGTACAGTAAAAACTTTTTTCCCTTATAAGGCTAGGAACAGTCTATATATCCATTTTAATTGATACAGTGCTTGAGAAAGTTCCTGCCTGCCCATCAGTTTGAGGCAGGCAGGCAGGCTGCCAGGCACCATCTCTAAGATCCACAGCACTGAATTGGCCCAAGTGACCTCCAGCAGGTTCCACACTGAGTGACACTGTCTGAAGGAGTGGAGCAAGGGAACTGGGTGGTCAAAGGCTGATCATAATCCCTCAGCCTTTGTAAAACAGATGGAGAAGCACTCTCCCAGCACCAAAATGGGACTCAGAAGAGGACTTGGAAGTCGTTTGGTTTTACCTTTACAAATTCTTTTCATTCTAAAGGTGGAGGGGAAGAGCAAAGCAAGAGTGGTTTTATTACAAGGATTCATGACCAGAATACTGGAGAGATCTTTGGAGACCTGTGAGGGGCCCTGACATCCATGGGTGGCTGTGCTCTTCACCTGGCTGTGCAGATTTGCATAGGGGAGATAACTACAGCTCTGGCAGAGGAAAACCAGCAAGTCTGTTGTCTGCATCAGATGCAAAGGAGAAGTCACCAATAATGGGATGCTTAGAAAACCTTGTCACTTCCAAGAGGGGCCGAGCCTGGCTCAGTCTCCAGCCAAGGGCAGCTGATATGACTCCCAAACCTGGCCACCAAGACACTGTGCTAACAAAAAGGAAGTCACAGCAGGGAGACTGTTGATCTGAGTCACATTGTGGTCCACAACTGATGCCTGACAGGAATTGCTGCGTGTGAACCTGTCCAGCACAGGAAACAAAACCATCAAGGGTGAAGCCACGGGCCAGGCAAGCAGTGGTCCTGCTCCCTGCTCACTCCCGTGGGGAGCAGAGGTCAGGGCCCCACCTGCTCCTCACTCTGCTCAGGGCTCAGTCCCTAAGGACAGCAGGGCTGTAAGTACAGCCCCACATCCTCCCACCCCCCAGCTCTGCCTGCTAAAACAGTTAAACCACCCAAACCTGCTATGGTTTCAGTTTATCACATAGCACATACAGATCTCTCAGTGCTTCACTGGCTCTCATGATGTTTGCTTCCCTCAAAATGTCATCCTATTAAAAAAACCTAATTCAGCAGGGGGAGGGTGTTTGATATTTTCTTCCAAGGCTCTGGGTTTGTTTTTCTTTTCACCAAGCGAAACCACTTTGGCCTTCTATAACTGGAAGGAGAGAAGTGTGATTCAGGGCCTTGAACTGCTGTTAAAGGCTGAAAGGAAGGACTGTACTTTCCTTATTCCATCCCAGAAGGGCCTCTCTGTCTGTAAGGCTTGTGACTGTACAATTTGACTGTATGATCTTACTCTGTCAATGAAAGGGACAGACCACTGCATGCACTTGTGCTCTTGCTGCTGTCACCAGGGCACCCACTGAGTCTCCCATTCCAAACAACATCTCCAGCCTCAGCATGTCCCTTTCTTTGTATTATGAAAATGGCTGTTTATATGATTACTATTGCTACTGGCACTTCAGTTTGGTGTGAAACGAAATGCTTGGTTTGGCACTGAACTATGGCTTTCAGGTTTTAAATAAAAATTAATAAAAAAGAGTAAAAACAAGAAACGTTTGACATTCGAAAGTCTGAAATTTTCAGAAAAACAGGGAACTCTTCAGCTTTACTTTGCTTTACCTTTCAGATGTTTCAATGTCATTAAATTCTTGCATTCTTTTTGTGGAGGAAACGCAGCCACTCCAGTTATGAGCTGTAAAGCTAAGAAAAATAAACAAGAGGAGTTTCACTTAGCCTTTATCTGTTTCCAAATCAGAGATGCCTTTTGCCTGAAGTGCAGTTACATTATGGCAGAGATGCCCACTGAAGAAGGATTTTCTCATAACACCCATGGCCACTGCCATCACTCGCGTCCTCAGACAGGATTCACTCACTCACCTGGGATCACCTTGCTTTCAGTTTTGCCCAGCCCTGGATTTTTCCTTCCCCCATCAAAGGCAAAGCTGTGTTTGCACAATGGTTCATTTTGCATCAAGAACAAGCAGCATGGACAGCAAATCAGCCCCTCTGTGCTGTAGGGCAGCTGCAAAAGTGGGGGCATCCCTCTGAGCTGGGGGGGACATGACACTCCCCAGGAGTGATCTCCCTTGGCTGTGGAGTCCTGCCCAGGGGGCTGGTGTACCTAGGACCACACCATGCTCACATCCCTGAGCTCACGGCACATTCTGTGCCTTCCCCATGCAGGACACATGTGGAAAGGTGATGCTTTGACTTCTTGGAGTCACTCCTGATTTACGCCACCAACCACAGCCAATTTAGAGATTCTGCAGGAGTGGCACTCCAGGATGCATTTGGTTCTACATGATTACTTGGGTGGTGACAAGGAGCAGGATTTGGGCCTGTATAATGGTGTCATTATTTTGATAATGATTTCTGATGAACAGACATTTTCCCCCTCTCTGCTGGGTGCAAACTTCACACAAAACCAAAATCTGTCCAGAAGTGCATTAAAATGCAAAATGATTTATACTTCACAGAAGGACCCTTTCCATGAGCGCCTCTGATAGACTACAAGAGTAGTTCTCATTCTATTTTACAAAAACACCCATTATAGTAAGGGTAAGACAGGCAGGGGAATTTTTTAAGTGATGTGGAAGCTGTTAAACATTTTCACCAGGTCTGTCAGAAATTCTCAATAAAGAACATGAAGTTGCAAAAAACCATACACTCACCCAAAAAATTCCTACAATTGAGTTTCCAGGCCAACAAGCACCATTCTGCATGTGCCCAGATATCAGATATAAGCAGGGCCTGTACTGTACTTAATCAGACCCATGTTTCTTCTGCCCCTAGGCAGCACATCAGTACTGCCATATAAACTGGAGAAGAAGAGCATCTGAAACCTCTAGACCTGATTGCACCCATGTTACTGGATTTATAGAGGGTGGATACTGCAGAAGGAAACAAATAAACAAGAGAAAGCTGCCTGCAGTCTGGTCTTAGCTGTGCCCAACAGCTGGGATGGTCCCACCACAGCCATGTCTCCATGGTTTGGGCTTTTCCCTGGTGTGTGTTCCTTTCCCAGTTGTGGGGTCTGGGCATGGCAGAGGCACACAGGGAATCAGCAGCCTGAGCACTGCACACCAGCATAGTTCAACAGCAGTGGCTCCAAAGGGACAGTGAAAAAGGTTATTGCTCTGTAATTAAAAGTGAGTTCTCACCTGGCACACAGCTGGGAGATGGAACAAGTGAGGCTGCAGCTAAGGTTTAGCTTCCTGGGGGTGCAGCTGGCAAGTGAGAGCACCCCATCACAACACAGATTTCTGAGCCCTGTGTGGGGGCTGCAGACCCAGGCACAGCTGTGCCCATACCCAGCGCTGCAGGAGAAACCCCCAGGAGAGGCCTGGAAATGGGAAACAGCTCCATGGACAAGCTCTGCTCACATGTGCACAGCATGGATGTAACCCAACAGCAGCATAATCAAGAGAGAAACAGCAAAACTGCCACCTCAGGGTTACTCAGACAGAGAAGGAGAGCTAAGCCCACTTTTACCCTGCTTAGTGGGGAAAAGAAAATCCAATTGCATTCTCTCTGCAATCAACTACTCAACAGCATCCTTCTATTCCTTTGTTCTTTTGTTGTTCATTATAGATCTTGGTTTTTTTCCTGCTCTGACTATCCAAGTTTTCTTCTTGGTGTAACCAAGCACACAGCTATCCTGAAACCATTTTCTCCTCTTCCTGAGAGGAAAAATATTAAAGCACGGGTTTTCCTCCCTCAGTTCACCTCTCTACTTTCCACAGATGCCATTTCCCCTAACCTGAAATTTCTTCTGCAGATAAAGTCCCTCAAAATAACTAATCCTCCTGCCTTCCTTCTCTGCCTCCCACCTCCTGTTTCCCTATCCCTGCTCCTCTCCTGTTTCTGGTTTCTTCCCTTTCACCAGCTGGTCTCTGCATACACACAGCTCTCCCCTTCCTTCCTAGTCTGTCTTCACCCTATTATCATTTTTTCACTTGTGCTAATGAGGCCCTCGGCAAACATCTTCTCTGCTTCCCTTCCTCCTCCCTCCCTCCATGACTTCCTAGCACCCCTGTCCTGGAATTTTCCCTTCTAGGGCTGCTTTTAATGCCCTGCTGGGATAAAGAGGCCACTCAGTGCATCCAGAGGTCTGCGTGGGCTCTGGAAACGCCCATTAAAATACCCTTGCTCGGAAAGCTGCCCAGTCTGCATCCCCACACTGCTGCCCTGTGCAGCTCAGCACCAGAGAGGAGCCACCGTGATGATGATCACCCCAACCAGGGCTCACTCTCTTAATTAAGAGAGGAGGTCAGATCATTACCAGCAGGTCAGGCCTCTGACACTGGCTCTACGAGCACAGCCAGGCCAGGTGCCTTCCTCCCCCAGCTCTGCATGAAAACTCCTCCTCTGCAGTCCCAAATCACAAACAAGAGTGGCTGCCAGGAAGGGCTGTGTGTCTCTCCCTGTCAGGGGGAACAGGGCCACACAGGAGCATTTCATCTCAGAGCTGCTGCTCATGAGACTTGGCCTCGAGGACATGTGTTACAGCAGCAGCGTGACTTATAAACAGAGCTTTGCTCTGCATCCTGGTGGCACATTCCCAAGTCCCCAAATAGCACAGGTCACTGACAAATTGTATGATTCAGATGCCAAACCCTTGGTATCTGGGATGGCTCCAGTCAAGAAGCGGAGAAAGGAGGGCTTGTGGCTCCTGGGAGTCCCACCCACTGCTGAGAGAGGTCAGAGGTTTTGGTCTATGTGTGTGCTTTTGTCAAAGCTGGACTGGAAGAAAGTTTCCTCTCCCAAAAATGCCTTTGAACTGCTTTTCCCAGGGGTATTTTTCTCAGCACAGGATCCCCAGGCAAAGATTTCTGCAGCTATCAGAAAACAAAATTGCCTGTAAAAAAAACCAGTCCAGCACAGTGTATTTTGTTTCAACATCACTGTCCTTCCTCCTGATCATCACAGTTTGCCAGAGCAACCAAAGCCCTTCTAGACTAGACTGAACTACAGCCTGTGCTGAACACGGGAAGATGAACTCTCTGGTGCAAGGGGAATTACCTAGACAATTAACTCCTTTGTTAATCATTTGTTTGGAAATCATTTAGAACAAAAAAAGTAGATTTTTTTTAAATGTTGAAAACATTGAGCCATCATTTATCTGGCCCTACCAGTGTGGCTCATACACATCATCCATCTGAGGACACAGGAAGGGAACACAAGCACTGGGTTTTGGCCAGGATTCCTTGTGACACCCAGACTTTGCCTCTTTCCAGGCTGCCCTAAAGACTATAGGGAAGAGCAGGTACCACTCTCACAGGAGATAACTGAGGAACTGGGTGTTAAGACATGTAAACACACAGCCAACTCTACCCAAGCATCACCCAAAGCCCAGTTTTGCTGAGAACCGCCCTGGCAGAAAGATCTGCCCCAGCTCATCACAGCCCCTCCTCAAACCACGAGGAGCCCACAGGGAGGGAGTGGGACCAAAAACCAGAGAAGGGCTCTGCTGAACACACATGGGAGCTGGCACAGGAACTCTATTGTCCCTCCCCAGCCCTGCAGGGCCTTTCCAAGGACAAGGAGCCACCGCAGCTGCATCTCTGCACTGCAGCTCTTCTCGCTTGGAGGAGCACCCGCTTGGGATGTGTTTGACCCCACGTGAACCTTCTCCCTCCTTCCCCTGCCAACTGCAAATGCGTCACTGAGGGATATTGCCAGAGCCAGCCACGGTGAGAAGTCGGGTGCTTTTTATTGCAAAGCGGATGAAAATGAGGCAGTCTGCACACAAAACTGTATCAAAAAGTATTTTGACAGGGATAAAGTTATTCCCATTTTTTGCGTCTAATGGATTTTATTTTAAATTAAAACAAAATTTTCAGTTTATTTTGAATTTTCTTTCTCTCTCTACACCCCCCCCCCTCGCCTTGGATTTAGAAGCTGTGTTAGCAAATGCCACAATGCAGCAGCAGTGCCATAAGCTCCCAAATAGCCTCCTTGCTGACCTCACAGCACAGGCAGTGAATGAAGGACTCCTTTAAATTGCTCTCTGTTTTTCCCTTTGCCTCCCACTCTCTACTCCCCAGGACTCAGCTTCCCCTGGGACCACTGAGCAAACACAATCCATCACTTCCACAGATACAGAACTTCTGACTCTGGCAGGGATAGATCCTGCAGGCTTGGGCTGCACCCCTTCAGCTGCCTCTGGGTTCATGAAGGCTGAGGAGCAAACCAGCTCCTCCCCAGGTCAGGGTCAGTGACCTGTGCCTCAGCCAAGCTTTGCCTGGCCTGGGTTAGCCAAGCACATTGGGAGTCCCTGGAATCTACATCCCTGCCCACCTAAAACATTGTTCCTTTGCAGTATTTGCTGACTGCAGGGTGGAACAGGCCTTGGCCACTCCAGCCATGGCATCACCCTCACCACGTGTGAACACCAGCAGGTCCCCCACAGTCCAAAGCTGGTCCTGGTCAGGTACAAGCACAGGGGGCCTGGATTACCCTGAGCACTGCAGTTGGTTGGGAGCTACGTGCCAGGGCCATGTCAGCTGTGGGAAGATGGGCAATCTCCAATGAACCATGAGGCTGGAGCAGCCCTGACAAACTCTATCTGACTGTGCATCCAGCCAGCCTATACAGTTTCCTTGTCAGAATGTTTTAAGCCCACGTGGATGTGCAGCAGGAGCTCCTGCTGTACCACTGCTCTGTAGCAAGGGGGTTGTGACAGCAGTGATCCAGGCTCCAGGAGCAGCCACTCATGCACTGGCAAACCAAGCTCGTGGCTCTCCTCTCATCCAGCTCCTGATTCTGGGGTCACACAAATCTGCCTCATGGCACAAAGCAACAAGCAGCAGCATGTTTTAACCGTGTTTGTTAATAAACAGTAGCACAACCCTGTCCAGCCAAAAAGGGAGAATTCTAAGGCAGCAACAGGCTCCAGACAGGATTAACAGCACATATTCTGGAGATGAGGTACGGGTGCAGGAGGATGCAGTAGAGACCAGACCAGCAGTACTTTCCTGCTAACAGCAGTGATTCATCCAAGAGAGTTAACTAAGTAAAGTTTTCCCAGAAAAACAGAGAAAGGTTTGTTCCTGTAACAAACACAGGAACACAGTTGGCTTTTAGTTTTCCATAGAGCGTCATCCATTTCCTTGTCAGCTCTTTCCAGGAAAACCCTTAGAAAGGTTGAGGGGGAAGAAGGAGGGATGACAGGAGAAGGCTGTTGAAGAATGCCTGCAAGTTAATAAAAAAACAGTGTGGAATGCTCT
Source organism: Petroica traversi (assembly GCA_025920805.1). Taxonomy (NCBI): domain Eukaryota; kingdom Metazoa; phylum Chordata; class Aves; order Passeriformes; family Petroicidae; genus Petroica; species Petroica traversi. The sequence goes on from JAHLSL010000007.1 coordinate 7,999,217, forward strand.
TCTGTGACAAAAATGTAAGCATCTGATTTTCTAAAGATTCCACACTACTTTCTTGCTTTATTGATTTTTTAAGAGGTTTGGGTATGTTCCCATTTGGCCATATTTCCAGGCAGCTGTAGTGTGAGTTTTACACATCCCCTCCCTGAGCCAGGCCTAAACTTCCCCCCCTCCTCTGGCATGGAAATTGCTCTTAGGAAGATGCAGGCAAGGCACAGCTTCCCTTCCCATCCTCACTCCCAGTGTTGGGTGAGGGGCTGGCAGCACTTTTTGAACTCCAAGGGCCAGAGCTGACCTGGGACAGGTATCACCCAGAAGGGCTTAAGGGCTGGAAGCTCCAAAGCTCAGCTCAGCAATACAAAATCCAGGCATCATGAGACAACTCACCCCAGTCCTGATGAAACAAGGACAAACCCTGGCCCCCACACCACCAGTTCTGCAATGGAAGTGAACATTTAAAAGTGCTCCTTTCAGCATGCTAGATAGGAAAAAAAAAAGTATTTGCCCCCTGTGATAGGCTTTAGTTTGTGAAAGGAGGGAAATGCGTTTTCAGGAGCTTTTTATACTTTTGTGACCTTCCACTACAAAAACAAAAGGAGGATACAAGAGCTCTGTTTCCACCATCAGCAATAAAATGTACACAGCTATGAAGCTGAACCTGAGATTATAAAGTAAAACTAAGTTGAAATTTAGTACTTTTGCCTTAGGTCAAGAAGTTGCATTTTCAGTGGAACCTTAATTACTTCTTCCAGCTGTAGGTCTTAAATAAGCCTGTCTGTCAAAAGCTCACAGATTGGGTTGAAGTGGAAATTTCTGCGTAATCAAATTTGGAGCAGATGAAATTAAAGAAAAATAAACCACAGAAGAAAACCAAAATTACTTAATATACTGAGCTGGAATTAATTTTGCTTTCTTGACAGCCTTCTGGAAGAGGTCACCAAGTCCCACATGCCCATGCCCAAGGTGTTGGGCAGGAGGAGAGGAGAGCCATGACAGTGTTAATGCAGTGAAAACACCTACCAAAAGTTGAAGAAGCCTAGAATAACTAAAGTCAAACTTCATTAGGTCACTCCTCAGTACAGCTGTATTTTATCATCTCCCAAGGTCAGTTTTCATGCGAGGGAGTGTCAAAGTCAGCAATTCACATTTTTTATTGATATGCCACTTGCAGCAGGTTCCACGTTAAATTTATTGGGTGCAATTTCCAGCAGGGCAGGCAGCTGCTGTGGTGTCACCTCTCGCACAGGGAGCCCTTAGTCCTGGCTGGGTCTACTCCAGAAATCACCCTAGGTTCAAGAGCTTTTTGGCTACCAAGAGCTGTGGTAGGGTCTCACAGCTCCTCCAGCAGGGCTCATCTGCTCCACAGCCTTCTCTGGTGTCAATGACCAGCCCAGCATGGGCAGCCTAAAGCAGGGTGGACAGAGCAGCAAGAATGCCAAGAGTCACTGTTGGAAAATTACTCTGCTGCCAAAGCACATCCCCTTGAACCTTAGGAGGAGACCCTTAAACACCAAATCCACATTTGGAGTCTAGACTCCCTCAGGTTATCTTCTTCCTCTCTTTTTTCCTAAAGACAAGGAATGTGTTGCTCAGCCACTGTAAAGTTGGGACGGCATTCAGCCTGGAAGAGAATGACCCTCTGCAGAGGAAGGGCCATGGGAGCAATCAGCTTGCAGCCAGCAGTCCATACCCAAAGGTGTGGGCACTTCAAAACTACACCACACAGCCACTTCCCAATGCTGGCCTCACTACTGGCAAAGCCTGGAGGGTTTCTTCAGTGAAGGAACCCAGTCACCCACTGAATTTGGCTGATGTGATGCTGTAATAAACCTTACCCAGACCAGGAAGGGAAACTGATGGCCTCTTTATCTTCAGTATATTGAATAAAATATAGTCTCTCAGACCCTATGAAAACAAAGTGCTCCCTGCAGCCACCTCCCCCCCACGCCAGGGGAGAACAAGAGAACAGGCAACTTGTGACAGCCAGCCTCACCTCCCACCACAGTGGACAGTGCTCAAAGCATAGAGCAATCATCCTTGACATCTCCTGGAAAGAGATGTGTCCAGGGCAGGCTCTCTGCTCACAGCAAGAACGCGCTTGTGCGTGTCATCCAGCCCCCACCCACGCCTTTGCTTTGCCACCTCAGCAGTGCTCAGGAGTCTTGGGGCTTCACCCCCTTTTTCGGTGACATTCATTGACTGCCAAGCCCCGTCCTGTCTCTGACTGGGCTGGCAGCGAGCAGGAGATGCTCTCGCCCAGCACTGGGGTCTCATTCAGGGTGAGCCGAGCCCTCGCTCAGCCCCAGGCCGGGCCGGTGCCGGCCCCATCCCACCCAGAGGTGCTGCCGTGCCATTCCCGGCCGCCTCGCTGCCGTCCCCGCGCCAGATCGCATTGCCCTCTAGTGGAGCTGCATCCACAAAAGCCTTCAGCAGCGGCCACAATGACTGGGGAAATTAAGACCAAAAAAAATTAAAAAAAGAAAAAATAAATAAAAAAAGGAACTCCAAACCCAGCAGAGCAGCTCCCAAGAAGGCTCCTCCCTCGCATGCGGAGCCGCTCTCTGAAAACAGCCGGATCCAGGGGCAGCACCCGCAGCGCGGAGCCTCTGGCCGTGCCATGAGAAATACCAGAACCAAGCGCTCACTCCCGTGAAAAGCAAACAAGCCTTTATGGAGCCACGGTGCAGCTCCCAGCCATCCCACAGGACACGGCCAGGACCTTCCACAAAGCGTTTGGTTCCCCTCTGCACTCAAGGCTGGAGCCTGGGTTACCACAGGCTGCTGCGCTTTGGATGTAAAAGCAGCAAGAGATGTCCCTCCTCTCGGGAGAGAGGGAGGATTTTAAGTTGGGAGTTACCGAACTCTAAAGTGCAGGTGCTTTTAGAGAGGGAAATGCTCTAACTATTCAGCTGGGATGGTGGGTTCAAAGCGATGGGAACAAAGCAATGGCTCCAAGCTGGCTCTCCTGCATCACTCCCACACCCACATCCGCTGGGGAGAGAGGGATCAATTATCCCCCTTGGAACAAGATTTCAAAGCATCTTGCAGGATCTGTGAACTATCGGGACAGCAGCTTGTCCCTCCCAAAGGAAGGGCCACATAGCTGGAAGGCAGTGGCCCTGCCAGAGGCAAACAGGCCACAGTTCAGTCCTGAGACACAGGCACCCACAGAGCTTGGGGGAGGCTGGAGCAGCCCTTTTTTTCCAGCAGTGATTTCAGCGTCAATCCTTACCAGCTCCCACAGGACAGAGCCAGAAGAGAACCTTCCTGGGAAGACACAAAAAGCCAAGAGGCATCACTAACTGCTGCAAAAGCTGCCCAACTTCCCAAAGGGTTGATTTTCCTTGGCAACATGACTCTAAATCCAGTACAGGAGGATTAGTGCAAGACCTGGCCTGCTCATTACATTAACTCCAAGGAACAAGCCAGACTCTTGACAGGGCTTGATGGAAAACCAACACAAATGAGAGGAGAATTGAACTTTCAAGCTACTCCTCCACCTAAAAATAGTTAAAGGTAAAGGAAACATGGCTATTTTTGCTTTACAGGTCCGCACAGACAATCCCCTGCCTCTGCTCTGCAGAAGGGTTCACCTGCCCCACGATGGCACCAGGAGCTCGAGGCCACTCCAGGTCAGGGTATTGTCCCATTTGTCCTTGGAAAGATGGCCCAGCCAGAGTACTTTGGGCCTCTTGCAGCCCCTCCTCAAGTGCTATTCAGCAACTTCTGTTTAAAGTTTCTGTTGCTCTGTGGTTTGCAGGGCTGGATGGCTGCCACTGCATGACTGCACCACCAAATCATCCAGCTGGAGTATTTGCTGAGGGGAAGCTCATCCAGGCTGGACACTGCAGGGAGCCTCCCAGGACTGGTGTCATCCTTGGACACTCACAACTTCACTTCCAATAAAGGCATCCTCCAAACTCTTCCTGGGGTATTTCTGGGCACCACCAGCCACTGGGCAAGGGAAGGTTTGTGGGTGGGAGCATGTGAATCCTCATGTCTCCTGGAGTGTCACCTGGTCAGGATACAGGTTAGATCGCTGCAGCCCAGCAGGCCATGAAGGCAGGGACCCACCTAGAGAGCAAAAGTCCTCACCCTCTCTTGATCCACCTGAACCAGGAAGGTTCATATCCTCCCATTAGCTGACAGCCCTCCTGAAAGTGTTTCACCAACACTCAATGAGGGTCAGGCACATGGTGTCCATAGCTGCTTTTTGGGTTTGATTTCTCTGTCTGTATTCCTTGCATCCGTGGTTCAGGTATAAAAGCCATGCAGGTGAGGTCTTGGTGCATTATCTATTCAAGACCAGGCAGGAAAGAAAAGGAAAAGGAGGTCAGTGCAGAGGTGCTTTTCGTCCAAGCCTGGGTCAGGGGATAACAGCCAGTCCTTGCTGAGAGAAGAACCAGGGAGGCAAACAGCACTCAGCTTTCCCCTGAAAACTGGGAGCAGATGCTGTGCCAGACACTGGACTGAAGTGCACTGTGCCCTTCAGCTGGGCAGTGGGATGCAGTTGATCACTCACCTTTGGTGAGGATATACTGCTGGACTCTACAGGATATTTCTCATGCCTCTCAGACACACACCCGTTCCTCAGATCTTTCTCTTCCCCACTCTTCCAGTTTTATTCCTATCCTTTACTCTCACATCCACCCAGATCCTCCCATCACTCAACAAACACCCACCCAGCAAAGGCTTGTTTCAGTCTCACAATGATCCCCACTGCTGGGCCAGCACTGCTCTTACTGAGGGGGAAAGCAAAGGACCTTCCCCTTCAGGCAATTCCATCCACAGGAGGAACAATTCCAACCTCTCCCAGCTGCACCCTTCCTCCCCCAGTCCTTTATTTCCAATTCCTTCATTTAACCCAGGTCAAAGCTGCTGTGCTCTGTGTATTCCTTCATTGCCCAGGGCTGAACACATTGAAAAATTACTATGTTTTACAACATATGCAAATAATAAAGAATAAATTTCTGCTCAACCATTCTGCTGGACCCAAATGGGGACAGAATTTCCCTTCAAAAGCCCTGAGACACAGCATCCCAGGCACAAGATTTTTAAAAGGCCTGAATAGACAGGGGTGGAACTTAGCAGATTTAGGTTATTTAAGTTAATGAATCTAAATTTGGAATCACACAGTTGCCTTCCTGTTAGTCCTTAGCTATCTACTTTCCCAGAAGTAGCTGCCTGTGTTTCCAAGACATTTGGCAACTTTTCTGCCTCTCACATCATGACAACTTCCATCAGTTTCTGTAAAATAACTTTAAATAAAAGGAAAACACAATAGAAAGGTAGAGCATCTCCTTTGATATGGGTTTCAGAGGACATAATCATTTATATCATAGATTGAGAAGAACAGTGATTTTAGTTCTGAATGCACTTCCACTGAAAAAAAATGCACATTCGATGAAAAAGTTTCAAATAATTTTTCTCATTATTACTGATGGGAAATTCCATATGTGTCCAACTGGTGCCAAGTTAGGTCTTCTAAACCTCTGACAGAGCCTTATTTCATCTGATCATTAGTTACAAAATTAGTTCTTTGGGAATACCATCTCCTTGGAGAATCAGACAAGTTGAGAAAATTTCCCTCTGGGGAATCACTGGTTTAATATTCAGATTCAATTCTCTTCTAAATTTCTGGTGTGTGTCTCTAGTATATTGAGTAGAAAGTTGAAGACATTTAGTAGACTGTATCATCAACCTGAAATTCATGTTTTGTCTGGGAAGGTGAAGGCTGAGCTGCTAGAAGTAGAAGCACATTCCTCCCCAATTCGCCTATTCCCTCTTTATGAAGCACTTTGCACACAAAATCATTGTGTAAAACTAATTTTGTCATGCTCAGGTGCTTTGCAGCACTGCTCCCCATGTGAACACAGCTGCTCAGGTGCCAAGGTCTGTGTCCCCAAGGCCTACATTAGAAGTGCCCTCACATACATCCTGTTTCCCAGCCAGGATGAAGCAACTCCGTGATGGCCAAGCAGCTCAAAGGGCAGAAACCCACGTCAGAGGAGTCCCTGATGCAACATGCACCAGGAGTGAAGAGTGGACGGAAGAGGAAAAAATGTCTATTTACACCCAAAAGCAGGCTGGACGTGAGAGTGAGGTGTAGAACACACAGCTTCTGGAGGAGGGGAAGCCTCACCCACTGGTGCCAGGGCACTCACTGGTGCCTCTGCATAGGAAGGATTTCAGTCCCTGGGGCTCTTAATCAGGCATTTAATATAATTGATCTTATTACACTAAGCATATTACTGTTAAGCCTTCAGCTGTTAATGTTCAGTTGCTGTTGGAAGGGCCAGACACAGCCACAAATCAGCCTAAAAGCGACACATCTGAAGCAGCAAGATGATACTTCTGAGAGTAATAATTACTTTGTCCAAGGAGTCTCCTAAAAGCACTGACTAGTCATTGTGAGAGGCCTCTGGGACATGGCCACCAAGGACATCTGTCTGCAGATGAGCCTTCCTCCAGCCTCACACTGCAAACTGCCCATCCTGGGCTCTCCTGCTCCTTAAGCCCAACTCTGGATAACTTGGAGAGGTCTGTTCTCCCATACCAGGGAGCACCCACACTGCACTTGCTATCATCAGGTTCACAGAGCTTTGCAACCCCTATGCATTGCACAGGCTCTGCAATTCTCCACCCTCCAAAACACACACAAGCCTCATTGGCCTCCAGCCCAGCTCATCTCCTCCAGGGAACCCAGAGCCCACCTTCATCTTCCAAGGCAGGCAAAGATTCCCTGCAGGCACCGCTCTGCCCCCAGCAGAATGCTTAACAAAACAAGCTTCCCTCCTCCATCCCAAATCCCAGGACTGCTACTGAACCTACCAGCAAAGATCAACACCCAAAACCAGCACCTCCTCTTTGGAATTCCTAATCCAAACCTTCCACCTTCTAAGTGCCATCTATATCCAGCATGAGTAGCTAACAGCAACCACCTGAAGGCCAGCCTGTGGGAGCTGTAGGTTCTTGGGGTTTTTTTGATGTCTAAATGAAAGCTTTAAGCACCCACCTGGTGAGGAGTTCATCAGCTGAAGGAGTTTCTGTGGGTATTTGGGCAACCGTGGTGAACACGGGATCAGAGGCAAGTGAACTGCTCTGGGCCCGGGTCACTCCACCCAGCATCATTTGCAACCAGGCAGAAACCATGCTGGGATGCATTCATGTCATCTACTTTTCTTTGTGTCACAGGGTTTTTTTCAAGAGGTTTTGATATTGGTCAGCTCCTTACATACTATTTGTTTAAAAGGGACCTTGTCTTCATACCCTTTTTTGACATTGTCAGCTGTGATTCCACAACTTAGAGAGGCTCAAATTATCTAATGTAAAAATCACCAATGATCTCAAAATGTAAGTATTTGGAAGTGTCTTTTAATTTCTTCATTTCCTAAGCTCTTCTAGAGCAAAATTATAAACTTGAAGTTGAGAGATGGAATAGAATTTAAAATAAAGAGTCAAATATTAGCTTTCCAATACCAGGAGTGAGGACCCAGGGCTCTCAAAGGATCCTTGAATATTTAGAACTGAACAGTATTACAAGAGCCATCTGTGCTAAAATTATTCATTTCATTGTTTTTACACATGAGGTGGAAATCTATATTTGCAAAGTATTGCATGTGATTTAAGCACCCAAGAGGAACTGAAAGAGAAAAAATCAGCCCCAAAGATCTGGTCTATTGACAGTAAATAACTGAAAACTGGGTGTTTGCTGATTTGTTCCGTTTGTGATCGACTCGGTCATCATCACATACTTGACTTCCTTCTCTGTCACACCTCTCTGTTTCACAGTGGACAGAGAAGACTGCATGGAAAAGTCCTTGGAAGCTGCAATCAGTTATCAGCACACTCAGATCTGTGACTGAAGGCTGTGGAAAATTCAAAGACTTCAAGCAAGAGTTCAGAGTAAGACACAGCTGCCTTGAGCTGCTGGTAGGCAGGAAAAGAGCAGGTAAAGCGAGGTCTGTGTCACAGGGGGGAAAAAAAGGATTGGATTTCACAACATTGCCCACGGGATGCCTCTGTCAGACCGGTCCTAAGGAACATGCTGGGAATTCCTCGTTGTTACCAAGCCTGTCCCACACCCTGCTGGTGGAAACCAGGGGCAAGGGATGGCAAACCCCATGGCAAAGGATTCCCTAAGAAGTCCTCCCAGTGCTCACATGCCTTTCTCCCACCACGGGAGCAGGTGCTGCTGGACTGAGGCAGGCAGAGGCAGGCAAGGGAGGCTGTGGCCCCTGAGGCTGCTGCCCTGCCCCGGGAGCTCCCTCCAAGGCCACTGCCTGGCAGAGCAGGCTGTGCACGGGCTGCCCGCCATGGGATCTCTCCTGGCCAGCCCTTCCCAGGCCATCTGGGCCGGCTACATTAACAAAAGCAGTTGAAGGCCTGAAGATGAGTCATGCATCCTGTGACAGCTTTGCACACAGGGACTAAACACCAGGATACACCATCTCCCACTGTTCCCGTGTACCAGTGGCCTCCTAACCAGTGCCACTCAGTTCAGCACAGTGCACATTGTGCCCTGCAACTCGCACTGGTGCTTTGATGGAGTCTCCTGTCCCTTAGAAGCTGAGCCCAGCCATGCAGTAATCTCACCCATAGCTTGTTTCATAGAGCTTCAGTCCTGCTGGGAAAACCAGTGCTGGAACAGGAATCCTGATGTTGGATAGCCCAGGGGTTTGCAGCCTGGGTTTGAGGCACAGCCTCTGGTTTTTGAGATGCTCTCTGAAACAATATCTACAGCTCATTAATATGAACTGCTCTGCTGCCTGCAGAGCACAAAGATATTCTATTGGAAAGTCCTTGGCTACTCAAGACAGATGAGGAAATAAAATTGGATGACATGTAACAGCTTCAATAAGGGAACATTCTGCTGTATTATCTCATTTAGAAAGGCTAAACTAAATTCAGTGGTGAGAAAAATCTTGATTTCACTCCTGATTTAGCATTTTCAAGGCTAACATGGGATTACACTACACAACAGGCTCCTACCAAATTAGTTGACTTCAGGCCCTCCCCAGCTCGATAAGCAATTGGATCACTATGGCCACGTTTTGCTCTGCACTGTAGTAGACTTTTGGGTGACTCCCTGCAAGCAGCAGAAAAGCAAAATATCACCCTCCTGTTTCTGCATTTTTAGGGCCAAAACTGCTGTTCTCTCCCCTCCTGTGCCCAGGCACAGAGATCTAGACAAGGGCAGTTCCCCACCATTGGTAAAAACCATCTTCAGACAGGGAAGACATGACCTTCACTTTCCAGTTTCCTTTTCTGCTTTCTTTTTTCTTTTTTTCTCTTCTCACCATTCCTTTCTCCAGAAAGTCCCCCCAGCAACAAGACCAAATTAATACTTGTGAGGAGTGTCTCACCAGACTGCAAATGCCTCTGCTCTTTATCCTAAAATAATTCTCATGTGAGTGACTAGAATTGCAAATTGTTTTACCTTAGCAAACATGGGACTTAAAATTATTAGGACTTTAAAAGAGGCCAGAGAGTGCTCAGAAATGCCATTTCCACCTGGAGTGAAGCATGACCTCTGCAGGATATGGCTGTGTCCTCTGTCACTCCTGAGTGTGGCTGCCCTGCCTGGAGCAGAGGGCACAGAGTGAAAGCTCTGATGAGTCTTTTTCAGTGCAGGTGACTTTCTTTGATCCCAGGAAGAGCTGCATTTGTATCAGATAATGGCTCAGGGTGGTATTTGAAGCTGGCAGGTCCATGCTGAGCTGGTTGGAGGCAGCAGCTCACCCTGGGTGATTTTCATGTTGCCGGAGGATGGAGAGGCAGTGCTGTGCACAGGAACATGGTCCCACCAGCTGCGCATGGTTCAGGATAGCTCTTGTGTCAGCAGATTGAATGTGTCATCACCTGAAAATATCTTCTCGATAGACATTTCATTGTACTTGGTCTTAAACACGTGTGTGCCTGTGTGTTCCCATCACTGGAGTCCCTGGTGTCCCTCCTATGCTGCCACTACGTTGAAAACTTTCGTTTACTCCCTGAACAGCTAAAAGATGCTACAGAGTGACCTTTTGGGAAGGAAATGCTGATCTCCCATCTGGAGGGAGCCCTACCAACATAGCCATGTACCCCAAAATCAGCAGCTCAGCTAGTCCAGAGCCCAGAGAGACTTTTGGGTTCAGACACAGAACCACGTGACAAAGCCCAGAACGAAAATCACCCAGGAAACTATCAGCATCCAGATCAAACCCAACATTTGCACTGTGCATCTCAGCAGTACAGTGTGACAAAATCTCCACTCCAAAATTACTAAATCTGGAGGAAGTTTAAATCCAAAAACAAAACACTTGTACTTGAATCAGCCAATATTTAGAGTGTGTGTTCATGGGTGGGAGTTAATGTGTTTGCATCCCATGCACACACATTTGTATGCACTCATCAACTACTGCAATTTCTAAAAAAAGTTAAAATCTAAGATCACAAGAATTACGGATCGCTCATATAAGTCGCATTTTTCATAGGCAAAGTCGCAGCTGAGGTTGGCACGATTTGCTTTTACTCAGCTCTTTTCCCACAGACAGCATTTTTGGGCAAAAACAACTGGTTTAGTGAAGCTGCAGAGAGCCAGCCCATGCCAGGGGCAAATTCCAGGCCTGGCCTGAATGGGTGTAATTCACATTCAAATCAGCTGAAGTTATGCCAGCCTACTCCAGGACTGACCCAGCTCCTGCAGCTTTCCTCCTCAGATTGTTCCCAGCCTGTCACTGTGATGAGCACACGCTCCCAGGATTTTGGCACAGGAGTGAAGCGAGGACGGCTCTGGACACGCCGATCAATCACAGAGCCTTGCATTGGACTGATCTGAAATCAGTCACCAATTTACCAACACGCAGGCATGTGACAACCAGGAGCATTTGGGGATACATATTTATGTTTCCAGAACCGAAAACACAGGGAGCTATTAATAGATGAATCTAAAAGCATCCCTGGGACCGTGTGAGGTGTCATCATCTGGCAGCACTTCACTGTACCCACTGCTGGGAATGCAATCATGTGGGTTTGTCATCGTGCACCCACCCACAGCAGAAGCACAGGCTCAGCCCCACTCTGGGGCCAGCTCAGTCCCCACCAAAGGGGCAGCAATCCCATTTCCTCTCTCCCCAGGCAGACTGAGGAAAGCCTGGAGCCACCCTCTGGTTTCGTGACAAAGGTACACTTGGGAGCAGGAGGCCACCTGTGAAGGATGCTCCTCAACTGGGGGCAGTGCTGTAGGAGGATGCAGAACTTAAACTTGCTCTTTTTTCTTGGAATATGACCTGGCTAGGGTTTGGAAATGGCTGAGCAAGTCTCAGCTTGATCCTAGACCTTGTCAGCATGTGACCCAGGAGACTGGGAAGCACTTCTCATCCCCTGCATCAGGGATCAGGTAGGATTTGGCAGCACAGGCCAGGTGTTCAACGCACTGTGCATCAACATTCAGCATGAGGAACACAAATGCAGTCTGTGTGTCCATTTGTTTTTATGTCTACTCCTCTGCTCCTCCTGCCATGAGTTCCCCTTGGAACTGCAGGCAATAAGACTGTTTTCCAGCTCTGAGATAGCTCTTATGCAAATAGGCAAGGCAGTGCAAGAAGATTCTGTCCTTTCCCAATAACCTCTCTCATGTCTGTGCTGTTGTCCTGTAGAGGTGGAGGTGATGGCAGAAAGCAGGCTGAGCACCCACTGCTAAAAAGTGACAGCAGGAGAGGTAGCTGGCCTGACCAGCTGATTCCTGGTTAAGGCCTCAGTTCCTGGGTATGGCAGGATGCTGAGCTCCTAGGGGGAAATATTCTTATTATTTAAAGCCAAAAACATGAAATATATTAGCATTTTTTACCTTTTTTTTTAACCTGTAAGTTTTCTAGGAAAAAAATTAAAATATATTAAAATAGAGGTATTTCACATCTAATCTATTCTTGTCCTTTAGTGCAGTCAGCTGGCACCCTCTTCAATTTCTAGAAGGTCATTCTACTATAAGGCTGTTAAGCAAATAGCTTAAAATTAGTTACAGATTTATAAACAATTACATATTTATGTAAGATGAGGGTTTTTCCTTAATATGCATTTAATGAGACACTCAGAATATGAACTAGCTATGGTTTGGGATTTTGTTCATTTTTATGGTGTTTCTACCCATTTGTTTTATGGGCTCTGGGGAGTGGAGGCTAAAATTGAGAGCTTGTAAGAGGTTATAAAAGAAAAGAACTGACATATTTTTCATGGCAGTTTGAATAGCCAGCTTGAAGAAAAGAACAAAAAAAAAGCAGCAATGCCTTTTTTTCACATCTTAGGCAATTGCTTTTTCCCAGTGCTGGACTTAGGCATGGGGACCTGTATTTTTTTCTCATGGGCTTTTATCCATAGCACCTCACCAATGCAGCCCAGTGCTCACCAGTGTGAGAGCATTTCCTTTATCTGCAGCCCAAGGAAGCGGGGGTATCACTGTCCCTTCCCTGGGGACTGGGCCAGCCAAAGGAGAGGCTGCAAACAGCCAGGGGCCCAAGCAGAAAGCCTCAAAAGCCCAGTCATGGGGGTGCATGGCACTGTGCCTCTCTCTCTGTGTCTAAAGCATCACTCCTACCTATGTCTGTCAAAGCTGCAGGCACCTGGCACTACTGTAAATCAGATTTTCAGGTCTTCAGCAGGCATTCAGAAAAAGAGAAAACCATTTATGGGCCACCTGCAGTCAAACATCTTGGAGGTCCAGACACAGATTTGCACAAATGAGTTCCTCGTGACGGATGGCCTGAGTACCCAGTAAGCCAAAAGCTCAAACTCCTTCTGTGTGGTTGATTGCACATTCTCACATGCACCACTTCCAGCCCCTGTTTTTACAGAAAATGTCTTGAAAGGAGAGGAAACAGCTGGTGAATAATTCATTGTGTACCCTCCCAGTTATACTGCAGCCTCTCCTCAACAGGCAGGGTTATCTGTACCACCACGAGCCATTCCCCCAACACTTCTGGAAACAAAGGCTCCCTTTCTGCAGCTGTTTATCCAAAGGACACAGAGAGAGCTGCAGGAGGAGCTGGGGAAATAGCAGTAGCATGAGATCCCACCCAGTGTAATCCTTTCTCAGGGAGCAGAGGTACCACTGGGCAAGGAGGGCTTAGGACTCAGCCACATCTCAGGTTTATCTGCCAGCTCTGTTCCCCTCACCACTAAGTCTTCTCCCAACTTATAATGACCGTCCTCCCATATCAGAGACTGCTTCTGGACTGGGAAACAAACCTGAAGTTGTGAAGATTGAACAATTATGAAAATTAAAGAAGCAAGCAATAGGACAAGAGAAAACAGCTTCAAGTTGTGCCAGGAGGTTTAGATTGGATATGAGGAAAAATTTCTTCCCTGAAATGGTGGTCAAGCTGCCCATGGAAGGTGCTGCCCAGGGAAGTGGTGGAGTCACTGTCCCTGGAGGTGTTTAAAAGATGTGTGGATGTGGCACTTTGGACATGTTTAGTGCTGGGCTAACAGACTCAATGACCTTAAAAGTTTTTTCCAACCTAACCAACTATCAGTTATTTAAAAAATGAGCACAGTGAGGGGGAAAAAAAAGGAAGGGTAAAGAGCAGGGCTGGGCAGTGCAAGATGTAATGGAGACAGGAACAGACTCTTGGCAGGAGCTAGGGTTATGCTGAAAAGCTGATCAGAAACATGCTGCCCCTTGGAATATTATTCTGTCCCTTGGAAAGTCATATTGGCCAGCACCTACCAGCACCCTCTGCCTGGAACTGGGTGGCACAGAGCAGCCCTGGTGGATGTGTAAAAAAGTGCACTGACTCCAGGGAATGCTTTTTGGGGAAGCGGCCTTTCCCCAGGTCAGGGCTGCCAACCAGGATAACCACACTGCCCATCTCGTGCTGAGGACCCCAGTCATGATCTCACTTCCAGCTCATCCTGAATGGGTGGAAAGTTCTGATACTTCACCTCCCAGCCCATAACTCACACATCTATTAGTCACTGACAACCTA
>JAHLSL010000007.1:8013187-8026121 GCA_025920805.1 Petroica traversi
AGTGGTTTTTTCAGAATAAACCCATTTCCAGGCCCCCGCTGCCGGCCAATGCTGCCCTTTGTGAGCTGCACAGATCAGCAGGAGGGAGAATGTTGGTTGAAATCCTGACAGACTTTATGCTAATTCACCAAAGAGCATTTTAGACCATACACGGACACTTAATCGAGTGGGAAAGACAGCAGTGAACACGACATTTAATTATGGGAAAGAAAAACGAAGTCTTTTACCCTGCATTTGGCGTTCTCCCAACACACAGAGTTAATTGTTAGGAGGGTATATTAGAAGGCAATGAAGGAGAAGATTGAAAACCCTGATTATGCCGAGGTCCTGAAAATGCTGAATTTATTGAATTTCACATGAGAAAACACAGTCTGTGCTACACAGAGGGCTGTGCCAGCAGCCAGCTAAGAGCTCAGGGGGTCTGTATGTGCCTGTAAGAAGGAAACAAAGCACCCCAACTGCTTTATGAGCCTCTGCTAACTGCTGGCCAAGCCCCACTGCAGCCCTAAAATGGGGCAGGTCAATATATACTCCTGTAGATGCTCTTGGTGTAGGTGATGCACAAGGCCAGCACATTTTTTGGGAGTTCTGTTTTCCTTTAGAAAAGGATCTAACCAAGAAAGTTGGGAAGTGCATTTTTTCTGTAACCTCTGTGTAGTACATTTAGTTGCATTTGCTTAAATTTGGCTGGAACCTGAAGCAACAGCAAGCCCAAATGCTTTGCAAGCACTGGCACAGATGCCTATGAGATAACAAGAGTGGTGGGGCTGGATCACATGAAGGTGCATCAGTCCCGGGTGCACCCAGAAAAGAGGGTATTACCAGAACAGAGAATCAGACAAAATTCTCCCCCAAAAAACCCCACCACCTCCAACAATTTGATTCTTAGCCCTGTCTTTGGGCTGTGGTGTTGCCTCAGTGTCCCTCAGAAGGTTTCACTATGAATTTTCTCAGTTGTCCCTTGAACCACATAAAGTTTTAGCCCATTTTTTCTTCATTTCTTATCATGGGGGAGGAGCAAAATTATGTCTGGTGCTGACCCGTGGATGTAGTTGTTATCTCATGACCCGTGGCCCAACATATCTTCCTGGGAAACTCCCCAGATCATGTCTCACAAAGGAAAAGTAGTGACAATAATTGCCAATTCTGCCATGACTAACAATGCCATCTTCTTTTGCTGAAGTCGGTAGAATTTTCTTTGGATTTTAGCAGCTCAAGATGCTTCTTTTTTTTTCTTCTTTTTTTTTTTTTTTTTTTTTTTTTAAACAGGAAAAATCCTCATGGATAAATGAGCTCCAGCTGATGGAGCACCTGCAGTAGCTGTCACTGTGCTGCAGGGGGGAACCTTTGGCTGCTGATGCACTCGCGGCTGCTGCAAGTTGGAGCTGGCACCGCAAGTCAACTTTGGCCGGAATTCCGGTGGGAAGAGCCCTGGTGATTTGTACCGTGGTCCCAGTTTTATTACAGCAAGCTTCTGTTCTCTTTCTAGTTTTAAACAGTTCAGTGAAAAGGGTCATAAAAGTAAAATAATTTTTGAAAAGACAGAAAGAATCTGATATTTGGGGTAAGATAGCCAAAATTGTTCCTTCAGATCACACGATTTTTGTGTCTGACCAATGTCTCTGGGAAGACCCAAACGGAAAACCTGAATCCGCTTCTCAGAGAGAGTCAGGATGTCACTGCAGAGGGGGAAGTCCAGCAGAAAATGTTAAATTCTGGCTCCTAATGAAGTGAAGCAAACCAGAGGGAACCCAAAGGGCTTATGTAAGAGTGGCACACTCCTCACACGGCAGCCAGGTGTGTGTCCCAGTCCAGAGTGCACTTGGCACTCGCTGAGCTCTGAAGTGAATCCCTGCACTCCGATGGGAGTTAAGCTCAGTGTTGAGCCAGCCCCAGGGTGCTGCTCTGAGCAGCCGTGGGTGATCACCCGTCCCTCAGGGCCAGCCTGAGGACACGCACACAGCTCCGGGATGAGGAGCTGAGGCAGGACAGTACCACACCGAGAATCGATTTGTTGATGGAGATCTCAGGGGAAACTGCTGAGCCGAGAAAAACAAATTGACAGCAACTCCATCCTCAGCAGCCAAATGCACTTCAGTTTTGGCTCAGATTTATCAGGTGCCTGACTGAGCTTGTGCTAAGCTCGAGCACAAGCCAGCCATGTTTACCAGGCTGGTGGCAGGCAGGAAGGAGCACTATGCCTCTGCCAACCCAAAACCTGTGGGCAGAGCAGGACCAGTCGGACCTGAAGCTCTGGCTGAGCCCCACATGCTGGCAGCATCCACCCCTCATGATACAGCTTTTAGGTAAATAATGAAGTTTGGATAGGGTTTTTTTTTTAATGAGACAAGAATAATTCTCTCAACTAAAATGTCCACTATGCTGTTTAAAATTTGATTTAAACACTTCCCAGTGCTTTTTCGATTATTCATCCTCTCTCTGAGATTTTTTTGAAAAACAATTTTTCACTTTAGACCCTACAAATATTTTCCTATGAGGACCTCTGTGAGGAAGGGGCTGGCTGATCATTTGCAAGAGTGTTGATCCCTGGGGCCGTTTCCAGCACTGCTGGGTAATTATCCAGGAGACCTGGCAATAATTCACCCCCAAGCTGTGCGTGCCCTCAGTCACACTGGATTTTCAAGACCCATGTCAGTGTGGAACTGCATGCCAGGCACACGATGTCCTGCAGGAGGAAAGTGTGAGCCCACACCTATAGGCAGGTCACAAATGGAAATGAAGGTTAGAAAGGTGCAGAAGCCAGGCAGCAGTTAAACATGAGTGAGAAGATTCCTCTTCTTTTCAAGGATTGAGGGGAATTGTTTGACTTTAGTTTGCAGCAACAACCACGCTTCAGATCTTCGTTGCACTGCCAATGCAAGTGTCCTCAAAGGAACCCAGGAAGATCTCTGCATATAAGGAAGAAGGAGACATCTCAAGACAGATTTAAAAAATCTCAGAACAAAGCCACCTCAACTACAGCACTTTAAATGGAAGTCAAGCTAATGACTGGAAGACTGGCCTGCTCCAGAAGCACATTTTCCTGTTCCCTGTACTACAAGCAGAGGGTGGTTTTTTTACTGCTGTACAGTAGAACTCACTGATGAATGAGCTACTTTAAAAGCAACAGAACTTTGTCCTCTTGGTGGCTCCGGTGTCTCTGAAATGTTTGTTTATAAGTGGGAAATGAATAACTGCCCTGAGCAGAAACAAAGGCACTTGAGGCTCCAGCTTTGGGAAGCTGCCCATGGTGTCAGGCAGACAGGGCTGGGGAATGGGCTGAAGAGAGAAGAGGGGATGCAGCTCCATCCTCACCACTGCAGGTGACTCAAAGAGTTCAGCTTTTGACATCTGCTTCAGCCCCCTGGAACCCTGAGAGAAAACCTGAATGTCACATCCCGCTGCTCTAACCTCACCTCTCCCCCCACCACCATTCTCACACTTCTGCTAAGTCCTGCCCTCAAACACTCTTATTCTCTCAGAGCGCAAAACAAGCATCAGAGAACCAGTCCCTTCTTCCCCAGGCAACAAAAGGCTGGAAGTGGCAGCGCCAAGGAGGCTTCCCTTGCCTTTAGATCTCCACATGCTGTCAACTCTGAAACCTAATGATGGTGCTAATACAGCAGCTGCCTTTGGCTTGCTTCCAGGGACCATTGCAGCAGGCTGCCAACTGCAGTGGGCTTGTGCCACCATCCCAGCCTCCTCCCACAAAGCCCCAGCCCCTCAGAGCTTCCAGCTTGCTGCACATGTTTGCCATGACGCAGCCACTGCTGCAGTCCACAGACCGAAAACCTGGAAGGTCACCTCTGTCACAGGACAAACAACAACCCACATAATGCAACCTTGTCTCACTCACCAAGAACAGCCCAGACACTGGGAACAACAGATCAACACCCTCTGGAAGACCATGGATGCCAGCAGTAACTTCAGCAAAGCTGCTTTTATTCTATGCAAGTAAGCAAAGACCTTGAACTTTTATCATCCACTTATCACCAGGACAACCAAGAAAGGTGCTTGAACCCTGGCCAATACGTTTTTCTTTCTGCTTCACAGAATACATGAATTGCAAGAGCAGGCTGTCTCCAGGAGCTTTTGTGCCTCAGAGACAGCAGACAGGTTTCCAGGGTAAACTCAAATGAACTCTTAGTCTCTTGTGGGCTTAACACAAACACAAGTCTGAGGCATCTCAAATGCTGACATTACTTAAAAAACTCCACAGTATTACCTCTTCCAAGCACAGACCTTGCTCCAAGGCTTACCTCCCTTTATCACACTGATCTATTATCCCAGACCCACTTTCCTCAGTGGTTTAAGCTGAAACACCTGGCTTAAACCAGGACACAGGCACTTCTTATTCTGCCATCTCCAGTTTGGGGCCAGGAGAGTGGGGGCTAGAGGCTGACAGCAACAAAGCAGAGATGTGAAGAGCTGAGCCTGAGTAATTTTATCTGTCTCCTGCAAAGTTTCTTAGCACGACTGAAATTCCCACTTGCACTGTTCAGTGTTTCAGTAGGTGCTGCCTTACTCAGCTCTGAATGAGCTGCCAAACAGCAGCACTCCCAAGAGCCATTGAACAGCCCCCATTGATGACAGACCACATTGGCAAGTATGGGGTGCACAGATGAGATGGGTGGTCTTGATGGGCTCTGCTCACAGTGCTGCAAAAAGGTCTGAAGGGGACCAAGACCTTGGCGTGCTTCACACCTTTCTGCAGTAAAAAACCCTGCATGTGCTCCAAACAACTGTTTGCCTCAATGGTGGCTGCTCCATTGTGAGCAGCCCTGCTGTGGAGATGCAAGGTATTGGTGAGCCCAGTCAGCTTGTCCTGGTCCTGGTATCCAAGCAGGGCTACAGGAGAGGTCCAGGGAGCAGAGCCAAAGGGGAGGAGACCACTGGGGCCCCTGCATGGCTCAGGGGGTGGCAGGGAGCAAGTTGACCTTTGTGTAGTGCTTGGCAGCTGAGTTCAGTTGTTTCTCAGCTTCACTTTTTACATGTGGCTAGTTTTTTGTCACATACTTCATCTCCCGGTTACTTTACATCATCTTTTCAGACCTTTTGTAATTTTTGTTTTCTGGGATGGAATAATCACAAAACTCTTGCAACACCTTGGAAACATCAGTCCTCCCATTTTCCCAAATTTCATGTGAAGGAGTAGAAGAAAATCCTGGCAAGGGAAGCTTGGACCCTAATGCCCCAGCCACTTAATAAGCCAGGAGCAGACATACTAAAGGACAAATCCGATCAGGCAGTTACAACAATTTCTATGCAAAAACAGTGCTTCCAAATGGAGACTGCATAAAATTATGCTAGTGCTGAATCCATCAGGTAAAAGGCATTGCCACCCTGATTTTAGGTACCTTTATATTCACAAAATTATCTAATACCTCTACATAGGGAATAGCTACCAACTTAGAAAAAGCAAAAGAAAATAGAAAGACCCTACTATGAACTCGCTATGGTTTAACCTCCTGATTGTACTTGGATTTGAAAATTTAATTAGAAAGTAATTACAGAGAAACCGGAAATATTGCAGAGGCCTCATCACCAGGCCTGGGAGGTTTTCTTGGCAGCAGAGCAGCTGCCTGCAGCACTAGAAGATTTCTGACTACTTTTTTACAAAGCAAAAGACAGACTCTTTCTAAACACCACTCTGCAGCAAAAAGGCTTTTGACTGATAATCCATTCTTTTTCAGGAAAACAGGACGTGTTTCCCGTTGGGATGCTGGCGGCAGAGCAGGAGGCTGCAGTCGCTGTTGGAGTTCACTGCTGCACCGCAGCCGCTTCCCACCGAAGGAAGCTCACGACAGAGCTGCCCTCTTTCTTCATCCCTGATTGTTATTTCAACAGACCCAGCAGCAGCCAAGAGCAGAGAGAATGAACGAATGGAATAAAAATAAGTCCTGTAAGACACGCAAAGCGTAAGCCAGTTCTTTTTTTAATCTTTCTGCTTGGCCATATATCTATTGTGTTTTAGAAATGAAACAGCAGAGGGGTTTCTTACAGCAAAGCCAGATCAAATACAACCTTTGGTGAGCATTATACTGAATGTACCAGTCTCTAAACAAAAGTGAGGGGGCTGCTTTGCTTTATCTTGGACAGGAGTTTGTTCTGCAATGAGCTGCGAGGTCAGAACAGTTCCATGCTGAACAGCAGGGTCTGAACAGCCACACATGCCACCAAAATTAAATATACACTTAATCACAGTGAACTCAAATAATTTAGGCCCAATGGTTGGATAGGTAATTTCTGAGTCACACAGCCCTTCTCACATCCCAGCTACAAATGCCTTGGGGGAAAAAAAAGGATGGTTAGGGTAATGCTCCCCATGGCAACCCAAGCATCTACTCAGTGAAGCTGCTGCAGAAAGAGGATATCTCTGCTTTGCTCCAAGGAGGCTCCATCCTCTCAAACCTCATCTAGAGAAGGGGATCTACACAGCCCTGACAAGTACAGCCTGCTCCAGAAACCAGGAGCTTGTGAACATACCGCTAACACTCTGTACCTACACATCCCTCAGATTTATGCAAAAGCATTTCGGCATTCCCAGCAGCATTGCTTGGAATTAGGGTGCTGCTGCATCAGCAGTCCTGAGCCCTACAGCCTGAACCACAGGTTCCATTCAGGCCAATTATAGCACATTATAAACAGAGGATCCTGCTTGTTTTGGAACCGGCACACAGCGAGCGGCAGGTTCTGCTCCCGCGAATAGCCCAGAGCTGACGAGGGCGGGGTCACATCAACCAGCCTGAAAATGCTGGGGTTAAAATGACACCAGCAGGGACCAAAGGGGCATCCCCAGCCTGGCCAGAAACTGGAGGGAATAAGCCTGGCTACTGATCCCCTGTGGGCCAGGCTCTGCTTTAGCAAAACCTTCACCTTACTTAGCTACAGGAAAACTGAGCTTTGATCCTGAACCTTCCTTGAATGTTTTAAGTAGCAAAATTTAATAATCACATGGATACTTTTATGGGCAAACAGATGATTTTGTAATGATTTTAAGGCACGTTCATGATATGTAATACAAAAGGCAGGCAATTCATTGGTTCTTAGAGAGCCAAGGCAACAAATTCACATTGAATTCAATCAGGCACCTGTTCAGAGCAATTCCCACTGGGGAAGCTATCCTATTCTCTAATTATAAACACTGCATCATTTTTCTAACCTTTGAATATTATTGATTTTTTTTTTTCAGGTGGGGAGAGGGAAATGCCAAGTGTGATGTCAGCAGGCAGCAGTACCTGGCACAATTGCTCTTTCCCAAAGCAGAGCACTGAATGCCAACTGAAGCATGGCTGGATATTGCACAAAAAGAGACAAGCTACACTCTGCATATTTGGGGCAATGGAGGCAAGGGCCTGACCCCTTGTGCCCTTGGGGGCTGCTCTGCCAAGGCCAGGTTGCTCTATCATTATGATAAGGGTAATCCTGTTAGGCAAACACATCAAACAAATAGTCCCTCCTGATTGCAGACCTTGTCCAGGCAGATCTAACCCTGGGTTAAAAATGTGCTGAGTGTGCAGTCCTGTGGCACAGCACACCAGGGGCTGAAAGAGGGATACGTGGGGGCTCCTGTGCCTCAGGACCCTGTGCAGGCACTCTCCAGGCTCAGACTAATTCCTGGAAGTGTCTAAAAATTGCAACAGAGTAAGTCCCCTCTCTTTCCCCTTCACTTCTTGTGTAGAAGAGGACAGATGACTCTTATGTCAGCCTGTTTTGCTTCTATATTTATGTCCTGCCTCAGGCTCACAATGTTCAGCTCAGATGCAATCCAGTCTGGTCATATTAATACATCTGGGAAAATATTTTTAACAACCAACATCAAGCTGAAGGCCAAAATCATCCACAGGCACCAGGAACTCTCTGACCCCTCTTGACCTCTTGCTTACGAAACAGAAAGGCTCCCCAAAAGGTACTTTTTAGTCTTTTAAGGGCCAAGCACACTTTTCAGCTTCCCTCTGTAATATGCTGGATGAAATTTAATCTCTGCTGCAGCTCTGGGAGTTTTCCTAAGTTTCCAAAGGGATGAACATGGCTCTTTTATTACAGGTGCCAATATAAAGGCTTAATGAGAGGTGGGTTGTGAACCCAGCCAAGGTGAAGAGGACACTGATGACAGCCTGTGAGCATCCCTGAGGGCAAAACAGCTGCAGCTGGAGGAGCTCAATACCTTGCTGCTCACCTCACTCTGCCAGACCACTTTATCAAGGAATCAGAATAAAAAATTAGTTTGGAAGCCTTAAAAATTGGGTAATCCCACTGCTGGACAACATCAACAAATCCCTGACAGCAGCTGAGCCATTTATCCAGCCTCTGCTGGGACTGATGTCTGACAGCAATCAACCCTCACATTATACTTCCTTCAGAGCAAATTGAGAGATTTCCTTTCCAAAACAAAATATATCAGAGCTTCACTTGGGCACCCAAGAATCAAAAATGGGTAAGGTTGGAAGGGACCACTGGAGGTCATCTAGTTTAACCCCTCTGCTCAAGCAGAGTCCCTGGGAGCACATTACTCTGGATTGTGTCCAGGCAGCTTTTTAATATCTCCAGGGAAGGAGACTCCTCCACGTCTCTGGGCAACTTACTCCACCAAGAACCATTTGCGATGCAGATTTTTGGAATTTGCTCAGCAGCAGCCAGGGAACAAGAATACCAAGGAAGAATTGCTCACTTTGTTGTTTCCAAAGCAGATTTTTGTTTCATGCCATGGGTCAGGATGGAACTGACCCTGTAATGCAGCAGAGCAGCCAAGGTTATGGGTAGCTCAGAACAAGTGTGAAATGGTGATTCACACAAAGTCAAGCAAGCAGAGACTGACTGTAATACAAATGAAGACTGAAGAGGAAGAAGAGGGGGATGCTGAGCAAGTCAGTGCAGTGGTGAATCATGAGAACAGGGTGAGGTTCAAGGTGATGACTCCTGCCCTGGACAGGGTGATGTTGTCTGATGGTTCCAGCAAGGGAGCCAGGAGCATTGCCCCAACCCAGATCACTGCTGACTCTCTAATCAGCTGTCTTGTTTCTCAAATGAAAATATTTTTGCACTTCCCAGGAAAACTCCTGTATCTTTTCCAAACTGATTTGATATTCTGAAATGAAAGGACAGCCACTTGCCAAAATGCTCCCCTGAAAAATGGAGATGGGCAAAGAAACACACAAAAGGCACGTTCATGACCCAGGTGTTACAGACCCAGGTGAGTAGAGGAGGGAGGTGTTCTCCTCTTTGCATCTGATGTGCAACAGCCACCCACAGTGAACAGCCCTCACTCACCACCATGCAGGAAGAAGATGGGCACTCCTCCTTATCAGGCAGCCCCAGGCAGCTTCCCTTGCAGCCTTCCCATCCCTGGTGCTGCAGGCAGCCAAGGGCCCTGAGATGACAGAAACAAAGGAAAAGCTCATCATGTGGGGAACCAGGAGCAGCAGAAGAAATGAAACTGAAAAGTTTCTGAGAAAATGTTTGTGTGAGGCTTCCACGAGGTGTCAGCAAGAGCTGTTATTCATCAGAGCTGAACAGAGTGCCTGGGGCTGCCATCCACCTCCTCACATGGCATGTCCTCACCAAAGGAGAACAAATCCTGTCTAGTGACTGCCAGCAGCTCTGCCACCGAGTCTCCCTATAGGAGGATTAATCTCTGTCCCCTGTCTAATACAGCAGAGCAGAGGGTTCCCCACTCAGGGCCTGGACCCCAGGGACCAGAACAGTATACTTGCATATTACCTCTGACCTGAAGAACTCACCAGCTGAAACAGGCTGTTAAAGCAGTGTTACTGCATCCCGTGTGCAGGTGGGATGCTGGTGGCACAGAGAAATTAAACTGAAGATCAGTAAGGCACCTATGGTGAGAAGGGGACATTCAGGGTGTATATTCCAGCCCAGTGCCCCTACTGCAAAACTTCTGACTCTTCGTATTCCTTACTTCACTCTGAAGATGTGCAGTTTTATCTAAACAGGACATTTCTCTCTGACTTGTTTACAAAGATCCCTGAGGCTTAAAGTGAAGTGGCAGCTGTGCTGCTCCAGCCCACCAGAGATCTGGAGCTGCTGTCCAAACTCGGCTGACCTTTGGTCCTGTGCCTCCCTTTTTTCAGAGGAGACTAGCAAGTGTTCAGAGTCAAACACATGCACAAATTCCTTGCAAGGACTGGAGTGAACCCTGTATCCTTCAGCCGTGTTCAAAAATGAGGGATGTACTCTTTGCCCATCTTCAGACTCATGCTCAAACCCAGCACTAGACCATGTTCAGTGTACTCCCTAATAGTGCCTATTTTTATTTTGCTTTTAATTATACCCACAGTCATGTCCACTAAGACAAAATTATCCTGCCCTCAATTTAATGAAAGCCCTAGGAAGCAAATGACGTCTGCCACAAGAAAAGGCAGAGCTTTTCCCTTCGTCCGGTTACGTAGTTGGGGTTTCCGTAGTATTAAGAAGGTTTTAGTTTGTCACTGGCTGGAGAAACTAAAGGATCAAGGTCCTGGAGGAGGGTGAAGATGAAAATAGCTCTGAGAGGATACGTCACGTTACTCGGTTGTGGCTGCCCCGACAGAGTAATCTCTGTCATGTGCCAAGGGACCTGTGATAAGCCCTCTCATAGTCTGATCGGTAATAAGATCAGTTACTTAATTCAAAGTGATTAAAACCAGGCTGGACTGCAAAGAAACAAGTCATGTTCATGGGTCTGTGCAAAAAAAATACACGTCAGAAAAGTAAAACTTTTCTGGGCTGTCCTGTTACATCGCTAGTGCTGAGCACTGCATCCTATAAACAATTTTGGGAGCAAATGTAATCCAGTGCAGCCCACAGAGAGGTTCCCACTTCAAATGTATGTGACAAATACAAATTTGCAAAGGGTTACCCACATCTGCGAGACTGAAAGGACTTGGCATGCTCGGCCTATTTTTAAGCATGCTGGGGCCCAAAGCACGCTATGGTTGTAACTATATTGGTCCAAGAATAACAGTCCCAATTCTACACCAAAGACATTAATTTCCTACACAAAAGCCAGTTTGGCTTTGCAGCTGGGCTAATGCCTTGCCTTTGGGCTCTGACACCACTTGGCTTGCCCAGGCATATGTGTAGGGTGAGTAGAAAGGGCTGGGCAACCTGACATTACCACACTGGACATCCAAATCAATGACAATGTCCTGGCCACAGCTAGAAGAGGATTTGGGATTCTCATCAGGGCATCTCCCAGCGCAGGCAGCACAAGGAGATGTGGTGGGTACCACTGCCATCAGCAGCATGCACCAAGGCACGGGCAGACACAAAGGAAGGGCTGTAGAAGCAGCTATTTTTAAACTATTTACTTCGATCCTGCACTTTGGTACAAATCATCGCATGGCTGTTGTGACAGGACGTGACTGACAGGTGAGTGCCCTGGTGGCAGCAGGGAGTGGTGAAGCGGCTGCCTTTAATGGGTTTTCACCTGGAATCGGAAACAAGCAGTGAAAGAGGATTTTCTGTGCCATGGCTGACATCCAAGGCACCAGGAGCTGTCGTGGATCCGCGGGGATCCTCGGATGACGAATCAGGCTGACAAACGCTGGACGTAATTCTCTCCAGCAAAGCAGATCAGTGGATGTTATCCTTCTTTTATTCTCTTCTCTTAGATGTGGACAGCAAGACTTTTTAAGTGTGACAGTGGCCTGCAGTGTCCTGCCCGGCTCCCCCACCTGCCTGCACCCCCTCACATGGAACCACAGGGTTTGGTGTGGGCATCGCGTGGCAGGGAAGAAGTTACAAAGCAAACCAAGCACAGTCCAGGCATTGTTTCCCTGGCTGAATGGTGATTCAGAAGAGGCACAACAAAGGGGATGGCTGTTTCTTGCCAGCTTTGTACTCATCGGGGTCATCCGGACAGTTGGTAGCGTGATGTGGGCTCCCTTCCTGCTCCCAGAGCAGAGAGGGCTGCAGGGGAGCAGAGCATTTCAGCCCGTCTGGTGATCCCCCCCAGAGTGTCTCCCATTCCTGCAGCAAATAGCAGCAGCAGGACAACTCCAAGGACAGAGAAATCAGAGATGTGGCCCATGAACCATCTGCCCACCTGAAGATGCCAGAGTCTGATCTTTCTGACTGAGAGGACAAATGGCTGCAAGAGGGGGAGTCACTGGGGCCAAACACACAGAGGAAGAGGGAAATTCTCTGAGGGGGTCAAGGATGGAGCAGATCCCAGTGTGCTATCAGTATGGAGGCCTTTTGAGGGAGCAGATCCCAGTAACACCAGGACTTGCTTTCCCAGTGCGTGACTCTTACCTGCACCATGAGTTTTAGGGCCAAGGGACTGCAGGTGCCCCTGGTGGAGGGCTGTAGGCAGTGCTGGGCTCACCGCATGCCGTGACCGTCTTCTCGCTCTTCTGTAGCCCAAACCTGACAGGTGCCTGTCAGAGGGAACGGCTGCAGGCAAATGTCACTCTCTGGAGACGTGCGAGAGCCACAAGTTTAGCAGCAAGCACGTGTGCACACACGTGCTGTGCCGAAGGGCAGTGCCAGGCCCAGCCCGAGCCACCCACGGGGGCGGGCAGGGGGCGAGCCAAGAACCGGCACAGGCCAGGCTGGGGTGTGACAGCGGCTGCCCCGGCGCCCGTGTTCCCGGGCACGTCTGTCGCCTCTCCGGCCCAGGAGGCCGGGTGTCCCACAGCCCCGCTGAACAGGCCCGTGTGGCCCACAGGCCATGTGCCTTTGACCCATGTGTCCAGGCTCTGGTGTGCCCCGGATCCCGCACACTGAGGTTCCCACGTCCCCAGGACTCTGTGCTCTCTGCATCCCCTATCTCCAGGACACCATGTACCTGGGCTCCCTGCCTTTGGGACCTCACAGCCCCGGGACACCCACACGTCCTCACCTCAGGAACCCCCTATCCCTGTGACCTCCTGCTCCCGGGAGCCCCGATCCCTACGCCCCGGGTCCCCTCAGCCCGTTCCCGGGCCCCCTC
>JAHLSL010000007.1:8026521-8085375 GCA_025920805.1 Petroica traversi
CCGCACGCCATGCCCTGGAGCGTCCGCTGGGTCGGCGGCTGCGGCGCCCAGTCCCAGAAGCAGTGCAAGAAATCCTCCTTCGCCTTCTACCAGGCGGTGAGGGACCTGCTGCCCGTCTGGTTCCTGGAGGACATGCGGACCATGGAGGTCTTTCACTGGGAGGACGGGGGCAAGGTGAGCGTGTACTCGCCCTCGGAGGCGCTGCTCTACGCGCTGGTGCACGACCACCAGCCCTACGCCCGGCACCTGCTCACTAAGTTCCCCCAGAGCGCCCTGGCCGTGCCCAGCCAGAGCTTCAGCTGCTGCCAGTCGGCCCCGCACCTGGCCATGGCCGTCCGCTACAACCGCGTCCGGGTGCTCTTCCGAATCCTCAAGGCCATCCAAGCCCTGCCCCCGGGTGACAGAGCCGCCCACCTGGACCGCCAGGGCTGCAGCCGCGTGGAGGGCGGCAAGACAGCCCTGCACATGGCCTGCGAACTGGTGCGGCCCGAGTGCCTGCTGCTGCTGCTGGGGCACGGCGCGGCGCCCTGCCTGCGGGACAGCGCTGGGAACACCCCGCTCGACACCCTGCTGCAGCAGATCTCCCACCTGCCGGCAGCTAACATGCGTGCCAAGCTCCTCTGCCTCGACTGCCTCTTCTTCTTCGTGCCTCAGG
Source organism: Petroica traversi (assembly GCA_025920805.1). Classification (NCBI taxonomy): domain Eukaryota; kingdom Metazoa; phylum Chordata; class Aves; order Passeriformes; family Petroicidae; genus Petroica; species Petroica traversi. Next base: position 8,027,177 of record JAHLSL010000007.1, read on the forward strand.
ACCTCAAGTTTGCGATGAAACAGCAACTGTTGGACAACCGGCAGCAGTGGCAGGACCTCCTGGGGGAGAACAGGTTCCTGTGCCTGGTGGGCTCGGCTCCCCCATCGCTGTTTGTCGGAGCCATGCGTGTCTTGATCAGGACCATTTCACCTGAGCACTTCCCAGAGGCTCTGGATAATCTGCCTCTGCCTCATTTTCTAAAGCCTTTGGACTTGAAACTGGAGAGCTAGAGGGGTGGTGTAAGAGCCTCCCGCACACCTGACGGAAATAGACTCGTGCTAAAAATGTATCAATATATAAAGCTGCTAATGCAGCGGCCAAGTATCTGTTTTACTGAGAACAGTGTTTTTTAAAAGAATTGTATCCGGCACTTTACAATATACTTTATTTAAAGATCCTTGTGGTGAGGTGAGGGCCATGCTGCATTTTATAAAGATGCTCTATGGCGTGTAAAAATGAGGGTATGGGGAAGAACATATTTGTAAATACATCTGAATAAACCAGTGGCAGATGTGATCAAAATACAAATCAAGCGGCTGAAAACCCTGGAGTGGCATGAGCCTTGGAAAAGCGTGTGCAGGGTGGGGGAGTATCTTTTTGTTAGGATTTCCCTGTTACATAAGCCTCGCCGTCCTGGAACAGGATGACTCCTTTTTTACAGCTCTCCTAATACATCTTGGCAGAGATGCGGGGTTTTTTTTAAAGGCACAGATGAAAACTTCCTCGTCTTGTACACAAGACCAAAGAGAAGCCAGATACAGTTACAACTTCCCTAAACAAGACTGGCAAGGATCTGCAGCTGAACAAATGTATTTTAAAATATGCATAAATAACAGTTGGCTTCTTGTAAAGTTGTCTCTGTTCGGAGGGCCAAGGTGTTTATCAGGCAGAGAGAGATGGAGCACAAATGTTGCTGTGACAAAAACGTTCCTGCCTTGGAATCTGGACCCCACAGCCCCTGTCTGTGGTTGCTGCAGGGTGAGGAGGGTAGCCCAGAGCAGGAGGGCCTGCCTGTTATTCCCAGAGGGATGTAAGGAGTTATAACAGTGGCCCAGGATCGTGGCTTTTTTCAGTGGATTCTGGCCACTCCACTGCCACTCCCCATCAGTGTGTGATGGCTCAGGTTCAGCTGAGAGCACCATGGCAATCTTGGTGTCCAATCCAGGTACCAGAGGAGTAGCTTAACTATCCAGCCTTTCCCCAGCAATCTCTTCTGAGATGCTCCAAGGTACAAACAACATCCTCACAGCTGCTCCTCATCAAAAAGCCCTTTTGGGGTAATGTCCTGCATCCAACACTTCTATTTTGACCAAGCAAAGGGTACACCTTCAGTTCTGTGTGGCCTTTACTCTTCAGCATTCCAGGGAGTCCCTGTGTACCTGGCACTGCCCCTGGGTGCTCTGCAGGGAGCTGTGCTGGCTCCAGCAGCCCTGCAATGATAGTGATCTCCTAAGCCACAGCACTGGAGCCTTGGCTCTGTTCTTGGAAGTTGTCATTGAAGCTGTAGGGTTTTGTTTCAGTGCTTAAATTCATAGCCAGGGAGTTGTTTGCCACTGGAACTATTTCAGCACTGCTGGTCACTCTAGGATCATCAAGGAATTGATGAGCTTGGGAAAGAAGAGTGTGTTCAAGGCACAAATTTCTTTATTCGTGAATTAATTTTGGTTAAGGAATGAAAAAGAAAACCACAGAATTAGGCACTATAGGCTGTTCATGTTTCAGCAGAACAGAGTGGTATTTCATCTAAAATAATCTACCACATGCACAATAAGAGATAAGCCATACTTCTGAAATTTGAGAAGAAACAGAAAGAAGATTGCTATTCTTAGCCTGATAGCACTGAAAATGTTTCCTAGAAGAGAAAATGTTCCTTTTTCCTAAGAGACCAAGCTGATACATGCTCAAACCCATTACCATGGGAAATTCAAATCCCTTGCTGGAAAACATGGAACAATTCTAACTGTTCTCTTCAGCTACCTTGTTGATTATAAAAATACAGAAATCCAGAGAACTAATCCTAATCTTCTAAATGTAACCACTTAAAAAAAAATTCACTATCTATGTTGCTCCATTCTGTATTAGAGTACATGTTCCCCATTGCTTCTGTAACAATGGTGGGGAAACATCTTTCAAAACAGACAAGTGGGAAAGCAGTCAGGTCTCACTTTGCACGTGGTAAAATGTCATGAGGTGGGGGAAGAGACAGCAGGGGGTGGGACGGAATGTTTATCAGCTTTGCTGACAAAGACATAACGAGATTCAGCAGCAGGGGGGAGTTGGTTGGTTGGTTGAACTGAGTGCTGGAAGACGCTCCTGTTCCCAAGCTGTGAGAGTAATTACACACTGGAACAGCACAGCAGGCTGGACAGGACACCCCACACCTTCAAACGAGTCCTTTAACAAAACACCAATTGGAGGCAAAGGCTGCCCTGTGACTCCCTGGAGCCCTCCCACAGCTCTGGGGTAATTCATTTCAACAAACAGAACGGATCCCCTCAATATGTTGAGGTGGGTCCAAAGCCAGCTGGCTGCTGTGCCCTTCCTGTTATTCTGGGACAGGAGTCAGGCGTGGGGCGGAGCCCTCGCTGGGATGGCTCTGCCCAAGGTCACCCACAGCCCTGGCCGAGTGTGGCTCCTTGATGTCTGCCCTGCTTCATCTGAGGGGAACCGTGGGCAAAATACACCGGTGAGCACAGGAATCACTCACCCAGCTGGGCCCAGGCTTGTTTTTCAGACAGAGCCACAGCTTAGAAAAAGGCTGGGGCTTCTTGGCATTGGAAACAGAAGTCTTTTGTTAATAGACCAAGCAATAGCAGCATCATCTTTCCTCAGACTGACCTGCCAGCACATTTCTGCCTTCTGGTCACCTTTAGGGCACAGCGGAGTGCAGGCTCCCCAGCCCATTCAGTTTTCCATCTCTTGGAGAAGGCTACCAACAAAAGTACTGAGATGCCAGCTGCAGCACCGCTGACAAGCTTAATAAAGCAAACAGACAGTGATTATGTCACTGCAGAAGAGAACTGGGGTGCTAGAGCCAGGAAGCTGGCCATAAAGGTGTGGAAAAGGAGATTCATCAAGTCCTAACACCATGGGAGCACAGGGGTAAGGAGATAAGACTTAATAGCTTTCTGTCTTGCCTGCACAGGTTAATCTTGTCACACCAGGCAATTTACTCATCCATAGGAAATGCTTTCCAGAAGCATGCAAGACAGATAGAACCAGCATTCCTGAAAAGTTTGGTTACAGTCAGTCCTCTAAAAACTACTTTCTGTCAGGAAATAGTGATGAAATCTAATAAATATGTCCCATGGGTTGCTCAAGCACATTCAAACCAAATTATTCATATACTACCCACCTTGTAGTACGAAGTGGCTTTATTTTCTGTTACAGGTAAAAAAGGCCTGAAACATTGTCATTCAGAATGTAAGGGGAGAGAGGAAGTACTGAGTTAGTTTTGACTCCACAACTGATTCCTCTCTGCAGCTCCCAAAGTTTAGCCTGCCTGAAGTCTGTTGAAGGAGATGAAGTCTATTGTAGTTCTGAGTAACTTGTTTAAAAGATGGATTTGTGCTCTTTAGCAGTCTTCTTTTACCCTGGCACAGGGGCAAGAAAAGACAGAGACTAGAAAGGGGCCAGGGTGCCAGGTTTGTTTCCTAATTCCTATTCGTCCTATGTCTGGTGTTCAAGCCATATGGGTTTTTAACTTGCAATATAAGAAATCTGCTGACATCAGCAGATCCTTGTGCATTGCATCATCCCATCCAGGCAAACAAGGCACTCGTGCCATGTGCTTAATCTTTAAAGAGCACTGTAAATCTTGCAAGCCAAGTTTCATAAGATCTAAGCTAATAACAGTACCCCCATCCCTGCTTGGTGTCAGCACAAGTCTGAGGCTACACAACCATTAATTCCTAGCCTGGCTTCAGTGGTCTCTCCTCCTCCCCCTACAAAGTGTGAAAAGCAGGTTCTACTTATGACTTGCTCAGACCACATCAAACCATCCTCTGCTACCAAGAATCTCATCTATGGTGCTGCAAGGCACTGATTTACCCCTGCTCTTCTCACCACACAGGCGCAGGTGCATGTGTAGCACAAGAGTGAAAGGAGCTGAGCTCCCCCACAAAAACCAGCAGGAAACACAAATACAGTTTGCAAAAACATCAGAGATTGCTCCCTGTTGCTACAGGAAATGGAACCAAGTTCAGATGGGGTACAAAGACTGCCCTCACTTCCCCTGATAACCTCTGAAACTACCAGTATTTCTTTGCCCAGAGGTTTAGTTGGTAAATGAAAAAAATCACTTAAATCAACAAAGCAAATTTCAGATGCCTCAAATGAAGAGAAACTCATGTTTAGAAATTACTGCTAAAGCCAGGAGAGCCTGGTCATCCAGTCTAAATTGTGTATGACCCAAGCCAGCAGTTGTCATGCTGGGCTTATCATATCTGATTGATTTACAGCATCTGTTTTAAATCCAACCTTTATTGATTTTTAAACTGTGGCGCATCCAAGGCTCTGAGGAGCCTCTAGCTGAGCCACACAAAGGTCCCATCCAGCTAACCTTAACCTCTCATGTGTCCCTAAACCCCAAAACATCCCCTGCCATCAACCCTGCCTTCTTGTTTGTAGGAAAAAATATTCTTTTCCTAATACAAATGTGAGAGTTGACCAAAATGGATCTGAATCAGCAAGGAGAGAGGCAGAGACAAATCAGAGAAGCAAAGAAAGCCGACAGGGACTTTGATCTGTCCCACATTTAAGCTTTCTGAGTAAGGTTTTAGCAATTCTGAACCAGTAACACAGGATCATTTGTGAGCTCCAGACCCTCCAGCTGTTGTAAGGTTATGTTCCCTGTACTGCAAATCTAATGGGAAACAGAACAAATCAACACTTCTCCTTTAGGAAGCAAATAAAGCCTGAACAGCTCAATTCCCTAGTTCAGGAGCCATGGCAAGACACTTGCATGGCTGGGACATAAGGGGTGACCATGGACCAGCCTCCCCTTCCCTGTGCTCCCCAGCTGAGGTAAACACGAGGGCAATAAACTCCACAGACCTCAACAGGGAGATGAACAATTAATGCTAGACCAGTCCTTCCTTCAGGTCCTCTGTGGAAAGCAGTGGAAGGAGGCCAAGGGAAGAGAGACTTCCAGGCAGAAAGGACTTGGCTCAGCCAGGCCAGGGAGCAGCTCCCAGCTCTGAGGAGGGCAGCACCCCCCCTGCCTCTTGGCCCCCTGATTCCTGCAGTTTGCTGTGAGTGCCACAGCTCCTCTCCCGGTCCCACGGCTCTGAGGGCAAACAGCCTGACATCCCAGCAGTGACCAGGCAGTGTACACAGACCTTGACTCTGTTTGGAAGACTGGGCAGCCCCATCTTCTCTCTCAGCCAGCAAAGCAACTTTGCCCAAAATTGTCCCTCTGCTCCTTTGTTCCAGTCCCAGTGGTAATTGCTGTTTTGATGTAAGGGGTGTTTTTTGTCATTGTGCTCTTAATTTTCAGGCTTTATTTTATAATCATTAGGGGGTTTTCTTTTTAATAGTGCAAGTAAATTGCAGTAAACACACAGTACATCACACTCAAAATTTTAATGTGATGACATTTTCCTGACAATGTTGGAGGCAGCATTTTAGAGGAAAGCCTAAAAGGATAAGTAATTTCTAACTCACAGTAAGAGAGAGAATTAAGTCCCTCGAGGAGCTGAGTTTCTGAACATGCTTTCCTCTAAAACCATCTGCTAGTGCTCTCCTGCTCTCTCCCACTCCTGCAATAGGGAAAGCTATTGATGGTTAGTGACTCCAAGTGCCAAGACAGAGGGATGCAGACTCTCACACTGATTTCTTGCTAATGCCATGCCCAGTCAAGGCTGTGGCCAAAGGCAGGCTGGATAAAATTCCCCAATTAGTAAAGGAGGTGATCTGAGCAACTGCTTGTCCACTGTTTCTGCAAGGAGAGGGCACATGGCTTCTGATAACACATCTGAGGCTCTCCCAGCAGGAGCAGGGCCAGGACCTTAATGCCCTCAGAGCTTAGGAAAACTGCTGAAAGCACTGTAGGGCCACAGAACCATTGCAGAGCTCTCAGTGCTCTGGGAAAAACACTCAGGCCAGTGGGAAGAGCATACCACTCCCTTGGGTTTGCCTCCTCCTTCAGATACCCAAGGTTTGACTCAGCTTTGCTGCTGCCTCATTTTCCCTGCCAGCAGCAGCATCAGGGCTGTGGTTAGACCATGAATGCCCTTGGCAGAAAAACACCTTCTGAGACAGCCCTGAGGTAAGAGCTGCTGGAGGACAGAGCAGGTGAGTCACTCACTGAGTCACTCAGCAGGTAGAATTTGTATTTTGGAGAATAAAACCAGGTCATTTCCTTCGAGGTGAAATGCCAGCTACACATCACCCAGGCTGCCTCCACTATGGAGGACATCAGCTGAGGTGCTGGAGCTCTGTACAACATCCTGGCCAGAGACAAGCTGTTCTCATCCACCAACATCATCCCAACTCTCATGACAGGTCAGCAGGTTACCATCCCATCAGCCAGGGCTGTGGTATCAAGCTCTAGGTGGAAGACCCAAGGTGTATTTCCTTATAATCCTTTGCTCCAGTCAGTCTGGTCTCTATGAGGCCGTAATTCTTCCTGAGAGTCACCAGCCGACACTGGGTGTGCAGAGAGAGGCACTCCACCCTCCATTCTTTCTGCCAGGAATGAAGTCCTGTCTCCCACAGCCTGTCCTGTCTGCCACTGACCCTTTCCAGCACTTACACCCTGCTCTCAGGATGCAGGGGAAGCACCAGCACGGCAACGGGCAAAGAGCATTCAAGCTGTCCTTCAAGAGACTGTTCAAGAGACTGGGTAAGTCCCAGCTCCTCAGTGAGATCAGGCCCTGGGGAAGCACAGGGAAGGGGCACCTGGGGCTTTGGGAGGTCAGCACAGCCAGGCAGACACGGGGCCCAAGCTCCACAACACTTGAATCACGAGTCTGTGAGAACCTGAGTTCCTTTGGTACCACACAGTACCAGCTGTGCTTACACACATGGTTGGACATGACTAGAGAGGATGTGCCTGTGGTTCTGAGCCACTGCCATGATGAACAGCCAACTCACAGAACATCTCTTTTTGCCAGTTTAGAGAGACACAGAGCAGTTAAATCCCAGCTTCTGAGGTCAAGCTTTCTATGAGTAACATCAGCAAACATTCTTATCTGTAACATCAGCAAATATTCTTATCACCAGAGGTCTCTGGCTCAGTGTTGCCTACAGTGGCCACCACAGCAGCCTTTAACTCCTAAAGTCTCTCAGGCACCAACAACACAAGCCAGATAGGCAGACCTTGTCCTGCAATAGTCCTTGCTGCACCTGCAAACAGCATTTTTGCTGGTACCAGCCCAGGGGTTGTCAGGCAGGTGTTTCTACTGCACAGCTGAGCCCCATGGGGCTAAAACCAGAGCCATAACGCTCTGCTCAAACAGCAGGACTCTCATGTCTTCCCATCCTCTTTCCACTTTAGCTGGATGATGGGGGAGGAAAAAGGGATAGCAATTACTTTGCTAGCCCTGACAGTGAAGGAGTAACTTTCCAAGTTAAAGCCAAGAAGAAGACGGAAGAAGTGACACAGAGCTTGGCTCTGCCCACCTCCAACTCAGAAAGAAAAGCTCTGCTGAGCAAATGCTGTGCCTTTCAGAGGGTGCTAAGCAGCACTGAGTAGTCACTCTGGGAGGTAATAAGTCCCAGCTGGTAGTCTGGATGTGCATCTATTCACCTTTTCAGCATTTGCAGCTCATGCATGGGAAGTGACACTGTACTGTACCAAACCAAGGACACAGAGCTGGGAGGGTATTTGGAAGTCTTTTGTTCCAGAATCAAAAGAAGCCTTTCCTGCCTCCTACTTGGGATTTGATGCTTTAGAAACTGGTTGCTCAGATACCAAACAAATCTTGTGTAGACTCCCTATTAAAACAAAAGCATAGAAATTTATGTAACCAAATCCCTGCTTTGGAATGTGACCTTACCAGGCCCTATTCATTAATTAGGCTACACTGAAGCTTTACTCAGATCCAAACTTGACACTGATGCAGCTCACTCTGTAGGAGACACCCTTGCCTATGGGACACATACCAAACATGCTGTTTTAATGCCATGTTGACCACAGGTGACCTTGGCATTAAATACAGTGTGGCAGAAAGACTCTCTCTGTTACCTGCTGTCTGTGAAGAAAAAGCCAATTTGGATATCCAAGCCAATGACTTTTAGATCAGCTGGCAAAGGGCTGCACGCCCTGTGCAGAAAGTCTTGAGCTCTGAGCCCACAGAAAACCCATGTTCTTTGTGGCATCAGAACATGAAACTAGCACAATGCTCCTGGCACCTCTACCTGCCTTCCTAGTTCCCAAGCCTCTGCAAAGTAATTCTTTATGGGTTAACAGGAAAACATAACTTTCCTGGTTTGTTGCTCACTTTCCTACTGCTGTAGGAAGTATCTGCCCATCATGCTGCCCTCAAGCCCACACCCTCAGTGCAAGCTCCAAGCCTGACACCCTGCTGAACTGGGGAGTCACCTCACTCTGCTGACCACTCTGGTTTGCTGCTTTCTGAGCAGCCTTTGGGAGCTGCCTGACCAGTCAGTCTGTCAACAGCAAACCTTCAATTCCTCTTTCCTGCTCTCCTTCTCAATCTGCCTTTAGGTAAAGACAAGTTTACCACTGATTTATCACAATAAATACATGAGATAGCAGGGTTTGGGGAAAATGACCAAGTAATAAATAAAAAGGACAGCTCAGGCCTGTTGAAGTCAAAGACTGATACAATAGATAAGCATCCACTTGTGGAGGGATCACCTCTGTGTAGAAAGACTATTGGAACCAGCACCTAGAGCTTAACAAAAATGTATTTACTACACAAATCTAACCACTTGCCTTTTACAAGTCTCCTATATTGTTGTAATGACAAATCATCAGTGGTCAGAGGACTCTTTCTTATTATACTCATGAGATACAGATTCTGAAAATAAAAAAACCCAAGCCCAACCCCAGGTATGTTACAGCTATTACAGTTGATGTCACATGTTATGAGCCTGCTGGTGGCATTGCTTTTGTGCCTCTTCCACAATAAAGAACGCTGTTCTCACACGGGCCATCAATAAGCCCTGAACGTTCTCACAGATAAGAGAAGTGCTGGAGGACTGATCTGCAAAACTGCTGTGTGTTCACAGCACCAAATGACTGTACAGGCCATTCATTCATGAGTTGGACTCGAGGATCCTTGTGAGTCCCTTCCAACTCAGAATATTCTGATTCTGTGAAAATGACATCAAAGGAAGATGCACTTGTTCTTCACCTTCAGAATTCCTGACTTTCTGCTAACGTCATTCTGATCTACCAAGCAGAACATGAAGGGACATAAGAGTACTTTAAGAAGTGAAAACAAGTTGATGCCACCTACATAAAAGAATCAAGCAAAGCAAGAGAACATTAAATGCCTCTGACAGATAAATGTTCTTACTCCTTTATATAATTACAGGGTTTGTTTCCTTTGTCCAATCTTAAATGCTTCATGGAATGGAACTGCCACCATTTCCTGCCAACAGCACAACCCAAGTCTTATGATAAGGAGAGGCTTCCTGCCATTAATCCTGTTTCTTCTTTCCTCATTCATCCTCCACAGGTCAGAATTATTCTCTTCAGCATTCCTTGAAACCATCATTTTACTTCCACTCACCCCAGCAACCACAGATGAAGGTAGGTATTCTTTCAAGGCTCTTTCACTCCCATCCCTGCCCCCCTCCCCAAGAGGAGCATTATCTCTGCTCATACTGGTTTTCTCAGAATGTGTTTTCTGAAATTCAGGCGCCTCCAGTTGTTTGCAGTAACCTCATTGTGAGCACATCATTATCAGAAGGAAGCAAAGTTACATTAGCCCTACGCAATGCAATGCAAAAGACTTCACCCCAATCCAGGAACAAAACTGCAAATATTACACAAAACCACTCCCACGGGCCCCTTGAAAAGATATGCTCCTATTTCCCAGCCAGTGGCACAGAATGGCTTCCAAAGATACTCCTTACTTATGTGGACTAGAGCAGAGACACTGGGATAAAGAGAGGGGAAAAAAAAAGATGGTTCCTTCCCCAAGTGTCATCCATTAAAATTTTATGCCAAAGAAGAAAGACTATCACATTATAGAAAGAAGATGCATTTATTTTGCAAAATCACTTGCTTGGGATAGCTTCCAAAAACATCTTACTTGGCTGAACACAAGCAGAGTTGCCTCCAGAGATGTTATATGGCAAAGCCTTAGGTTCTACTGATAATATTCCTGAAGCCCATCCAGGGTCCATTTTAGTGAAAGCTTTGCCATGGACTAAATATGAAAGACAAGCATTTCAGTATTCCCTACTTGCCTGGCTGTGTTTTTCCAAAGTATTTTTTCAAAACAGTAAAAATTTTTTTTTTGTTTTTCCCCAGTGGCCAGTATTTCCTGAGCATAACACAACAAAATTCAGATACTCTACATCTGCTATTGGGAAAACAGCAAAATAAAAGTCAAGAGATCAACAATACTAACGTTAATAAAAAATAAACTCAGATTTATTTTATTTTTGGGGTGAAACAATGTACATATTCCCACTGCAGCAGTGTTTCTGGAGCAGTGATTCTCAAAGATGCTTCATCAGGCACTGCCAAATGGACCACATTTGTTTACAGAAGCGTACAACTTCTGTCATGCTTTCTATTAAAAACTAGATGGGAAAAGTGCAGGAAAATCTACAAGGAAGTTTTAGTGGTGACCCAGGTCAACCCAGTCAAGAATTTGGGAATAGCTATTTTAAATCTACTCACTCTGAACAAGCTGTACTTGTAAAACTGAAAGTAACAAAAAGTGAGAATCTTGAATGCAAAATGCTAACAGGGTAATAATATTCAAATCATCTGTGTGAGAGGCCTAATTGTTGGGTCCATTAGACACTGGATTTTAAAAGTACCCATCTCAAGATCAGAGATATGTACTTATGGAAAACCACTGTCCAAAACTCAATGTCCTAAAATAATTGTAGATGGTAGATACAATAAGGACGGTACTGCTACCCTCACAGTTTAACTTTTATAATTAAAAAACGGCATTAAATTTGGTGATATTCACCCTAAAGAGCGCATGACCAAAGTTGCATTTGTAGTAACAACTGATGAAGGATGCATTTTGTGTCTCCTGTGCCGACAGGTTCCACCTGGGCTGAGTTCCTTTGGGAACTCTAGGAGGGAACCCCAGACTTCAAGGAAGAATCCATAGAGACCTAAGGAACCACCCATTTGTCCAGACCTGCAAAAGATTCCTCGTATCCCCCACAGAGGCTGGCAACATTCACCAGGAAATCTTATGCAGGTGATGAGCCTGTCCCTGCTGCCCAAAAGAAATGTGCTGAGGGAGACACTGAAATCTGGGCTCTTGAAAGAACAGTTCTGCAGAGACAATGTTATTCTTAAGGTCCCTGAAGCTGACAGCAAGATAGATGCCAACCTGCTTCTAAAAGTGGCTTTGAGAAATCACTGGCTGCATGATTGCAACACTCAGGGACTGAATGAAGCACGGCCTTTTATGTGAAAGCTGAGCTCACCTTACTTGCTATGCTTTGAAAACTCATCTGGGAAAATATGACATCTCTCACCCATTAATAAAAAAAAATAACCATGCATCTGTTACCTTCCATCTCAAAAGTCTTCTACGAAAATCAGGTTTAAGAAATCATTATATTGCAAGCAGCCAGCAACGGTGAAAAAGACGCTGCAAAGGACTAAGGACAAGGTTAAAGTTGCCACAAACCCCTGCTGGTTTAAGCTTTTCTTACTAAAACCAAAGTTGAAGGAGCTGTTTCACTACCTTCCTGGACCTCAACTCCCATCCTACAGCAATTAGAAATGGCAAGGTGGGAAGGAAGGAAAGAAGGTGCCATACAAAATACTCAATTGCCCGTTTTTCTTGAAGGATTTGCTCTATATGGGCAACGTGTAAACACATGAAAGGAAAGGAGAAAAATCTCTCCACTAAGCAAAGAACAGTATGAAAAGCCATCAGCAGGCCTTAAAAGCAAGGAGATTCAGCTCCCCCTGAATCCGTTCTGAATAGACGAACACACGTTTCAGATTTTTTTGTTGCTGTCTTAAACAGGCCTCTTGTTGGCAGTATTTTAAGAAACCAGCTAATGAGACCTGAAGCCCAACAGATCTCCTACACAAGTACCTATGGCATCGATGTTAATATTTAACAAGGTCAGCATTATTATTATAGCAATTACAAAGAGAACCAACAGTGCTAAACATGTTATTTCAAAGTGTTACACTGATCATTTACCATGTTCTCCTTAACTTAAAAGGTCTGACTTTCACCACAGCACCACAGAACAAAGTGCAAGTCCATCGCCTCACATGTTTTTACCCCCAATTTGGAGTGCTGGGTGCAGCTCACAGAGGGAACAGACCTCGGACCATCTGTTGAGGCGCAGAACGGATTTAACAAGACAAGCGTGGGAGCTGAGCAAGTAAAATCTCAGTCATTCTAGCAATTACCCTACTTACTTTGCACTTCCCCTGATCAGCTGGCTGGTCTGTTCCCTAGAACAACCAGGGATTGTGGGGTTTCTTGCTGGCAGTTGCAGTTTTCCCCTGCAGCTCAAGCAAATTCATTCTCTATGGTACATTCCCCTGCTCTGTAGCCAGGCACACGTGCCAGGAATTCTGCTGGGGCTTCCCTGGAACTTTCCTCCCAGCCTTTTATTTTTTTTCTGGGAAGATCTAGTGAGCTTGATCTTTCACCTGACCCAGCAGAGCTTAGCTAAATTCATCCAGCCCACAGTTAGGGAAAAATACAGCAGCGTGACAGCCTCAGCAAGGAGTCATCAGTTGAGTATTCTCATTTCATGCTTTAAGAGACGTTAACACCTGTGTCACTTCTCCATTCCATACACAGGATTGTAGGATTTAACTCTGTGGAATTTGGTTATAGGGGTAAAATAGAAGTGAGAGATCTCTAAAGATGGGTTTAGAGCATGGGAGTTTATTGTGAAAGAGCATGGGTGTGAGAGACCTGCTGGGCTGCAAGACACAGCTCAAAGCAGGTCAGAGAAAGAGAGAGAAAGAGGCAAAAGGAGAGAGTAAAAAGAGATTTGCCATTTACAATTCAATAAATCATCTTCTCTGTTGAATATTCTAATTCTCTTTAACCAATCTGAAACAAGCTACAAACTCTACAATATTTGTATGCAACCTATAAGAATCATTACATTACCATATGGGGTTATATTTTAAACCTTAAAATAACTGCTTTTGGGAATCTCCTACCAGGCAGCTGGGTTTGTTCTGACCTTTGGACCTGCCTGGGCAGAGGGCATTGTTCTATCAAGAAGGGGGATTACCTTCAGCCAGCTCTACCATTGTTTCTTAGTTACTTTTCAACTCAAACCTTGTCCTCATCCCAATCTCAACTATACTTTCCATATTTTCAGCATCCCTTGCAAGGCAGTCATATCTATAAGGCTTTCCTATTTCATCTTCCCCAACACAGGATACCTCTGCACACCCTGAACAGCAGAGAGCTCTTGGCAAAGGCTCCCCACACTGATGAGACAGCAGGGCCACTGAATACAAATAAAGCACGCAGTCACTGGTGCAAACCCAAGATGGCAAGTACAGGATGTTAATAAAATTCTGTTCACATCTTTAGGTACGTTTTCTCTGGATATGAGATTCAAAACACAAGTGTTGTAAATTGAAGTCTCCTTCCTTTATCTGCTCCAAGTGTATCTCAGCTGAGGTTATGAGAAAAGTATATTAAAATGGAAAAAAAAGTCACTGCTTTCTTCAATATCAGAAATAGTGAATAATGTTTGCAAGATTAATTTGTAACTGCCACTCAGTGATATTCAGCTGTGTACAATTCAATTCCTCTATTGGAATCACAGGCTATAAAAATCCCTGTATTTAGAAGTAATTTCTGAAGGCCAAAATGGAAAGGGCATTTTTCAGTTTGGAAGATTAAGTGCTTTTCTGGTATTTTATTATCACTGTTACTAGCTTCTACAGAACAGAAATCAAAGATTTTATTTTTGTGCATATACATACATAAGAAGTCTACCATCCATAAGAACTCAAAGATTCTCAAATAGATCTTTACTTTTTCTATGCTTTTTTCCTCCACTAGCATCAAGCAGGATTTTATCCTGCAGTGAGAACTCCATAACTGATAAACCTAGATATTGGTAATCATCAGACTAGAGAGATAATTTCATTCATCCAGACATTTTAATCTTTATTGGTGGAGCTCTGGTTGTAGTAATTCACAAAAGATAATGACTGCAACTCAACTTTTGCTTTCCAGTAATTAAAATCTAGTCCTTTATATTACAAGTTCTCTTCTGTCTTGCTGATGTGAGAGTGGTTATTTTTAACTACAATAACTCAGGATAAAAAAATCAGGGTGATCTACTTTTTTTGGCAAGGGATCCATCAACTTTCCTTGCTGGCTATTTGCCACCATAATACTATTTCCAACATGTAACTTTTGCTTTCAGGAAGGCTTCAAGAGGAATAAAGCTTGCACCTCCACATTTTACAGCTGGAAATCCTCAATCCACTCTTACCTCTCTACTCCTGACAGTAGGGATGGGATGTAGACAGGGCCAGTTTGTGTAAAATCTGGAGACCTGAGAATTTACACCAGGGTAATGAGAAGAACTCCATATCTTCACAAACGATTTACACTTCACTAATTGCTAATTAACCAGGCAAAACCATAGGCACTCTAATTTCAAGCTTTAATACTCAGAAAACCATTTACTGAAAAGGTGTATCAAGGTTGTTCCTTGAAATCTAGCCAGAACTGGCAGAACTAGCAAAAGCTCACTCATTAAAGGGATTTTCAAGAAAAAAGCAAAAATAAGCCACAATTAGTCTGGAATAACCCACAAGTGCCTTTGAAATACTTGGGAGAGCTCATCTACTGGAAAGTAATGTAAGGGAGTTATGGGGTTCTGATGCTCACAAGTGTGTGGGAAGAAGAGGGTATCCTTGTCCATTCCATCAAACACTCTTTGAACAGGTAATGAAGGCTGAAGAAATGTGAAACTTTTACCTGCACAAATAAAGTTGTTTAGACAATGATCCAAGTTCATAATTAAGTGTTTCTCATTGTAATTTTCCTAGCAGTAGCACTGTTTCATATCAACAGTTCTACTATCTTACCTAATGAATTAATATATTTTCTTTGACACTTGTCAGTGAAAGATTTTCTCTGTACAATTTAGCATAATCCCATTTGTTTTTATTGCTAGAAGACAAAGAAAACCAGGAGTTTCTCCTCCAAAATGGCTGTTTCACAACAACTCATCACAGTCATCTTCCTTAAGCTGTGGCATCAGGATTACTCCTGCATAATAGAAAGAGCCAGTGCTGTAAGGAGAATACTATTTCCCTGCAGGAGTCAGAGAAGCAGCTGAACCAGTTTGTCAAGATAAAAGCTATGATAATTAGCAAGGACACTGCCATCTGAATCTGAACAAGATTCCTGGGACTGGAAGTGTGTTTAAGAGTCAGAAGCCTCATTAATCACTGTTATGTTTTCTTGTGTTAAGTTACCCAGGTCCCTGAGTCAGGAAACAGCTCTCTCCTTTGGGAAGAGAAGCCAAGGTGTTCTCTTTTAAGGCCCAGCTGCAGCTCCAGTAAAATGCCAGAAACACAGGAAGCCCTTAGATAATGAATAATTCAAGGAAGGGTGCAGTTACAGCACACGTGGTACAATCACCATTTTCTGCAGGATCATTTTCTAGCTGGAACCACAAATGCATATTTTTCACTGAGAGCTAAAATATTCAACATGCAATTTTTGTTTAGCATGTAAGGAAAGAAATTTGTTTACTTCTAGTACAGCAAGACTATCTTAATATGGAGGCAAAACCTTAATATTCAGATATGAGACATGTTTAATTGTCTTTGCTTGAATGATGAACATTTTGCTTGCTTGACACACCTGTCACAATTAAAAGATATATATAAAATAAACTTCACAGTACCCAGGTCCTAACATTGTCATTATCATGTTATCTGGGGCAACATTAGGGCAAGGATTTCATAAGCAGTCTGAACATTAGCAGTTATCAACAGAATAATTGCCAGACATAGAGAACTCTCTTGTAAATCATACAAAAGATGAGTCTTACCACAGTAATTTATTTCTTAAAAATCTAATTTATTGCACTTGTCTTAATGCACAAACAAAACCAAAAACCTAAATACAGAAATAGAAGTAAAAAAACCCATCCTAATTTTGTTGGAACTACCCTAAAAAGTAGTCTGTAAGAGCTCTTGACACCAAGTTAATATTAACGACCATAGCAAGGAGTAGTATTATACAGCAAATAAACAACTAGCAAGCTCAAACCATTACTAAGATGACTTTGAAAAATGTAATACAAAAGTTTCACTATTAAATAATGCCATTGTACTCGAGTGTCTGGTGCTTGAGGGCACAGAGAAGTTGTTCTTTCTCATGTCCCTTCTCCAGAGAGATTGACTCGGGAGTTGCCATAAGATACTTTTAGCTGAATTTCAGCTTCTTTTGAGGTCCTCAAGACACCAAGCTATGCTTGCATAAAACAGACTGGGTTACTTCACAAGCTGATTCCATTACCATCCACTTCCAGACAGGCTAAAAGAATCCCTCTGGGGTAATCTCTGTATAGAGATGAGATAGCAAAGAAGCAAACACATGATCTGTAAAACGGAAATAAATCTGTCCTTCCTGTAGGACTGAGATTCAACTGAGAATTGACAGCCAATACCACAAGTGCTGCTAAAAAAAAAAAAATGACCTAACTTGGTTCTCTCTCCATCAATTCACATTCTCACCTTGCACCGTGTTTGTTCCACGTTTAGTGCAGTACACGCATGAACTATTCTGAAAGAGAACAGAGGTTAAAAAGAAAACACATCCTTTTCCTATGTGTTAAGTTCTGAAAAGATAAACAATCCCCACTTTTCAACTCTTGGCCTTTCCTGAATCTGGCTCTTTTACAGTATTGGTTAGCAGCTGCTTAAAACATTCTGATGATTTATAAGCTTAGAACAAACACAAAATAACTCCTCCGCCTACATACTGAACTCAGGTTCTCTCATCTATAGTTCTATTGCTTAAAAAAGATGAGGTATCTTTCAAAGAAGATTTAGTATAAAGAAAAATAAACTGCAATGATTAACTTAGGTTATTTCCCAGTTCATCACATACTCCTGTTGCAACATCTGTTAAGTATAAGACACTTCAAAATTTAGCTAACATAGCTAAAAATCAGAATATTGTTAAGTGTTTTCTCACAATATCACAATTTTTAATGGGATACATAGGTAATTCTATCAATTACCATTTTATTCTTAATACATCTAAGTTTGGTACTCAAAACAATATGAGTCCAAATGTTAAAGCACTGGCTGGAGGCACAAATACAGCACAACAGGAATTATGAAAGCTGCCTTGTACATTCCTGCTTTGTTCTACAAAACCCAACAAGTGACCTCTTCTTATTCCAAACTGGACTCGCCCCCAAAACTCTGTCAGCTTCCTGATGTCTACAGAAATGGGCAAGAGTCCCCCTGATATCAGGTGTACTCCAAACTTCTACCTTGTGAATGAAGCCAAATTATGAATGAAATTTCTGGAAATGGAAGGTTAGTATAGCCTTGCAATTATTTATGTGGAAATGGATCAAACTAAGTTCATTCCAACAATACTGTGTAATCATGATGTTCTCAGATCTTACTAAGAAATACTTCACCATATTTTCTTCCATGCTGCAAGAAAAAACAATTCTATATATATGTACAAAAGTCAGGGAGTGATCCAGTCAGTATGGTATGGAGTTCCAAGTACAAGAAGAAATTGAGAAATGCTTAATGTTTCTGCTGTAGAGAAATATTTAATGCAACAGAATTCCTTCTCAAAATCAGTACATTAGTGTGCATGCTGTTGTGAAGTACTCACTTTCATTGCTAGCAAGGTTAACTTATATTTCCAAAGGAGCTTCTACAGTAGTACGGTATAACAATTGCAGTATGCCACACCTAAAGAGTCTCCCAAAAGATTATGTAACAAACATCAGAAATCACAGCTTGAGGGGGCTATTTAACAGGTCAGTTTTCCAATATAAAAGTGCTAATATCACAGGTCCAATATGAGTGGCTGTTAGATCCAATATTCTGTACATACATGACAGAAATTCTGTCCTCCTGGCTTTTCCACTGCTTCACGAGCTTGACAGACTTCATATCACTTCCCATTCATCTTCCAAATCATCAGGGTGAAGCAGAACAGAGGTGTCATTATTTTTCTGCAAACTATGGGAATGGCTAAAGGTCTTAGTGAGGCGCTGGAGCAGAGATCCTGAAGCACTGATAGCCCACAGTTCATCTAGAGGGGTCACTGCAAAGCAGAAATTATCCATCTTTTAATTACAGTAGCAGCTTCCAATGCTAAACATTGAATAAATAATATTTGGATCTGTTTTCCCAATTATACCCAGAGAAGGCTTTTACTAATGTGATAAAAACACCCTTGGTGAAACACAGTGTGCGCAGCTCTCCCTGCATATGGTCAGCTTGAGCACCATCAGGCAGAACTCAAAGCAGACATCACAATGTTTTGGACAGACTGTCATGCAGAACCAACTTGCCTGTTAAACGTGAGACATTCCCAGGAATCTTTTTCCAGTAGTCTCCTGCAGGATTCTTGTCAGTGACGCCGTACCGGCGAGCGACATCTCCATTGGGGCAGCGTGCCCACACTGTCCTGGTGCTCAGAGCCAGCTGGCAGGCCTGCAAACCTACAGGAGGAATAAGGGAATAATCAGCCTTCCTAGAAACTAAGTACATTTGCAGAAAGCACTCTGAGAGCAGACATCAAGATTATAATAGTTTTTATATATTCTTACATGAAGCACTGGTGAACAAAAAAAGCTTTTTAACTGCAGACTTGGTACTCCCTGCATGTACTGACCGTAAGGGTTATCCCAGCATGGATATAATTTGTTATATGGCCACAGTCACAAGCAACATCCAATTAGAGGACCTTCATAAATGTTTTTGGTGACTACCATATGGGAATAAGCCAACAATTACAATCTTAATTTGTCTAAAAATGGTTAATATTATAGACATTGTGGACTTTTGCATCAGCACTCCACAACTAAGTCCCATGAGTTAATGCAGTGACAAATCTTTAGAAAGCAGACAGCATTAATACAGTTATTTAGAAAGAAACAAATAAAATTTAGTTTTATTTAAAGGCAAGGCAAAAGTGTAATTATCTAATCCACAACATATCCAGCACACAGGATTTGTAGAAAGATGTGCAAAATACTGTAAGGTTTTTGTTACCCACATCTAGGTAGAAACCTCATGTGATATCAATTAAATACAATACCATAGAACACAAGTCTCCCTACTGCTTAGGAATTCTGCTTTAGTTTTAACTGAAAGGGAACTGTACCACTTACTAATTGAGTGGCAGCAGCCTGAAATAACACAACAGAAAATTATTTAAAAAAATCATGTTTCTCCCAGTTAACTACTCAGTGTTTTTAAGTAAAAACATGGTCCTCTTTAAAAGATAACCCTTATCAAACACTTGATTGCAACAAAAAATATTTTAAGCATTACTATCCAATTTAAAAGGGAACAAGAAAAATAAATTAACAAAAGAAAACCATCGAGAAAATGGCAGAAACAACGAGGAACTGATGCATTCACTTTTACCTGGTACATGTTCCCAGTCAGTGCCTACAGGCATTTCATCTGTAATTCCAACTCGTACGTGGACATTCCATTTGCTATCAATTGCCCACAACATCTGATCATTTGGACTTGAATGAATGCTGACCAAGTTGATTCCTACTGGCTATAAAAATTAAGCACAGTATTTAAACTTTGTACTATTGTATCTTTGTACTATTGTAGCACTTGTTTTTCACAGAAATACACAAGAGAAATATTTACCAGATACTAAAGACAGGGAAAAATTTAACTGATATTTTATGTGCTATTGTACAAAATTATCCATTTTTCAAGAAGTTAAGCCCTTTGTAAGTACAAAAGGAACATGAATGAATGTATCATTACTGATAATGATATTCATATTTAATGTTCAGCATTCAAGTCTAATAATGTTAGTATTTGCTTAACCACTGCTTGCTATTCCAATCAGATGCAGTTTCAGTTCCAAGTTGGAAGGGGGAACTCTTCCAATGAAATGAACAAAATGCAGTGTTTTCCTCTTTCCTTTCACAAAGTTTTCCTAACTTTAGTAAATGTGTATTTTGTTTCTAAGTATATTCTAAAGCAGTGTATTTCTACAATCCAAATGTCTCCTCTTTTCAATGAAATGATGATCTGCCTCCTTGCCTGTACTCCATTCTACAGGAATACAACCACAGAACTCGCTGCAGAGCACTGCAATACTGCAGCAGCCACACCTGCAGGAGAGGATCCACAACACTGCCCACTGGCAAACACAAGTGAAACAAACTTCCCATTCTGCTCCCGGCCATGTCCTTACTCCACCAGCTTCTACAGAGCTTTGCCTTAACTACTGTTCAAAAATCAGTGGTACTGACATTGCAACAATCGTGATTTTTTAGCAAAATACATCATCCAATCAGGTTGGATGATTGCAAATATCCTGCAAAACAAGTACATTGAATAAAACACGGATAGTAAAAAAAAAGGTTTTCTATACACCAGCCTAGTAAAGGCATTGCAGAAGACAGTATGATGTCTGAAATACATCATCTCCTCACAAAGCAGCACTGCATTGCCTGCTTTAGCCTCAGGGGCATAAGCTGAATTTCCAGAGTGCTAAATAGAACAGCAAGTAGCTCTCTTGATGTATAAACCCATGGATATAGAAGCATGATCTGCAAATATATATAAGCACACAACCCAGTCCCAGATGGGCCTTCTGTGTACATAACAGTTACCTGCTTTGGTTTTGCTTTTAAAATTCTGGTGCTGACTTGGGTCTGACCAAGTTACAACCAAGCCTGACTTGCATCACCAAATCAATCCTGTCTATTCAGGTTTCAAGGCCCTTGACTGATTATCATGTGTTTGCTCTCATTAGCTATTTGCCCTCTGTTGGAAGCTTGAGGCTGGTTGAGGCTTGATCAAGTATTTACCTGAGGTCACACTAAATTCACAAGTGGCTGCAGTTTGAACACTTAAAAGTAAAGCCACTAATTGTCTTGAAAAGCACTGATTACATAGAACACAGAGCTGCTTAGCTACTTTCAGACTGGTATTAAACTACTGTATTGGGAAAAAAAAACCCTCAACCAACCAAAAAACCCACCCCAACCCCAAAACAACAAACCACACCAAAAAACCTCCAATGATATCCGAAACAACTGAGCAACCCATCAAATGCCCAAACCACACTAAAAACAAAACACCCCAACCCACCCCCACAAGCTTCTCATTTGGACTTTATGCCCTTTTGCTGGAAGAGATCCTTACCCCTGGCCCAGTTTCCATTTCTCCTCTCTATTTTTTATTTGCTTCTTTCTGCAGCTACCTTGGCTCTCACTCCCCACTTGTCCCTGCTCACCTCCCCACACTGCTGTCCTGGGGCAGTGCCTCACTCCTGTGCAGCTCCCAGCTCCATCACATCCCTCTCCACATCTCTGCTCTTGCAGTCCCATTTTCACACAAGGGAGCTGGGCAGTTATCAGCTTGTGCAGGCTGAAGCACTGCATGAACAGGAGACCTTTGCCTTTCATCTTTATTTTTGTATTTTATTTTTTAAAATCCACTTATCTCCATCTTACCACATTCTTCTAAATAGCCACCTCTTTCCCAGATTTAGGACTGTCTGTCACCTTTCCCCCATGTCCTTCACACCACAAACTGACAGTGTGTCAGTCTATGCTCTGCAATGCTTCGTGTTCCAAGGAGGCTCTGTCCCAAACTATGCCTGACACCTTGGTGGGACTTTTGTTGCTGAACTGTTGGTATTTGTGCACCTTGCTCCCTACTCCCATACAGCAGGATCCCATGCCTCTCTTCTAGTGTCATTTGTCTAGAAGAAAATTCTCTGAGAAAGAGCTGGAGGAGTATTTCCATCCAAAAAGATTTATTAAATGCTTAAACCTGCTACCTAAGCCTGTACGTTATTACAGATTTACAGGTAGTGGAAGCTAAGAAAAGCAGAGAAAACACCCAAAAGGAAAGCCACGAAAGGAGTTGCATGAATCTCAGCTAAATTGCTCCTGATACCACTGCAGGCTCAAGGGTAATCAAAGCAATTACTTCTACCCTATTCTGCACCACCAACACATCTCAGAAACAAATGGCAATCATTCAAAGTAATGTGTTTAAAAGCTTGGCCAAATATTCTTCTAATTCTTTGCTTTTCTAAGTGAGCTCATTTCCTCCTTAATTTTCCCTACCTCTCTGGGTATTTCACTTCCAGCTTCTCTTCCTTCTTCAGGCTACTCAGCTCTTTCTGATAGCCTCACATCAATAAATCAATCCTCTTACTCATTCCTACTGCAAGGGATCCAGGCAATTCCTCTACCCCCAGCTTTCTGCTGTGGAACAGCCAGTAAAGGACACAATGACAGGACACAGCAGCTTCTGGCACAAACCAGGGACACACCACTGGAAACAAATACAGGCAATTCTTACAGCCAGTTGCAAAGGTCTGACTACTGGATTATTTTTTACCCAGAAAGCAGCCATCTACAACAAGAAGGTACTCTCATGGCTACCACAGTAAGGTGGTTAAAATTAATTTTAAATTTTCTTGACATAATGTACTATTTTCATGGAATAATCACGCTGATATTATCTCAGAGGTCTCCCATTTTCACTAAGTTTTAATTACCATAAGCATAATTTAAGTATTTTATAATTTATATAACTAGAAAATCTCTACAGCTGCACTTAAAGGTTAAATAGAGTTCTCTCACAGCACTAAAGAGAGATATCATTGCAAATTCATAAATCAGCTGATAACATTTCAGAGCCTGATAACCATGAAAATTAATAAATTATTTCAGCGTAGCTTTTACTCAGCTGATTTAAGTTCCAACAGCATCCATGAGATTTATATACCTTGACTATGAAACATGTCTAATTTGTAATTTACTGGAGAATCTAGAATTTCAAATAACCTTGCAGCAGACTCTCAGCCGTACTGCTCTGATGCACCAAACTCTGTTTATACATTTATCCACAATATAATCACCACTGTGAGAGATCAGCTTGTTATGGATCATTAACAGATCGAGTGCTATTTGATAAAAAATTGTGGAACATTGTTTTCCTGTTACTTGGGGTGCCAAAAAATTTCTAAACTCCAAAAATCTCACAAGTCTGACTGTTTTAGCCAGTCACATCTGAATGCAGATTTCCCATCCTCTGGTCTTGTGTCTTGGCTACAAACACCCCAGTCACCCTCTGTCCTTTGACTCGAAGAATTTCCCACCACAACCATGGACTGTAACACTATCAACTATGTCCTTTTTATCATTAATGCAATATCCTAAGAGCTGTGGATGTATTTGTTGTCTGCTACAAATAAAATCAATGAATAACAGCTTGCCACATGTCTGTTGAGAAATAGTGTTGATAAAATGAAATAAACTTGAAGGAATTACATAACTAGCAAACTGTTAAATGACATCAAGAAACAATGTCTATGCTAAACATATTTAAGTCATCAAGCTGTCCATTAGCTTTAGAGTTCTGTGCAAGTTACTTCCTTTCTTTCTGCAAACCACAGAGAAGTGAGTTTCAACATAAGAATTTAATTTAAACAATAGTATCAAACAAAATCCAAAGTAAAACCTAACATATTCCCCCACCCTGCTCTTATCTACATTCTACTCTAAAGTTTTGTCTTATTGGTCACAGCTGAAGCCAAATGGTTAAAGTTCCTTGTCAAGGAAGAAAGGACAAACACACGCACACAAAAAAGGCACCAGAACATTTTCCACGTCACTTTTCAGAAGCACAGGGTCCATGTACCAGCAAACCTCCACTATCTCTGTTCTGCTGCAAATATCCAGGATAAGGAAGACTAAACATAACATTATCAGTCTGTCCAGGCCCAATCCCTTTTGTAACAGGTTGGAGGCTACATTCAGCACAAATGTTCTCCTTGCCTTCGGAAGACAAATCAGAAACACCTTCAGCTGGTCCAGGCCAGTCTGTAAGAAGGTCACATCAGATATAGTTCTCACACTGGAGCATAATGAGAGTATCAGACTAATCTGACTATTTTCATGACTAACAGCATCCACACCCTCCTCATGATATAACAAACAAAGAATGCAACTCAGAGAGACCCTCCCCAAATACAGGCCTATTTACATATTATTTTCTGAGGTCCATTTAAATGATGGTTACAAAGCCCTGTCAGCATCAGCTTGCTAAATTAAGTGCAGCTTTTTTCTCTGCAGAGTTCAAGGCAATATATGGGAGCAGGAAAGATGACTCTTTGGTCTTCCTCGATGGCCCGTGTTCTTCAGTAAAGCTGGCATTAAATTGTCAGAAAAACATAATTATTTATTGTCTGTAAAACTGGAGCAGTATTTTCCTCAGAAGCCTTAGAACAACAACATGACCCTTTGCCTCACTTTCTGCGTTTAGTGAATAAAGGAACAAAGGCCTTAATTGGGTTTTCCAGCCAAGGAGATATCTACTGTGCTGTCTGTGACTAACACAATCTGTATGACAAAGCAAAGACAAGGAGTAAATTCCTTGACCTCTCCCTCTGTTAGCTCTAAATTTTTTATTCCAATGTTTTTTCTTGCAGAAACATAGGAAAGACAACAACATATGGTATCAAATCATAGAAAAGACCAAACCAAACCCATGCAAATACTCAACAGAACCAAAAAATACTTAAAAAATATTTAGTACAACTGTTCCTTAGAAGCAATTAAAAAAGTAAATAATTTAAATTTAATGTAACTTCTTTAGAGACTGTACAAACTCCAGGCCTATTCAGGTTTGCCCAACTGTCTTCTGGTTACGCTGTTTTATAACTAAGATTATAAACCATAGTGTAGGAGATAAGCTCCCTGTAATTACTACTACAGGTATTTTTGATCACATACTGAAGAACTGAACTTAGGAGAGTGATAATTAATTTTTTACAGAAATGTGCATTCAGTAAACACCAAGTGCAAATTCCCACAAAACAGAACGTACTTTAACACCAGGTAATAAAAACCTTGTATAAGCAAAGCTCTGAGTTACCAAGGTTTTTATTTTTTTATAAA
Source organism: Petroica traversi (assembly GCA_025920805.1). Classification (NCBI taxonomy): domain Eukaryota; kingdom Metazoa; phylum Chordata; class Aves; order Passeriformes; family Petroicidae; genus Petroica; species Petroica traversi. The sequence goes on from JAHLSL010000007.1 coordinate 8,052,479, forward strand.
CACACTTCTAACAAGCATCAGCAAAACACCCTCTCATGCAGCCTATGTCTACAAAGTGCACCTCTTTACTTTTTGAAACTTAAATACCAAGGAGAGAAAGGATTTTTTTGGGGTTCAATTGTGATCAAAAAGACAAAATTTTAGAGTAGTATGACGGGGGAGATAGCAGAGGAAACCACCTTCAGGCAAGAAAGACACACAGCCCAGCCCTGGGAAGACAAGTGATTGCTGGGCTGGTGTGCAAAGAAAGGTGGTTGACACCTTGTCTGCTCACAGCATCATCACAAAACAGGGAGACAGTAACACATTATACAATATATAAGGCCCTCAAGCTCAAAGGGTCTGATGTGCCCAGGGTATCTCCTTACTCTGGTAACCTTGGCTCGTAACTGCTAAACCATGATGATCATCCTCTACTCCTAATTTTTATACCATGGTGCTTTTATTTTTGAATAGAGTAACTCTGAAAAACTCTCAAAACTTAATGATAGTTGTAGTTACTTTGTTTGCCCAGCTGAATGTTAAATATTTTCTTCATCTCTCTAAAAATAATTAAATATCTAATTCCACATTAACTAACCAAAATATGGGAATACTGGAGGAGCTGCAGTTATGAGGAGATTCCAAGCAATGACCAAACTGAAGTATGAAAACCGGAGGTTCTCTTTCTACAATTCTTGTCAAAAAGCAAATACTCCACCTTGAGATCATATTTTAGAAGGACATGGGAGGATTGCCTACTGAATTTTGTGGGTGTACCCCATTTTGAGCACTTTCTGTGATCTGAAGCTTCTGGTGCTGATAACAATTTGCTATCTCCCATGACAGGCCCCAGGCACACTCTTCTGAACACAGTGATAGCAATGCCTTAAAACAAGTATCAGAAGGCTAAAACTCCAAAGCAGCAAAATACAGTGAAATACAGTGACAGCAGTTTTCTTAACTTGCAACGAGGAGGAAGATAATAAGCACTACTCTCAGCAATGGAATCAGCGTGAGGCAACTTCAGAACAAGTGCTGAAATTGCATTTTTTCAGCCTCTAAAAGCACCTTTTATGTAACTTACAATTACTTAAGACAGGCATGTCTTGAAGAATAGCACAGACTTGAACTTAAACATTATGGCACTCTAAATCAGCTAAATAAAAGACACAGCTGCAGAAGCTTTGATCTCCTACACTTATTTGCAACCCACCTTGAGACAGCTGCTCTTACTACTCCAAACAGGTTTTCTCTACATCATCTTGAAAAGTGCAGTCCTCCAGGAAAATCTTTTCCCTATTAATGTCTTCAGAGGCCTCACATAAGTGAAGATATATAGAACAACAGACTAGTTAGTCTGGTCTACTGAGAACCAGGCCTAATGAGTGTATTACTTCTCCAACCTAAGCAGACTTTGGTTAATAAAAGATACTTCCTCTGAATCTCATCTTAGCTCCAAGGCAGAACTCATGGTAACTCAGATGTCTGTGCCGTGGCTGAGTAATGCAAGCTGCTCTGTGCTAGAGAAGACCATCAGACTTGGAAAGAACAGGCATGTGGATATTGCATTGGAAAGAACAGAGGATGTTCCAGCTGTTCCTTCCATGACTAGGATGTTCAAAAGTAGCATAAATGATTCAGAAGTAAAAGTTATAAAGCATTTTCAACAGAAAAAATTCCTTTCCCGATAAACATTCCATCCTTGAAGATCATTTCAAACAAACCCTTCCTACATTTCAGCTTAATGGCAAAATCTGATCTGGAGGACTGCTCACCACTTCCTCCTCTAAGAACTACTTAATGCAGAACTGGCCTTGATATTAACAGAAATCTCACTGAGAAATGCAAAAACAAGGCAGACACAGAAGAAGAAAGTCCCCAGATCCACCTTAAGTGTTCTGTAAGGTAAGCAGAATTTTATTTAAATAAAGGAAATGAAACAAAGATGATGACAACTGTTCTAAGAAGTGAACCCTCATCTGTAAGGCACAACCAACTTCCTTACCTTTTCTTGATACGTGTTCAATGTAAGGTATTGAAAAGAAGTTAAATCTACCCTGTACTGATTTTTCAGAATTACAGATAATTTGCCTAAATTCTAAATGTGTTTTTAAACTACATTTGCTTCATAGTTTTAATAATTTTTGAATGACTGTGAAAGCATGAACAATTTATTTACCTTTTTGGAAGTCTGTGTGCAAGAAAAAAATAGCTCCTCCTACATGAGTAAGAATTTCTACTCCCTATGAGAATTTCTCATACCTGTGATACCAAGTGTAAAGTATAGAGAGACAGTTACCAGGCTGTTTATGGGAAGAGCAGTAAATCAGAAGTTTCTCTAAGCTGAAATGCACAAGCTGCAGGTGACAATTTTATGGCAAACTAAGCAGTGCTCATCTGCTCAGACCCTGGGAACTACAAATGATTAACTAAAGCTTTATGCAGAAACCAAACTTTTCCTTCAACAATAAATCCCTTGTACCCTGCAGTTCAGACAAGCTATGGGGATATAACAGACCTCTGGACTTAGTAACATCACCTTTTCAATTCTATTACCTATGAAATTTGGTTTCAAATGAGCAAAGAGCAGCAATTAAAGAAGTGACCATAAAATGTCTCCATCTAATTTTAGGGTAAGACTGATTATTTACAATGAGTAGATGATTAGTCATTTATTACAAATAATTGTTCTGTTTTCTTTAATTTTGTCAGATAAAGTTATTTATCTGATGCCTTAAATGTAAATCTGAGAAGGTGGCTCTTAAGGCCAGTTTTTAAATTGTGGAAAGAGTTTCTCAAGAACGGATTTTGTCTCAGTGTCTTTTTCAGAAGGTACCAGAAGTCAAAGCTGAAATATTCAAGGAATTATTTTCAAACAGTTCAACTTGGGGGGACCTTTGAAAGCAATTTAAAGACTTTTCCCTTTTGATCAAGTTGTACTTTTTAATAATCTAAATTAATCTTACAGTCTATACTAATTTCCTATTTTGTTTTTAGTTATTGTTCCTTTATGCCAGAAATCTGAAATGCATTAAGTCATAATAAAGATATACACATATAAAAAGATACTCTATATTATCTATATAAATAATATTAATATTTCCTGTTATTTTCTTTAATTACATTTTTATATATGTAAAAATATATATGTCTATTTTGAGACATGCTACAGCAGATGATAGTTTTATCCTGCCCGTTAACAACAGAATGGGAAAACATTTTCTAATTCCTGGTCTAAAGTAATTTCATCAAAGCATTTTGATCAGTTTTGTCAATGTCCTTGAAACAGCTCCAAAAAGCTGCTTAACTACATAATTATTTTACTTCTAAGACTGCAGAACCACATTGATGAATCACAGAAAACATCTATATATAAACTACTACTGCCCAAGATACTCTAATGATGTTATCAACCACTTCTGAAGTACTGGATAAAATAAAAAAGAAAGAGGGCAGAGAACATATAATGTTATTCTTCATCTCAAGAGATGCTTCAGTAAAGAGGTACAGAGGGAAGAGTAACAAATGAGAATGTGTTTAGTCATGATTTAAGAAAAAATACAGCATCACAGAGCCAAAGACTGCACTTAAATTATATTCACTCATTTTAGCATGAGCAAAACCTCATCAAAACTGCAGTCTCTGACTACCTTTGTGAAGTTGTGCAAAGATGGATGCTGTGCAACTGCAGCAGTTCTTTAAGGAGAAGTGACCCCATAAAAGCAGAGTCTGCAGCTGCTCACAAGCTGCTCCTGAGTCATGAGATCTGGGATAGGCAAGTCATGTTGGCTCTGACATTTACTAGGGAATGAAATATCCATAGTTGGTTTTAAATTACGTTATTTGAGAATGCTCCTGTACTTAAAGCAAGTGAAAAGCAATTTTGATTTCCTTCTTCAAACAGAAAATGGCTGAATCATTCACAAGTACTTCTCAAAGTATTTCTGTTGCTCTGAACACAAGAGCAAAGCAGCATGAACTGTGTCAAAGTCAATTAAGGGACAGATAACAGTAAGGTGTTCCTAATAAGCCAATATTGTTAACTGATAGTTCACTCTTCAGACATCATGTTATATTTGTTTTCCAAATACTAACTTAGTATTTGGAAAAGCTTTTAAAGTTCACATATTATCTTATTTTGCATTAAGCCTCTGTAAAAGTATGAATGGCTGCTCCTTTAATGACTTGTTTTAACATACTGGAATTGTCTCAAAACAAGCATGTAACCCATGAGGTTTCATCTTCTCAGCAAGCAATGTTTGAATTCTTGCCCTTTCATATTGACGCATTAAATTTGCCATGTCAGGAGTTGGCAAGATAACAGGAAAGGGAATGACTGCTCTGGGTATCAGAAGGTTATAATTTTTGGAAGGCAACATCATCCAGCTTTGTTGATAAGATAATGGGAAATATTTTGATTTTCAACCTTGTTACTTTCTACGTAAGGAAGTCACTGCCAAATCATGAGCCACAGCAAATCCCAGTTCTTGTGAACACCTTTGTATTGAGTAGTTTAATTTCCTTCAGTGGAGGAGTAGAGAATCACTTAATACAGAGAAAATAGTATCAGAATAGAGAATCAGCTTTTTGGGCTATTTTCCTGGATAGACCTTTGGTAAGAAAACATTACACAAGTTTAATTCTCTGTCTTGTGGGAAACTGTTTAAATGGAATGTTTCTCCCTCTTTTGTTTAAAAATGCTCATCTTCACTGACACCTTCAGTCTCCTCTACCTGCTGCCCTACCCCACTGTTAGCAGGGACAAGGTGTTATAGAGATAACATTAGAAAGACCCACTTTCAGCACACCAAGAACAAGTCCTGTAACCACTTCCTTTCTGCAAGTGGTTTTGGCACCTATTTATCAGTCTGCCCTGCTATTCTACAAAACAAGGTACCATTTCTCCAGAACCACATTCCCAGTAGAGAATTAGTCATCTAACCAGTGCTGTGCTAATTGATGGGAAGCATATCTGCAGTTTTCACTTCCCTGTTCCCCTGCCCTTCTTTGCTGTTACACCCCGAGATACACAGACCCAACAACTGGCTGATGAGAGATAAGCAGAACTAAAACCAAATTATGTAAAAACAAATAAATGATTGCAACTCCACTGCCACAGATTTACTTCTATTTCTTAACATATACTTTTGAAAGTACCACACATTTCAAAATCTTTAAGAGAAATGCTGAAACATCACAAAATCAAGTCAATCAAGTATGCAAACACATCAGTGTTACTGTGCTAGACCAGCAGACAGTTCAGTTCAAGCGATTTCGTGCCAAGGAGTAAAGAATGAAATCAGTAGTCAGAGGTCAGCTTCATTACAGTAGTCCCAACCCACAACAGAAATTATTCCCATTTCAAAGATTAACTTGCAAAGTATTAGAGCAGCAATGAAAGCAAGCACTGTGGTTTAAGGAGAGATTAGAAAAGAAAACAACCAAAAAGTAAACAACAAATAGACACTGGAGAAATGGATTTTGTCAGTTTTCTGTAATTTCCAAACATGCTTCCAGGTTACTTTGGGAGGCTTCTTTCAACTCTGATCCTCCCAGCTGGCAGGTGAAAGGATATAATATTTGCCCATTCTGGGAACAATGGGAAAGAGCTGCATTTCTACTGCATCACAAGGAGAGTCCCTGAATTCAGGCTCAGCATCCTAGCAAGGATCCCAGGCTCACAAAGGTGAGGATAACGGAAGAGAGAGGCAGACACTTCAGCATCATCCCACCTGAGCAGAGCCTTCCCACACCCTCTGCTCTGTGCTGTTTGCCATCCAGTCTCTTGCTTAGCACACAGGAGATACTCAGGGCATAGCTCAGTGCTACACTCTACTACAAAACCCATCTCTGCTGTTTTCCATGAATTCTAAAATTACTGTTTCATTGTTTAGCATAGAGCTAAACCACCAGGTTACAAAGAATTGTAATCAACATTTTACCTGTATAGGTGGCTCAATCATTATCCACGCAGGAAGCATCAAACTTGGGTTTAGAGGTTGAGTTCCTACTCGGAAATAAATGCCACCATTGGAGTCACAGGCCCAAACATGCTGATTTCCACAGGTCAAGCTGATCAGCTTTACACCACCTAATAACAAAGAGAGTATTAGCAACCTGGCATTTTCCTTTCAAACTCAGCTAATAATCAGAACTTGTATTTAGACTTCATTGTATTAAACAAGCTTTAAACACAGTCACATAAAAATGATTAGAAGTTAATACAACTTGTGAGAGAAAAAAAAAAATCGCTGGATACAATGAACAAAACCAACAGGTAATGCACATGTGAGAAATTTCACCTCTAAATCTAAAAATAAATGTTTTAGTCATAGAAGACTGCAATTTCTAAAGCAAATTTCTATTAAAGTAACCAAATTCAAGCAGGGAACCATTCTATGACAAACATTATCAGTGCCTAGACAAACTTTCACATGACCTAACATGAACTTTTCTCTGTAGCTGGCTATGCTTGGAGACTTTTAAAGGTGTTGATCTGCTAATACAGGCAGTGAAGAACATTCCTAACGCTGCCAGCGTTTCAAAAATATGAGAGCATATGGGTTATGCATTTCAGTGTTAACATACCAGTGTCACATCTGTAAATAAAGGAACTGATTTTCAAATGGATTTATATTCACCACTGTACACATTTATTACACCAATCTCAAATGTGCAGCAGTATTTTAACCCTGTTAAAATGGTCAGCACCATGAAAACAAAGCTGTTGAGCAAGTGTTTGCAATTTTAGCGTGGTTTGTGTTTGGGTTTAGTCCAGATTCATGCAAAGACAGCAGAGATGCATACCTGGTATTTTAGACTAAAAAGAACAGCTAATTAGCTGTCTACTGAAACTCTTGCTCTTTCACAGTCGTGTTGAAGCAGCCTTATGATGTAATGCATCTAACATTTGATTTCCTTTTTTCACTCCATGTCAGACAATACAAAGCTAAGCAATGGAAAACAAGTTCTAAAGAAAGTGGGATCCAGGCAGTACAGATCCACTACAGAAGGAATGCTCTGGTCAGACTCCAAACTAAAGACTCTAAAAATAGGTCTTGCTGGATAATTAAACATGCCAGTGCTGCTTGGGATACCCCATTCTTGGTAACAGTTCTGTCTTCAGGGATGAGAAATTTGGCAACAAATCCTTGTAAAGTGCATCAGACACAGCATTCCTTAAAGAGAGGCATGGAATTTTATCCCACAGAGTGCAAGTTCAAAGTATTTATTTCTGCAGAAGGCAATATTTCCAATTGTTAGGGTTTGTTGGGGAAAAGAACTGGAAACAACAGGACAACACAGCTGTACCTTTTAATTATCTGTAATAGTGAGCAGATCTCGTTAACCAAAATTATTTAACCTTCTGAATCACAGGAACAGAAATCAACCTATCTCATACCAAAATTTCCTTCAACCATACAGCTTCATATAAAAACCAAAATGACAAACAAAAACTTCTACTACTTGGGATGAGAACATCTACAGCAACTTCCTTTTGTAGACAGACACTTGAGCCTTGACTTTTGATCTGAAAAGCCAAGTTCTTACTTAAACCTTCATTATTCCTTCTAATGAAGGATGACTCGAAGCCATGGCTTTGTCACATGATACCTCAGCTGTCGAAGTGCTCTGATCCAGACAAGCACCAGGCACTCCAACATGGAATCACATTTCACCTGCTCTGCATACCTGATATTATTTACGTCTACAGTACAATTTGATATTCAAAAACACAGCCCTTATGTAAATGTTTTGGGGTTTCTCCCTCCTCCCACTCGCTGTTCATGTCTTAGGAGAAGGTCATGCTAACCACATTCACCTACTGTTTTAGAGCAAGTAGCATGAACCAGCAGCATTGTTTATTGTTAAAACTTAGAGGTCATTCTACTGTGTTTAGAAACCTTGATAGTGATAGTGGAACTCTAATCAAAATAATCTACTGGGTGCTACTCCCAGTACATTATGTAAATGGCAAGATACTACCAACATAATAAGAATATTTCAACCTTAATGCTGGCAAACTCCAACACTTCCATACAGAATTCTGAACTGCATTTTACAGAAAGTTGCTCCCACCTCCCGCCTGACCTCCACAGTTACAGTCCTGATGTTTCTGGAGTAAACTTAAACACACACTTGAACAGTAACAATAGTTCTTCAATTTCTTCAGCCCCATTAGAACAAATAAAGGCTCTTGTATTATAGCCATGGACATTCATTTTTAAGCAGTTATGTACCACATGCAATTAAATGGAGGAAAAATGTCTAAAACATTTTCACATTTCAGTGCTAACCCACAGTGACGAGTACAATGATATGTCTGAGTATTTCCTGACCCTAAATCTCTTCTATGCCACCACCACGTACCACAGAGCCGACAGGAACAGCTGAATGTAAAGGGTGAATTTCTGAAATGCTGAAGTTCACAGGCCAGGTATTACAATCAGCTAACATCAATTACACCGATTTCTTGTAGGAATTCTTTAGAAATTTTCAGACAACAGCCAGAAGCTACTTATTTTTTTCAGTTAAACAGTCACTGTCTAAACTGTTGGAAAGCAGTGGTTCATGAGAAGAGTTTCAAACCACACTAAGGAACATGAGATGGAGAGTGGCCAAATCTATCCTGTAGGTCAGTAAGAGGCATCACCCAGTGTTTAAACTATGGTATGATGAGTGATTTGGAACTAATTTGTAAGGTCTGAAAAATAACTGGTGTGCAGTTGACAAACAAGTTAATTTAAAAAGACATGCTTTAGAATTTTTCCAAGAAGTATTATGAAGTATAAACTAAAATTGTACTTGAGGCTTAAATTCTGCCAGCTGTGTCTGCCTTTTCCTTAAACCTGAAGTTAAAATTGCTTGTCTGTTCTCAGCCCAGTCATGAACATTGCCAACAAAAATGGAAAAACTGCAAAACAGTTGAATTATTTTTTAAATGGCAAGAAAATGGTGCATAATCCCAATTTCCTTTATCTTCACCTGAAACAGGAATGCAGATTAGCAGGAAGGTAAGAATGTTCTAACAGTCAGACTATTAAAGAAATAAATCTGATTGGAATATCACTCATGAGGTTGGCAAATAACCCCATTACCCCAAAGCCAAACTCCAAACTGGGATTACATTTCAATGACCAAATCATGGTCAACCACCTAAGCAAATGAAAAGACCAGTTAACCAGCATCCCATTCTAAGCATTATAGTGAATTACTACATCACTATAAACCTGAACATGAGTGTTATCAGCTGCATCACTCATGAACAATGCAACTCTGGAACATAATTTTTCCTTGGCATGAAGCTTTGATGACTCTGCTAAAAATGTGTTTAACCATAAAATTGAGACCTTTGTGCCCTAGACCAGGCAATTATGGCTGCACTGAGGTACAAGAGCCAGCCTAGTTAAAGCTGCTGGAGCCCCTGAACAGCACCATGTCAGGCAGAGCCATATCACACTGACCAGCTGCAAGATGCACTGAACACACACGAAGCATCTTGCAAACAGGAAACTTCTTGTCTCCAGGAAAATGGTAAACAGGACACTCTTTGAAAGCCACATCTGTTCCTGATGTTTTACAATAATCTGCCAACAGGTACTATTTAATCCAGTAAATTTTACATTCTGCATCAGTAAACTGAAAGATTGGAAAAGATGGTATGCTAAGAGATAGTCTACTCAATAAAAATGTCAAACCTAGTTGGGAGAGATCCAGTTTTGTCCAATGCATCCCTGTTGGGCAGCTGGAGGAAAGTGTTCTGATAAATATCTGCCCAAGACTGTCCAAGCCCCAAATGGCATCCTGGCAGGCAGAGTAGTGCACCATTTCAGCCTCGGGTGGCAGCTGCACCGTAGAAGGACGAAAATGAGGATTCTGATCACTGACACAAAACAGATCCTTGTTGCTTTGGCACAGCCACAAAAAGCTTCCTATGGAAAGGACACTTCTGTTATTAAAATAATTCCTAATCCACTCTGAGAAAGCTTACACATCTTACTTTTTCTGAAAAAAATGATCAGTACATTTGAAGGCAAAACTAAAGCTTCTTGGCTATGCTCATAGGGTAAGGCTTTGAAGTACAAATACATACCCTAAGCCCTTATTTAGGCACTTAAATACTCCCTTTCTCAAATAAAGGAAGCAGTAAGTGATCTCATTTGAAGAGATGTTTCATTTCAAGAAACTAATAGAGAGAAGGCACACGTAACAGTGCACTATCACCTCTTTTATTCTTTTGCTCTTTTATATACCTGATAATTGCCTTTGAAAAGCAGCATTCTTTTTCAGCTCTAAACCATATTTTTGCCACTAAAGCCAGTGTACTTAGATAATGCAATTGCTAACTATTGTAAGCATCAGTTCAATTCCCTGACAGGGTCTCACTTTTACCAATAATGGGCAATTTTGCTGCAGTAACTGCACTGACAGAAGCACTTGGTTAGCATAGGCATTTCAGCAAAGCAGGCTCTGAAACTTCCAATTACAAATTCTGGCAATTCATGCTTTGGCAGTTTAGGAAGTTGATGCTCCTGAAGACCACCCATTTCTCTGCTGGATATCACTCCACACCAAAGGTAAGAGTGAATAATACATTATTTTAATCTCTTTAATTACAGACATATTTCCATCCTACTTCAGCTACTTTAGATCCCTGCAAACAGAAAATACAATCAAAATCTGAAGTAATTCAGGATATTTAATTACCTACACCATCAATTCCACTCTGTTTAAAAATCAGATGTTATATGCCTGCACTGTGGATTTACCAACCTTCTTTAGATGAAGCTGGGGAAGCCAACACAAAAATCCATTTTGTGGCAGAAGCAGTACCACGAGGCACAATATTATTCCAATAGGTGCCTTGAAAGAAAGAATGAGTGGTATTTAATAGGAAATTTAGTTTTCTGTTAAAATTTGTTATTTAAAAGAAATTCTATTGCAATCAATTATTAAATATATTTTAGACAAGATTTTCCACGAAAATCTTTCAAGAAACTGTTGGGGGGAAGGGGGAACTTCCTCCTGACACCTAAGTAAACACATAGAGAACATTGGGAATGCAAAAATGGATAAAGAAGAATATTAATGGTCTTCAACAGGGGACCAATTCAGTAATGAGGTTAAACAACATCCTATATATATTGTTAATGTTTATCTAAGCAAAGAAATGTACCAAATCAGAATTCTATTATGAGAACTGTAGCATGAAAAGTACAGTAATCCCTCTATTAGCACTGTAAAATCATAACATTAATGGTTTTGCATGGTAACAGCAAATGTGAGCCAGACTCCACTGTGCAAGGCAAAATAGGTTCAACAGCTTAAGATTGCCTTCTTATTCCAGAAAAAAGACACATTTAGGTGTTAAAGCAGTAACTTGTGCACAGTTCACTGGTTGACAATGACCTTTCCATGAATAACATTTCCCTTTAAATGAGAAAGTATTTAATATCAAATGCTAATGAATCATTTAATTTAATTTTTAAACATGTTGAAGCTGCCCTGACTTGCCATGGGTAATTTCTGTGGCGACAGAGCTGTGGTTAGTTATTTCCTTCTATTTAATTTTCTTAGCTTAAAAAAAATTAAGATGCAAAAGCACACCAACCTATTAAGTTTCCCTTTGCTACATGGAATTCATTTTTGCCTGAAGAGATCCAGACTCCACTGCCATTAACTCCAAGAAGGCTGGGCTGACACTGAAGCTGCTGTGACCAAAATGCCATCCGAAGCTTGTCAGCCACCTTCTCCACAGGTGCCTGAGCTGCTGTTGCCACTGTGTGAGTTGCCTGGATTATGGTCTGGAACAGGCTGCACTGGTCAAACACTACATAATCAGTGATGCTTACCTGGGGGAGGAAAAAAAGGGCTCTTGATAATCAGCTAAGATGTGGGGCAAACAGCACAGTCTCAAACTGGGACATATTCAGAACTTTTTTAGAAATACTTAAAGTGTAGGAAGGGAAAAATAAAATTTGTACATTTTGAGCAACTGTCTTGCTAATATGCCACAACCAGTATTAAATGCCAGCCTACAACACCCTTCCCAACAATCCATTTAGAAATCTGCATTTTAAGAGAGCCCTATGTTTTAGGATGTCTCCCTCTAAAAACATGTTGAACTCTGCAAAGTAAAACTAATTCACTAAAAGGTGAATTTTCAATTTCCCAAAGGAAGAGAGAAACTTGCACGGTGTAGCAATTCAAACCACGTGACAAAAACTTGCAATACTCCTTTGCAACCACCTCATGGACATTTTAATTCACAGTGCAGAAGTAGGTCTAAATAAGCAATTGCCCAAGTTCTGTCATGGACAACTAGGTTGGCAACACTCTGGGATACTCCTAGAATGGAAGGAAATACCTAAGAGCACAAGAAGAGCAGCAGTTTTCCAATAACCTCAAAGCCAAGCTAGCTATAATGCCCACATGTATAAAAGGGTTTATACATGCACACAGACCAAAATTCTTGTAACTGAAGTAGGGATGTAGACAAAACAAATTTTCTGTAAAACTGTTTACGTACTCCCTTCTTCCCCACCCCTGTCTCTGGAGAAAACAAGAAAATCTGGAGAAACCAGAGTCAGGAATTCCAAATCAATACCAGACAGTACTTCCAGTAACAGAGTTGGTTTTACCCACGTGAACTGTGGCTGAAGCAAACAGCTCCACACAGCTCAAAGAAGCCTCAACTGAATGGAAAAATGTGAAACACATTCTTTTGCACAGTGACTTATTCTTTATTTTCTCTAGCTAAGGAAAAGGGTGGACCCTGGAAGACTAGAGAAGAGGCTCAGTTCAGCAGCCAGACTTGATGCTCTGCTTCAGCAGCATGTTCTGTGACCTGGCAGAGCATTTCTTGTGTTCCTGAAAGCTTCTGCAATGCTGCTCTGGATGACCATGGGATGGTTTTTCCTCCCCTCTTTAAAGCAGACCCGAAAAGGGACTCCAGCCATAGTCACACTGAAGTTTTAATATACTGAATAAAGAGTGCTACAAAATATCAAGCAATTAATTGAATATATTCTTAGAATCTTGTAGGGAAAAAGCCAGAAATAACAAACCCAAGGTAAAAGACTAAACTGAAAGCAAAATAAAAAAATGCCTACTTGCCACCAATGGTTATCATCTCCTTGTGGTTTCTTTGAAACTATACCAGTCCTGAACCAGAGATTGCCATGGATATCCAGGGCCCATAATGTCTGCTGATCTCCAAGGGTTATGCACACTGGTTCCAAAGCCTGCATTTCACTGGAAATGCAAAAAAGTAAAAATGTTAAAAACCTTAATTCAAATTTATGTTAATGGTATTTTAAGGAAGCTATTACAATGCTTACAGTTTAACATGGTTGCCCTCAGTGGGGCCAAGCTTAAAAACACATTTGATACCAAATTTTCACAGTTATCCAGTATTTTATTTGTTTAAGTAAAAAATATTCGACAACAACAACAACAGAAAACTCATGAGTCCTTCAAAGATCACTCAAGATTTGAAACCTGGATACATAAAATAAAACTAACCAAGTATTTTGTTCAGTAAATAAGCAATCAAGAGCTGTGTTCTTTAAGTTTTTGATAAAACAGCTTCATAAATGTATCTCCTCCAACTTCCTTGACCTATTCTGAGAACAATACCTGCAGTTCAGGGACCACAAAAAGAAAACTCAACTCTGTGACAAAGATAAATGCTGAATTTAGGACTATAAGTTTCCTGCATAAGTAAATGATTCTCAAGCCCAGAAAGTCAACAGGGTCAGGTGATCATATCAGACACTGAAAAGGTAGCAAACAATGCTAGTTCTTTCAGATAACCTTTCTTGACAATTTAAGAACAAATAGTGACTGCTTTCAGCAATTTTAACACAAAGCCCAAGAACATGAAATGTACCTAAGGCGTAGGTCAGACAGGTATTTTTGTTAAACAAACTCATTAAAGTCCATGCAAATTTCACATTTGAACAAAGACACGGTATTTTCTTAGACTGTTCAAGAGCCAAATACCAGGCTGGGAGGTAGCACAAGTTCAGGTTTCACAATAGGATATTCAGTAGATAAAAATCACCTGATGATAAGAACTTGAGTTTCTTCCTAAACTTGCTCCAGGCTGATGCCACAAGAGACACTCTATTCTACAATCTCAAAGCCAGCAGTAGAGACTCAGTGCTTTTAACTTTATCACAAAGGAACTACCGTGAGTGTAGGATCAACTACAAAGCTAAATACCACCTACACAAAATATTTATAAAAATCTGTGCCTGGGGAGTGCAGAAGTGCTATCCAGCTGTGTGCATGACCAAGAAAATGCATAGATTTCATCTCAGAAAAAAAGAAAACCGAAAGAAACCTCTCAGAAAACTGGAGAGCTCATTAAAACCATTGTGGCACAGATTAAAGAAGCAATATTTAATAAAAAAGTCACGCTGACGGACATTTTAAAGATCTTTTAAAAATTGTTCTCACTCTTTAAACTCACTTCTGTTTATGATGATTGCTTTCATTACATAGCAGTCATTCACCTGACAGCAAAACAGCAGTTACTCTGAAATTCAATGTCTGGACAAAGACTAAAGGAAGAAGGATAGATAGACAGGTATCTAAACACAGCTAAAACAGATATACAGCTAAAACAGATATACACAGAGACAGAGGTACATAGACACTCGAGTTCAGGTAACACTTTTTCAAACATCAAGGAGCTCCAGCATATCCCCCCAGGGCTCTTACCTGACAATGTCACTCTTCCACTGCTCTCCCTCGGGGCAGAAGCTGCGCACGCCCTCCCGGTACAGCAGGGCCCGCTGCTCGCTCAGAGCCCACACCACGTTGTTTCTGGATGTGACCTGTGACAGTGGATAAGGGCAGTCAACCTTTACTGCTCGGGCACAAGGACGATCCACACTCAGGCCTAGAAATCAGAAAATGAGGATTGCTTTACAAACTTTGGCTTTTGGCAACAAAAAGGAAGAGATAAAGCAACTCAATAAAAGAAAATGCTGAAGGGAATCTTCTCGACATGCTGATATTTGATCACAATTTCCTCGAGTGACTGTTCTTTCTATAAACTATTAATAATTTCCTCTAATATAGCTGACTTTACATTTTAAAAATAAGACACTGTACATCCTTCAACATTCTGCACAGTGCATGTCCAGTCCTGTCATTCCTGTTCCTTTTCTCCCTCTAGTGTCAACACCAGGAATCTCCATTTATAAACCCTCTATTAGAGCTGACAGAAGCATCAAACAAAAAGCCAGTAACGGAAGAACTTTTGCCCAAAACATGCCAGGGAGAGAAGCAACCTGAACTGAATAGTGACAGCAGAGCAATTACAAAATAGCATGCCAGTGTGTAGCACTGAAAGGAGCAGAGAGGTTCTGGTAGATTTACAGGCAGTTTGCACACATTTCTACATCTAATCTACAGGAACATGTCTTCTTTATGATTACACTGAAGCTTGATTTACACATATGAAACTGCATGTGAAACAGCTCAGGAGACACAGCTTTTGTTTCATCTTCTCATGCTGCCAAAGCCAGTATGAACAGACTCACGTGTATGATATTCTAGAATAACAAGAATACCCATTTCTAAACCTCTGAGCACAAACTTTTGCTATAAATGTTACAAGAGACAGTGAAAGGAATGAAAAGATCCTGGAGAAACAATTTTCATTGGTTGCCTCACGTTAGGAAGACAGAGAATATACTGAGAATGTGTTTTTTGCATCGAAAGACAAATTTGGAAGCCTAAGAACAGCAGAATATAAGCTGATATAATCAAACCAATCTCTCAAAGGGAAGAAAAATATTGATTCAAACCTCCACAGAGCCCTGTATGATTAGCATCCAAAATTCACTCTCCATCACCACAACCCATGCCTGTTGGCAATATATGCATGTGACCATGGGCAGGCTACTTGATTTCACTGGAACTACTACACTTGAATAAAAAAATAATAGAGTGCCTTTGAAATAGTGATGCTAATTTAAAAAGTGTTCTTAATCACAAAGAATTTTTGTATTGTGCTACAGTAACTAAACCTAAAAGAAATTATGAGAGTGCCAAATTAAAGATAGATATGAATTTTGATAGTCACTCAGAGATGCTGTCCTGTTTCTGTACATCTTATACAGTTTCCTCTTAACTTAGTTCCCTCCTCTTCATTCACCAGTAATTCCTTCATCACATTTTTGGTAATTTTTCCTTAGTAATTTTTATTGGTAATTTTTCTTTAGTAACTCAGCTCTCTGTGCAAGCCCCACATGCCCAAGAGTCCTTGATACTTTTTTCCCTGAACTCTAAAACTAGCACTGCCATCCTTCATCCTAGCTCCTTCCATTTAGCGTTAATATTGTCTGCATAACACCTTCCAAATACATCCTCTTCTATTCACCAAAGAACTTAACACCAAGGCCACGACTTCAAAGTTGCTACTGCACTACCCCTTTTTCCAGTTTGTGCCTCATTCTCATCCAGCAGGAAGGCATCTGCAAAGATTCCTGCTCCACAGCCCAGTCCATTCCCCCACGCCTTTGCTTTCTCTGTCACATAAAATACATTCCACTTGTCTACACTTCCAAAGCACTTCACCATCTTCTGTCTCAGAATATCTTCCTGTCATTATCAAGTGCTAACTCTTACCTTCAAGAGATCTGTGCTTTTCAAAATACAAAGCTTCTAATTTCCCCAATTCTGCCCACTTAAGGCTGAGTTGTTTCAGTGCACCAAACCATTTTCAAAGCAAGGATATTATTTTGATATTTTCTACAATCTATTTATCTCCATCCATCTCATATCTTCCCCATGCCATAAATTCTCTTTACCATATGTACTCCATTGGCACACACAAAACAAGTGGCCATGAACTGGCTTTTCCACTCTCCTAATTACACAAAATCTCACAACTGTTTCCAAGTGGTTCTCTAGATAAAAAGGTTTCCTTATGTCCTGGCTGCGGATAAAAGTTTATAGCAAATTGTGATCATTCTATAGACTTGAAATCTAATAATCTCAGCCCACAAAAATTCAAAGAGACTGCAATTAATTCAGGTACCTGTTTGCAGATACAGATCTCCATTTGTTCTGATAATCCAGGCAGTGTCATCACTTAGAGCTACAAATACAGCCTGGGGTAAAGCCTCATACCAGTGCCGTTTTCCTTTTATTGTTACTTTTCCACAAGCAAAAGCTTTGTTAGTCTTCTGTTCAATCTTCCAGAGAAGAGCCCCTGTATGAGAAGCAAAGAAAGAACATAATAGCACTCAGCAATTACTGCAACAGTCACAGGTGATGTGTCCTAGCTACACCTGAACTGATAGATGGGGAAAGGCAAACCAGTAGTTTTAAACAAAAATCCAAGTTTAAAAAACCCTTACTCCTTTCTTTAAAGCAAGACCAGAACAGTAACTGATTTCTTATATATAATAATAGCTTAAAAAAACCAAATGGAACTCCTAACTTAACTGATGGCTTGTACCAGAACAGTGCACTGTCATATTAATTTCCTTTGAACAATTCCACAAAGTTGCATTTAATTCCATTTTGACATGTTGTGGTTAACATGCTCCTGCATTAATAAATCCATGGCAAACTTCAGATGCTAGAAACTTCCAAGGATTCAGTCAAAAACTGCATGAATTCCTGGAACTGAAGGATAAGAAATGGAGAGGAACAACCTTTTGCCCAGGCAATCCAAGCCACCAGCAAGTGCAGCCTGAAACTACCAAGGGCAAACATGACACAGGCCCATTCCTTTCACTTTTCTGCAGGGACCTGCTGTTGGACCACTCTTAAGGGTAACATTGTGAGCAGGATGAACCCACACTCTAACCTAGTATAAGTACTCTCAAATTGTTTTGGCTATAGCAAAGCTCAGCTACAGATCAAATAGAATTTCTTCCTTCTTAAAACAGATAGCAAGTCTTTCCCTACAGAGAGAAGGGATGATTGACATGTTCTTTTAGACGTAACAGGGAAAAAAAGTAGTGGCAAAGCAGGAGACAAAGAAGTTAAAGCTGAGTCACTTTGTATTTTCACTCCTGTCCTGGAACAATCTGGAAGGCCAAAAGTGATGCAAGTTGATAACCAAAATCTGCTTATTTTTAATCTGACATAATCCTCATTCACTACCATCCAGAACAAATGCATATGCAAATGTACTAAAACTTCAAAGTTTTTTTCCCTCAGTATTTAAAAATAAATCAAATCAACCAGCCCACGCATACACAAAACCAATTCTACATTTACAAGAAAAAGAACTTTAAAATTGTGAATCACAGAACAGTTTGGGTAGGAAGGGATTTTAAAGATCATCTAGTTCCAATCCCTCTGCCATGGGCAGGGACACCTCCCATTTGACCAGATTGCTTGAACATTTCCAGGGATGGTGCATCCAGAGTTTCTCTGAGCAATGTTTCTCTTGCCTCAGTACCCTCTCAGCCAAGAACTTCTACAGCTCTGTAACAAAAAATCAAGGTTTTGCATAGACAAGGAGCTCTTCTCTGCCTACCACTGATCAGCTACTTCTGAAGTTGTTTAAGCAGGCAAATGCATGTTGAAAATCTCCCAAAACGCAATGTAAACCTATTAGAAAGACAGTCACTTACACCAGAACATGGGATGCAGAGGTACTGAAGATGCAGTCATATAACTGTGACTATTTTTAAAAAAAAACAAAAAGAAGTCCAAATCAACACACTACTTTTACATGAAACAAGCCCTAAACAACCAAGTTACTCGAAGTAACTGACTTGACAAAAATCAAACACTAAACTGCCTATGTGGAAATTACATATGCCCTCAACTGTATCTGTAATCTGATAAAAATTACAAGTTTTACCTAATTAAATAATATTTGATATTTTAAAAAAAAGCAACCAGAGAACAAAACCAAAGAAAATGCCCAAGTCTATCAAAGTTTTGTATTTACAAGGTAGCAGTGCAGCAGAAGCCAACCCACCTGAGGGGGAAACTGCCACTTGCTGGACTCCATCCTCAAACTTCTGCCAGCGCAGCCCGGCCGCAGGAAGGGCACTGCAGTACAGGCTGCCTCGGTAGTCCAGGCACCAAATGTATTTTTCTGAGACAACCAGGCTCAGGATGCCATAACCAGGCCCAGAGTATCCCATCCAGCTCTCTGCAAACTAAAAACTGTGGAGTCAGAACAGTGTCAGGTGTCTTCAAACTGCATAAGAAAATGGGTATATAAGAACAGCAGCTCCCACGTTTTGACTTAAAAAAAAAAGCTAAACTTAAGTACTCTAATCAATGAATAAATTTACCTCGTGTAAAATAAAACTGCATCTGTCACTGCTCTCTAAGGCTGTATGTGCATAGTGAGATCGCCAGAACAACAGATTTAGCAAAAAAATAAACCCCTCCACCCCGTCATCCACCTCCAAAGAAGGAATACATAAAAATGTACAGTCTGCCTGTAGTCCGGGAAATTATTCATTGTCTAGGAAGTGATGAGCAAAAGGAACAAGACAGCTGAAGGGCAGAGACAGCTGAATATCCAGCTCCAATACTCTCTGTATGGTAGCCATGTCTTGCAGAAATCTGATTTATAGTCTGCTCTCGTAAATTTTGATTACTAGTATGAGGTGAACCAGGGGAGTTTTCTGAACATGACAGAGTATAATAATCTGAGACTAAAATCTTCTGTGCTTTGGGCTGCAGCTGTTACTAGACAAGACAACATCAACTTATAACTCAACCTTTATGAATGAATATTTGGCTGATCTCAATACAAGGCTGTTACAGATCTAAAAGAAACAAAATCCCCACCCTACAAGAACTTCACCTCCTTCTTAAGACTTCTGCCGAAAGTCCCAGTGATTCTGGAAATTTTGCAGATTTTATAATTAACTTTAGTACTTATTTTCTTTAGTCTCTATGAGGACTACCGACAAAATGATGATGAAAGAAAGAGGAAACTGTCAACATTTTAAACTATACTAACTACTGCTGGTTAGGGGGCAATGACTAATCCTTATTCTGAGTATTTACAGGTAAAATAGTCCTGGCAGAAGCCAGCCATGTGATACAATTAGCATTACTTCTTCATGAAGTCAGCTGAATTTGGAAACAGCATCATGCAGAATTTGGACTACTGGAGACCTAAACAAGCAGCAGGTTTTGAGCATGACTGGGTTTTACCGTTCACTCTTTAATAGATCGGTTTCTAACAGCATTTTTGTTGAGCTGGGAATAATGTAGCCAGAACAGCTTCTCTGCATTGCAAGCACACATCACTCACTCTGAAGTCAGACAGATCACATTTTGTAAGAGTTACAACACGCACTGTTGTTTGGCTTTATACTTTACTTGTGTACTTGAATCAAGTAAAAAAAAAAATTGCTCTCCTAAAGATGTAAAGGACAGTAATTGCAGGAATCTTTCTTTTAAAAAGCTGTTTCTTTCTAAGGTTAAAGGTATTTCACTTTAATTCAACTGAAAAGAAATACCTGATCAGATTTTAACAGCACCATTTCATCTATGCTTATCTTGGCTACATCCTGTGCACCAGGCACAGCACCAACTTCAGGCATGCTGGTCTCCGAGGATGAATATGGTAATCCATGTCCATAAATATCCTCTTCATCACTTGAGGCAGATTTTTCAGTCTTACTTTCATGAGTGTCTGCTAACCTTTCAGCACTGCTTGTACTACATTTAGCTTTGATTGCACTTTCAAAATTCCACCCAGAAATGGAACAGTTATCTGAATGAACATTGTCAGAGATGTCAAACTGGAGCACAGAAGGGTCTGACAGAGCACTGTGGATTAGAGAGAGCTGCTGCTGGTCTTCCCTACTATTTTCATCTCTTTCCTTTGGTGTCAGGGACATCTGGACACCCAGTATATTGTCACATTCCAAAAACATCTGGTCTGTAAGGTCTGGATCTTCAGAAGATTTTTCAGTATACTGCAACTTCATTTTATCCAAGTCTTCATCTATTTTACATAATGTAGGAAAATCCTGCTGCTCCTCCTCCTGGCTCAGCTTTCCAGAACAGCATTCATTGCTTGCAGAAATCACACCACCATTACATTCACCATCAACAGTGCTTGTCAAATCTTCTGAGAGCATCTGAGGAGATACAGATGCCAAAGTATCTACAACAGCTGAAGTACCCATCCCACTGTCACTGTTTGGAAGCTTCTGTAAGTCAACCACATCTCCATTTTCTTCATTAATTGGTACAGTTGCTGACTCAGGAGACTGTAGGACACTGAAAGTTTCTGAACCATTATCTTCTTGCAAGATAGTATGGGACTCCATACTGAACATGCTTTCCTGATCTGGAGATCCAGTACTCAAGTGATCAATGCTGCCACTCATTATGCTGGAAGTCATGGAAAAGGAGTCTGCATTCAAGGAATGGGGACTGTCACCAGAAAGCTGACGCTCATAAATTGGTGTGCCTTCCAGAGAGCTGTGGTTTTTCCTTGTCCCACTTTCTGTTTCCACACACATATAAAAAAAAAGGAGAAAAATAATATTAATAAAATCCATTAAATCCCAATACCAAGTAAGAAATGAAAATATTTTTAGAACTGGAAGAAGAACAAAGCTAAATCTAAATTTCAACCACACTGATTTTTTTTTCAACTTTAAGGCTAAATGATACATATAAAGCAAAAAAATAAATCTTAATATGGTAAACAATTACAATTATCAAGTATTCATGCTATTTTATCAAACTAAAAAGGATGGCTAAGAAAGACACTGCCAAATATTCTGAATAGGATGAATAGATATGACACAAATCCAACATAAAACTGGATGCAGAATCCACTGTATGCTCCCATTAACAAATATATTAGAACTCAAAGCATGGTTTTAGAAAGCAAAACAAAAGAAATAAACTCCTAACAGATCTAAAATTACTTCATCAATTTATCACTCTTAAAGGAGATTTTCATCTTAAACAGAAATGGCCCACCACAACCCTCAACCATTTCAGAAACACAACACCACAATATACACAAAGCCTGCCAAACACTGCCTCTTTCACGTAACACGCTCTGACAACGAGCAGTGGCAGGGAAAGTTCTGCTTGACCTACCCTGTTTCTTCTTTTTTTTCTTTTTCACCTTAATTGGCTTTACAATGAGTTCTTGGTCAAAATCTTCAGAGCTGATGGTGCTGAACCGTTGTGAAGAAAGTTGGCCTTCTCTCTGAGCTTCTGAAAGCTGCTCTGCACACATCATGAAGCTCGAGCCACTGTCCACAGAGTTCACAGAGCTGCTCCTGCTTCGTGATTCACTCACCACAGAGCAGCCCCTTTTTCTGGTTTCATTGCTCAGGTCTCCCACTCTATCAAAACTTTTCTCTGATAGCGTTGGAGTTTCCAGATCATCTTTCACTGAAGAAGAAGTGCCATTTTTATCACCAGTAACTGAAGGGGAAGTAACCATTTTTCTTTCTGTTTCCACTGAAGGGCTGGATGATACAGATGAAACTACTGATGATGGGGTCAGCAATTTAGGACTTGTATCTGTTAAAGGATTTGACAATTTTGAATTCACATCTGAAATTGTCCAAAAGAAAAACAAAAGTATAAATACCAGCATCAAGTGAGCAGGGGCATAATTCTTGGAGAGTATTGAAAGAAAACAATATTTATGCAAAAAAAAAAAAAATCTAAGCTCACAACATTAAAAAATAAATACTTGCACACACACACACTATAAACTTCCTGCATATTAATCTATATGAAAGTACTTCCTCCAAACCTGTTTTAAGCTTCTATTAGCAAAATTCTGAATTTATAGTAATGTATAAAGAACAGTCCAGGTCTGCAGCTTGGAAGACCCAATTGTATCACACACTGAAGTGCCATCCTATATCTTTAACTTCTTCATTCAATCACCCAGTAGCTTGAAAAAAAATCAAGGAAAATCACCAAATAAATCACTGTGGGGTCTAGAAGAAAAACCACTTCTAAAGCCTTTTTTCAAACTATACTTGAAAGTTGAGATTAAAATATTAAACTACCTCCAGAAGTTTATGAGTAAAGAATTGCCTAAGTGACTAAAGCTATTGCAAATATGCAATGACAAAAAAGTTAATTTCTCCAGCATTCAATGAGACTTCATAGCATATTTATTAGCATTTTGCTAATACAAAGCTAAGATGGAGTATTTAAATGCATTAGTAGTCCCTTTTAGAGAATTCTAGCAACATAAATGTTTAACTCAGATGACAACAAGTAAGAAACAGTCAAATTATTTTTGGAATTTTAGTGAGCATTCTTTGGATTTATTTGCCAATTCTTTCTTTTTTCATGGCTAGGAAGGCTGAGCTTTCCCCTGGAATGTGGCTGGTGACAGGTGGCACAGAATCAATGTATTCAGCTATTGAGACTGATCTAAAGGGATATCCATGATCAGGAATCCAGACTGCTTCAGCATCATGGCTCAGAACGAGCTCTCATATGCACAGATTAGAGATGCCTCGTTAGATTAATGCTGATCCACTCTCAAAAAAGGCAAGCATATTTAATTTCTTAATGCCCCCATTCTCACTGCAGCCAAAAGAGAAGCTCAGAAAAGCAGATAAACCAGATTTCTAAATATAACCTATCAGAACAGATGAGTAACTCTACAGGACCTGGCAGGTTTTTGCAATAATCTGAAGGGTTTTGTGTGAGATTTCGTTTGTTTCAGTTTGGTTGGTTTTGGGGTTTATTTTAAAAGCACAATAGGCACCATGTTCCATGAGGTACACACTAATTTATGTATACTAAACATACTAATTTCTACACACTAAGCTTACAAATCTATACAAACCTATTGATGACAGTCCTTCAGGTCTGTTTGAAATTCTTATTATGTCTCTATCTCCCTTTAAGAGAAAAATCTCATTGTTGGTACAGGACACAGAAACAATATCACCGTATCCTTCCAAGCCACCAATCAAAGCCTGTAAAGAGTCAACAGAGAAAGAAATAATTGGCTTCAGATTAACACAGTGTTTGTACAACGTGGTACTCTTAACAAAAGCATTCGCTGGATTTTAATCAACATAAACAGTTACAGGATAAAGATTTTTATCTTATTTAAAAAAAGAATAGAAAAAAGAAACAGGAAAGAAGCCTTTAATCACGCTGCAGCTCCATTTTTATACTAATTTAAATTTCACAGATCTATTCTTTGTCCAACTAAAGGCAACTAAATATAACAACTTAAGCCATATACAGTTTGGTGGCAGAAGAGTGCCACAGTACAAATGTTTAATATCATTTAGACAAAAATATACTAGCTTGTATTCACTCTCATATCCGTTTATAAGACAACAAAATAGCTAACATTTTACTGTATACCAAATAAAAGGTAATTCTTCTTTTTTTTTCAGACACCAACCGTAATACAAGGGAAAGAATAAATAGTTCCAGGCATATTTAGTAGGCCTAAAATATCTTTTTGCATTCATTCCTAGATTGTAGGTTTCTGAATGTTTCACTAAGCATCAGAATTTATTATGATGTTAACACCTCAACTGAAAGCTTTAAATATATCTAATTTTCATAAACAACTCACTAAGCTAGTTGGTGAGTATATCATTGCAACGACAACTTGAGGAGAGAGACAATAAATATTCTTCTTTTGCTTGTTTTAAATATAGATTTAAATCACAGCCATAGAATGGATAACCAAAACAGAGTCTCATGGTGTAGCATGAACAAAATCATGGAAGAAACAAAATATGCAGCCACAAGATTTATCTACCTGGTTCACAGTGTCCAGTAAATAGATGCTGTATTCGTTCCAGGTCAGCACCCATCCTTCTTGGAAAAAGCACGAAACAAGCCCAAGGTGTTTCTCTGGAGAGCTGTAACTTCCTCTGTCAGGTGGCTCCAAACGAGGATACAGTTCAAAAGTTTTTATTCCTCCAGTAAATACATCTTTCAATATGAATGTGGCCTGAACAGTCCCATGAACATCAGACTTCCAGAGACGAAGCCCAGGTCTGGCAGCAAACAGTGTCAGGTCACTCTGTTTACACAGGCCTGGTATAAAACATGCTCCAAATTTGCCAGTGCTAAAATGCAAAAGAATTTCTTTTAATAGCTATATACTCAACTTAGAAACAGTTTTTTAAACTAATGGCACAAATTTACAATGACAAATTATCAAATGTCTGAAGTACAAATTTAGTTACAGTAAGACAAGAGCAGTAATTCTAATAACAAGTTTCCCCTCAGCTTTGGATGTTAGACACTACATCAGTTAGGCAAGTTAAATGACTCCTCCTAATAAACTTCATAACTTTAATGCCACTCTGTCCATCTCAAAAAGATCCTACTATGCACTCTTCCTTCTCCCAGAATTAATAAAAAACAAGCAAAACACTACAAACTAACGTTAAGAAACTGACAGCCTTTACTTGCAAGAAGCACGGAACAGATCTCAGCTGTTAAACCTTTCCTTTCTCGTACAGAGAAACACCACTACTATAACCCATATATAAGGTGGCCCTTGGTATTCCTCTTACTATTCACATCCCTGAAATATACATCATAAACTCTCTTTCAAGTGTAAATTTCCACTCCTTAGAGATAGAGTCAGTCAGGCTGTTCTGTGACCGAGTTCCCTCTTCCTTACCCGAGAGGGATTACACAAGAGATGTCAAAGCCACACAAGAGGTTCCCAGTCTTCAATGAAAATTCAAGTGCTTATTAAACTTTCTCCCTATTAACTCACTTCAGTGTATAAGAAAAACAAGGATGCTGACTTGCTTTTTGCATCAAATATTACATCATCCATTAGACAGACTTGATTACAGTGCTTGCTTACTCCCAGTCACAGTAAACAAAGAGAGACTGAAGAAGAAGTTGGGAGTGATTTCAGTTTAAACAATGAGAAAACATCTTAAGTATTTTTGCCTAACAGTGCCTAGAAAATATGATTGTGACATGCTTGCAACCACGTACTTTCTAAATAGGTATAATTGTCATTTCATGTTCGATCACACACAGCTCTTGTAACTAGCTTTTCATGAGCAGACTGCTGTGTTGTATTAATTTTACTGCCTAGATCACTCTGTCTCTAATTCACTTTGAAATGCCAGAATTAATAGATGAGCCTGCATCAGGATTTTACGAGGGTTACTTTTTTCTGGGCTGCGTTCCAACTTGGTTGACGGATTTCTCTTCTGTGTAAAAAAGCAGAGTCCGCTGCAAAGTAGAGACAAGTAGCACCTTCTGGTTGTAATCCAACTGGACAATCGAAGATGGCTCTTCCAGTACAAGGCTGGAGTTGCAAATACCCTTTCAAAGACACACACAATTCACAAGAGTCAAACCCTCCTAAAAATACAAGGTAGCAACTAACACTTTAAAGAAATTTATAAGCCCAAGAGTAAACAAGCAAACAAACAAAAAGTTTTTGAACTCCTATTGCATGAAATTCACTTAATGAATATGGACTTAATTTACATACGTAAGAGTGGAGTTAAAATTGTGTGTGACACACTACAAAACGTAGTTTCTCTTGGAAACAACAGAAACTTTAGGACACATTTTCTTCCTTCTTCCCCACTGCCAGCTCATACATTGCCAAGACAATCATTACTATGGCCATTTCTGTCAAACAAATTGAGGAGCAGTCACAGATAAATCAGGACAGATGTTGTTTAAACTTTTCTCCCATTTAGAAGTTCAAGTGAGCATTGATTTTGTTGACATCTCAGGTCTGTATTAACTAACAAGATGTGAGAATAATTCCATTTACTGGTAACATGCTAGTCAGCCAGCAGCACCCAAATGCTACTTTCATTCTGCGCTCTAGACTGAGATGCTCCTGAACTCTGGGAGAAGTTCTTCACCAATAGAGCCAGACATCAGTCAAAAATACCCCTTCCAAAGAAAAGAGAAGATACTGGCTGAAAGCTGAAGAAAGATCAGATAGATATTTCATGAAAAAATGAGAAGGATCACTACTTTTAAAATGCATTACTTTTGAAAAATGGTAAGGCAGCTGTGAAGGATATCCAGTGGTTGCTTTGCTGGGTGTGCACACACCTGGCCAAGTTTACACATACCAATAAAGCCACCCATCTAAACACATAACACCAAGCAATTAAGTAACTGCTAAATACTTAAAGACATATGCATTCATTTAGAAATTGCAAATGTGAATTAAGGTCCCTATAACAAGTGCTCACCTGGTCTAGGTCCAGTGCAGAGTAGACAATCTTTCCTTTGTCATCTCCAGAGAATAACTTCATTCCATTGGGACTCCAAGCTAAAGCTGTAATGCTACTTTTGTGGATGCCAGCAACGTCAAATCTGCGAAGCTGTGAAACAATAACAAAGCAATACAAGAACGAGCTGAAGAGAAAATGGATGCACAAAGCCTATTCAGTGACTCCTAACTGATTTAACTGGAGACCAAGTACAAAAGTGCAGGTCCTTCTCAAGTTTACTTAGCACAAAAACCCCATAAAAATTTAAAACCCCTACTGTCAAAGAGATCAGCCAACTATTACGCATGAGAAATCTCTCAGAAGCATATTTAATTAAATACATCTTTTGTAATGCAAAGTGTGCTTTAATATTATTGTTTTATAAGCTTAATATATGAAGCCTGGAACATATTCACAGCTATTTCATCAGGCAAGACCACCTGGGTTTCACTCTTACAAAGAATAATGGTAACACTCTACTAGGACTGGCCATAGTAAACCTGACAGAGATTTAGGCAAATGCAAATATTTACCTGCTTGTTCCTTCCAGGTAATGAAGACACAAGCTGAAAAACTGCAACCCGACCTGAGGCTGTACCAACAGCAACCAGATCATCGAAACAACTCAACAGCTTTACAAAAGTTATAGATTCACACCTCCCCTGTTGAAACAAACCATACAAAGAACTCACAAAGTTAATGAGATACCAACAGGGGAGCTCAATTCTGAGCAATTCAGCTTCAGAAGAGACAACAGTAAAAGTTAGTATTTACCTCAAAATTGTATTTTTTCATCTGGTTTAAATGTCTGCAGTAGAGATAAAGCATTCCAATGCTGCTCCCCACAGCAATGTAGTCTCCATTGGTATCAAGGGCTGTGAGGTAAACCACAATAGAGCGAAAGCCTTTTTGGATCTTTGTAGGAATGGCATTGAGGAGATAATACAAGGGACAAAATTCCTTAAATATAACTGGTGAAGCCACAGATGCCATAGCAAGGATTTGCATCAGCAGTTTTGAGACTGAAATAAACACATCTACATGACCACATAAGGAAATCTGAAAGATAAAAGCAAAAGACATGTCATTAACTTGTGTGCATAGAGTAAAAGGTTAACAGATAGCCACAATTTAGCAAAAAAATAAGAAAAAATTCTCAGTTTTTGTTTTGCATAAAGAAAAACCAAGTTAAGATCTTGTTGTGAATGTAACCTATTCTTAGAAAAAACATTTTCCTACCAAAAAGTAACATATAAGCTAACATATAAGGATGTATTGTAATCGCTAAATATGGGAAAATACTTTTTCTTGAGGCTGTAACCTTGTCAAAGGTGAGTTCAAATGCAGTATTTCTTTTCATCTGCCTACTGAAAAAACTGTAAGGCCTCTGACACTGAACAAACCATGTGATTTATTTCTTCATCTTTCTGCCACCTCTACCCTCAACCCAACCAGTGCCCAAGAGCATGGGATATTCACTGTGTAAGATCAAAGCAACAAACCAGCATTTGTGCTCCACTCCTTAATGCCCCAGAGCCCCAGAAAAAACACAGCAGAGGAACAGTTCAGCTAGAGCTACATCTCCTATGCATTCAAATAACAACCAAAAAATAAGAATAATGTGGGAGGAAAGGGGAAAGTAAAAACTAAAAAACTCCTGTTTTGATAGACACAAGAAAATATCCATGTAGCAACTGAATTTAGAAAGATAAGGAGCAAACAGGAAAGAAGTACCATATGCCCAGGTTTCCTTTTATGGATAAGAAAATAATTTCATGCTTGTGAGCAATAATGTAAATATACTTAGAGGACAACATCTAAGAATAACAGAAACAAAGAGTTTGTTTGCCTTTTCCAAGAAAACCAACGTAGTCAGAGCTCATCACAGTAATAATATACTGGCACCTTCAGAAAAAGCTGTCCATGAGGAACATAAAAATATTCAGGAAATTTAATTAAACTCAGTAATTTTTCTCACCACTCAAACCTTGACAAGAAAATTTTGCAGCAGTAGCTGCGTGACTTAGAGACATGGAAAAGAAGCCTTCACTTCTTGAATTTTATTTTGCCATGAGCAAGTCTGATTAACAGAATGGTGTAGAGTCTATCAAAAATACTTGCAGTTTTCCAAGACAAGAATTTTGGATTTCTATGGTTAGAATCTTCACACTGAAGTTTTTATTTAGCTTCAGCAGAGTTAGAACTTCCTCAGAGAAATAAAAACCAGAAATCTGCCAGCTGAAGTTAGAAATGTTTCTAAATGCTTATAGCAATTCTGTGAAGTACTCCTACTACAATTTGTGATATGTCCTATTGTGTCTAGTTTTTAATTCTCTAAGGATGGAAAATGGTTTTGTTTGGTGGTTTCATACATTGCTTGCCAATGTATGAAATTTAGTGTGTACCAACGAAATTAGGGGGAAAAAAAGCTACTCTAGTTTAATATCTCCATTACTGTGAAAAGCTCTGGTGCCTAGTTTTCCAACTATTTCAGTTATTGTGCAAGGGCATTCAGCACACACACTCTGGGCCCTGCAAACACTTGCTGTCAATACAATTCCACTAAGTCCAAAGGGACTGTTTGCATGGCACTGCCCATGCATGTCACAGACAAGACCACAGGAATAAAGACTGGTTATTGGTCTTACATTTTATCTGCTACAAAAACTGCCAATAACTACACTAGCACCAGTTGTTACATGTTCCTAATTGTGATAAATTATACTGCTTGCTAGAATTTGGAAATTAGTTCCACTCTCCTTCAATGTTTACAGCCTCTCATAATGTATTTATGAGATATCATAAAGACCAGCTGATACATGTGTCCAAACTATTTCTGAATGAGGAGTTTCTTTCAGAGATGCTTACTAAGTTAACAGATAACCTCAGTGCATCATGACACTTCTACAGTATTTTCACAAACCATCTATTTTCTATCCTATATTTTAAGTCTCCTACCCTTTCCTTCAGCATTTACTACTTTCTATCTAGAGTCAACTAAATATAAAAAGAATCCACTGCTAAAGTCTCATTTACTGTTCTAAATGCTTTGCCATTTTAGTAATTTTACTAGTCAATGGTCTTTTATTCATTTTCTCTAATAAAACAAAATCCAGTCTTTACTCTGAGTCTCATATGTACAAATCTTCCTCTGTCTAACCTCAGCTTCTACCACTACCCAGCCACTGCCTCATGAATTTCACATATTTTGGGGTTTAAGTTCCTTTTGTGATTCTTGCAATTTACATCTGTCAGCATCTAAAGCTGCTCTTGTAGCTGGAACCATCCCAAACTCACCAGTTACCAAAGGAGTAAGGCTTCCAAGACCTCAGAATTAATCTTCTTTCTTAGCTTCCACCACTTATTCTTCCAGCTCAACTAAACTATTAAAAACAGGGTAACTGCATACAACTAGAGAAACATGTAGATTTGTATTATACAAGAAAAAACTTTTCCTCTTTCCTCTGCAATAACCCTATCTGCAACCTGATGCATATTTCAGAAGTTTACATTTAATGTAAAAAAAGAGAAAAAATGAAAGCTTGATAGGGTATTTTTTCCCACCCACAAAAAACATGGGAGGAATTAGTTCTTGTCACATACTAAGTCAAATTTTAAAACTCTGCTGTTAGGTTAGAGTTCTCACTCCTCATAAAATTTATATACAAAATTTTATATAAAATTTATATAAAATTTAATCTCTGATGGCAAAGTAGTCAAAAAAACAATTTTAAGATTTTGTTCTCTATAATGAATTCACCCTGTACAATCAAAAAAAAAAAGGAAAAATATCAATTAACCATAATTTCTCGATATGGTACACAAATTAGTTTCCTCTTGAGTGGTTTACAGACTAACAAAACACTTGTACTACTTCAGTAAAAGCATGTAAGTGAAAGCTCAAATGCATAATTTCATTAAAAATACAACTAATGAAGTAATTTTATCTACACCAAACAAATGTGTAAGTGGACTGTACATTCAAAATATCTGCACAAATGCCACAATTCTCTGCTTCTGAGCCTAAAGTCCTCAATATCCCTCTAATGACAGCTGTGTATTACATGTAGTCTCTAACAGCTTTAGGATTAATTGTTATCTGTTTTTCCTACCTCATTAATCAAAGGCAAACAGTGGCTATAATCTATTTTCTCAGGCAGATTCTGGAACTGGATGCATGTGTTCAGTCTGTATCAGCCACAGTTATTCTGA
The DNA here is from genome assembly GCA_025920805.1 of Petroica traversi. Lineage (NCBI taxonomy): Eukaryota > Metazoa > Chordata > Aves > Passeriformes > Petroicidae > Petroica > Petroica traversi. The sequence continues at coordinate 8,083,870 of JAHLSL010000007.1, forward strand.
AGTACGTAACAGTCAGGGGCAAATCAGCTTGAGCTAAGCAGCTGTCCTGCAGCAGAGATAAAGTGGAGAAAAATACCACATCAAAAACAAGCACCAGACAGAGTCCTTCCTCCTCAACTCCCAGACTTCACAAGTTTTTAAATACTGCGTTCAAGGCCCTGTTTTGAAAAGTAGCTTTTTTCAATTTTTTTTTTCTGGTCCTAGGAGCAAGGCTCAGAGCTGCCTAACAGAGGCAACTAAAGTGAGAGATAATCTTGTGGTTCAGCAGACAGGCAGTGGTTAAAGGTTCAGCACCAGGATATGCCACAGATAGACTGCAGGAAGCTAAAGCTGTCATAGCATTTCTCTGAGCCCCAGGGTTCTGTTTGTACAAGTGTGACAACAGCTCCATTTAAAAAAAAAAATATCTCTGACATTAAAACTTACATTTAAGTTCTTCAGAGCACAGACAAACTCCCATGACCACAGCTAAACACAACAGTCTCTGTTCTCAGCTAGATCCTGCCAACTAGAAAGGAAAGCCGTTTTCTTTTCTAATACTTCTCACACATTCAGCCCCAGAGCAGGCTACCCACTGTCACATCTCCAGAGCTTTTCACAGCACAATGCTGCCAAGCAGAGCAGAGAACACAAACACACACCCTGCCAAAGGAGCTCTGCTTCCATGTGTCCTGCACACAGGCAAATGACCAGCTGGCACACAGGTCATGGTTACCTGATAAACACACGCTTGGCTTTACACAGCTCATGAAATGTTGCGGTTTTGGCTCAAATGATGTTTGGGGGTTTTTCTCTGTGACATAATAAAAAATAAATAACAAAACAACAAATCTACATGAAAGAGACAGAAAGGGTAGAAAAAGGGGAACCTGCAGTCACTGCACATCCTTATAGGGAAGGGAAAACTCAGCTGTATTCACGCTGATGGTCTTGTGACTCCCTGCGAAACCTTCACAGAATCCTCGAGTGGTCTGGGTTGGAAGGGACCCTAAAGATCATCCACTTCCAACTCTCCTGCCATGGGCAGGTGCAGCTTTCACTAGACTCGGTTGCTCTGAGCCCCATCCAAGCTCGCCATGAACATTTGCAGGGATGGAGCATCCACAGCCTCCCTAGGCAACCTGTTTCAGTGTTTCGCTACTGTCACGGTGAAGAATTTATTCCTCATATCTAACATAAACCTACTCTTCTTTCAGTTTGAATCCATTCCCCCTGTGCTAACCTCCCTTCCTCTAATGTATTTCTTAAACATATGCTATTGAAACACACTCAGATGTTCCAAACCGCTCCTTCCCAACAGGTGCCTTCTCGCTGCGAGAGAAGGGCAGATCCAGCGGCTCCCGGCCGAACACCCGCGGGGCTGCCTCGCCTTCCCGCCGGCTTTGCCTCGGCTTATGCCGGATTTACCGTGCAGACCCGGAGCCCCGGCAAGGGGAGGGTGACACAGCCCCTCCAGGCGCTCCGAGGGCGGTAAGAGCCGCCGAGCCCCCGCCGGAGCCCGCCCCG
>JAHLSL010000007.1:8090375-8104579 GCA_025920805.1 Petroica traversi
TGCAAAGAGCAAGCTTTACCTCAGTTAATTCTCAAGCAGCCAAAGAAAAATACCTCTGATCTCAGTGTCAGTCAAGACAAGTGAAGAAATATTACTGTCTACTGTTAATATTAATTCTTTCAGCATTCACTTGATGGCAAAAGGTATTGCCTCTCAACTGGCATTACCCCAGTTTTAAAACTGTCTGAATTCAAGAGAAGCCTGATTACATGCAAACCAACTGCCTTCTTTGTGAAGAGAAAAATCATACCTCTGTGAAGCTCTGCTTCTTACTTCACTACCACAATTTAGCAGGAATCTTATATATTAGTTTCTGCTAGCTTAAAAGAATGACAAAGACAGCTACTATCAAAACACCCATTGTGACTGTATCATTTAGTGATGCTGTCTACTCGATAAAATACTAAATCCTTCTGAAGGCAGTGATAGTCCAGGCTAAGTTAGAAACATAAGATCAGTCTCTCTTTAAAAATACTTCGTGTGGTTATTTTTTGGGAAGTCAAACAATGAAAGATTACAGATGCATCTTAACCCCTACCACTATTACTAACATAACTAGTAACAGCTTTTACAATAAACTCTTCAGTTTTGATCTGTTTGGGGTTTTTTACTGTTGTTTTTGACTATTGGTATTACTCATTGGTGATCATGCACTGCTGAAGTGCATCACAGCATGCAAGGGCATCCTTTGGATTAGCTAAAATCAAGAGAGACTGAAGTGTGAAGCTTGTATTGCAGGATAGCATTACCAAATTTTAGAATTAAATTTCAGTTATTTGAGGGATAGCTGTAATTGATAATTGTACAATGGATCCTGAGAACCAATACCACTGCTTACTCTGTGATTAAATGCAGACTCATGTCAAAATCAGAAGGGTGTTAAATACATCTCAAAGCTGAGGAAATCATTTAGCATTTTATATTCTAATGTAAAACCACCATTAATGCTGTAAAAAAAAGATAGCTACATTTGGGGAATAGGTTATGTAAGCTAGGGGTTTTTTATGATCCACATATTACAAATGTAATTTGGCTTTTAGAGTATTGCTGAAATGTTCTGATCAATGTGTTTGGTTTTTCAATCCGTTTCAGATGAGGTTGCTCTGAAGCTCTCTGAAATGTACAAGAAGGAACTACAACTCAAGCAAACAATTGTACAAGACATTGCTCATTCTGCTGACCAGGATCTGATGATGGTGTATTTATCGTCGTGGCTGTACCAGCCTTACATTGAGAACAGCAGCATGCTGCTGCTGGAAGCCATGCTGCTGGAAACAGGACACAGGCAGTGCTAGAATTCCAAAGGTTACCTGGCTGACTTCTGGGGATTTTTACATGAAACTGAAATGGCAAATTGCAAGGCTTACCAAGTAAGTTGACTTTTTGTAAAACTTATTAAAAATATTTTTCTCTATTTGTATTCCTTACTTTGTCTCAGCTGATACTCCTTCTCCTGTGTGGGACAATCTGGTTTTGTTGCTTTTATCTATTTTAAGGGCATCACAGAGGCTACAGGTAGGAGGCTAAGTCCTGTATATTCAGAAAGAGGTGAGCACTGCTTGGTGGTCGGGGGGATTCAATGCACATAGAAGTTACAGGAAAAATTGGTACATCCTCCCAAGTCTGGACAGCCTGAAATACCTACACAGTCCCTTTTGCCATAGAAATTCAGCACTTCTTGATCCTTCACTGTTCGGTGGGTTTTTTGCATGAATTAACAGGGCAAATGTTTTTGTACTTGCTTTATAAGTGGAGGAAAGGAAAGCATGAAAGGAAGAATCCAAAGGGATCCACATAGTTTGGTTTTGAAATGCTGTTGCTGACAACAGTGTAAATTCTGCTTTGGTTTTGATTCTGGTGTTGTTGGGTACATCACACTTGAAGAGTGATCCAAGCCTGAACCAGCATCCAGGGAAGGTTTAGTACAACTCAGCATTGCACAGTCATTATATAAGAAGGTCTTGTCCCTAGTAATTTAAGTTGGTTTTTTTTTAAAGAGATGCTTCATGAAAGCATCAGTTGAATAAAACAAAACCTGCTTTACTCAAGGCTGTATTCCATCTTGTTGGCTCCCTGTCATAGGGCTCAGTGAGTTTTTCCTTGGGTTACTATGTCAAAAGGTTTTGGTTAGAAGGTGTGTCCCTCTAAACTGATAGGAAAAGCAGGGTCTCTTACCTAATTAGCACCAGGCTGAAACCTCATAACCTTAGTAAGGGAAATACATCAGTTTCCTTACATGAGTTGCAAAGTTTTCTTTAAACGTTGCTCTGTTGAACAATGAGGTTGTTTCTGGCAGCTAGTAAAGACTTCTATTCTTAGCCCACAATTTCAGCATTGAAAAGAAATTCTGCTGTAGCTCAAGGAGAATACAGTTAGGAACAGCTTTGTTGGGTTTTGTTATTTTTTCAGTGGAAGTGTTCCACCTAGTTTAACAGCCACCTTAATTCATCTGAGTAGGGCCAGACCCGTGTCACTATGGAAACTGAGACACTATGTCTCAGTACTTCAAAAATATTTTCCAAAGAGAAAAGATTGGTTCACATACAGAATTGTTCTTTTAAGATGAGAGTAGGTGTACTGTATTTCCCAGCATGTGCAAATTGATAGGGAAGGCAAAATTGAAGCAAGTTTTCATTTTCTGCACAGGTGGAAATTCTTAAGAGGAAAAAAGCTCTTCAGGAAGGGGTTTTCATATTCAGAGACCATCTTGCTTATTGACTATTGTTGGGCATTGGAAGATTACTGCAAAATCATTGCAGAGATGTTTTGTCATTCTAGCTCTAGGCAGTTGATTGTTATATTTTTAGCCCTCAAACATAATTATTAGACAGCCAGTACAAAAGAGTATCATAAAGAATTGCTCACTGCAATCAGACTTTGAAAGACCAGAACTTTGCTTTGTATGCTACCTTCACTTACAAGGTAGGTCTGTCTCCTGTGTAAATTACCACCTCCTAAAAAAGAGGAAAACCACTCCAAAACAAATTAATGTACAGTGTTTTTCACAATTACACATAAAAGGCAACATTTTGGGTACTCAAATTCATCTTCTACTTAGGTAACCAAGATAAAAACCCACCAAGAAAAAAAAAAAGCCTCACCCAACTATGTTTAAAGGGACATAGTAGAACAGTTTATTCAATCTGTAAATAACCTCCTCTTTTGTTTAGATTCTATTTTAGTGTTTTCCTTCAGTAACAATACCATGAAAAAAATCAGTGTTCATACTCAATTTAAGAACAACTCTCCTGTCCTTAGCAGGTTTGTGCAGTTGTCCCCATAGCTGCATTTATTCAGCAATGAGGTGACACACACATTTTAAGGGTATGTTACCACTTTTCAGTAATGTCAGCTCATTTTTCTTTTTCACCTGCTAAACTTATTGAAAGAAAAGACGGTACCTTGAAGAAGATGCTGGTAGGAGGTCTCCACAAAAATATAATCTGATCCAAGGATCACATTGAAAGTATGACAAAAATTCAAGTAATTTGCCAAGTTTTCTCCCTGCCTAGAGCAACAGTCCCTTTGTATTATGATTAAACAGTACAAGGTAGTGTGGAGTTACTAGGAAGGTCAAAGTGTAGAACTGATAAAGAATGCATCATCTGAAAGGGAGAAAAAAAAGTATAATACCAGTCTAACAAAAATAGGCCATGACAGACTACAGCAAAAAAAAATTTGGTACCTCATTAAGGAAAATGAGATCACTACTTCTGCACCTTCCATTTACGTTTACATAACAGCAATTTTTAAAGGTGTGGCTGAACATTAGACAAGCAACTTAAATACATTTCTAACTGTGCAGAACAAATCAGATCTTGTTTGAGGCTATTTTTGTCTCTTAACTCAGTGAATACTTATTTCAGTAAGGATCAGCTAGGCTGTCACATTGTTCCAGGAATGCACAAGTGTGAATTATACTTAAACCTGCCCATTTTTCCTGGCAGATTTATGTGCATCAAGTCTAGATGCTAATGAATATTCAAGATAGCTTTTTAAAAGCACAGCAACAGTATTTTGTAATCTCAGTGGCACAGAAAATGCACATTTTTAATATAGCTTTTATTTTACCCATACACAGCTTGCCAGTACACAGCACATCACTGCTGAACAGCAGTACAACTTACTGCATTTTTAGATGGCTAGAGAGAAAAGGAATTATGTAACAAAAGGGAACAGTGCAAGTTATAGGGTTGACAAGATTTCCACCTTCTACCCATCCCCAACATATAAAGCAAATAGAACAATATTAATTCTAGAATTTTTGGTTGCAATGCTGCTAGAATTATATAAACTTAAGTTATAAAAAGTACAGGGCATAGAAATAGTTTACAAATAAGTTAAATTTCAATTATCTCATTATTCACATTAGAAAAATATACATTTTATAATCAGTCTTTTCCAGAAGAAAGCTTATAGAGTTTTCTTATTTATGGCTCCAATTCACTTTGCGAGAGCAAAATGTCTTCGCTTTGGCCACCTGCTTCCATTGCCAGTAGTGCTTCCACTGTTTCCAAAGGTATCCCTTCGGGTGTGCGAATGTGCATTGTGGTACCATTGGAATCAGTCACAATAACGATGCCTTCTGCCTGAGACAAAACAGCAGTGTCTGGGTGAGACAAGATAAGCCCATCTGAAGTCTGAATAAAAATCTGTTCGTGTCCCTGAGACAAAAAATCATGGCTCTCATCAGAAATCTCAAAAGCTACAGTTTCATCTACAGTTACTGTATTTGCCAGCTCCTGAGCTTCCTCTGTCCCACAAGAATATTCATTCTGGTTTTTGAAAGCATTTTCCTGGTTGCCATGGGCGGGCAGGGAGGCTCCCTGGACAGCGTTCTGGTGCGACTCAGCCTGAGCACTCTGGGGGTAGTTTATTGGCACAACGCTCGTTGAAAAAACTTTTTCAAGTTCCCGTATCTCATCAGTCACATCAGCATTATGAAGTTGCTCAGAACATTCCTTAACTGTAAAATTAGGGTTTTCTTCTTTCAGTTCCTGATACTGTGGATTGTGATAGTTTTCTTGACTCGTTGCTGGGCCAGTGCTGTGCCTGGGCTCTGCCTGCTCCGAGGCGCGGCCGTGGCATTCAGGAGCTGCCGCGCTCCCGCTCCCAGCGCGCGCCTGACCCAGCCCAGCCACGCCGCCTGCTCCCACGGGCAGCTCGAGCTCAGAGTGCAGCAGGGATGCCTCACCTGCCACAGCTGCTCCCTGCATGCTCACAGGCTGGGGATACTCTATCCTCATTTCCACAGTTTGGGAGAAGGTACCTGAATTTTCGCCATCGATTCTAACTCCTGAATCAGCAAGTGAATTACGTTCCTCGGCTGTCTGTAAAGTACTTCCAGCTGGACAGCAAGGGATATGCCTGTCTTCTGAAAGCAGGATTTCTCCATTTAATGGATTAAAACCTGAAAAGGGGAAAGAGGTATTATTTTGTTGAGCAATCTAATACTGCATGCCAAAAAGTTATTTTCCAGCAATAATTTTGGAGGAAAAGCTACACTACTTCCCTGCTTTCCTTCCCCCAAATAAGCAAAACTGGGAAGTTCCACAGAGCTTCCCAGTGAAAAGGTCAGTATAAAAATATTGAAGGAATTTTTGAATACTGATATTTTATCAAATATTACTATATTAAGAGCATTAAAGAGCAGCATTTTTCTGTTAATCCTGAAAATAACCTCGACTGAAAATCAAACTCAATTTTCTTCCATCTGTCGTGCAACCAGTAACATTGAAAGACAAAGACTTTACGAGGCACAAACTTGTCAGCTGCTCATGCTCACAACCATTAGTAAGTTGATGGAAGCATTTAAACTTTTGCTTAAATTTCTATTCCTAATAAAGCTCATCCTAGATTCAGACTTGTCATCAGGTTACTACAAATCAATTAGCTGTGCTAAGAACCCCAGCAGCACTTTCTTCCTGTACCAGAAAAGGTAAAAACCGTAAGAAATGTCGTGTTACTTGACCTTACCTGACCAGGGTCCCAAACCCTGTAGGTAGCTGAACAGTAACTACTAAGCTGCAGGAGTATGAGCTGTCAGTCTTTATTATTAAAGGTCAAAAGGAACATATAAGTTGGTTTGGTTTTGGATTTTTTTTTTGTTATGAAAGATACCACTGCACAACAAGGAGACCTAACACTGCAGAAAGGACTATTTTTAACATTTTGCACTGTAGACTAGCAAACACCCTACTAGCAAGTACAAGCAAAACATAATTTTAAAAACTCATAGCCCAGAAAAAAATCATAGTGCAGCAAGAAGTAAGAATGGTCTTGCAGAGAGCCTTTCAAAGCTAGAAAATCTAACAGAGGGAAACAAAAATAACCATTGACTGAAAGACATGCAAAGGGCAAAAGAAAAGCCACTTACAGCAACACTGAAACAAGGTATTTTCAAAGAAGATGGTACTGATAGACTTATTTTACTAGAGATTTACCTTCCTTTCACTGTCACCCAGCTAATCTGAAGGGCAGCAGGATGAAACATGAAGAAGGAATAAAAACAAAGGCAGCCACATGAAGACTGGTGCAAAATGGTGCCTCAATTCCAATAGAAGCTGTATTCCAATGATGGATACAGGACAGCCTACACCAGCTCTCCCTTTCCCCCAAGTTCCACAAAGCTCTGGTAATTCTGCTATTGTAGCTGGCTGGGGCCAAGAGGAAGGACATGCACTCTGCTTCCTCTTCCTCTGCTCTCCCACAGCTGACACAATGGTCATGCACAGGACAGACAGGAGGCACACAGCAGAGGACAGTACTATGCTCATAAGTAGTATCAATAACTGATTATCATGCAACCAGAATTGAGCTACTGCTGTCTGCATCATCTGTAACTTTTCCCTCTCCATAAGGCCTTTCCAGTTAAACAGCTGCTTTTGAAGGACCTGGGAAGCAAGTTAAGAAATAAAACTTTAAGACAAAAACCACAGTAGCTTGAAGAACAAAGATTTTTTTTTCAGCTCCATGAAGAGAACAGAACTGGAAAATCTGAAGAGGTTACCATCTTTTTCAAACAGTGTATATAAATTCCCACTCTTTTCTTTCACTTCATCTTGACTGGCATAAGCACTGTTCACATTCTCTGCTACGTCTTCTGACTTGGTCCTTTTGGCTGGTGGCAACAGTTCTTCCCCTGAGCTCTGTAAATGCAAGAGATAATTAACTGCTGCCCCTGTAACAGTTGACAATATTGGAAAAGATAACTGGGGGATAATCATGGCAGTCAACTGATGATCCTTGAAAACAGAATTTACACTAAACATCTTCCTAAAAGGTAAGGATTTAAACACAGCCCTCACACTTTGACAAAACAGCTCTCTGCTACAGCTATAAACAGACTGAAGGTCATCAGCTGACTCGTCAGAAAGAAACTGTTTTCATGCCCCTCTCTCCACCACCAATGAGCACAGCTGTCACTGTTCCAATGTCTGAGCCTGCTGTAGGTTAGGCTATTTACTCTAACACTGATTGGAATCTGTGGAGCCCCCAGTTACCAGCACCTCTTTTGCCCCTGTATTAAAGACCTGTAAGTCTTTGATGTTCTGTCCTGAATGCAACCAAGTATCTTCCCAAAGCACATACTTAGTGTGCTAGTTCATATGCCTTGCTATGATACCACAGCAGAGAGTACTGTGAGTATTTCTGAACACCACAAAAGCCTTACCTTAACACGACTCAGAAAATAATAGCATGAATAATTATGTATTTTAAAAAGTTTTAATTTGTCTTAGTTTCACTGTTAATTTTCACAAAGGTGTTCCATACCTCAGCTAACCGTTTTTGTCCCAGTACGTCCACAGGCACTTGCTCATTAATCATTTTAATGACACACTGTGAACAAGAGCCTGCACTTTGCATCTTCTGTTCTCCACTGAGCATTTCTGTGATTCCTAGAGATTCAGCAACCTTTAAAAATAGATACAATGAAAAAGGTAAAAGTTTCTCTCAGATCTGAATACATAAATGTTGAAATACAGACTAGTTTTCTTAAAACTGAACTAGAACTACTTCATGTCTAGCCTGACAATCACCTCAGCTCAATGCTGTATTTAGACTTCCATGTTTTCTACTAGTCTTCACACTGACACATGACCTTCATCTGAAGGTGACTGCTAACAGGCAAACTTGAAAGAATTATGGTTATATATAGCATCCAGAGACAGTTACTCAGAGCAGTGTTTAATAAAGACTATTGGGGCTCTCCATCATATAAAAAACATTAAAATCTTCCTGATTAGAGTATCTCTGTAGTTAAGGATTTTCTCCCCTCCTCAGTTCCATTCCTGTGCACTTCATCCTTGCATTGGTGTGCTACTATCCAGCTTCTCAAGGCAAGGTTGTTTTGGGGTTTGGTTTGGTCTTGTTTTTCTTTTTTAAAGAGCATCATTCTATATTAAGAATGCACATGAACACAGAAGAGAAGCAAGAAAGAGGTTCCATCTGTCTTTCTAGATACAGCTCCATAAACAATGAATCTGAAGTCACTGAAATAATAGTTTGCAGTTTTATTAGTTTAGTCATTACCTTTCACATTTGTTAGTGTGACTGTGAACTGCATAGATGCATTCAGTTTGCCCTCATTTTGCAATGAAATTACTAATCCCTTTAAATCAAGGTCACTAATTTTAAATATCGACCCCCTCCCTCCTTCTGATCAAACATCAGGATGTACTTTTATTAGCAGTTAATGCTAAATACACCTTGCAGTAACGTGCAGATTCATACGACCCTAGATATGCAAGGCAGGTATCAGCATTGCTAGAATTGCTTCTTCTCTTTCTAGTTGTATCCACTGACATAAATTAGAATTGTAGTTTTAAAATGTATTTCATTTTCTTCTTGGTAAGTTGTTGGACTTTTTACAATAATGTCTATTTTTCCTAATTAAAAACGATGCTGTTTTCAAATAAATTCACCTGCACGAGAAAGCTTACCAGAGAAAATTAAAAATGCAAGGCATCTAAAATAAAAAAAGCAAACAAACAAACCAATCATAGTTCCAAACAGAGTGCTTTATTACCTTAGCATCTTTTATTTCAACAGGCTGCTGGCAACTCACAGAATCAGAATTACTGAGGTGATCATAAGCCATTTTCTTTACCATGTTATGCAATTCTTCAAATTCCCTATACACATCTGGAAAGTAAGCTTTGGCTGGATATCCTTTTTCAACCTAGGAATAAAGAGAGGAATAAAAAAGGGCTTGTTTTTCCCTCCCTTTACTTTAAAAAAGAGATGAAATATGGATCTGTCTATTTTGTTTTGTTCAACATTTTAAAACAGAAACATTCAAGTCAAAAGACTATGGACTATTCAAAAGGCCACTGAACCAGGCAGCAAAAATCAAGGCTTTGAGTTGATACCTACGAGAGTTTTGCCTGTGTGAGACTGAAGTGATGTGTGGAACACCTACATGCTGCAAGATACTAACTTAAGAAATTCAATTATGTTTCTAAAGGAATCTTTCTATGCATACTAATGGAAGTATCCCTAAAATAATTTAATATTTTTACATAAAAACTCACCTTCATCAACAAAAATTCATACACCGTAACAAGCTTTGTAAGACGTGGGAGAGCCAGCTCCATTAAGTCTTCATTATCACACTGCTGTATTAGCTGTCAAAAGCCAGAATGAGATTATTAGGAAAATGCAGCCCACATTATGCACCCCATTTTCAGAACATAAAATATCATACTTTTTTTTGAAAGATCTGCTGTATGTTTAGGCAGCTTTAAGAATATATGCTAACTAACTCCAAAATGGGTTAAGTTAGAAAACCTCAGAATAGTTACTACTCATGTACAGACAAAACTCAGTCCCACAAATGTTGCTAATTCATAGAAAGAACAGCAACCTCAGTAGCTTTAGTAGCCATAAAAGATCTACAATACACAGAAAACAAAGAACACATTGTATTAGTTGGATTTTTAACCCCATTCTATCCTCCCCAAAGACCTTCTCTGTGGGTTTGTTTTGGTTTTTTGGGGTTTTTTTAACGATTATTTCTTTTACTGTGTTGGAGCAGATACGTAGTAATAGCTAGTAACTTTCCTTCTCCAGAAAAAGGATAGCAAGAATATATCTACATGTCCAAAGCCCCTTTCCAGACTGAGTTCCCATTTTCCCCTTTCCCAGCATTCTGTTGGAAGTATTTTTTTCTTAAAAGACAACTTAATGTTTTCTTCTTAGAAGCCATCTAAGGCTTTCATCTTGTCCATACACAAGGATGTAAAAAAAAGGAAAAAAAAAATTTGAAAATGACTCATTGAAAACAAGCGATTAAAAAAAAAAGCGGGGGGGGGAATAGGGCAGGAGAAGAATACTTGTGAAGTAATTGCAGAAGAAGAGAACCATACCTCTTTTAACCTAGCTTTTCTTCTGAATACATTGTGTTCTGCTGACACACTACTAAGTGACTTTGAAGGGGACTGACCAGGTCTGCTAAGCCTTCCAGAACACCTGGATCTTCCACCCATCCTGGGTCGACCACGTCTCTTTGGTCGTCTGGGTCTTCCAGGTCCTTTTGGTGTTACAGGTCCTCGGTGTCCTGAACTGGTTTCATTTGGTTGTTCTGCCAGCAAGCGTCTGCTTTCCTGAGACTCTGAAGCCTCAATTGAAAGGAAAAGTATTTATTCTCCATTTTAAACAGTTTTGAGGAAGGCAAATTTGTAATTAAGTTTGTCATCTATGCAAACCATAAATAGCATATTAAAAAACACAAAGCTGGATACAAGCATAACTTGCAAAGAAAGTTGTGGAATAAATCCAACACATTAGTAACACTGCTACTTCTGCATCACATATAGGCCATTATTTGCAGAGTTAGCATTTTTGAACCACAAGATGTCATACAAAATAAAGAGATTAAATAAACATAATGAGAGAGATGTTTCAGGTGGGTTAAATACATTTAATATTTTTGAAGTAAAATATATCCTCTTTAGAAAAAGAGGTTGTAGAAACAAAACTTAATTAGCAGTAAAACATACTCAAAGAATAATTTGGGTTTCATTGCAACCACGTCAAAGTATGAAGACTTTATACAAAAGACAAAAACACTGACACCATGAACAGTGACAAGCCTAGAAATTAAATGTCAAAATGTACTGCCCAGTTTCCACATTTCAAAATCCTGTTTTCCCTAGGAACACAGCTAGGAAGTAGCTTCTGTTATAAGATCACATACAAATTCCAAATACCTTTTCTAAATTTAAGTTATTGTCATTTTACTGCAAAAATTTTTAACTGCTCAAACCAGTGATTTCTTACTTTAGCATCTTCCCTTCCAAGCTAGAATTTCTAGGAATGTTCCAGTATCTTTCAAGAAATGAGTTTATAATAGCACTGAGGTATATCAGGCTTCTTTGCAGAATCTGTACATTTGCATCGCAACATTCAGTAACTCCCTACTATTCCACTGATTAGGAAAGCTCTAAAAATGGCAAATTTATGTCAGTTCTGTCCAGGGATTAAATTACTAAATTAGTTCTAAATTTGACATAGGATGTTGAGTATGGGGATCTTGATTGGCTTCCTGTCTGTATCAAACAACTACACAATAATTCAGAGAGCAGACTTCAGTATTTAGCAAGCCACTTTTTCCAGAGATGATAAGTGAGTTTAGAGGATGGGGGAAGGTTTGTTTGCTGCACTGGCACCTTAAGATGTAAATTTTCACTTTACTGAGAACGACTTCACAATGACCAACACAAGTAATAAATGTGACACCCCTACATCTGAACAAGTACTTTTTCCTAGCCAGCAGCTGCATCAGCTCTTGCTGCAAAATGTTAAGAGTCATTTTAATATCAAAAGAGAAACTTTTCTTTGAAGTGACCAGCTTAAAACATCACAGGAAAGAATTTGCAGCTGAGGCAGCTTCCAACCCAGAGACTGAAATTTCACCAGTGTTTGGTGTGTGTTTTCAAAGCCTCACTTTGAAAACCTGCTCTAGGAAAAGCTGCAGTTCACTGTTGTGATCCAAGTAAGAGATTTTTCTGTGATGACATTATTTCAGCAGCAGAAAATGGGAGAGCAGATGATGTGTTGCTGTCATGCTAAAGGCTGTAACTGAACGACAGTGTTCTTATCCAAATGCAGAGAAGAATGTCATTTATGCAGACAAGGTAAAACTGTATGCCAGAAACCCAGTAACAAATGAACACTCAGTGAACAATTAGTTGTATGTGTCTGTGCAAGAGTACTATTGCTGCAGCACTGCAAGAGACAATTTGATTTTTAAAACACTTGAATGGGAAATTTGCCTAATGTAGTCTATTAGTGGGTATTTCTAAGCAGTACAAGATGGTGCAGCTACAGAACTGCCATTCTACTTTCCACAAAACTGACAGTTTTTCTAAGTAACATTTTACCTGTTCTCCAGCCTTTGAATCAACAGTTTCTTCCAGACTGGTAGCTGGTGCTTTTTCATGATTTATAGTGACACCAATTGAATCCAAATGAGCTGGACTCATCATTTCCTCTTCCACAAATATACTTCCATTAGGCTTATTTAGAGGTATTTTCTGAGGTGAACACTCCAGCTGCCCATGGTCTGGGTTAAGTTTATAGTGTCTTGCTAGTCCTCCTTTTCCTATGTAAGATTTTTCACAAGTCTGACATTTAAATGTTTTGGGTTTCAGATTATAATTTGAAGAACTGAATAACGCATCCTTTCCCTTCACCTTTCCTTCTTCATCATCTTCTATACTCAGCTCAGAGTAGTCATCAGAATCAGACTGATGACCATCAGCCAAATCCTCCATTTTAATGAATTTATAATCTTTAGCTTTGTATTTGGGGGGGCGTGAAATCCGTCCAGAACGAGTTTTCACCTTCAAGGATTTCTTTAACTTGTCATCCTTTTGCTTTTTTTCAAGGCATGGAGTACCTGCTGAACTGGCTGCAGCCACGGTAGGATTTGGAGACCTTGAAGCCGATGCTGCAGCACAAGGAGCCCTCTGTCCATTCACCATCTTAGGTGGGGGAATCTTGTTCACAGACACTGATCCATGGGATGGTAAAGGCCTCTGCATAAGCAACTGAACTGGAGACTCGGAAGAGCTATGCAGGAATAGCTGCTGCTGCTCAGTTCCTGAAACTGGCTGTATCCTAATTATCTGGGGATTAATAATGCCAAGTCCTGGTATGCTAGAATTCCTACCAACTGGCTGACTCAGCGTTATAGTTTTGGACTGGATTGGTGCCAATGATGTCATTGGCCCTTCAGTTTCCTTCATCTGTCCTGGCTGGACTTGGACACAAATGGCTTCCAGCTGCTTTTGTGGAAAAATGGAAGAGTTGCAATTACACAAATACAGTATTAATAAATAAATACAATGCTTATCAAGATAATACACACATGCCCTTAAAGCAAAGCGTGAAAAAACCGCTGCACATCATTAGCTTTCCATTTTAATGCATCAAAGCACAGATTCAACATCAAAGCAGATTCCCTTCCTTCCAGCTACGGGTTTTCCCGCACATTTTCTGCTGTGACTGCTGTTCAACTAAAGCATGTAAAGTTTGCTCTGAGGCCATGTCACAGCTTTGTTTCCTGCTAGCAGGCCTGTCTGGAATAGCAGTCAATGCCATCACCAAGGCACATTCATAACCTTCAGCAAACCCCAAACAATGGGAGAATTACAGTCTGCTACATGACACAGGCCAAATACCCAGTTCAGGACACACTATAACATGTGTTCAGTTCACAAAAACTTTGTGGTGATGATTCACATAATCACATGTTACTGTTCATCTCCCTGACAGCTTCTCTGCCTCATCCAAATTTCTGCCTCAGTGAGAATCAATCATTTCACAACCCCTGCACCCCAAACGTGGGTTGAGAGCCCAGGTACCGTCACCTGCAAGAAAAGCATGCAGTAACTTCTTGTGTATCACCACTACGAAACAGCTTCTAAGCTGCACATGTTGTCAGACCGAAATACTGACCACAGCAGCTATTATCTACATTCAAACATGGATTTTCCTAAACCACATTGAATGCTCTGCCTTTGAGCTATGGACTGGAGTCTAAAACCGAGGGCAGGTGTAACTGAGGAGAACGGAAAAAAAATTATTTAAAAGGATGAGACACGCCGGAGCCGTGGCTTTCATCACCGACGGAGCGCCGCAGCCTCCCTCCCTCCCTCCCCCCAGCCCCGGGGTTACCTTCTGCGGGAGGAGGCGGGCGG
>JAHLSL010000007.1:8109579-8175844 GCA_025920805.1 Petroica traversi
CGTCCGCCACCCCGGCACCTGCGGGGCGGCTCGGGATGCGCAGTAAGGGGGTACGGGGGAAGGCCTCGGGCCCTTTCTGAGGGGTGGTGTGGGCCCGGAGCCTCCGGGGAGGCTGACGGTCACCGAGGGGGCCGTGGTCTGAGGGAGTACCCGCGCAGAGGGGGCCGCAGGTGCTTCTGTAGGCCCTGGGAACGCCGTCCCTGCAGCCCCTGGGCAGCTCCCGGGTGTCGCTTGCCAGCGCTGGTCTCTGCGTGCCACTGCTCCGCAGCAGAGTGCGAATGGGGCTTTCTCTCGGCTGCTGCGGGGCATCACCCTGACTGCGGGTCTCTCCAAGAGCTTTCTCAGGAATTGCTAGGTTTTCGTGCTTCGGCACGCCTTGTCTTCCATTGCTTAGCATCCTTCACATCATCCCGTGCCACCCCCTGCACATCTGGCGTGTCTCTGAGTGCAATAATTACGTACCACGGCCTTGAAGCTCAACTTCTTACTCCTTTCTTCATTTCTTTGCTTATTTCTCTCTTCCCACGTGTATCAATGCCAAGCATCATAGCTTTTTCTTCCTCAGTATCTTGGCATCTTTGTAACAAAATATCTGCTTTAGATTTTTATAATACCCGCTTTTGACTACTGTAGTGCTGTCTTTTCTGTCATTTTGTATTGGATTCTTTAATTCTAAATGGTTATTAATTTTCCATGCTCTCTTGGATTGGATGTTGTCTTAGAGTTCCATCACTTGTCCATAGTTTATATTTAGATTGTTCCTTATTTCCTGGGTTCTCTAGCTTCTTGCACATTAAACTCTTATTCTGTGGAATTATTCATGGCCACTTTTTTGGGGTGTTAGATGAGTTCATACTGCTACAACTTCTTCTTCCCATCCTTTATTTCCTTTTCCACCACCGATTCTAAGCTTGAACGTCTGTGTGTGCTGAAACAGAGGGGAGTGAAGGGAGAGGTTAGATAACATCTGTTGTTACAGAAGCATGAAAGAACTGCTGCCTAGTGATCAGGTCTCTTTTATTGTTCAATGTTCTATGCAAAAGTAATTAGAATACTTCCTTTAATTTATCCTCGAAGCTTTCAGTCTTACAATGCTCATAAAATTTTTAACCTTTCTTTCAGTCTTCATCTTTGAGTACAACAAAGGTAATCTAACTGGTAGTAAGTTTTGGTTTGTAGCTGTATGAATTTTCATAGCTTAAAGTTGCCAGGCTCTGATCTGGCTTTTTTGTTGTTGTTGTTGTTCAGAGTGTGTTTGAAGTCTTTTGTTTTGGTGGGTTCTTTTTGTTGCCTGGGCACTCTCAGGATGTGATCACATCATGACCAGGATGGTGCTGAAGTGGATTTTTAGGAATCTCCAAAGATCTTGGCTTGTGAATGCAAAATTAAACTTTGTTAGTGCACCTGAAGTCTAAATTTTATTTCTTCTTATTCTAGATAAACTTCTATCCTGTTATTCTTACAATGCCTGATTTTCTTTCAGCTGCTGATTAGACAATAACTAATCTGTCATATGATTATTCTCATTTTGTCCCTAGGAGAAAATCTTCCTTATTTTATTCATCAGAGACATTCAAATAAAACAATTTTCATTCCTGATTCTGCCCTTTATTCATTCATTTGAAATTATTCATGCCTTTGCTTCATTCTTTTCACTGGATGGGTCTCATAAATACCAGGTTAAAGCCTCAGTTGTTTGTTATGTGTGGGGTATTTATTTTGTCTACAGAGCACTCTGTTGTAAAGGAATTACAGTAACAAGCTTTACAGGCTTACATGGCAAAGATCTTCAGTGCTGTAAGAATGTTTTAAAATGTGTAAAAGATTAACTCTTTGAACAGTATTGGAACTCTGCAATTTAAAATATAAACAGCTCAAGTTGTTTTGAGCTCTCCACTGTCATCTGGGCTTCTCTTGTATGTGTAAAGTACATTTATACAAGAAAATATATAAACATAGCCAAACAGTATAAACATATACTATCTGACTTCTTTATATACCTGAAGATATTTTCAATAAATTTGTACAGTAATGCTTTCCCTGCATTTCTCTGCCCAAGTACTTTGGTTCATTAACACTATGGCTGGTATGCCATAGATATTAAGATCTTATTTTCTGGTCATATGATTTGAATTTTTTTCTTATGCCAGAGAATCAATTACTTGCATTTTAGAAAAAAATACAGGATGGCCATTTATTAGAATAAAAGAGTAGATCAACAAATAGCTGACTTTTTTTTTTTTTTTGTGTCTGTCTTGGATGTATTTTGGCCCCAGGGCTGGCTCTGGCATTATAAGAACATATAACACAGCCAGTGTGCTTCTGACTGGTTGGAGGGTACCAATTGCTACAAAAAAAAATCCATTTACACTGAGTTCTGTGAAAGTAGTATTTAAGTAGTCTGAATTTACAGTCTCCATCTTATATTTAGCAATTTAGATAGGAAATTAAACCTTAAGGTGGGGATAAAGAACATGGTGATTTTTTCCTGACAAGACATTATTTCCTCAGTCTCCATCAGTGAGGGCTGAAGATCAGCTCGCTTGAAGCACCAACTGCCCAGTTATCAAATAACAGCCAAAGCAATTAAACAGCCCCATGGTCTCCTCCCATTCTGGAGTCTGTTAGAGATTGCCTCCTTTACCCACAATGATTTTCAAATTCTGTTTCTGCTCTTAAAATAGATCTGTATGTAAATTATCTATACTGAGTGCATTAGATGCTGTGGTTAATTTTAAGTTACTCTGATATTCCAAATTTTACAAATTTAGATGGCCTAATTAGTTTGTTTATGATGCAGCATGATCGATAACAATCAGAAAACAGAAGCAGCAGATGATAAAAATGAGAAGAGCACCTGACAATTCTCATGTAAGTGCTGCTGCTGTATTGAAGGAAGAGGGTTTCAAAGGGGAGGTTTCTACTAATTCAAATACAAGCATTTGGCTCATAAGGAAAGAAGACACTTCTTTTGTTATTTGGCTGCTTTTTTTTAACAGGAGCAAGTGTGAAAGCTGGGGAGATGAAAAGAGAATAAGACAACACAAGTTGATTGTTAGTTGGAAGACAGCATTAGAATGTTCCTGCCTAAGTAACTTTTCCCTCTGCAAAATTTCTTGGCAGGCTTTCTCCACTCTAAGGCTGTGTTTATACTTGTAAATTAAACATATCTGGAATCTTCTTGGACACAAAGAGCAACTGGCATGAAATGGCCCCCATCTCTGCTAGTAAAATCTCTTATCTTCCAAAACAAGGCAGTAGGACAGAAACTGCTTGAGAAGTGACCTTAGAAGGAGTCCTCACACCAGGCAGGGAAGGTGCCTTGAAAAGTGCTGATTGTCACAGGCCAAGTCCCTGCCAGGGACTGTTGTCACAGTAACTAATAACAGGCAGCTACACTGACTTTACTGCTATCACACAGCTTGAGACTCCCAGTTACTCTGACACCCATTAAGGGCTGAATATTACAAAAGAGGTTTTCTGCCCTGCCTCCCTCAAAATGACTTGGTTTGCATCTTCCTTGAATAATAAGACCATGTAAAAAGCAACAGCAGCATAACGCTAACCAGAATTTGATTTTGCTCAGGTGAAATTACTGGAAAAATTATCAAGGACAGAATCTGTAGGTGCTAAAAATAAAAGGAAAAAGGAGGATGAAGTGGGTGAAGGGAACCAGGCACTGGAATTGGTAAGGAACAGTTAATCACAAAGCTGAAGGAGAATAAAGGAGGAAAGAAAAAAGTCAATTTTGATGGAAATTAGAAGACCTGAAAATTAATATCAATAAAACTTTTTTGATAACCCTTATCTGCTTCATCTCTTAAAGTTCTGCAGAATTAGAATTGACTGATTTTTCCCATCCTTGTATTTGAAGCACTTCATTATCAAAGCCAAACATTACTTTTGGCTCAGTGCAAACCTCAAATCTGAATTTAATATGGGAGTAAAGCTTTAAAATCAGAAATGGCTTTCCTTAAAATAAAATTTAAAAAACCCCAAACCAAACAACACCTTCACAAAAAACCCTGAAAAATAGCCCCCATGTTGGAACAAGGATTCCATTATACACTTGCTTTCCAAGATAATTTTCAGTACATTTTAAATAAAGGGAGGTTTGGTGTTTTGTTTTTATTTTTTTGTGAAAGAAGCAAAGAATAAATTCAAATATGAATTGTTAATATGCTGCAGCATAAAAAAAGGTAGGAAGGGCTGTGTGAAGAGGCATCATGTCTCTGAGCAAGGAGGTGGTAATTTATTGTCTAAGAATTACTGTATTTTACTATCTGGAATATATATTTCTGTAATCTGGGCAGCGAAACTTAATTTGCTGTTTTTCATGTTATTTTCTCTCGACTTACATGTTAACAAAATACCTCTTTTATTTGAAAGTTTTCCATTAGTCAGCATTTAACAAGTCAAGTAAGGATTGATAAACAGTCTTCATAACAATTTCAAACATACTGAAACAGTGTATTTTTGTTTTTAAAATACCAGTTGGTAAGATAAGGAGAGGGAACATTTTCTGATGTTGTGGAGAAACTGAGTCTTAGGGACGGAAAGCACTAGGCAAGTAAACACATGAAGTAACATTTTGAAAGGTATGCATAATTAATCATGGAAATTCTACAGAAAATCTTATTTAAATTCAGTGAGGGAATACAAAATTAAGACTAAGTGAAGTTTTAAAATACACATGAATTAAAAAGCTTTGCATGTGGTACACAAAGGGAACTCTGCCTTCCTGTTTGGCACTGGGGGGTTATTTCCTTGAGTACTCTAATTGATGTCACCCACTGGATTAAATGGTGCCTGGCCACTGGGTCGAGGGTGAAACAAGATGAATGAGGAATAAATAGTTGATTTCTGCCTTGCCAAATGCACTGACTATACTTGTGCTGTTTTACTTTTAGCTGTAAATAATAATTGGAGGAAATCTGTCAGTCCTCTCCTTGGGTAGTCCTGTTTTCAGTCTCTTTAAGTACTGTTTCAATGCAGATTAAAACCGGTATATTTATCCTTAGTCAATGTATAGCATTAGTTCTCCTTCATGTTTGTATTTATATTTACATGCATCATCCAGAAGCCGTATGGTCACAAAATAGGCACTTCTTATCAGGAAAATAGAGGAGAGGGCTGTGTGTAAGTGGTCACAGCCTTGACATTGCCCTCCAAATATGTAAGTGCCAACCAGTGCCTCTTGGGTTACTGATTTTGTATTCTCAGTTAATTATATCAAGCTCCTAATGAAATCACTGGGAATGACTCACAAAGTGAAATGGGACATTCTGCTCTCAGGTGAGATTTCAAAATGTAACTCAGAGCTTCAAAGAATATCAGTTAAAAAAAGAGAAATATCTTCAATATCTTCTGATTCTCTGTTATATTATTAGAGGTCTGTTGGTCCATTTATACACTACCTACAGCTGACAAAACTGTCCAATTTATTATCAAAACAGTATTTAAACTATCTGCTTAACTGTATCAAGGGCAGATGTATACAACTCAGTGGTAAGGCACAACAAGCAGACTCTCTTTCATCTTTTCATCTAAAGCATCTTTTAGGCCTCTAACCCTCTGATAAATTGACTGACAAATTCTTTTGATGAAGTGAACTCTTTTAACAACAGATACCAACATGGTTTTAAACAGAACATGCCCATACAAGGTATTTCTCCTCGTTTCAAAGTGGAAAATATTGTTTTGGTGTTTAGCTGTAAGTCTGACTGGGAAAGGACGTATGTCCTGCTCTGATCCATTCAATAGTGTGCAAAGCTCTTTGTTTCCTGCTTCCTCCCCAGAGTTTCTGTAGCATGGTTTTTCTGTTTATTAAAGCCTAGGAGGGCAATGAAATAATATACACAATAATTGAATAGTGTCTATTTTTCATGTAAGAGGTTTCCATCAAAACTTAATTTTTAATGTTAAATTTGGCAATGCATCCCACTGAGCAATGTTTGGAATGCATGCTACAGCAGCACAGAGTAAACAGTATCATCCATATTCTTATGCAACACAGAATTCCTGCTGGGTAGCTCCTTGGATGGTAACTGGAGTCTGGAGCACAACTTTTCTTCTTGGGATAAGCCCAGCTACTCTGAGCTGCACGAAGGAATAAAGCCATTTACTAATTACTGATTTGCTCAATATAGAAACTGCAAGCAAACAATTTATTGGGAACTGCATTTGCACGTTCAGTGACAGACTAAAGTTCTGGCAGCCTCATGGCAAGGGAAAAAGTCAACTACAGTGCAGTCCCTGACTGCAAGTCAGTCTTCCTCTTTTCTGTTTAATTCAACTTTAGTGTAGAACAAGTGAATAATCTGAGATAAATATAAGCACTAAGGAGGCTGAGTCCACATCCTACTATCTTTATGTTTACATAAAGTTGTTTTGTTTGCATGCTGCATTGATTTCTTTCTTCTTTATTTGTCTA
Organism: Petroica traversi; assembly: GCA_025920805.1. Classification (NCBI taxonomy): domain Eukaryota; kingdom Metazoa; phylum Chordata; class Aves; order Passeriformes; family Petroicidae; genus Petroica; species Petroica traversi. Next base: position 8,116,013 of record JAHLSL010000007.1, read on the forward strand.
TTTGAACAATATCCAGTAACCTTTGGATCTAGAGACAACCTGTAGATTCTTAACCAGCTTTTTATTTCAACAGAAAGAAAAAACCACATGTTTCTCAAAATCTGAAGTCTACAAGCCTGCCTTTGTTGAGAAAGTCTGATGTAGCTCTTGCTTTCTGTGGCTCTTTTCTAACAGACCAAAAATATTTCAACGTCAATATTGAAATTAAAAACTAAGTATCTGTTAAGCATAGTTAAACTTCATCTCATAATATGTAAGATTTGCTGGTGATCTCAACCAATGTCCCATATCCAGTTAGTGCTTTAACTGTACACCATGGCTCAGTATTCTGGTGAGGCACACTCAAAGCTTATCTGCTGAAATAGCCTCTGGTACTTAAGGATCTTGGCTTGGCTTATCAGTCTGAACAAGGGATGAAGGCAAACTGTTTGGCAGTATCATTTCACTGGGAACTTTACAGACACCCCTGTGCAAGTAGTTGAAGTTTAGGTCTCAGAATTAGGCAGTAGCTGAGCTATGCTTTTGGAAAGAGGTGTCAGTGATAAAGTTGGGTTCCTGGCCTCATTAAGCCCTTCAGTCTCTTCTGGGGACACGTTCTGTCTCACAGAGTGATCACGTTTTATGACAGCATTTACTCCATTACTGCATGGTACATTTCATCACTGTGCAACAGCAGACATATCCTTCATTATTCGAATACTTGACACAAAACTTGTTGACTGCTCTGAAATATTTTTTCTTGCCCTTCAGGCTGTCTTATTTCTCTGTTCAAGGCTTGGATACTACACTGTTATTGCAGGCCCTTTTTCTACAAGTACACGGGAAGCCGCTAATCGTGTCAGCAGCTTGGCTTTCTGGAATTCTCAGCCTCAGCTGCTTTGGTGTTAACTAAGTGTAATCCAGCTGGCCAGCCAGCTTGCCGAGCTCCTGCAGTCTGCCTGCAAGCTGAACTGCAGATTGTACCCTCCACTTTTTGCTGGCTTGGTTAACACAACATTGCAGGGGAGATGGACTGTAATGCAATTATCTTACCAGAAAAACTGAACTCCTAAAGATGTCTGCCTCTGCAGGGAAGTGAAATGGAAAATAAAGTGTCAGATGGATTACATCATGATTGTACTTTAAATTGCTGTAGTCAGCAAAACAGTGATTCCACCCAGATACTCATTTCCATGCAGTAGAACACTACTGGAGATCTAAGTAGAAAGTATTTTCACATACGGTGTAATGGCTTCCCTCTCTTTTCTTTTAAGTTTGTATCAGTTAATTTACTGGAAATTTCTTGATACTGAACAGTGTGATGTGCCCAGAAAACATGCCTTCAAAAAGCTTCATGGAATAAATCAGTTAACTTCTGCAGTGGGCACTTTGGATAGCATAAACGAAAACTCTCATACTTCAGACGTAAGTTTAAAAACATCTATGAGACAGTATCAATTAAAAATTAAAGCATCCATTTTAATATTGGTTAAACTAAGCACTTTTTTTCTATTCTGTGTACAAATCAATGTGTACGTTTTATTTCTAGCTTAAAGTGTCCTTATTTGTTTCTGCAGTGATAAAAACGCTGGCTCCCTTTCACTGGTATGTGAATTTATGGCCATAACTATTTATGAGCTGATAAAAGGTATGTAGCAGATGCTTAAGAAACACAAACTCTCCTTGTGTAGATCACAAAGTGGAATGAATTATTTTTCACTTGGTTGTTTAATGTTACAGATTATAAAACTCACAGGGAATTTTGTGCTGTACTGCTTTACCCTTTAGTTCTTGCCAGTGGAATATATCCAATTGTTTAAGGCATGAGTGTATGCAGGTTTCCCATGAGTCAAGTCCATAGCCATCTATTCTACAGTCAAACAACCCTGACTGCAAAACACAAAATAATTGCTTTACGTAACAAAAAAAAAAAAACCAAAAAAAACCAACTTAAACAGCTTCTTTGTCAGGTCAGAGCTGCAGTGAGGTAATAAGAAAATTATTCCCATTTGTTTTAAAACTACTGAATCAATTAATAAGAATTTTCAGTTTTTATACCTAGTAAAAAAGCTTTTCTCTAAGTTTTCTTTATAAAATAATATTGTTCCCTCATACCTCCTATATTTAAAAATTCTGGAGTTGTTTCTCAAAGCAGGTTGGAGCCCATAAAGCTTAAGAAAGAGTTCCTACAAAAAAAAATATAGAACAAAAGCTGATTTAAAACCAGATGTTATATAGACAGTAAAGGAAATGGATACAGCAAATGATGGGGCTTACAACTAATAAGTAAAAGAAGATTTTTTAAAATGAATACTTAAGAATCTGTAATTCTTAACAGTTGGGAGTTTAATTTAAAAAACTGAACATGCAACTGTCATTCAGTGTAATACAATAAAGACTTGCTCCTGAACATGACATTGGTGACACTGACTATTCAGATCTCTAACAAAAGGAGTAACTCTGTTTCTGACCTAGATAAGAATGTGAGATTAAAACTGAGTTATCTGCTGATTGCTGAAGTAGACATTAGTGTGTACTAGTTTTAATTAGACATTTTGGGTTTGCTATATTTAGCATGGTATTCAGATGGAAATTAGAATCATAATTTCAGTATGTTCTGATTTCTTTATTATTTAAAAATACAAGTTCTTTCAAAGTTTTCCAGAAAAAAATTGTTATTGCACCACTTAGTTATAGTAACCTTCTTTTCTATGGCATGGTGAATCAGTTCAAAATGAAATCTGTGTTCAATAGTAATCTGAAATGCTGCAGTTAGGGATTATCTGAACATTAATCTGGGTTTACCTGAACTTTTATAAATTGCTGATTCTTTATGGTTTGGATTTTGAGCCAGGACTGTGTTTACCATTATACAGTGCCTTTTTTTTAATGTTGTATAAGGTGGTGGCACATGGAGTAGAGCTTGTCAAATCATAGAATATAATAGGAAAGTGAACTGAAGTGGACTGAAAATGAATTTTTAATTTGACAAGTAGTATGGAGACACTTCTGTAACTAGGGAGACAGTTCACTGTAATGCTATTAATGTGGAAAGCTGATTCTTTTGGTTTTTTCCTTAAAAAAGCAAGAGATCTATGTTACTTCAGTCAAGATAAGGCTATTTTACACAAAGTCTTTACACAAAGTCATAATTCTCTTGCTGTTAATTTATAGCAGAAGCTGTTTAATCAACAGTAGTTTGGTCATTTAAAGCAATGGAAAAAGTGGCTGAGAGAGAGGTGTGGAGGATCTCTCAAGAAATTATAGAGGCCTCAAGTGCCACTGCCTTAGGATTCACTGCACCATTACTGTCAAATAAGGTTTCTCCGATGATAAAGCTGGAAGCAGAGGAGCATCTGCTCCAGATTTTACTTGTGACATGTAATGAAACAGCAATTGAGCATGACTTCTTTCTATGAAGGCCTGATTTCTTATATACAAATAACAATCTAAATTGATTTGAATAGCTGCATTTTATAATATCTTTTCCACTATAAATGCCAGAAATCCTAATGTCGAAAGCACCATTTATCTCTACGGGGGCACTACTACTACAACTCCCGATGTAAATGGTGCTCTGTTCCAAGTGCTTTGTGATCTAATCCTGCTCAGTGGATTATGTGGCTGCCTGGAGGAGCACTGTAATCAGCTGGGAACACAAGTCCTGCTGGCTGCTGGGGCTCTGGCCTCAATGAGTTACTGTCCTGATAATCTCCCTCCTCCTCCCCAGCCAATTACTCATACAACTGTCATCACGCACATCAGTACCTGCTTTGTTTTTCAAAATGTGATCATTTCTGCCTCCGTTGATGGCATTGCAGCGTTATATAAAGGCATTACAGCAAGATTAAAAGGCCTTTGGAGCCTGTAAAAGACAAAAGCTGAGCAGTTGCTGAATGGCTCTGAAAAATAGATAAATTTTATAACTGTAATTACTGCCTAACAGCAACAGCAAGCTAAACTACATAGGTTAGCCTTTAATTTGCAATTCAGATGTGAATCACAGTCATTTAACCATTGCGGTAACTTGAGGCGATTGATACAAATCTTAAACCTGAAGGATGATTACTTTGAGTAGAGAGGAAATGTGATGTGTAGAAGTCAAATACTGCAGTTCTGCTAGAACTTGGGGAAATAGATAAGTAATACATGCAGTAAAAACTACGGCATCTTACAGAGTATTGAATTTACAGTTCTTAGCCGAGCTATTCTGGTGCATATTGAAATATAAATTATGTTAGAAGTTGAGTGGAAAATTAATTACAAAGCTAGTTATAAATTACAGAAGTAGTGTAATTGGAAAAGGTGTTATCAGTGCACTTCTGGAAGCTGAAGACTATGGTATTTGTATTCTGTTTGTTCTTTACTAAAAAGGACTCACACAACTTGAAATTTTATTCTAGGAAGGAGAAAGCCATTGCCTGAAAAAAAATCAGGAACAACATGTACCAGTTATGCAAATCTCTAGATTGCATGCATAGGTAAAAGACCTGGTTCAGCAACAGCTTTACAGCAAATATAGCATACATTTATTTCAGAATTGTCTGGGGCAGCAGCGGGCTGCTGCAGGGAGAGAAGAGGCCATGGCCCAGATACATCTCTGCCTGCAGCAGAGCCCTGGGAGGCAGCCAGAGCTGCTACCAGCACCCCAAGGGAGCTCTAGAACCTGCTGCAGGAAGCCCTCCTGGGAGGGCATGGCCCTTGCAATCCTTTGGTAGCCCTGGTGAGAGCAGAAGCAAAAAGCCTGGCCTCTCCTTCCTGGACTTGCCCATTCCCCATTCCCATATCTGTAGCTGCTGTCTCACCATGATGGCAAAATTTAATTTTTTTACTACTCTGTTGTGATAAGTCCTGGTTTCTTTAAGTATTTTTTTTTTACAAATAACTGGAAGCACCGATAATGTTTATCTTCTTCATGAATTCTTCTCTCAGCTGTGTTTGTATTAGTACAGAAATAGGATATTTCAGAGAGATGGGCAACAAGAAAACATAATAATAAAGGTAATTAATCTTATATGAGAATATTTAACTAAAAGTGAAGTCTATAAATATTTTTCTCTTTACTCTGAGAAGGTAATGTTTCTTCATGAATAAAAGTACAGCTTTTTAAGAAGTATGTACTCAGTTACTGTATTCCTGATCTAGGGGAATGAACAAACAATTTTGTTACTGGCTAAAACCTGAAATGACTGAGATGCATTACACACTGCATGTGTTCTCTCCAACCTAAAAAACTGTTCTTTATCCTCTACTAATATAGATTTTCTTTCTGTGTTAAACTAGACACAAGAAATAGGGTTCAGTTTTTCAGCTCTTTCTTTCTACATTAAATTTCTACATTTAGTGGAGTTACACTTACAAAAGAGAGCAGAAGATAGTGGCTTTCAGAAGATTTCATTGTAACCATTTCTCCTGACAGTTTCAGAAAGTTATTTTGCTAACGTTTGAAAAGCAAGGATTTTTACATTCAGTTTATGGAATTTTATTTTCTGAAGATAATTTTTTCTTTTAAGTCATAGAAGTGTACAGGAGAAGCCAAGACCACCTATTATATCACTGCTAAACAGAAGAACTCCAGTAACTTAATCTAGATGTCCTATTTAGCAGCCTTTCCTTCTGTGATAGTCCCTATGCTTTTAGGCCTTTCTTCTCATAATGTACAGAACAGTATTTGCATTAATGCTATGGACACAGATATTTTCATGCGTGGAGCTACTTATTGGTTTAATGCAGCTTTACTGCTGTGATACTACTATCCCTGGATTTTGGGAAGTTTCTTCTTAAAGTAATCTGTGATTCTTTTACAATTACTACTTCACAGTTATTGCTTGAATGTTTTACTGTTTGTAATTTGTGGAAGTACTTTATTTATTTTTGCAGCAGAACACCCTGAAGTTAAGAGATTTTGGATCTTGTAGGAGTATCTATTCACAAGCAGGCACCTAGGAAATGCACCTCCCCATGCTGGTACTGAGCACCTGAATGTTTGCTTACAAATGGGCTCTATAGTTACAAAATCGGCATGTGGAGTCCTGGCTGCGATTTCTATGAACTCACAAGTTACTGTGTTCAGTGAAGGGTTTTGCTTATCATTAATCAAGATAATCAAAGGTAAATAACTCCAATTAGGAGCATGTGGTTTTGGTAATACGATCTTTGTTTCCATGGATTTGCAGAAGCAGCTCCTGTGCTCAGTCTGCAGGGTTCGTGAGGCACTAATCCCGTCTGGTCTGGCACTCTTCACCCTGTGGTAGGTAAGTAATAAAGCAGTTCAAGAGAACACAGTACAAACTGAAGGGATTTACAAAGAAACAGTTTTCAACTTTTTTCCCCTATTTATTTTCCCCATATTTATTTAAAATGTCATTTTCTCTGCTTTATCTCTGTGTAGAGTATGGCTCATTTCCTCTTATGAGCATCACAAACTACATTCAGTCTTGTTAATGCACTTAATGGTAAAATGTTATCCACTTTTTTTGGGCTTGTAATACTTTATGCAAAAAACAGCAGATGAGAGAATACACTCGCTCTAATTTACGACTTTTAGTACAGTGGTCTAAGACCCCTGTGCTGTTAAGATCTTGTGTGCTGGTATATTTTGAAGTCAAGTTCTAATGAAGGAAGAGTTTAGGAAAACATAAATTAAAGTCTCTCAAGAATTTTGATGATGATGAAACCGTAACTCAAAAAATTTGTCACTGGTCTTCAAGAAAAAAGGAAAAATACCCACCATGAGTATTTCTCCAATATCTTTGTGCCCTAGCAACAGCAGCAGTTCTTTATTCTCCTCCCACACTGCTGTCTCTGATATGCAACCAGGACTGATAACATTTGCTTTGCTTCTTTCCTCCTCCACATGGCAAGTGCAGCTGCTGCCATCACCATCACATTAAATGACAACCATTATGCTTTGCCTGCTAACTTGTAGAAACATTTCTACTTCTCCAGCCAGAAAACCATTAAAAGAAAAATCCCAAATGTGGCAGTACTCTTGCAAAGTAAATTGGGACCAAAAGCTTTAAGAATGCCATGTTTTTTTCATTTCAACTTGAATCAGCTGGGCTGTGTAGCTTTGTAAGACAATTACATGCTGCAAATTTATGTTTTCTTAGGGAAAAAAAAACCCAAACCTTAACGACATTTCCTTGTAGTTTCAGCTTAATGTAAAAAATTTCACTCTTTGCAACCACTGAACGTTTTCAGAGACCTTATAGGTGTGTTCAGAGAGAAAGGAGGGATGTGTATTGGAAATCAATGACTCAAAAGAGATACAGTCTTGCCAAACTAAAGGCAATTATGGATAGGTTTGTTTCTTTTTCAGTGCCTCCTGCAATTGTTGCCCTTGAACAGTTTATGCTTTACATCACATTGTGTAAGAACTTTTGGTGTTTTGCTCAACCATGCTGATCTTTCAAATCTGGTTTCCCTCTTTCTGTTCCCTATAAATCATGATTCCTGGATTGCACTTTTTACTGGCCTGCACAGTTCCTGACTTTGTTACAGTTTTACATTCAACAACAGCACATTTTTTAGTTCACGCAGAAGTTAGTCCTAGCTGCATGTCTTGATGCAGCTGCACAATGTGAATCAGATCCTTTCTCTCCTTCCTCTACTCTAAGCTTTATAAAGACATTCAGAGGAGTGTGCAGCCAGCTGTTTGATTGAATTTGCAAACAGTTAAAAAGAAGTTTCTCATGTCTACAAAGCGGCTGAGTGTTTTGCTTTCAAGAGTCATGTGGTGCTACTGAAGTGTTTTTTAAATTATAAGCCCAAGGACAAAAACAACAAGTGCAGGAAATAAATGTTAGTGGACCTGACTAAAGTCAGATTGCTCTAATATGATAACAATGTTTTCAAGGACTCTGTGCAAGTTTTATATTAACTGAGGATCAAGCTCAGGAATGCAGTTTCAATTACCATCTTTCCAGTATTGCTGCTTGCAAAGAGCCTGTGTGTTAGGAATGAAGTGTTATAAGTACATTTCTATGTGCATACACAGCAAGAGGGACTGCTTGATTCTCCTGTCTTAAAATGAGGAGAACACATTGTCTTCCAGGATTTGTAACTTTACTAGAAATAAACACAACCCCAGATCCATTGCCCTTCACCACAAGGGATGTTCTCTTTACATATTTTGCCCCAAACCAGCAGGAGAGGGCAGCTACAGATTTCCATTTAATAACCCAAGCTACTCCTGCAAGCCAAACCAGCAGCTGTGTTGCTCTGCTGCTCATATTATTCTCCAGTTGTTGATACTTATTAAACTGTCCACAAATGAATAATTCTAACATGTTCTCTTCCTCATAAAAGAAGGGTTTTTTTAATAAAAAGTGGCAATTTAACTGTGTCTTCTCTAGTGATAATACCATCTCTTACCTTGCAGTTTCCAGCATCTTTTTCTTGGATCTAATGAGCTGGACCACATTTCAAAAATCCATGAAGTTATAGGCACTCCTGGTAACAAAACTCCAGAAGTTCAAGCAGTAAGTATGCACTCCCATAGTTACAAATCTCACAGTTTCAATATCCACAATTGAGCTGTACAGCTGTGTGCAATTTCTGCTCAGGGAACCACCCCAAAAACCTGAATCTCTGGTGACCCAAGAGCAGTGTCTTCTATCCCTACCAGAGACAGTCACCCATTTATGAACCCTGCAGGCAGAGCAGAAGAAATCTGAGCCTATCTTGATCTTATTTGGTCTTTTATTTCCAGCCAGTGCCATAAGTTTTTAGGAAAGAAAAGGGTTTTTTTTCAAGTATTACTTGCTTTTCCCTAATGAATAATTATCTAAATCAGGGGAATTCTTTCTTTTCAGTAAATTGGAAACCTCTCTGAATATGCATGATTAAATGTTTTTCTCCACTTGGTTAACACAGGTCAAGAATTTTGAGTTTTGAATCCTCCCTTTAAAGGATGGAAAAGGAAAATCTCTTGTGCACAAATTGCCTTTCAAAGGTTTCTGTTTCCTGTGTGCAATGATAAAATATGACCCCAATGAGAGAACTGCTGCCCAGCACCTTTATTTTCAAGAACTCTGGCAAGTGACTTCAGATCACTTCAGTTTTGCAGACTAAAGTCAAAAGGTGAGGGAAGTGTTGTGTCCATGTTTCAAGTGGCATGAAATTAAATTAGTTTCCAGTGCTAGTCTTTGGCTTGTCAACCATGAACATAATTCAGTCAACATAGTTCTTTGCATTGAGTCCAAACCTTACCTAAAGCATTCCTGATGCTTGTCTCTGTTTTCCTTTTTGCCCCAACGTTTTTAAGGCAGCAATACATGAGTTTTAACCACAAAAATGAAGACTAGTAGGAAATAGGTCAGGGCAAGTACCTCAGTATTTGTGGCAAATTTCAAAGGCAAGTCCAAGACAGGTAGTATTTAAGTGGAAGAACTGTCAGCCCATTTAGAGAAAGTAATTTGTAGCACTGAGCTTGTTAGCTAGAAACAAAAGTTTTACTTAAGCTGATTACTTGGGTTTATTCTGTCTGCCTAAACACAGATCTTTATTTGGTCTGATGCAGTTTGCCCTCCCCCCAAATCCCTGACATACAGGAGTTAGAATTTAGAAGCCCTGATACCTCGTAATCTCCTCAGCAGACTCTTGTTAGAGTTGCTGTTACTTAAAGGGTCAGCTCCACCTTTATTTTTAAATATTGTCATCCTGTTTTTCATGTCTGCCTTTGAGTTAAAAGGTTTTCCAGATGAAGTTGTGGCAGAGACAGGAATTATGCTTTTGCTTTTTCAGGGCTTCAGTCCACATTTTGAGCAAATAAATAATTTTTTAAAACCCCTTAATTATCCTATATATAGATGATAACTGGGAAAATTATAAACATGTATTTGACATGGAATAAAAATTTAAATCTGATTCAAAATTCTGGCAAACTAAAACTTTGTTTATATATTAGCTATGTGAAAAATACTCAATGTATTCACTTGCTGAATCAACAAGCTGAAGTGGAAGGTAGTACTACCTGGAAAACTTTCAAATATAGATTTTTCTCAAAAAACTCTCAAAAACCTCCACAAACTAGCAAAGAACTATTACAAATTACTTTCTGCTGTGCATTTAGCTTTGAAAGGATGAACTCTCCTTCTATAGGAGAAGCCACTTTTTCCAGGAATTTAGTTCTGGGGTTTGTCAGTTTTCTAAGAAATTCCTTAGCAAGATTTCAAGAAACATCAAGTAAGGCAAGTAATTTTTTAAAAGGAATTAGGTGAAGTTGTAATTGGCTGAGGGTTTTTTAATTTCTGATTATTTGGCTTTTCTCTTCTAATTGTATGCCTTAAGATGTTCTCAGAAAGAAATTGAATCTTGTTTATTTATTTTAAAAGCATTCTCTTAGGAAAGTCCAGGAAAAAAACCAAATCAGCAACATGGGCCTTCACTGGGAGAATACCAAAATTAACTTTTTCTGGAGTAGCCAAATTGACTTCCTGTCCTACCCCTACATTGCATTCAGTTTTCTGGGGACCTAAGGAAGGTGGTGGAACCCCTGTGTTCCAGTCTGGCAGAGTTATTGGATCAAATATTGAGGTGTAGATTCTCACTTGCCCTCTGAAGCACTTTTGAAACTTCTGTTGTTTCTTCAACAGTCTGAGAACCAGAAGGCACTTCAGTCTTCCCTGAAACATTTCCATTTGCCTGCTATAGAAGGAATAAAATGAGGAAAAGCCTGGCTATGCAGTGGGAGAGACCCAGTCATGCTTCTGTTGTTAGAGATCTAACAAGAACAGCAGTGCCTGATTTGTGTTGCTCTGACAATCTATAGGAAAACCCCACAAGCTTTGAGGGCTGCTTTCCTACCATTTTGATATTGTGTTCCTGAAGGGGGTCAATATTTAATGAAAGCATTGTTCTGGCAGAGCACAGAGAGTGTTTTGCATTGAACTTTTTAAGTACTGTTCCTTTTAGAACCTGGTGGAGGAGGAGGTTGGATAAAAATAACATGAAAGGATTCTTTGAGCTCAAGTATTAAGAATGGAATGTTATCTACAGAATTTAAGTTTTCAAACTGTATTACAAATGACAGCTAACTGCTGTAATTTTTTTTAGATTTAAGGGTTTGGGGCTAATTTGTTTTTTTCAGTTAGCTCTGGAAATTATTCCCCTCCAGTATTCAGTAACTTTCACCTAAGATTTTACTGAGAATGTGCAAATTTGTAATCATATGAGACACTTGATTTGATGCAGTTTCTGTAACTGCTGAATATTTTTATGTAACTATAATCTAACTAACTTTTTAGGTGATTCAAAACCAAGTAAAAATTTAGTCATAATTTGCGTCAAGCCATTGATCTTAACATTAATCAAAAGCCTTAACAGGAACTGATATTGCAACCATTTGCTTAAAAGAGCAGTAAAAGCATTAGCTGATCATGCTTCAGAAATCTGGCACACAGATCATCAGTAACAATTTAACAGAATGTTTCCTATTGCTATTTAAAGAGTTAAAAGGCAACATCCTTATCTTACTATGAAAGAATCTTTATTCCAAATTGATACCATTTATTTTAAAATTCCTGAGATTAAAAATTTGCATTAATTAATTTGCAATCCTTAAATTTGTTGATGTGTTACAGAGCAGTTTTGTTATTTAAAAAACAAAAGACTGTGCAAGTCATACTTGGCTGAGGGTTAAAAATCTTCCACCTACCAAGTGTGCATGCAAGACAGGTTTGGCAGATAACTTTTTTGGAGGTTTTAATAGTTATAAAAGTTACTCTGCTCATAATTGGGAACTGATCATAATTTTTTTTCCATAACCAAACACTGGGGTCTGGTGCTGCAGTTCACAAACCCAGCCATGAGCAGGAGGCAAAGGGCATTTTGGGTGAGAGGAACTGCTGTGGGGAGGCACCATGGAAAATGGGGCACTGGGGAGGAGCACATCACATTCTAGTCACCTAGCCAACCTTAGGCATCAGTTTGAGATTTGTGCTCTACATCCAGACAAACTATTTATTCTTACCAGTTAAGATCCACAATGCAGTAAAATCCAAGTTAATATAAAGATCTTGTAAAAATATTATGCCTGTTATGTTCTCGGCTCTCCTTCTGAGATTGCACAGGGCTGTGCACTTGTGAAAATAATTACTCTTCTCACTCACTTTGAGGTCTTCCAGTAAGAGGGCTTTTTGCTGTGGTTTGTTGATTAGCTGATTGTTTTTGTAAGAGTCACCTCAACTGTTGTAGGGTTCTGTTGTAACTGGGTTAGATCCTAATCCTTGGTCAGGTCAACTTTGGACATTTTGGACAACTTTGAGCATGCCCAAATTCCACACTGTAGTTTTATCATGTGGAGAAGCTTAATGGACTCAAGTTCTTTATGAATCCTTTTGACATCTACTGCTTAAAAGCACTTGTCTACCTTATGCTTATCTTCATGTTTAGAAGGTGGTATTATTATCACATACTGTACTGAGCATCAAAGTGACATTTTTAAGGAGATTCTTGAAAATGTGAAAATATTCACAGGGTAAATGTGCAGACTGTGGGAGTATTTGATACTGATTCAAATTTGACTATCCAAGTTGAATATCGTGCACCTGCATCATTGCTCAATTTGTGTCATTTCTTCACAGCAAACTTTTAGAATCAAAATTGAAAGAAAAGAAAAACATCCCGGCCCTGGCAAGAATTTTTATAGAATAAGGCTAAAGCACTTGAAGAAGGCTCTGCAGGGAAACCTCTACTGCTGTGACTTGCACTAGGTGTTCCAAAGGAAGAGCAGATTTCTCTTACTAGGACTGAACAAATACAAGAGCTGAGTTTTAGTGGAGGAAGTGCTCTACACCAGTAGTGAGAACATTGTAACAAAGGGAAACAGCAGATCACAATGGTACAGCTAACTGCTCCTTGTCTTTTATTGAAACTCCTATTGCATGGATGCTGCTTTCCTCCAGTTCCAAGCAGAGTGTTCTCCTGAACACATTATCTCAAAGTGCAGTGAAGACATGTAAAACCACAACTGGCTGAGTTTTCCTGCTCCCTTACATTTCAGTGAATCCTCCCCCCATTTCTGTATGCTTTCATCTTAGCAGCTCATACTGATAGAACAGAGAACTTCAACAATAAGGCTATACAGTATTTGTCTGAATACATACCATAGGGGTTTTTTATAGGCAGACAGACAGACAGACAGATAGATATGAGAAAGGTGTGATGCTACACTTAGAAAATGAAATTAAGGACTGCAGGTGTATAGGCAGGCAACACAGTGCAACAGTAATCTCTAAGTTCTTACCTTTGGAACACTGAGCAAAAGGTGCCAGGAGCTTATCCAGTGTTTTTTCCAGAGAGGACGATGGTGAGTTGCTTAGTGCTGATATATTTGGAGTTGAGCATAATGAGCAGCATTAAAATTGATGGTCTAAAAATAGGTAACTAACAGGATCCAAGGGAGCTTACTCTCCACTGTTGTTAATTTCTTACGAAAAAAGAGGACAAATCCTACTACCCACATTTGATGGATTGTTCTGCCTCAGAGCTCTCTTACCTAGCACTATACAGAAGGTCAAAGCTCAGATTATCAAAACTATTTCTGATGGAGACATATTAATTGTACTGGTTGCTTCCTGTAATCTGTTTCTGGAAGCCTCAAACCACAGATGCTGAAGTTTAAGTATTTTGACTAAGAAATATAAAATTCCATCAAATATGTTTGCACAAGGTATCTTTCTGATTTCAAAAGTGTTATTGCCATTGTTTGCTTCCCTAATTAATATATCAGGTAGGTGATTGTTCATACACCAGGAAGAAGATGAAATCAGAATTTTTGTTAAGTTTTAACCTGGAGAGAAAAGGCTACCAGAGGAACATCTTGTGTATTATTATATTCTCTGTATCTGGGGTTGTCAGGCTGTTATAATGAGAATGACAATTTCATATTCAACAGATAATTTTCCTATAAAATTGTAAATCTGAAATGAAGGACCACATTGGAATTTTTCTTCATTTTTTTTATGCTTTCAGGTGGATCTTACTCAGTTTGGCACATCCATTACTTCAAAGATATTTATTTCCTAACATGTTCTTTGCTATTAAACCTCTGGAGACAACTTACACTTCTCTGGCTGTTGGATGAATAGGCAAACTTGAGTTTTCCCACCTGTTCTGTAGTTAAAATACACCCAGCTTTAACCTGTGAAATGGCAAGTATGGTTCTTTCCCTCATTCTTCCAGCTAAAATTCCATACTGAGATGATTATCTGTGTTCTGCCCACTTTTAACTATTTTTTTTAATGTAGTAGGAAAAATATTTTTATTAAAAGCTGTATCTACAGGAAAGTCTTACATTCTTTCCAGGTAAGTTATTAGTATCCTATTTCTTACTAAAATATTTTTTTTTCCATATGGAGTAGAGTGTGGTATGGGCAGTTCAAGCTTCTAGGTGGCTGCCCTAATAGTAAAGAAGAGTCTGAAAAAAGAAAACCCCCACACATTCCTTGTGTGCTCCTGGACTACGATCTGTGGCAGGGACCTGCCCTGCCAACATGGATGTGAGTAGCTGCTGTTGTTCCCCTGATGCTGGATATTGCAATTCTTTTCCTACTGGTTTTGTATTTTGCCAGCTGAAGGAAAATGTATTTTAAAGTTATTGCATATTTTTTCAACTGTTTCATTTTGACTCTGACAATATGAATCACTTACATAAAAGAAGTCTACGGAGAGATAACTACACTAGTTTTCAGTGATGAGGTTTATCTGTATTTTAACAGTTAAACCCACTATGTTAATAAAACAAAACTTCTGAAAAATAATCCTGCTCAGTTTCAGTATTTTCCCCATTCCTCATACTTTAAAAGAAGACAGATAAGAATTGTAAAGCACAGCTCCATCTTGGATAAAGTAGGGAACTAATTCCCAGCTTATAAATGGATCTGGCAGTTCTCTACATGCTGGCTGCATTGCAAGGATAAGACTTAATTACAAGCTACTGCAGTTGCTTCTCCACAAATGTTCATTCATTTCCTGAAAACAAATCAATTCTGGTGCCAGAAAGTCTTAAGTTTACTTGTAACTAAAAAAATTCTACCCAGCTTTATTGTCTGAGAGCAGGAAGGGCACTAAGATGTGCCCGCAGATACAGTCTGTGCACCCTGGGGCAAGTTCCTGGCCCGGGCCGAGCAGCCTCTGTTCCACTCTGCCTGCAGGGCTCTGCAAATCCCAGCTGGGAACACTGCTACATAACACAAAGGGAAGCATATGATGGATACCTCTATTTTCTGTCATTCCGGGATGGACATGGAGGGTTAATCTTTGCAAGAACTACTGAAAACAAGTTAAGTGGTGTGTTGACTGATTAAAAATGACGAGCATTTAGACAAGCAGCATTAACCTCTGCAAATCCTTGGATATGTCTATCCCCATCACACTTATCAGTTTAAGACCACTGAATTATAAATGAGATGCCTCATGTAAGACAAATGAGTCTCAGAAATGCTACTCCAATATGTTAACCCAGTTTCTGACTGACAAGTCAGAAAGTGTGTACAGCTACTACTGCAGGATCTTCCACTTCCCAACTCCAAATGCACAGGACTACATGAGAACAAAATCCTTACCCTATGAAGTTGCCTGTCTGGGAGATTGCTGCTGTATGATGATGTATTTAAACTGCAGGATGTTTGGAGATGAGCCAATAAGAACAAGAAAAGAACAATCGTATTTCACTTTTCTAACTGAAGTTCAATTCTCTTAAATATGAAACAATGTTCTAGGTAAGATATTTTTGAAAGGAATTTGTTCTACAAAGTTTAGATAGTATTTCTGTACCAAACATTTAATTCAACAAAGAGTTGGTTACATCAAAAGTGATTGGATTTGAACAGAAAGTAAACAAAAATGCATATTCAAGATAGTTTAATATGTATTTTCTGAATTAGAAATATCACTTTCTTAAATGAATGAGAATTTCTAGTGTAATGTTCCATTACTCCCCTCCCCCATCACTGAATTACATTATTTATACATATAATACAGAGCCGATTGCAGTTGGAAACAACAATATTAAAATAAATGTTTAATAGATACAAAGGATCTTTTCTCACAACATAGTTTTTCTGGTGTCTGGACACCAATTTTAAAGTAATTCTCTATTAGCATTAAACTATTTAAGTGCAAAACAATTTTGTTTTAAAAAAATCTATGATTGCAGCATCCATCTTCCTGAAAAACATTTTGAAGCCAGAAAGTAATGACTTTCATTTTCCATGAGTGCATTCCAGGCTGTCTTCTAGCCATCTCTGGTTAAAAAAATCAGTGCAAAATAAACAATGGTGAAGTACTAGTTTAACCATTGAACTTACTTGAATTTAAGAAACATATCTTATTTTACACTATATATATATATATCTTTTATTTATATATTTATAGAGAGATTAAATTACACTGGACTTGAAAAGTATAAAGAAAACAAAAATGTTACTACTTTTTCCTGCAGCACCAAAGGAAGTTTTTTGCTTTTTCTCCAATGCAAACTCTTCCTTGGGTGAGCAGCCTAGCAGGATCAGCTGTAGTGAGAACTCCTTACATTTGTCCTTTGCAAGTCACTATGTGATTCACATAATTCCATGTTTACACTCTGCCACATTATAATTTGTGATGCTCTTTGCCTGAAGAACAGCTCCTGGTTCCACTGTCATTACTTCTTGTCCTGCGTTCAGAGATTTGCTAGCAGTAGTGTGATGGCTATACTACAGTTCCACTTGGAGAATTGGCCTGGTTTTGGGATGACAATAAACCCTGCAAACAAAGCAGTTTACATTAATCCAGCAAGAGAACCTGACATGAATTTTATAAAGTTCTTAATCCGAACCTACAACGAGTACAATTGATTTTTACCAGCACTTGCTTACTTCAGACATCAGCACCTTCTCTCCTAAAAGGCTCTAAGCCACCACAGTCTCAGCCAAGCAGCACACAAAAAGCTCTCAGACAGGAAGAAATGTGTGCGTTTATGACACAGAATGGATCTGATCCCAGCATTTGGTTTAATCTACCTTGCACTCAGAGTAATTGTGAACTGTGAAACTTTAAAAATCATACATCAAAAAAATTATCAGCGTTTTACTGGGGTGGTGTCAAACCAAGCTATTCCAGAGTCAGTACATTTGACATCTGACCCGATACAGGGAAACGCTCCATCTCTTATATGTAATTCAGTATTACAAGCTTCAGATAGAAAAATAGATCATCTAACCAAATATTTGTTTTGGTAATTTTAAAACAGAATGAAATGCTGACGAGAGTTCAGCAAAGATTTCCCGTTACAATTTAAGTTCACACTCAGGAAAACTTGTTACCAGCTCTTCTAATGACCCTGCCATTCAAAATAAGAGACTTATTTTACACACAGCCCCACACTGTGTGGTGCCCCTCACTACACAGAGGCTGCTGCTCTGGATTAAGGCAACTACACCTTATGGATTAAACCTATGGGTACAAATGGACTCCATTTCAGATGTATGCACAGTAGCCCCTTTTTAATCATTCACATAAAAGTAACTTTATCAGGCTTATTTAGGGAAAGCTTAATGTCAAAATACAATCTAGCCTTCTTATAAGGTCATTAGTTCTACTGAGTGCCAGCAGGCCAAGGAGCATGCTGGCAGCTGGAAGCACGCTGGCAGCCGGAAGCAAACCAGCAAGTATCCCCTTGCAACTCCTCACCTCGTAGGTATGATAAATGCACTTTCAGCACCTCCTCTAAGCAGCTCCCAGCTTACCTCAAAATTAAGATCCTGGGACTCAGATCCATCGAACTAGACAAGATCAGGCAGCAATTAACATGAAAGACAGAATTATGTCACTTCTTCAGAATCTACAGGAGCTCTTTCACACTTGGATCCAAGAACTGAGAGGTCATAATGATGGAAGTAAACCCTGACCTCAGAAGAGATGGAAAGAGGGGAAAGAGGGCAGGACTGACTGGATTCAAGTCAACAAGTTTCTGTTAAAACCAAAGCCTTCCTTTTTAAAAACCATCTGATCGTTTCAGACACGTCATGAACCCGGATAGTTTGCAGGATTTACAGCAGGCTGTGCTTATTTGCATATGGTCCATAGGACATTTATATATAACAAAGCACATGGCACTTAACTTGGTGCCTTCCATAGACATCACCTGAAGGAACCTGAACACCTTCATTTTTATTTGTTTATGTAGGGAATATCTAATTCAAACACTGCTGAGGTAGACTGAATAGGTTGTTCTTCACACTTGACATTCAGGATGTGCAAAGATCCTGCATATTTCGTGAGAACAAAAAATTTCCTAATTATTAGTTAAGGACTAGATGGTGAAAGATGGAAGAACTTTAGAGCAAACAAGCCACTGAAGCACTTCTGAAATTTTTACCAGGAAAGTTTTGTTGGAAAGTGACAAGGTTGAATCAGATTTCACTAGTTCATTACTGAAGCATTCTTCACAAGTCTATTAAATCCAGCAGCAACTGGAAGGTCTTTCTTGTCAGAAGATTACATCCACTAAGCAACTTGGAAGTACCCTGGAAAAAGACGTCCAAAGGTATTATTTTCAGTCTTAATTAAATCAGCAATGCAAACTGTTCATATGCAAATATGTGCTTTATAAGCACACAGGAAGCTCTAGGGATGGCATAATGTCAAGGCTTTTTCAACAGGCTCATAACCACCCTATACAGGAGAAATAAGCCCTGTTCTAGTATTGGATTTACGCTGTAACACAACCAAGTGTTGGGAAACAAAATAAAGAGTTATTTTCCTAGGATTCCTCTAGAAACTGGCAGCACATACCAAAATTCAGTGTGTTGCCTTATTCCCTGTGAACTACCATCCACTCTAGAATGGAATTTCCAAGACTAGAAACAGGGAGTGAGTCCTGGTTACAGCTCACAGGCAGTGAATGCTCCCTGCTTTGAAGAGCAGCAGCTCAGTGCAGGTGGCTTTCAGTGAATACTAGGAATTCCATATACTTCACTCCTTGCTCTGAATTGATTCTGCAACTCTGAGCAGGCAAGCCAGAGGAACATCGAAGTGGAAATAACTCAAGAACAATATCACTGTGCTCCTGCAGATAGAAAAAATGTATGCAAGTACTGCCTTAGAACTCAGACTAAACTATCATGTCCATTCAGAGATTCACTTCCATGGGAGAGACCAGAAAGTTTGTGAATTCTTCCAAGGACGTGATTTCAGAAGACATCTTAGATGCTCGTACAAGAAAAGCAAGATTATGAATTAATTTTTTAGGCACCTACGTTTCACTGAAGTGGTGAGTTCTCAGTGGGTCCTGATTACAAAAATAATTCTACAGAATTTTGACATTATATCAGAGCTTTCCACGCAAGGCTATTCATGAGGTTGTGTTTCGTGTAACACAGGAAACATAGGAAAACAACTTAAGAAAAGCAAATGAGGGGTCAAATAAAGTTACTGTTCTGATACAAAAGTTCACCATAAGAGTCTCATCTGTGATACAAAGGGTGTGGGATTGGAACAGTTGTAGTTATATTCTCTGGAAGAATACAGTGGGTAAGGTGATGAAAAAATATAAAAAGCTCCTGCCTGTAAAGAAAGAAGAAAGCCATTAGAGTGTAGTGCTTTCTGTGATGGAACCACCCAGTCTGGTCAATCAGGTGGGAAAAGATGGAAGAAAGGCTGCAGCAATTTATCAGAGCAGCAGCCAAGTCAGCCCGTTTAACAGCTGTGACAGGAAACAGAAGAGCAGAGCCACAACAGCTGCAGCTCTGCCGCGTGGTGCAGCAGCTTCAGGCTTAAGGACAAACAGATCCCACTGAGCAAGCAGCAGGAACAAATTAAGACACTGCTCAAAGTTTTGTAAATAAATGTAGTGTTTTATTAGCAGTAGTAGTTTGTCAGCATATGTATCTAGCAGGCATGGGAAATGGAAGCTATGAGATCCAAGACAGGAATTTAGTAAAACAATATTTGTCCCAACCTCAGAGAGGTAGCTGCTGTCCCATCTGCCATCTTAATGGGACACTTCACAGGATGGGGTAATTTTCCTTTAGTCAATTAGTGGCTGTGAGTATTGAACACAGTCTGCTTCAGCACTAGCTGCTAGGGCTATCCTGTTTATCCATGCATTCTCTGACTTCCTGAAACACATAGGACTTTGCACATGTGGTAAAAACAGGCTGGCATGGGTAGGAATGAAAAGCCATGACAAATACAAGCAGGAAGGCTGTTTGCACCCGAGGTTCATGGCACTCATCACTGGGCTCCGTTCACTGCAGCACCATGAATGCAAACGCTCCTCCCATTTAAGGGATTGTGAGGAGGGGGGTGGCTACATTTTTAAAAATTCTACATACAATCCAGACAAAAGTCTGGGGCTTTTTTCCAAAGACATCAAACATAAGGTTTAACAACAGAAACTAATTCTATGAATGATCAGCATCTAATTGCTTATTAAAAAAAAAAAAGGTCAGGAAGATACTGCAATACTGAGTAAGAAAAGTCAACAGTAGTGACTGAGTTAATATTTTCTTAATTTAAATTAGAAGAAGTTTAATTGGAGCCAAAGGTGCAATCACACATAATTTTACTAATCTAGATAATAAATGGCAAGTTTGGACATGTGAGCAGGATACAGAAAGTGCACGTGTCCTTCAGCTCTGCTGGCACTCAGAACATGCTGGATGTGAAACTCTGCTCGTCTTTCTACTTTCTGGTTTGAAATTGAAAGGTAGAAAAAATAAAGAGTCCAACATAACGAACAATCCAGTGTAAAAAAAGAAGTCTTATAGTACACTTCACTAATGCAATTAAACCAATTAAAATATGGCTGAACTAACAAATGCCCATACAAGAATAGCACTGGTTTGTTAAACCGTTTCTACTATTACCAATATATAAAATAATGGGAAATTATTATTTGACAAATATTCCAGGAGTAGTTTATTCTTGCCCAGAACTGTGATATTCCTGGAGTAATTAGGGTTACTATGTAATTAGGGTTACAAAGTAATCTGGACTGACAGCTTGGCTTGAGAAAAGAGCCCATGGTCCATTACGGTGTTTAAGCAATAATACACCAAAACCAGAGTGAGATTTCTCGCATTTGTTTAAAATTTTGTAGTTAAATCAACTGGATTGGTATTAAGATTTGCATGAACAAAATCTCCAAGTTCCTTATCCAAACAAGTAAGTGTTTAACAGCAAAAGTTTCTGAACTGCATATTCTCACTAAATCAGATATTAATCTCTAATGGAGTAATAAAATTAATTAACTGAGAATGCTCAGGAAATCACATGCTGTACATTCACATAACATGCTACAGAGAAATATTTTGTATGGGACTTAGAGTGAGACAGCAAAGCTGATACCTGCCTTTACACAGTTTGTGTGTTTACCAAATGGGTTATTAAATTTGTATTCCATTTGCCTTTTTTTTCTCCGTTCTGATAACATTACACAAAAGTATAAATACATAAACCATTTGACACCAGACCTTATAAAAGACCATAGCACTTTCAGAGTTTCACTCGCAACTTCTCCTCTGTGCATATAAAGGAGTTTTTCTCTTAACAGAGGTCATTGTCAACAAAGAAAAAAAACCATCAGAGTAATCAAAAATCTGTCCAGTGGCACTAGGTGAATGGGAGATACGCAGGTCCAAGAGGAAAAAAAAAATTAAGATGCAACTACTTGTGTGCTTGAAAAGGCAGAAAAGGCTTTTGCCAGCAGAAATGCGACCTGGCTCAAAAAATAGGACCTTAAGCTTCATTCAAGTAGTAAGGACTCACATGCTTAGAAACTGTTGTTTCTCTACTTTCCTCAAACTACAAAAGTCAATAAGGTGTAAAATTTTCCGTTTAGAAAATAATGAAATTGAGATAAACCAGGAAAAATCTCAGGGAAAAGCATATGACTTAAGGCAACCCCATGAGAGTTAGCTGTGAAGTGACTGTGGTCTAAGCAGAAGAAAGGAGCCAAATGGATTTGATAAGGTTGAGCAGCACCTACCTAAAATCCAGCTTCAAAACCCAGAGAATAACACGATCTTACAAGTTATTTCCTTGAGAAGTTTGTGCAACATTATTAAAGGCAAGTAAAATGACACTTTCATATTTGAAGACATCTTTTGCCAAATACCTTCTCTGAACACAAAACCTGTGGAAGTTGGGTTTTGTTTCAGGCTCACATTGACTATAGAGAAACTGGTTTGACCACCCAGTTCTTGCATCATTTGATATAACTGGATGTTCCAGAAGCTTTCAAGCAGATTTCATTTTGTTCCTTCACTAGTCTCTGTCCTTAAATATGCATCTATGTTCAATGTATAGATCATCACAATGGTCAATCAACACCTCTGAAGTACCACAAAGTTCTCAAGTTTACGTAAGATGATTCCCTCAGCTTTAGTCCACAGAGTATTTCAGCATAAGAGAGAAACAAGAGTCCTCCCTGTCAGACTGCACCCAAAGTAATCCACTTTTATACTGAAATTCCTCAAAAATGCCTCTGAAACACTTTAGTATCATTTGTTTGGCTCTTTCTTTGGTTAACAAAGAATCACTACTGCAAGGGTGAGACAATCCCTAACCCCTCAAATAGAAGGGCAACATCTGAAGTCTTCACCAAAATTTGCTCCAATAAATTTTGCAGCCAAAGTTTTAGACTAGTTCATTTTAGTTCAGAGGAGTTTTATTCTAGACCGTTTTTTTCTAGACAGCAAATGCTCGAATCATCTGTAAGAGCCATATCCTCGGGGCTGTAAATTCAGCAATCATTAGGTAAACATCAAGATCTAAAGCTGGAATAAAGAACATACCCTGCACCAGAGTCCACAGAGGAAAGAGCTCCTGTAGAGTCCTAGAAGGAATGACGGCACTCTGCCCCAGCTCCTACCGGACAGGTGTGCAGAGAGAATCTAGATACAGCCATGTCTGTGTTCTGCTGAATCTGAGTTTAAACAAGTTTGAAAAGTGGTTTGGTAAGTATTCTGTTTAATGTTACTCTAGTCCTAAAAAAAATAGCTACCATGAGACATGACCTTATCAGCAAGATTTAAACATCAAAACATCTGCATAGTCTTGAGACGAATTGAAACATTTTCACAGAGCAGGTTACAGATGTGACCAACTTCTTACGTTAAAGCATGGCAAGTTTACAATTTCATTGTGGCCATTTGTTCAGCACAGTGTGAGAGCATAAGACCACCTAAGCACTGCAAGATAAATTAAAACTCAAATGTGGAAAGGACTATTGAAAGTTATCTACATTTACAGTTCAATCACACATTTTTATTTAACATCAGTATACAGAGGACAACCCCAGCAAGTTATTTTGTAATGTCAAGTATTTAGTAAAGTTCTTCAGCTGTAACAGTGACAATAGAACAGCTAAAAATAAGCAGTATGAAACAAACATGATCTTCTTAAAATTATAAATATACCAACAATACTTCTTAAAGCTTAATTATTGCAACAGTTAAATTAACAATAGTTCATGTTAGAAAGGCTCTATGAAATTTATTCAAGTTGTCAAGAAATTAGATGGAAGTGTAAAAAGGAAATACATATGAATTTTACTTTTGATTTTCACTAAAGGTAGTCAATACAATTTTGTACAGTATCACCTAACATGTCAATCTTTAACAAACTCCAGTATACAGAATCATAAAATGCAGAAAAAATAGTTTAATCTTTACATGTAAATTGACAGTAAATTAACTGACACAAATTTTATTATTGTAACATAAGCAGGCCAGCATTTTAAATATTAATTTAGTAGTTTTATGTTGTTAAGGGGGCAGACATATACAGTCATTCCAAGTACATACTCAAATTTTAAGAGGTGATAATTCAGAACATGGGTTTTCTAGAAAGTGTTTAGTAAAAGTCATGTTATTTCCTAATCCAGACATCCTCATCATAAAGCCTTTACAGGGTTATGATCTCTCCTGGCTTTACTGGAGCCACTTGTCACACCTCCTCACACACGCACACACACATACCTTGCTATAAATATCTCACCAGTGTACTCTAGGTTTCATTCACCCTGATAACGCGGGTATGCCATGTGCAACTTTGCTATTGTGCACATTACAGAAAGCTTCCAATTTCAGCATGGTAACCTGAAGTCGTATAGCTGTGTTTCAGTTTAACTATAATCATCCCTGAAGTTTATACAGATACCGTATCACGTTGAAAGAAATCTATTTGATAGTACTTAAATACCAGCAATTGAACTTCAATTGTAATGATGAAATGCTCCTTTCCACTGAGGAAGAATTAGTATGTATAGCTGCTCGTCTCACTCAAATATAGTACATGAATGTTTAAGTACTTTCACTAAAACAGAAGTCATACTAAAACATGATACTGTACTACAATTGTAGTTAACTAGAAAAGTCAAGGATGTTATAATTTAAGTCTTAAGTTTTCCTGTACAGTAAGTCAAATAAATAAATTCCATGTGCATTTGTTTTACAAAGTGGTAGGATGTTTCTCTTGCTAGGTTATACACTGCCATTTCACCTGGGGGTACTTCTGGCCAATCTTACCTTGAGCTTTCTGACACAGGGAACTCATTGGCAACTTTCATTCACATAGAATGGAGTCGCTGTACAGACAGTGAACAGTCAGTTCTAAAGTCCAACACAGAAATCATGTAAGTAGTTACTCTGACCACTGAGTTCAGAGAAAACTTATTTTGCATTTCCAAGTACCACTTTGAGGTTTTGTGGGTTGGTTTTGTTGGGGTTTTTTAATTGCTTCTGCAGATCCTGTAATTCAGTTTGACGTAGCTATAAAGATAGCACAATTAAGTTTACTTTTGTTCCTTCCAAACTCTGTTTCTACGTTTTCAGATTAATCCAACAGATCTGTAATCCTCTTTGTTTCCCATCAAGA
This sequence comes from Petroica traversi, assembly GCA_025920805.1. Lineage (NCBI taxonomy): Eukaryota > Metazoa > Chordata > Aves > Passeriformes > Petroicidae > Petroica > Petroica traversi. Next base: position 8,140,859 of record JAHLSL010000007.1, read on the forward strand.
CCTGGGAAAGACAGGGGTGAGAGATGACAGCCAATTGTCACCACGTTGAGAAGAAAAGTTCATAGTCTTGTTAAGGCAATCTATTCTACTCACCGCCCTGAACCTTCTTTCACAGAAACCGGCTCACAAAAAAAAAAAAAAAAAAAGAGAGAGTAAAAAATTGAAACTAATGAACCCTGAGCCTCATCCAACTTGTTTCTAATTTAATTTTGCCATTCACTTCTCTTCACTGCCTGGAGTTGGCAGAGCAGTTCTGGAAGTGCAATGCAAGAACAGTACATCCTGTGAGGAAGCTCAAGGTATGATTTTGTACACACCGAAGCAGTAATTTGGAAAGTTTATAAGCAAACTGTCAGGACACTGTCAGCACTGTACTGACTATCAGCTATCATAGGGATCATGGCTGAAGAGACACTTCTGGATTTATCTTCCACTCAGGGCAGCACAAGCCCAATCAGAAAAACAAAACTTGTCATACACTGTCCAATTATCCAGCGTGTGTTTTGATGGCTGCTGGAAATGAGAGGGAAAGGCAGCACTGGCTCAATGGAAATTACATTAGACACTGCAAACCTCCTTTGCTTTTCCATCCAATTCTTTCTTTAGGCTGGCAGTGGCATCAATTTAATGAAGGCCTGTTGAGGCAATGATGGAAGCAGCAGAAAGATTCAGAGGCTTTCACTCTATAGAGTTGTCAGATAAAAAAGTGATGGAGCTTTAAGATCACTTGGGGAGCCATATGTCAAAGGAAGACTGGAAATAGTAACTTTAAACCCCAGAGTAATGGGACATCCTAGGATAAAACAGCTGGTGAAACAGAAATGATGGTATATAACCCAGTAAGAAAGACATCACCATGAGTGTTTTGTACTTTGACAATTCTCATTAAATAAAATTAAGTGCTTTCCTATAAACAAAAAGGATGCTCATAACGTCCTTCTGGCACAAGTACTGTCCTAACAAAGCCCTGTAAACATGCCACCAAAATTTAGTTTTTACCAGCAGAGTGAGCTCACTAGAAATGCAAGTGAAACCAGAAAAACAAATTAATTTGAAAATTTCTATGTAAATACATCCTAAAGAATATGGCATTTACATCAGTGTGCAATATATTAATTTTGAAAGTGATAACTTCAGCATGAAAATTACTTACCTGTAGTTAAAGTTTTCCATATTGGCCAATACATAAATCCTGATTTTTGGTACTGCATACTTTATCTCTGAAATATTTGAAATGTCATATTCCAAATCAAAGTCAATACACAAGAATATTTAAGTTATACTCAGTCTAACAAAACCCACCTCAGCCACTGAAAATAAATGTGACAGTGTAGTGTTTCATACTATGCCAAGGAGTTTTAAAACAAAAAGAAAATGTAGCTCACAATAGCAATCTGAGGCACTGCTGTAATTAATAAGATGTGAAGTGCACTGAGTCAGAAAAGTATAACTGCTTTAATACTTTCATTTTGAGCAAACATTTAAAATAATTTAGTGTTTTGAGGGAGTGCCCTTTTTTTAATGCTGGATTTGTAGTTCTCAGGCAAAAAAAATACTTTTAGGAAACACCCTCCTCCTTTCTCCCATAAAGGGGTTTTCAGTTTTAAGTTTTAGATTCAACCTTTAAATATGCATTAAGATGCAGAGCAGACACAGATTTTTATGCATACCTATGTTGTGACAAATTTGATAAGATCTCAAAAAAGCCTACATTATACAAACAATTTTAAGAAAAAATACTGAGTTTTACTTGCAAGTTTATAGCAATGAAGATGTGGTATCTAAATATATACAGTACCTCTCCTTCAAAAGTCAGATTTATGAACCAAATGGTTAAAACCTAACAAACAACAGATCTTCATTTAAGTTGCTCAACTTTCTTTTACTTCAGGTGATAATCTACATCCCCTTTCAGAAATTTTCACCAAAATAATGGTCCTTTTTCTCAGATCAACTCTGGAAATATTTTCATAGCTGTATTCCTTTGAACTGTTGCTGGCAGGCAGAGCTATTGCAGCACAAAGTACTTTTTATGTAAGAATCACCACATTTAGCTTCAGTCAAAATTTAGCTATCTATACATTGGACAGAAGAAAAATAAAATATTATAGGTGTTCAACTGCATCAACAACAAGAGTGAAAACTAGTAATAGACTAATGGAGGTTCAGCTGATGGAACAGGTGCCATCAAAAGCACGAGCTTGTAGTGGTTCAACTGCCCAACAAACCTGACAGGAACAGAATACTGAAACTACTGAGAGAAAGCTTGCAGGATTTTCCCTAACTTAAATACATAAATCAAAACCTGGCTAAAATTAGAGTTCCTTGATAATACTGATTCACAATTCAAGAGCATAAGCTACAGTCAGTACAGGGCTCACAAATCTGTGCATAAAATGGCTGATGTTTTAATAAGAAGTGGTTTCACATTAATGGCAGGCCACCACAGAAACGTATGAAGGAATAAAACACTTTGGTTTTCATTTTTTCAGAGGCTCACGTTTCTCATTAGACTTAGAAGCAGCAGCTTTTCATAAGCTACTCTCATTGGGAGTGCTTATTTTGTAGAAAACATTAGAAGGATTATGATTATTTTAGTCTTTGACAGGTTTTACTTCAATTTTTACATAAATAGCTTTCACCATATTGTGGTTATGCTTAAGTATAAGAACACTGATCAATAGTTTAGATGCACAGTATTTATTTCTTCTGCTGGAAGGCAACTATATTTAATAATTGTATCCAAGACACTTCAAATCATTCAGAAATATGGCATGCAGTATCCAAAAGTATGGCTCTGAGGATATTTTTTTACATTAAGCATAAAGAAATTTTATATTCAACATTCATTATATTTCAAGAAAACTATCTATTCAGAGTTCTAGTTCTTTGATGCAGCATTAAGGATTAAAACTTACCACTTTACCAGGCCTTGCCCATGTGCAAATAAATCCCTCCTGACAAGCAGTGACTATACAGTCTTCAAGAAAAATTAACACAGTCAGTCTTTCATGTGCTATCTTTTTACAGATTAGAGGCTCTAACAAGGGAACATCTTCCATTCGGGGACAGAGAGGTGTTCCCAAAGTTTTAGCTGGGTCCGTTTTGGTTTTAGTAACTAGGTTCAGTTTGTCACTGCTCTTGCTAGATATATGTCCCATGCTATGGTTTCTCTTGTGATCTTTTTCATGGTGTCTTTCCTTCCGATCGTGCAGCGATAAGGTTGCAAATTTACTAACGCCAGAAGCAATGGCACCATCCATGACACTGCTTTTACTGCCAGCATTTGAGACTGCAGAGTGTGGAAGGCTGTTTGAACGTGGAAGAGGAGGGGGTACAGAGTTTCCAGGTGTTGTGATACTGTTTCCATTACTTCCTGGGTTAGTTCCACCACTTCCTGCAGGTGGACTTGTGGCATTCATGACATTTGTATGTGTCCTTGCTCTTGAGAGAGGTTGGTGGGGGAAGAGGATATCTTCTGTAAGATCCCACAAACAGAGTTGCGTGTCCTGGCCTACTGAACCAAATCTATACGTAACACTTACTGGACGACTGTCTGTAGAGTTCCTTTTGGATAGTCTAGATTGCGTGCTATTTGCTCGATCTCTGCCAAAGTGAAGGTCTTGGAAATCCTCATCACTTCCGCTAAATTCCATCGGGTCACTCTCTTCTACACTAGTGGTGTACGGATCGAACGCCACCACACTGACCCACGATTTATGTCCGTGGCCTCTCGCTATAACTCGACAGTCCACGAAAGACCAAACTGTCACCAAGTCATCCTCTCCGCCTGTCACTATGTACTTCCCATCGGGGCTCCAACACACACACAGCAGTCCTCCAAAGTAGCTTTTCATTGTACCATGCAATTCCACTGAATCAAAGTTAAACACGCGAAGAAAACCATCCTGGCTCACACACGCCAAGAACTTCCCATCAGGGGAAAAGGCAAATTCATTCAGGGCACCCTCCCCTACTGTCCATTTAAGCAGAGGGTTTCTTGTGGATTTACTCTTGCAAGTATGCACTGCAAAACTCTCTCCTTGTTTAAGTAGCTGGTAGTGCGGGGCTGTGGTACCACAAGTGTGCTCCACGTTATACAAGTACATATTGCCACTGGAATGAGCTACTAGGAAAAGGCTTTCCGAACCTGGCACCCATTTTACACAGGTTACTCGGGACTTGTCTATTAGTCTCTGTGAAAAACAAAGAAGATGTACATCAGAAACTCTGAAGATTAAAAGTTTTCATGATTAACTGTAAATCTGAGCTTTCTGGGGGATGAGGAACAATACTTAAATAAAGTGAACTTAACTTTCTAGACAAGAACTATGTTACTGTATTTGCAAAAACTTATTAGGCAATAAAGAGGAAATTATTTTCAGACAAAGTGCTTTCAAAAGTTATTATTACGGTCCAGTCACATCCACAAAGATCATACTTCAAACGAGCCAATCTGTTATGAATCTAAAGGCAGTGCTCTTTAGTTTAGTTTTCCTTGTGGAGGCTGAAGAGCATGAGAAGGAAACAAGAAAACATTGAATAAGCTAAAGGGAACAAAGGCAGTTACTCATCTGTATTATACAGCAAACAGGTTACAAATCAACAACAGTAAATTTAGGCTCTGATTTTATCTGAAATCACAAATAGATTCCCACATCTGAAAAAAGCTCTACCAGCTTTCACTTATTCAAGGAGCAAAGGCTGCATACACAATGACCCTGTTATCCCGTGGGTGGAAAGTCAGTCAGTAAATGCATGTGGCTGGGTGAATTCACAAGGCACCACATACTTTTCACCTTGGAATCCTCAACCTCCAATTATTTTTCTTTAAAGCCAAGGACCTGTCAATACTCTGTTACCATTTGATTAAGCACTTTCCTTTAAAGCAAAACGTTTTAATAGAATTCATTATTGCAAAAGAATGTGCACACATTAAACAAATATTCCTGGTCATGTCTTCAATGCTCTAAGAACTGAGAGGTAAAGTTTGACTCCTTTGACTACTGTAGTTCTGGTGGAACTTCCACAACTTACCATGTTGTCCATGGCACCCTCAGCTGCAACTTGCAGACAAGTAATTCTTTACAAGCACATTCAAGATTTGTATTTGGCATATTGATTTGGCATATTGTAAGCAGAAAGAAGAGCTGAGCTACACAAAAGGCAAGAGTGTAAATATAAAGAGCCTAAGGAATATCAGAACAAGTTACAAAAGCCCTAAAGACAAAGAAGAAAAAAGAATCCCGCCAAAATCTTTTTATGCTGTTTATCACACACAAAATCCTCACACAAATGTCTTCTCTTCTGGACTATCACTGGAAAGCAGCACCTGGCCATTTTAGATTACAATTCTGCTGCTGTCAACCTCAGCATAAAACCAGAAAGTCTTTCTCCTGTAATTTCTCATTGGCTAAAACAGCCATGGTATATTTGAGAGCTGAGAGATCTAACTAAATATGGCAAAGCTCCTTCAAATGGGGCTTTGGTGCTTCCAGCATTTGGGGAACACCACAGGAACAATTCAGCCTGCAGCAAAGCTTTGCACTGCAGACACCAGACTGTGAACACCACCAAGGCCTGGAAATGTGCACGGGGCCTTTATATAAGTATTCCACCAGAAGTTTTTCTCAAAGGAACTGTAGTTCAGCTACAGGAGTGGGAACTACTCTGTGATATTAAACCAGCTGTTTAGAGTATGTCTGCTGTCCTTCCAAATACTTACATTATTATTGTACAAGAATAAATAAGACACTTTTTTTTTGGGAGGGGGGTAGGACAATGGTAAAATGAACATTGCAACTACTCATACAGAGGTTTCTACCAACAGACAAAAGATTCATTAAAAGATTCTCCAGCACTGTTTCCCACTCAACACTAGCAGAGACTAGCAGAGCAGTTGGGACAAGGCCAGGTAGGAAGAAAAACCCCCCTCTTCTGATCTACATGTAGCTACTTTTAGAAAGCTGAGGAGGAATTAGCTCTAATTATAAAATATGCCCAGTGAGAACAATACTTCAATCTTCTTTGAACAAGGAAGGAACAAGGCAACACATCCCTCTGAGGAGGGAAAGTTAACTTTGAAAGCTGAGCAAGGCTTAACGTCATCTGTAAAGTTCTAATCCAGATTTGAAATTTCAAAAAAGAAAAGAAAAACAAAAACCAATCAAGAGACCTGCAAACCTCTCTACAGAGCTAAATTAAACAAAAAAAAAAAGGAGCAAAAGAACAAACCCCAAAAGAAAATCACCTCCCCCAAGCACCCAAATTGCCATACCTTATCCCCTGCAGAAAATGCTGTTACAAGTTGTCCCAGTTACCAGGTTTCTTTCCTTATTAGCACTGGGCACTTCTAAGAATGTCAATGCTACCAGATATTCAGAGTCAGTGCTCCTGTAACTTGGCATTACTGCTCCCCATAGTACTCCTTCTATCTTTCCTTATTGCATAGCAGCAGAAAAGCAGATGGAGAATTTCCTTCCAAACATCACATGGCCAAGACCTCATAAACCCTCAGCTTTTCCTGTGCACTCAGCTTTATAGCCTACTCTTATCCAAGAAAGCCTTTAGGAATACTTAACATAGGCAGTCTCTGCTGTAATGTCCCAACCATGAAAATTTGTATTTTTAACTTATTTAATATTTTGACTATGATATGAGTTAAATAGTGGCTTAATTTTTCTTTTTTCCACTGGCAACCAGAAGCCTCAGAAACAACTGAATTCAGAGCACATGCAGCAACATTTGGATCTGTAGACCTTATTTCCATCAGTAAACTGCCCCAACTATAGTTACAGTACTATCCAAACTAGAAAATCCTAATTTTTCATCTTAAACCCCACAAGACGCCTTCATCTTTTCATGATGAATAACATTTTTGTGTAAGTATTCCAAGCCAATGGAACAGCTGAAAAACAAAGGCAGTGACTGAACAATAAACTACACAGGCAAATGGAGCCACATCTACTGAACTTTGAAACTCTAGGAATGTCAATATCACAGATACATTGCATGCAACAATATTAAGATTTCTACTTACTTCCTCATTAAATAATTTGCTAGTTTCTTTTTTAATAGGGTCTATAAGTTGGACCTGGCCTGCAGAGAAGCCCACTAGAAGAGACACACTTTCTGCTGTGGCTGTTAAGTGATTGAAGTCATGGCATGTAGGCTGTGTTCCTTTGTATATCCTTTTGTCTATTGGTTTACTCAAGTCCGCAGCCTGCAAAGAGAGCAAACACAATTCAGACAGTTTATCACAATATGTGCACATAACCACATCTGTTTGAAAATAATGTTTATACCACACAACAATTGATGCAATCACAAAATCCTACTTTAAAAAGCAGCTCTGCATTTATGAGACATCCAAGATCTCATTGAAATGTTTCTCTCGTTACATTATGCAATGTTTGTGTTTTTCAAGTTTGCTACAAACTACACCTGCCCCTGATCTACAGCAGGAGACAAACCAATGATCACCACCCAGCAGCACAAAGGCTCCTGTGTGTCCTTAGGGTATCATGAGGCTTCTCCTGCCACAAGAGCCATCACAAGAGACAACGGATCTTCTACTTTTCTAGCAGCACTTTTCCAATATTGAGTACAATCCATTTTGCATTAAAAATACCATATTCTCAATCACACAATTCTTGAACTCTACTTAGGTCCTTTAACCAGAGGCAAATAAATGAGATTGTTCTCCATAATCATAAAAAATTATCCACCAGCTCCTAGGAGAACATTTTCTAGGAACAGTGACTCAAGACACTAATACTTCGATTATAAAATACATTTTACACCACTGAGCTACAAAGTAATTTGCTTCTGAAAACAGAATTCAAATATAGCTCAGACAAAATAAGTGCTAACAAAACTGAGGAATTTCAATATAAACAAATTAAGATCTAGCACTAAGTGTCAGAAGAATCAAAAGGAACAGAAAAGCAATTTAAAATGCTCTCTCACTTGTGTCATCCGTGTTTATCCCCATATCACTTCTGAACAGACAACTAAATCTTTCATCATCCAGAGATTAAACCCCACATATTTAATATGCAAGATCATACATCAGGTTCAACCTTGTTTTTTAACCTCCCTATTTACTAGGTTCAGAGTCTGTAATTAGAAAGCTGCAGATACTCAACAATATTACAGGCCTCAGATGTAGCTGTGATTTGGGGCTCAGATTCTAATTTTGATATATACTTTTCAGTGTACTTAGTCAGAGGAAATCAGGCCAGCAATAAAAGAGAAAGTAAACAAGCTTCATATAAAACAGAATTGCTCCAGAGTATTAAATCTTGGAGGACAAGGTCTGAAGAGCAGCAGATTTTTGGTATTAATGGAGTTACACAGAGAGAAACTAGACCTGTCAGTAGGGCAAAATCCTAACCAACTACTCAGGTGAGCCATTTCCAAGGCAAATTTAACTATAGGATGCACATGACAAGCATTTCTACACAACAGTATTAAAGCTGCCCTTTATGTTTAGCAGCATATATTATAAACCAGTTTAATCAGGTGTATGGCCTCCTGGTTAAAAACTCCAAAATGAGATGATGTATTATAATTTCTAAAGTCAGCAGACTAAAAAGTTACTCCCCAGAGTCCAGGGATCCATTATAAGCTAAAAAAGAATATTACCAATACCTCTTCAAGGAGAAATTAAATAGAATACTAGTTCCACTGGGAGATGGCAGGATAACGTGCATGCCTACCACAGAGCATTCACAGGCTGATGTAAATCTGTGATTTGAAGCTGAAAGATCAAATCCTAAAGGCCTTGTAGTTACGTCTTAGACTGTGTAACATTCCCCTATCCTGAATCACTACAGAACAAGTGATGTCAAGAGAGAACTCTCAAAATTGGGGCAGCATTTCTATCTGGAAGAGCAAACTACACAAACACATAGGTGCGTCCCCCGTAATAATCCTCAAATAAATGCAGAATTAAAGCAAACCTATGAGACTTCTGTCCTCTGGACAGAAGTTGTAGCAGGAATCAATGCCTAAGAACAAAGATCCATTCTAAAGTAAATACAACTTGGCCTGAACCATACTGAATGACCAGAGAACCACAGACTCTGCCAGCCAGCAGAGGACAGGCCGTTATCATTTTCTTCTGAATCCTCACTGTCCCTTTAAGCAGCAAAGAATCAGTAGGTGGCTATGTTCAAACTATACCTTGCTCTTTTGTCTGGATGAGGTTTTACATCACTAGCTTTTGTTTTTGTTGTCCGACAACTTTGGTGTGACTGAAGTTCCCCATCTCATAAAACTGTGTGGTAACAGACCTAGCAACACATGAAATTCTGATAAATTAAATCTAAGCACAGACTTCACTGTGCTTATTCTAGCTGTTCTCTGGGAACCAGATGGCAGTGAGAATCTGTCTGAACTTAAATGAAGTATAAATAAACTAATTCAACCCAGAATTAACCAGGCTTCTACTGACAGGGATGCCCCGCCTTTTATTTACATGCAGCTACTGCTTTCAGTTACAGCACAGTTGTCTCATGGAGAGAAGTCAAATCTACAAGCACTAAAGTACTGCTTTGGTCTAGCTCTCTCTTAACTGAAAGCGAGTATAATCAATGGGCACAGGAACCAGGAGACATTTTCTTTATTTCTGCATGGTTGAAGGCTGCTATTGGATTTTGCTAAGAACAAGAAAAGTGCTTAGTCATAAAATTCAATCACGCCTGGGACTCAGTGTTTCATTAGCTCACCACTAAGCCCATTTGCTATTTTGTAGAAGATGTGATTCTCACAGAAAAGCTTTTACATGAGATCTGCATCCATAAAAAATTGTTAAATCCTAGGATCTGAAACTCTTTATTGAACAAGGTGATATAAACTGCTCCCCCTTAGAAGTGATGATGTGCTTTGAAAAAAGCCAGAAAAATCTTGGGATTAAGCACTGCCAAGCATGGAGGTTAAAAGCACAGGAGCAGGCACCCTCACCATAGCAGCTGGCAGCAAGCTATTTTCACACTTCCTGGCTCAATGCCTTTAAAATTTACTTCTAAAAAACACTCAGCACTACTCCGGCCTGTCCACTCTGAGAACCTTCCTCAATTGTGGATGATTCATGATGAGAGCAACACTTTCAGTAATCATGACTGAAAGCAGAATGGGGCAGCTGATGGAAGGCCAGAGCAGCATCCCTGACTGTGCAAGCCCTGAAGAGCATCCCAGCTACTCAAGGCTCTGGGACTGGCCCTTGGCCAGCTGACAGCTGTGCTGAACGCCTGTTCCTGCAGCAAACACAGGTACTGCAAGCACCCCTGAGCAAAGGGACAGGGAGTTACAGCTTTTAGGCCACAACAGGAACCTCACACACCTGTACAGAGCAAGTGACACAGCTGAACAAAACTGCTGTACCTTGGGCAGCAACAGCTTCCAAGTCTTGTCTCCGAACAGATTAAAACTCTACCTTAAGAGAACCTCCCACTTGCTCACAAAAGAAAAACTGGAAGTTTAGGTTTGTTTGATGAATTCATACTCTAGAAATAAAACATGAACCATGTAACTTGGGGACTTCCTAGTCTCATTTAGTTAACTCACAGCACAGTTATAGCAAAATTACTCCCACTCTGTTGGGGAGGGAGGAAGGAAAAAAATAATCTAACAGTCTAACAGTTGCCCTTTTACCCTGGATTCATGACTTTCAGTAGAAGGGCAGTCAAATGGAATATATAATCACAGCTTTAACTACATAAACATTAAGAAGAAAATGGCAGAAAAAAACCCAACCAAAACCAGCTACCTTAGTCTGAAGCAAATATTTAAGTATTCAGATTCTGATGTCTGAAATGTCTAATTAGGATGGGCATCAATAACCTTGGTTCTGTAGCTGTATGTAATTCTAAGGTCAAAGCCAAAGATTAATATCTATCCAAGGTTTATTTTATTGATCCAAGACTTAGAGCTTTCATAATAAGATTGCCTGAACAGTGAATCACATTATTTTAAGTCAGCATTTAATCACACTCCTTGACAGATGTTATTTCTTCCTGTATCTTTTCTTTTCCTAACTTATATTTGCAGCTTTCTGCAAATGTTACTTGAATGGAAACTGTCATGTACATTACAATTCTTTCCAAGCTGAAAGTATTGCTTAGATATTAAGTTAATTATTTTATTGATTTATTTCAGGTAATCTCAACTGGTTTCATTAAAAGGCTTCCTTTAGACACTTAATTGTATTTAATATTACATTTGCCAGGAGACTGGCTTTCAATGGGTCATAGCTGTGAGATTGAGACAGAATAGTGAAAGCAAACATTTAATAAAAATTTTACTGCCAAAAAATCCTCTTAAGAAAATCTCTCTTGTCCAGAGAATTAATTGATCTTGACCAGCAGATTACAGATCGGCTACATATGTACACTCTAGTGCACAATAAAAGACACACAGAATCAAGACTATGTACTTTTGAAAACAATTTCCTCAGTATTTCTGGAGCTTGGAATTCATAACTGATTACCTGTAACTTGCTATCTCTCCCACATCTTGCTGTCCAGGGATTTAATGGTCCCTGGTCTAGAAACAGAACAATTTGAAAAAGCTGTGCTTGTTATTTAGCTGTGCAAGTAACAGAAAAGTTCTGCTCTTAGAATTATTACTAAGTGAATTTCTTTGAACTTCACAGTTTCTCTTTAAAACCTAGCTGAAAAAAGAGGGAAGGCAACCCTTGCTGCAGCCCTTGGCTTTACAGAATCTCCCATAAATAGGACAGAGCCCGCACTGCATTAGCAAGGACAGGGGAAACTAAACTTGTTTATTCTTCCATGTCTGTGCATGTCTCCCTCTCCTTCCTGCAGAGCCAGATGAAGGACAGAGAACGCTGAGGAACACAAGAACACAGAGTTATCCCAGCCACTTTGGTAGAATTTTCTGGCCAACTCGGTTCCTTGTTTCTGTATACAAGTTTCTGTCAGAAATACTTCAAACTGGAAATCTGTCTAATTACTTTATTACCAAAGGAGTAGATTTCCAGATTTTTTGGTTTTCTAGCCCAAATACAGATAATTTAATATTAGCAACAGAATAATTTGTAGTTACATCACTGTTGTTTCAAGCTGACCTGATCTCACAGCTGACCCTGCTTTGGGCAGGTTAGACTGGAGCCTCTCAGAGGCTCCTTCCAACCTGAATAGCCCTGGAATCCTAAGCTTAGGATCAACCAAAGCAGCAGCAACAGGGCCACTCCCAGATTACTTAACAGGTCTGCTTTGCATCTTAAAGGAACTTCAGGAAGCAAAAAAACTCCAGGAACAAGTTGGTTGTCTTTCCCTATAAAAACCACTGATGTAGGGCAAAAGTTCTGCTTCGTTTATATAAAATACACAACAGAAAGTCCAGGCAACACTTCCTGCAAGTACAAAGCCCTAACAAAACACTCTTCAGTGCAGCTGACAGTGCCACAGCCTGTCAGTAGCAAACTGCCTTCTACAAATATAACTGCATGCAAGTTGACAGACTGCTGATTTGGCCTTCTCGGTAGAAAGTTTGAAGTCTGGCAAGAGCTCACATCAGCTCCAGCATCCCTTCAGATTCACAAACCTTTCTGGTAGTGTACAGGTCAACATATGTTCACTTCAGAAAATCCCCTGGAAACTTAAAATCATTTAAAAACTTTTCAGCTTTCACTTAAATTCTCTTTAGGATTCAATAAAAAGCCAGTAGACAATCACCATCTGTAAAGCTGCTCTATTTATAGCCACAATGAGTTTCTTAAATGTAAGGATAGTTGTTCAAGTAAGTAAGAGCTGCTTTTTCCATACCTGATGTGCTTACTTTCAAGGGTTGCATAATAGGTGTTGTGAGTGTACACAGAGTAGTTTTAAATGTCTCCTGAACTTTGCAAAGCCATTAATGCTAAGGAAACTTTAGGTTTTTATATCGCGTTCAGTGTACCTGCTTCATATTAAAGCCACGTGTCTAAGCCTCAATAAAAATATTATTTTTAGTTTTGCATTTAAAATTTGGCTGATCTTTCAACTCCATGAACTGAAGCATCAATAGCTTGCCTCTCGCAATACTGTTCCTCATAAATGGGTTCCTGTATCTTTGCAGAAGGTTTTTTATAAGTTACAAAGCACTTGATTAAATGCTGAACAGGAACACTTAAGGCATGTGACAGTTTCTAGGATACTCTGTAAGAACAGCTCTGCTAGTAAAACAGGGACACCAAGTAATTTTATTTAACCTAATTTTTTTCAAGTGTTCCACACAATTCATCCATAACAAAGTCTTAAAGATCAATTTTGTACAAAGTCGCTTGCAAATTTGGGAAGCTACTTGATATTCTTCTCCCTTCTAGATTTAATTCTCACTTGGGGCCATACAAGACATACATGACTTTTGAAAGGAGAACAACATTACTTAACAAGATTTAAGCATTTATTCACACAGCAGACAACTATGACCACCTACATTCAGAAAAAAGCTCTAGACCAGATAACTGGACATAAATCCATATTTAGGAAGAGATCAGTGCAGTTTTCTGAAGGATCCAATAAAATAATCATATTCTGTTTCCAGAAGAATTACTCTAAGCACTCGAACAGAGCAAAGAGCACGCAGTGGTTTGAAATAAATCTATGTCATATTAACTGAACCGATGGTTATATAATTGGCAAGATCAAGAAAGGAGATGTGAACACCATAAAGAACGCACATAAAGGACTGTTTAATTTACAGCTTACCATAATAATGTTAACTCCATTTTAGTATGGCTATAAACCTAAACATATCTGTGGTTACAGTATAGATCAGTACATTCTTTTGGAAGTTGCCTAAGGTGAAAGCACCAGGCTACCAATAACCCTAGAACAAGTACACATTTTTATTTTTAAAAAGTGTTCAAAACCTCTGAGCAGCAGACCCAAAAAAAATTGTTTGCAAGTCCCCATTCACTTTGCAGGTATATACACCATCGACTTACTCTTTGTTTATTAGACTGAGCAGGGGGCACAAAACCAGTACAGGAATACTAACACATTTGAACTACTGCAGGCCAGGGAGGCTAAGGGAAGTTGAAACAAGGTTTTGAACCCCTCCACACAAAAATCCCTCTGTCTTCTGAGCATAGAATCCTGCTGCTGCCTCCACCTGTGATAACCCAACCGAGGTCTGAAGTGCCTGAAACTGCTCCTTTAGAAACTTAAAGCATCTTCAATTCAAGGTGATACTCACTTGGTAAAATATTCACCCATGCTGACACTGCTTCTTTAGAGTGGAAGACCAAAACACTCAACTTGTGACAATGCTGTTCCAAGAGCCAGGTTAGTCCTGAATTGTTCTAATGAACTGACTGTGACACAGCTCTCCAGAGCACATCCTGGTCAGACCTGACCAGGTCTGGGAGTTTAACATCTTCAAAAGAAACCCAACAGCCTGCCCACTCCACAACCTTGACTGCAAGCACTCCTACAACTCCACTATAATCAAACCACTGAAGCTTTGGGCAAGTGACATAACACTAACTTTTCAAAAGGTGTTTATTTCTCCATATTTAACAAAGTCAATTTTTTATTACACTTGAAGAAGAAAACCTACTCCCTTTGCTCACTAAATGCACTTGACTTACACACTTAGCACAACACTGCTTTACTATGAGACAAAAAGAATATATGAGCTTTAACTTGCTCTCGAGCCTCTAAACAAGCCCTCAGAAACCCATGCCAAATAAGAGCTAACAAGAGAGGTATTCCACAGTTCCTTTTGCAAAGTTCCTCTCATCGTGGGTGCCAGTTAATGACATGATCAATTCAGATAAAAATTGAGACTATGACTCCAGCGTTATGGGTTTGGTCACACTCAATCTGTAAACAGGCCGGTTAAACTCAAACAACTTTAAGTAAAGTCACTGTATCAAACATTCCCAACAGACATGAACTGAATTAGATGTTCTATTTTGGTTTAAGCAATTAGTTGCCTTTTTTTTTTTAATAGGTAGAAGGGAGAAGAAACTGTGATATCAGCATTATTGACTCTTCCCAGTGTCTGGTCTGCAGAACTTTGGCTTTACTGTAACTCAGCCTGCTGGATAAAAACCTCTCCAGCAGAACCCTAATTCAGAATCACGTATGTTGTGCATGTGATGCAGACACCTTCCTCCTCCTCTCCCCCTACTCAGCTCTTTTTGAGAACATATGTAAGAAAGATCTCACTGTGCAGTTTTAAGTTCAAAATAAGGATCTCTCAGGGCTATTTATAAACCATGGGTGACAGGTCACATTTTTACACTGGTCTCCCCCTCACTGGCTTAACAATTAAGACACAGATAGAACAAGTCACAGCACACACAGCCTTCATCATCATGGACTCCAAACTGGACTTTTTCCCCAGAACTTCTTACTCCAGAACCATTTCTTCAACAGTGGGTAGATATATGTTCCAGAAGTTAACAAACTAAGTCAGCTGCATTAATGGATTACTGTCCATCCTAGATTTCTTTCATGAAGTCATTTAAATTGTAAATATGGAAGCTTAATAACCCTTACAGGATTTTTTTTTTGCATTAACTACTGTATGGAATTGCAAATATTGCCAGATTTTAACTCCCACTTCCTGTTCATTATTCACTTATATTACCAAAGCAAGGTACCCTGCTAAGTTAGTATGTGGAAAAGAGTGTCAGTTCTGAATTTTGTTCACCTCTGATTTTACTGAACACCTTCCTGTTCAGGAAGAGACAATGACGTCTAACACTTCTCATACACACAGCACTGACAGTAATAATAGAATAAGCAGTCCTGTCCTCAGTATTTACACAGAAAATTTCAGTTACCACAATTTTCACCACCTGAGTATCTCTGTAATAATACATTTTTATAGACCTGTAAGAAGAGATAGACCAACTGATTTATACAATGCTGTATGATTTATTCAACACTTGTTCCTAATATTTTTCTCCATTCTGTTTCTTAAATAATATTTATTAGAACTATAGTATTGATCAGTTAAGGCAATCACCAATATCTACCCCCTCTTTCTGTGCAGTGGCTTCAAACTGACTCAAATATTTTCCTCCACTGTGTGCCACCAAGAGATGAGTGGGAACACACTCTGCTGCTCATTCAAGTAGCCTAACTGCATCTCCCAGGTTTCTTACAGCTGCCTCTTGTCAGTCAGTAAAATCAGTCCATCTTCAATTTCTCCTTTTACTTCTTTTACTGAAGTTACAGATATACCACATAACTATAAATTACCATATGTTAAACTTAGTGGGATGAAACAGTTTATTTACTGTGGCTAATCAGTGGCACAATTCTTCTCTTCCTGTGGCCTCCAAACTCTTACTTTCCTTTGAGTTAAGCCCTAGTATAATCTTCCAGATGTTTTCACGTTCTACTTCTGTTTTAATTATGAAGTGCTCAGTAAGTCCTTTTTAAAGAGGTCATCAAAAAGCAGACTAACCTGTAATTCAATGTAACAGTTCTGTTCACAACAAGAACTCCTGAACACCATTTCATAAACTGTTTTTTCCATCACCTTCAACATTTCATGTTCCAGTAACATTACTTCCCAGTTGTAATGACAACAAGTCTCCCTTCCTATGTGTTATAAAGACAGAGGCAAATTCATCATAGTTTCTCAATAATAACCTAAACTGCTTTCCCTGAGCCTCCAACTGTCTACCATAATCTCCAATCCAGGTTATGCAATGCATAAAGTGATGAGGCAGAGTCACATGTTTGGGTAGGTGCTCATGATCACAGAGCCCAAGTCCAGCTCTAACCTCGATCTTCAGGAAGTCTCCCTCAAGCCACGGATTGGCCTTTCTGTGTAACAGCTTCCCCTCTGGGGGATGAGACCTTGGAGAAGATACATGGAAATACACATACTAATTTACATTCAGCAAGACAAATAACTGCATGATTTGCATGTGACCACACCTATGGAAAACTGTACAGCAAGTCACATGCAACAGGATCAGATTTTGCCACAACATCCTGACAGGACTACAATACCAAACACTGTGTTCACAGTAAGCTGATTACACAGGGAACCTATCAAACAGAAAATCACCCCACTAAAATACTCACATATAGATCTCAGTTACAGGTAGCAAGCCTTAAGACAAACAACTGTGAGAAAGTGAATTAAATATAGCAAGATCTTTAACATACACAAGTAATTAAAGGATATGTATGCAATTGGGAACACAGACAAGCAAATACATAGAGATCATATATATATACACACACCATACGTATTTGATCTAACATACATATAATCACTACCAGAGACACATTTTAGAGAGACAAGACTATCTGAGTCATTTGTGAAACAAGGCATTGCACACTGAAAATATGTCACCCTTGATTACAGTACTTAAGCAATTCAATTCCTCTGTCTCCAAGAGGCTCCTCTATTCACTCAATGCCCTTACAGTTAGAGGGCAAGCCAACAAAGAATCTCACTCTTCCCTGCCTGTGAATATTGCCTCCTTTGTGCAAAACTTTGGACTGGCAATTAACATTTGCTTGGTAAAACAGGATTTTAAAACTGTGTTCTTTGGGAAACAGACCCTAATAAATTACAAACAAGTATATTTGCTCTCCGAAGTGATTATTTCGGTTTACAAGTTTTCTTTGTGTATCTTAGTTTCCAAACTTTGGCATGAATTTCCTACTGTGTTTGCCATGGCAACCGAGCAGCCTGAGCCTCTACTTGAAATTCCGTTTAACCATTTAGCATTGCATATTGATCAAGATACATTAACATCCTAAAGTACTCCGAAGAGTGAAGCAGCCATTCCCATACTGAAGAACCACCTTCTATCACAAACCTCAAAGGATTTTTGCTGTTGTTCAAAATGACAGGGTAATAGGGAAACTTCTTTGCCAAAGATATACGTAAAAAGCTAACAAATAAAGAGAAGGCACTCAGATGTGAGGGAAGGAGAATATTCAATTTATAAGGAGCTACATTAGAACAGCAGTCTTTATCTTCTCCCCTGTGAATGAAGAGTTTGCACTCCTGTCAGAAAGGAGAATTTGCTCCAGGAGTACATTTGAATGAGAAAGACTGTTTCCTGCATTAAAGCTTATTTACTTGGTGGAAAACTGTTCTGTTCCAGTGCAAGAGGGGCCAGGTAACTGGCAAACTTGAAGGTCTAGGATTAACACTAGCAGGGAAAAGCCAAAGAACAGCTGCTTGCTTCTTTTAGTTTCTATTCTGAAGAAAGATCTTTCTTCAAACATTTCTCTCAAACACAGGCTCATGAGAAAACATCTGTTTTAAGCACACAGAACGTTTTCCAATTCCTATAAAACCTACCAAATACCTCAGCATAGTAAAATTTTATATAAAAGTAAGCAAAAACAGATTAGGAAAGCTGGAAAAAACCCAAGCTTACTGCTCACCTTTTTCAATCTCATCAAACGATTCAAAAACAAAACAAAACAAACAAAGAAACCCCAAAAACAAACAAAAAAAACCCCTAAGGGCTGGCTGGTCACCTCCTTTGTTAGTAAATTAATGCTCACAGTATCACCTGATGTTACAGTTAAGAAAATCTCATCCTTTACTCTGCTCATGGTTAAAGACGAGATAGCTCTGACCTTCAATGCCTGCTATATAAATGGAGACTTAGAATGTAGAAAACCACCTCCAAGAATACACAAAATACAAAATCCCCTCCTAAAGCTTCCCCACAAAACTACTGAGATGCTCTAGCATCCATTTAGTTACCATTAAACATCTCCTGCTCTTTCCATGATACCTGCCAAGTGAGCTATATATTTGGTTTTCCACTGAACATTACTGCCCCCAGCTCCTCAGTCTCTTACAGCCCTTTCCTCTCCTGATCTGAAAGCCAGTAAGGTGGCCTCACTGGGTACCACACAGAGAGTTGGATTTGTATCACTAAAAATAAATCATCTTCACTCTGTTCATCTGGCTCAGCCCTAAGAAGCTTCTGGAGGAAACATCCTGCCTCTTGCTAAAACCTATTCTGTACTTCCCTTAGGGTCTGCAGCCTATCCCACCACAGTATTTTCATTCTGCAGTTCAACTATTAGGAATTGCTTACAGCAGGGCTGGTCAAAAAGCAGGATCCTTCTAAATTAATCGCAAATTTTGCATGATTGGGATTTGTGGAAGATCTGGTAATGTCTCATACATCCACAGAAGGTTTTCTATTATTTATTCTCTCTCTTATTTCCTCTCTTCTTTAGTCACACTAAAAGGATATTTAGTGACTGCTTTGCTCAGAAAATTAAATTCACACACTTCTTTCTCCAGTTTTACATTAGACTCCATCCTCTTTTAGTAGCAGGAGTTAAAAATCACCTTCAACGCAAGCAACCAGAATATTAAAGCCATCTTCTCAATGCCTAGTACAACAGCACTAAAGACATTCTTTATTTCTATTGGTAAACCTCATTTGATACATCTTTGAATTGCATTTATGTCCTCCAGCCTTCAACAGCTGTATCACAAGCTGGCTCAGCTTGTAATCAACACTTCACTCTGATCATCATCTTTTCAAAGTTTTATTGCTGAAGCAAAAATTCCCTATGTATTTTTTCAATGAATTTTCACTTCATCTATGGCTGTGATATCAGCTTGTTTCTCCTCATAAAGTAAGTCTGATTATGAACAGTAATGCATCCCAAAGTTATTATAAGCACCATGTAGGTGCTCTTGCATCTCTGTATCAGTGTCACCAATTAAATTATTTCCAAAACCACTCCTAGAAGACCTCAACTTGAAGGTCTCTTCCCAATGGTTGTCTCAGATATAAAGAGCTAACCTTTTAATTCTCTCAACATTTCGTAACAGAATTTCCAAGTTCTAAAATTCCCTCGTTTTAAGTATCTAAAATATGGACCTGAATTTCCACTTCATTCAAGGACATGGAATTAGTAATTTACAACTCTCCCTTACTACCAAAGTGTTACACTACAAAGGCTGAGCACCTGAACTTCAAATAAAGCTGTATATATACACACACAGGTTATACATTAATGTTTTCCCACCAAAGGGAAGACAACATTTTACTTTTAGCAACACAAAAAAGAACTCCTAACAAGTCTACAATGTAAGAATTTCAAAAGCTAAAACTGAAAGGGGATTTGTTGTGGTGGTGGTGGTGGTGGTGGTGGGGTATGTGAATAGCACTCCTGCATGTTTTTCTCTATCTGAATACAATCCAGGATAAGCCTTATGAAAATACCTGCCTGTCACTCACCAAAGGCAGTCAGAAGGTTTTTAGCAGGAATTTTCACTGTTAGAAACAGAGTGAATTAAAAAGCAACTGATTTCAGAATAGCACAGAGCATTCCAAATATTCACAGGCACTAAATAAAGTTTGTGCCATACTACTTATGGACTGTCACAAGCTGTGTAAAGAACATATCACCTTCTGGAAAGGCTGGAAGGCACTGAAGCACACATTTTAGTCTCTTCACTTTTGAGGAACTGAGAAAATAAAGTATACTGTAACAATTATCTCTTTCCTTAACTACGCTACATAATTAACTCCTGCAAATCTCACTTAATATTTATGCTTAGTTAACTATAATTCATTTCTCAGTAGTTACAATTTAGTACCTTGTAACAGATTCATAGCTCTAAAGTAAAAAAGTAATAGTTACCTCTCTGATCTCCTCCTTGCTCCTTATTCTCCAGTGGATCCCTTTATTTCCTCCTCCTCCTACAGTCTAGTCACACTGTTGCCTACACTTATAATCAATCCCTTCTCACCTGTTTTTAACACTGTGTGAGACATGATTCAGATGAGCATAACAGAGATAAGAATACATGTACTAGATGTAAGAAACAAATTAAAATAAGGAAAATAGGTATGTAAATATCAAATGGATTCCAAGTAAAATCACATATTCTGGCACAATTCAGCAGCTGCTCTCACTCAGTTCACACACTCAGCTGCAATACTTATTAAACACTTAGTAAGTTACTTTCACTGGGAAATTGTTTAAATTGGTCCAGCTCTGCAAGCAAAACTGGTTAAAAAAAATCATACCTGTTAGAGGCAACACTTATTTAAATTAGAGCTGGCAGGCTGCTTTTAGATGGCACCCAAAACATGGAACAAACTGGAAACATTGCATGACTTAATGGCAGCGTCATCTCTGAGTTGATCACCTCCTCCCCATGCACACACAAAAGTTACCTGACCTGTTAGACCAGTGTTCCAGTCAGTCATACACACAAAGCCATTACTTTCACTTTAGCTTTGAATCCTATACTTTCTTTTCTAAAACATTTGAATGGTTTTGTTGCAATATTGGAAAAATCCACTTGTGCAATACCTATCAAGAGCAAACATTGAGGTTGACTGACAAAAGCAAAAAGTGCTTTTATTTGTTAGTGATCAGATATCTGAGGTATCTTAAAAATACTTAACGCAAAACTAATTGTCCTGTGAAAAAAAGACTGATGTAGCTTCATCACTTAAGTTGTTCAGATTTCATGTCCTCTAATTTCAAAAGGATCAAAATACAGTAACACTTAAAAGTTAGCTTTATGAGTGTGTTCTGCGGCAAAACACCCAAATACCTGCAGTCCCTTGACAAAACCCTCATATTTTCTGATTTTAAGAGTGAACCTTGAAGTAGAATATTCCTCTCTTTAAAGGTATTCAGAAGTATTGAAACAAAAAAAAACCAAATACAGAGACTTTAAACACAAAAAGAACAAATAAAAAAAAATCTGGCTGATTCAGGGAATCAGCATTACAACTTATCTAAATTCATTTACTTGAAATTTGCAAGCTATTACATAATCACTATTATTATTAAATCAGAGCAGGTTCAGTTTCATGTAGACTTGTCAACAGGTAGCAGTGAAATAGAAATTCATACTGCATAACAATCTATTCAATATAACTCTATTCATTACACTAATAACATACAGGCAAATAGTTGCAGATTGAGTTTCCACCAGTCTACCACACTGCTATCTATCTCAGAAAGTTTCCCCATTCCCTTTTCAGCTCCTAAGAGGAAAAATTATTTCTTTAAGAAGGAAAAAAAAATTAAAAGGCAAGAGCAGCAAAAGATGAGGATTACCCGTTGCTATAACAAAACAATGTTTTAGTCCAACATGTGGACTAAAACAGCGCTAGTAAGAAAAAATTATCTGCTAAGGAAAGCAGTCTGAATAATTGCACCCTGCATTGCCCTGTTGCTATAGAAACTTACTTGACTGTAGCAGTTAATTGCTAATCAATTTATAATTTTTCATTACAAAGCTCAATAGAAGTGAAATGCAACACTGTCACGTCTATCCAGCAAGTCCAAATTATGTCTCTTCTGGCTACTGTTGGATTTTGCAAGCCCTACAGGAATGCTGGACATTTTTGACACAGTGTTTTTATCAAGCTCATAATTCCATCATGTTGCAGCATGTTAAGAAAATATCACTAGAACAAAGCCCTAATTACTTTAGTACTCAAAATACAATGAAGCTGGCTCTTATCCTAAGAGCACCAGAACAGTCCCACAGAAGTTATGTGAATAAAATACTGCACAAATGTATAACCTGTGCTCCAAAACCGGGATGAGGCCCATTGGTTTATGCTTTCTGTGGTCATATACAGTAACAGACAGATGAAATAACACCTTTGCTCTAACTACTGTCCTGCAGTTGTTAATTTGCAGTGCATCTTCCTTCTGGGGCTGAAGACATTTCATTACAAGCCAGCCCAACAAGATGAAAAGTGTTGCAAAACAAACACAGCTACTAGAAAACAAATATCAAGGACCAAATCCCAAAAACAAATATAGTCAACTCTGACTACCCATAATCTCATGTGTACAAGTTCTAAGATATCACCCAGTCTGAAAAGCAGAGTCCTCCTTCAGAATTTTTAGAACAAAAGGCAATACGTTACCAAATTCAGGCACTAGCTTTCTCAATAAAAGTCTTTCCTTCAAAGTAAGCAAAGTATTAAGATATTTTAAGTAATAATAAGTGCTGGCAGTTTCACTGGTATAAATATTATGTGGAAAAAATCCACAACCTTTGGCCTGCTATTAATAATTTTCTTTAAAAATTACCATTAAAGCGCTAAAGGTATTCCACATACCAAACAGTCACCAACACTGTCTCTTTCGTCAGGCTGACTTTTGTCTCAATCGTAGGAGGGAGTGCTCAGACTGTCTGTTGTTACCAAGAGACCTCACAGACACAGTGCTGCCCACTGAGGGGCCACTGCCCACATGTCAGGCATTTTGCTAAAGCAGACTGTTTGAGGACACACCTCACAGCCCTAAACTAAATCATCCCACCCACTGATATGGGCATACTAATACCAGGCATGCTAGGGAGCTCTGCCATCAAAAATTATCGTACCTTTAACCACCGCTGATGTCAGCACACTGTCCAAATCCAAACCCTCCTTTATAGCAATTTGCACTGCAAGTGCCACAGCTGCAAGACACCTACTAAGATGTGGAGATAGAAAGGAAGAAAAGGGTTCCCAGGTGAGTGAAGCTTTTTCTAGGCTCCTAAGACTGAGCTTCTTCAGGCCCTGATCTTACCAGCATTCCCCTTTGGCTCTCCCTTAGGTACACACAATGCCTCTATCAGTTTAGGACTAACAAAACACAATATCAGATCAACCAGATCAATGCCAGTCCAACATGTTTTTGCAGAAGGTGTGAGCTGGGCTGATCCTGGCTGGATGCCAACACCCACCAAAATGCCCTAACACTCCCCTCCCAAAACAATCAGAGGAGAAAACAACACAGTGAAAGATTCATGAGCTGAGCTAAGGACTGGGAGAGATCACTCCCCTATTAGTCATGGGCAAAACAGACTCAACTTGGAGAAATTAACTGAATTTATTACTAACAAAATGGATAATGAGAAGTAAAAATGAACTATAAAACCATCTTCTCCCCACCCTTCCCTTCTTCCTAGCTCTGCCTCCTCCCCAGTGGCACAGGGAGACAGAAAATGGGGGTTATGGTCAGTTCATCACACGTTCCTGCCTCTGCTCAGGGACAGGAGTCCTTCTGCTCCAGCATGGGGTCCCTCCCACAGGGCAGAGTTCTCCATGAGCCTTTCCTATCCGAGTCCTTCAAGCACAGCCCGCTCCAGCATAAGTCCCAAGTCCTACCAGGAACCTGCTCTACATGGGCTCCTCCCTCCATGGGTCCACAGGTCCCTTCCAGGAAGCTGCTCCAGCCTGGGCCTCCTGCAGGTTCACAGGTTCCTGAGGTATCCCCTGCTCTGATGTGGCTGCAGGTGGATCCCTGCATGGGCTGCAGGGGCACAGCCTGGCTCACCATGGTTCTCACCACAGGCGTAGGGGAATCTCAGCTCTGGCACCTGGAGCACCTCCTGCCCTCCTCTGCACTGACCTTGGTGCCTGCAGTGCCCCTCTCAGATATTCTCACCCTGCTCTTCTCTGGCTGCAAATACATCTGTACAGTAACTTTCCTCTCCTTAAATACATTATCATAAAGGTTTACTACCATTCCTGATTGGCTCAGCCTCAGCCAGCAGCAGGTCCACCCTGGGCTTCTCACAGCATCTTCTAACAGAGGCACCCCAAAACCTGGCCACGCAAAGCCAGTACAAGGTGTTACCTATTGTTCACAGGGCACAGAGATGTTAGAGTGCAACACTTGGAGCAGCTGAGCAAGCTAGCACTGGACTGCTGCAGTAGCTCATTGGAAAGTAGTACTTCATCACTCTAAAAATCAGAAGGATGGATCACCTTGAGCATCACTAAAGGCATCTTAACCGGGGCATTTGTTTGAGTTCTTTAGAACAGTTGTTTGGCCCATCCTTCTGATTTAGAAGTGCTAACATGTGCCCACGCTGAGCCATCCCAGTTCCATCTAGAGAATTTACAGAGGCAGCATTTTGGCTAAAACACAGAACTACACTTGAACAGTCACTTCATTGGCACAGAAGCTATTCTGCCAACGCTGTTAGGTCAGAAACGGCACCTGGAACAGCATCTTAACTCTGAAGGTGTTAGCAAACAGTTCATGACACACAGACAGAAGTTATTCTGTACAAGGCAGCACAGCCCCACTGCCGAAGGCAGGAAAGGCCATCCTGTGTGTTAAACTGATGTGAATGCAAGAGGACAGCTGCCTTTAGAGGGGAGGGAGCATAACTTCACACAGAAGAAACAGCATAACATTTCTTGAAGTGACCTGTTGTGATATACAGCTTATGTTATTAAATAGCAATAATTCTCAAGTCAACACCTCACTTTTATAAGCTGCACCCTGTATTTCTGAAAGTCTTCTTTGAGAAAAAACCTCCTGGATCAATATATCACACTGAACAGGTACACTTAAAAAATATATTTTTTAGTTATTTATGGTCAGTAAAGTAATAATTCAAACTGACACACAACAACAATACAAAATGGGCTGCAAAACATTAAGAAATACTGCATTTGGCAGTATATGATATCAAAATTCAAAAGTGGTATTGCCTAATCATGAAATTATTCCTGCCCTCAAAAATTATTTTTTTAAAGACAGACCCTCTTGACACCTTAAGCGCCAACAGGTAGCTATTAGAGGTCTCTGGCCCACTTTCTCATAAAAAGGCTAAAGAAAAGCAACCTCCAGAAACACTTTCTTTTAAAAATGAAGTCTGAAAAATTAAACTGTTTACTATTCTGTAGGAAAGGAAAAAATCTGAAGAAAAATGCACACTAAGCTTTCATTTATGGCTTCACAATATAGTACTAAGTTGATGTTAAGAGGCAGTATTTTCCATTCAAACCACAAAAATATGCAAATCCAAACATCTTGACTATAATCTAAATCTTAGTAACATGACTTAAAAAACAAATCATTGCAAAATTATTTTTCTATAATATTGACAGTTAGCAACAGGAAACCAGAAAAATCAAGAAAAAAAAATCCTTTACAACTTGTGCCAAAATTTCGTTTCAGTGATGGCTTCAAATATGTATCAAGGTTATGCTCCAATACCCACTTCAAATATCAAGAAAATCTGCAAGAAGCCTTTCTAGAAATCTTAGAAGAACCATACAAAAAATCCTTAGAAATAAACTGCTACAGCTAAAATAGGATGAGATTACAACTTTTAAGATTCTGTATTTGTTATGGTTATATTTACAAGTTAGGAAAAGAAGACATTTAGGTTACTCAGGCTCTCAGAGTTATCCCTGCGACTGCAGTTCTGGGCAGGCTAAAGTGTCCTTAAGGCATTGATTGAATAGTTTCTTTTAAGACAGTTAAAAATAGTTCTCTTAGAACAATAGTTTTCTTTCCGGACTTTTAAACACACAGTTCAATGTATATTGGTATCCATTCTCTCTTCTGTTGTCATTGCTCCCCCTTTCTTTAGCTGAAAGAGAGCATTAAAACCATAAACTTGAGTCCTCTCCAACTTTCACATGATATCACTTCCCTGAAAAAATATATTTAAACTCCTGCTAAACAATATTCTTTTTTAATTAGTAGGAAACTGGGGATAATAAAGTTTTTCTCCCTACACCAGCATACTCCTAAGCTAAATTTCCTGCTTAGACTAGTATTTTGTCTGACATAGCACTTCACAATCTGTAGTTGTACAAAAATTACACACTATTAAACCGACAACTTCTTAATGCAGTCACCTCCCAATCCCACATGGAGTTAAAAAGTAATAATAAAAATTATAAGTATTATTTTTTTAGCATTTAAGCCACATGTAAACATTATGACTAACTCATGAAATTAAAGAACAAATATAGCTGGTAAACCAAAACTGAAATCAATTTGCAGAAAGTATCTATTAGAGATCTATCATTCCATTAGGAACAGCTGGACTGAATAATGCACAAGAAATCCCAACACAAGTTTCAACACTGCCACTGGAAAGGTTTCAATTGCAGCAGCTGGTGGTCCTGCCCACAAAGACTGGGGGCTGCATCCACTGCACCAACAGCTGCTCAACAGGAGCCAAACAGGCAACAGCAGCTGCTTTGTTTTAAGTTATAAGGGGCAAGAAACGGGTGAGATGTAGATGCTAAAAAATGGGCTGCATATTCACTTGAGCCTAAAAGTGGAGTGAGGTAAGGAAGGAAAAAATATTCTATTTCCCAGAAGGACACAACCAAATATTACTACTTAAAGTATAGCACATTTCTTTTCCTTAAACCTTCTAAGAGGACAGATAAAGGAAATACTAGGCACTATTTTGCACCAAATAGCATCACTTTCAAATAATAATTTGCCAAAGTGTATCAACTCACAGTCATGACAACTGGATAGCAAGTGGCCTTTGGGTACACGTCCTTCACAGGAAAGTAATTCAGATGGTTCCCTTTTGCCAGAAAACTACAATAATACCTCAAACTAGGGCATTAAATTTGATTCTAGAATGTCAAACAAGCCAATTATGGCTGCCAGTCCTCTCAGAGGTGGGTCTAGGCAGCCTTTAATTAGAGTTTGAAACACCCTCGATGTACATTTTAACTATTAACAGTTAACTATCTAACTGTTTTGCAGACTCCCAGATGCCAACATATAATGCAAACTCCTTGTAATTTAAGCACATAGCACAACACTTTTATAAATATCCTGACAAAGCTTCCCCATGAAACTCACCACAGGCACAGAAGCCTTTGTTACAAATGACCCCTCTTTGCATCTGTGAAGCATTATGACTAAAATTTTGTCAATCTGCAAAGAGTAAGTGCCACAATTACTGGCTTTACACTAACCTAATTTCCCCAACTGAATTCATGTAAGTGCAATATTACCACAAATGCACTTCAATACAAAACAAAAAGCTCCAAAATTATAAATGCTGTGGCAAAAAAACAAAAAAACAAAACAAAACAAACAAAACACCCAAGCAAAGACACACTCACTGCCTGTAAATACTGCATCCCAACGTGGGGGTTTGGCCAGCACAGCCCAGCTTTCACTGTCGAACACACCAGCCAAACAGGCAGTCATACAAATGAACTGTCACCTCAGAGAGCAATCCTTCAGCCAGCACACAGCAAGAGCTCACTGAAGTCAAATGGTTGTGATATGGGCTTCAAGCACAGACTAGGACAAGAAAAAGCACTACAGACTAATACCACTTCCTACATAAAAATCATCTTGCAAGCTCTGTCAACCATAGATATTTCATCTTCCTCCAGAGCAAGAAACATTTAGCAGCATAACTGTAATTTTAAAGCAGCCTTTTAGTCTTTTTATCTTACTCACACCAGTCTTAGTTGCTCTATATAAGCCTCATAACAAAATTAAACACTGAAAGCTACCTACACATCTGTAATCTACATTAACTCTTCACTCTTTCCTACAGCAGTGTTGTTGAAAAAAAGGCATTACTAAAAACTCTACCCTTCAGGAAAGGAGTATTTTGTAACTTGTCTACGAGTCCCCCATATAGCCCTGCTAGAATTAAGAAATTATCTATCTACAACACAAAACTCAAAAGTGGTAAATAATCCATCCATCCATTAAACATCTGAAACAAATTTCTAAAAGGCTCTCTAACACCTTCATAACCACAGATCAAGAGGTAAAGGATTACTGATCTAGACACAATCCCTCCATGAGACTGGCTAGTCCAGTCCCAATACAACAACTATTATCCAACACAAAGAGAAGAAAAAAATTCAGCAAGAAATTAAGAGTTTTCTTGGAAAAAAGAAATCTACAACACTTCTGACAGAACCACATCCAACACACCTGACAAATGTGAAACGTCAGCAGCAAATCCAACACATGGATTTTAAGTTCTATGAGAGATTTTCATTAATAGATGGGAGTACACATCAAATTTGTGAATAACGTCAAGCCTGGAAGGATTTTTTGCATTATGCAGCACAGAACTGGAAATAAAACCACTCTCTAATAACCTTAATAGAACAAAATTCAATGAAAATGCTACATGGCATTTATAAACATCAACAAAAACCAAGGCATGGATAAAAATGGAGAAAAGCAGCAATATGATAAGAAACAATCCAAGTGAGTCATCACTATAAGCAGGATTCAAAAATGTCAACACTACTCAATATGTTACCAAGAATATCAGAAGACAGACACAGCAAGCAACAATTCTCCCTTGCTCTGCACTGAAGTCACAGTGCAAGCCCTGGGTCCAGCTGAAGTACCACAAATATAAGACAACAGAAGCCAACAGGAGAGCAATTAAACATTTGGAACTCATGATCCAAATGAGAAGAATGGTTTTAAGAGCTGGATTTATTTACCTTAGGAAAACTGAGAGGATAAATTAACAAGTTTTTAAAAGTGCAAAAGCCAATGGCAATAGTCAACTGTCCTCTATGCCCGCAATAAAAACTACATTCAGCCTGGTTTACTTTCTCCTTTTTTTCCCTGAAGAAATTTAGTCGGATATTGGAGGAAGAAGAAAGAGAACCAGCACCAAAGAATGTTGTTGAAGGAAACTGGAATTCTCATTGCTTCAAGTGTAAGAAGTGGTCACTAAGACATAGGAATACTTCCCTCTGCCTCAGAGCTACTGGATCTTCCAAGATCCTTACAAACCTCAGCATTTTTATGGCTCATATATGCTATTAAAATGTACAGCATTTTCAGAGGCCTGACACAGCTTAGTGATCTCAAAGTATACAGTGATACCAATTCACATTCCTACCACATCTTGGGAAAATGTTATGGTTTTCTCCACACATCCCAACTTCCAACCCAGAACTGCCTCACACTCCTCAGAGCAATATATTAAGCACAGTGACAAATGTCACCCATTATCATTCTGTCATTGCAGCAAGTTCCCAGGTGAACAGTCTATAGAATGAAAGTCACCACCAAGGATAACACTCCTCAACTGCACAACAAATCAAGCCACACATAAAAAAAAGGTAATTTTGAGAACTGCAAAGGAAGGAATCCTATACATCAGTCATTTTACTGATAAGCAGGGACTACCAATATGCCAACTCTCAATAAAAGAAGTTGAGATACAAGATTACTTTCATCCTGGTACAAATATAATTTCCAAGACACTTTCCCATCATAAACTTAAAAAGACAGTCAACAAATTCTGCCCTCCATGCCTCCATCAACCTGTGCTTATCACCTATGTATGTTTCTAAACCAACACTACTGCCACATACTACAATATTCCATAGTTATTAACAGACTGCTGCTTTAGGTAGCTTCAAGAAAAAAGTCAAACTAAAGACAAAGCCTCTTCTTGTAACAAGGTGATTTCAAAAAACTAAACAACCAATGTTAAGAAATTCTGCCACACATTACCAAAGAGTAGGTAGCCAGAACTTAACTACAATGCAAAAGGTTTAAGTCATGAAATAAATCTAAACTATACATTCAAATTTCATAACTTGACAATTATATATTACATAAAAATCAGGACTGTGCACCATGCAACACTATTGCTAACACGTACTGCAATGACAGCTGGGGATTAATTTGCCCAGAAACTTTTACAACATATAGAGAATAACACATCACACACACAACTTCTACAAGGAAAACGCACAAGCTTCCCAATAGGAAGGGAAAAGGCCTCAATAATTAACGTCAGCAGCAATCTGGAAAGCCTTGCCTTGTCACTCATTCCCACGGCAAGGAAGATGATATAGCATTCTCCTTTTCCAGCCTAATGAATCAACTAATAAATCATTCTGCAAAGCTAGCTACAAACCATATTTAAGTCCTTTAAGACTGTCTCATAAACAAAAACCAAGTAACAGCCCTCACTCCTGATTAGGGGCTGCAGGAAAAAGCAACTCACCCAGAGCATCAGAGCACCATAATTCGAACAATGTTTGAATTACTACATCATAACCTCACTCCATGAAGAGGGAAATTGTTGGGGAAGATGAAATAGGAAAGCCTTATAGATATGATTGCCTTGCAAGGGATGCTGGAAATATGGAAAGTATAGTCGAGATTGGGATGAGGACAAGGTTTGAGTTGAAAAGTAACTAAGAAACAATGGTAGAGCTGGCTGAAGGTAATCCTCCTACTTGATAGAACAATACCCTCTGCCCAGGCAGGTCCAAAGGTCAGAACAAACCATACCTGCCTGGTAGGAGATTCCCAAAAGCAGTTTTTTTAAGGTTTAAAATATAACCCCATATGGTAATGTAATGATTCTTATAGGTTGCATGCAAATATTGTAGAGTTTGTAGCTTGTTTCAGATTGGTTAAAGAGAATTAGAATATTCAACAGAGAAGATGATTTATTGAATTGTAAATGGCAAATCTCTTTTTACTCTCTCTTTTTGCCTCTTTCTCTGACCTGCTTTGAGCTGTGTCTTGCAGCCCAGCAAGCCTCTCACACCCATGCTCTTTCACAATAAACTCCCATGCTCTAAACCCATCTTTAGAGATCTCTCACTTCTATTTTACCCCTATAACCAAATTCCACAGAGTTAAATCCTACAGGAAATGCCTAAAATACCAGGAAAAGCTTCCTTTAACACCTAACTTTCTTAATCAAAATTAAGTAAATCCCTTAGGAACAGATCATTCCAAAACTAACTTAAGGCTGAAGCAGAGGCTTTATTCAGGAGAGACCTCAAAAGGCAGTGGATCCAAGCAGACAAGTCTAGGCCACTGAAGGGGGCAGTGTCCCCAACCCTTTCCTTGCTGTACCTGCTAATAATCAACCCCAAGGTGACACCATTCAGGTCACCAAATCAAGAGAAAATCTGCCCAGAAAAACTGCAAGTACCTTTTGCTGCTGGTTTAGCAAGCTGAACTAGCTCAACCAGAGGCTGAGGAGTTAGGAGCACACTGCCAGGAGGATGCTATACTGCCAGTCTATCCTTTACAGGGGTCACTAGATCAGTTCATGAAAATTTACCCCTTCTGGTTAATAAGAGACCACTGCACACATCTAACCTTAAAGCCAAAGTAAATGAGGACTGAAAGGGAAAGCCCAGTGACAGTGCAGTTAAGAACAATTATATATTTATCTAAGTGAAGCAACCACATCTCATTCCATCACAGTTTAACTTCTTACTAAACTATAGGTCCATGTCTTTTGTTTTCCAGTGGACCCAAATCAGAAAACAGGAGTTTTCTAGAAGTCTGTACTGCTTTATCAACACAAAGAGAACTGCAAAGTTTCATTATAAAAACAATGCACTGGCTCATAACTGATGTGCTTTCTATGACACAGAAAACATGAAACACAGTAATGTGTTTCATGACAATAGTAAAATTTAGTAGTTACATGGAAACATTAAACAGCAGAAACTCAGCTTCTGTCTAAAAGAATAAAGTCGGGAGAAAATATCTCTTTGCTTTGAAAAGTCTCAAGAGACAGCTTGAAATGCTGTTCAAAACTCTTGTTTCTCTACCAAACCATTGTGATTGGAGTACAAATAGACAATCTCCACATCACTGTCCTGGATGCCAGATCTAACTTCTCCACCAAGTGTCTTGGATGAAGGATCAAGGTTACCTGGAAACATTTTTCTTTATGAAAGTTAAATCTCCTAAGACAACACACACATCAGCAGCTCACTTAAAAAGGTGACTTACAAACCAGACATAGCAGACATAATGCATCTAGGATTTAACAGAAACTAAAAGAAGAAAGATTAGCATTATTGATGTCAAGAAATATCCATCCAAGTGGTATCTGTGACTCAGTATTACGTTATTTATTCTTAAGTGTCATTCATGGCTTAAGTGTTACTCTTCCTTAATGTGTACTGATCTGCAAGGGATTACTGATGCAAGAATTATCTCAGTACCTAACAAACATGGTCACTTAAAATACAGTCCTGGTGGTTCTTTCACTCATTTTAGGAAAAATATAGCATTTTTCCATCAAGAAAAGAAGTATTTAAAAAAACCTTTTAAAAGAATGGGAAAAAAGAGAAAAAAATTAAAAGACAAAATCACAGTTAGCTGATATATTCACACAGCACAGTTTCATTAAATTCAATTCAATACTCTAATATAACTTAGTCAGAATAAAAATCATAACCTTAAAGTAAACAGGGAAATTTTTTAAGGATGATTATAGACTTAAATAATTATGAACTAACAGCTAAAACTGAAGTTATCAGCACCTGTATTATGTCAAGGAGCACAAATAGGTGGTCTTAAACACATCAAGTCCCTCTCCCCATCCTGATTCCAGGAAGAAGAAGGAACACAGAATGTGATAATCTGCCCAGTTTAAGGTAGATTACATCCTGTCAATTTAGGTAACAATAGCTTTCTCCCCTTTATGGTAGCCACAAGACAGAACTTTTGATTCTGAGAAGTCCACATGACCAGTTGACAGGCTGTCAGCCTGGTCCTGCTTCACTTTTGTACACAGACAGAGCAGTTACTTCCAAGTGAAGTTTCAAAATCAATTCCAAAGCAGCAAGTATTGCATCTTCCTGTTCTCATTTAAAGCATTTTCCTTAGAATGAGTCAATCTATTTCAGCTCTTTCTTCAGGTTCACTTTACCCAAGTATTATACATATAGAATATACAGTATTGTTTTAGATAGCTAATTCTGTAAAAGGTCATTGAGATGAATTCTGTCCTAACAATCTGTATGTTTTACTCTATTCAGTGAAAAAAGTATTTCACACTGTAACAGGTATAAACACTCATGAGTTCACAATCTCAAATTTCTCAATTACTTCTACCATACCAGTAGCTTTTAGCATCTAAAAAAATACCCAAATACCCAGCTCAAGGAGACTTTTGTAATTTGATATTATTATTCCATTCCTTATTTTCAACTAAGTTCCAGGCTTTAGATTTTTATTTTTCAGAAGTGTGGCAAGAGATGACTAAGAGAACTTGCAAGAATCACATGTACCATTACTAAACTACATAAAGGCCTGCTCTGTGAGCTAAGTGAGAGAACTCTGCAGCTACTTTGCATGGAAAAAACAAATATAGCAGAACCCAAACACGGCAATAATTTAAGATATACATTTTCAGAGATATTGCTCCTCAGGATACCTTGCAAACATAGCAACTGCTTGTAAATAGAAAATACTGTTTGACACTAAATGCTCCTTGTATGCTTAAAGAAACCATTGTCCAAGCATTACCTGAAACCTACCTAGATTATTAAAATTAATTATAGGGTGAAACTAAAATACACACAGACACGCTTTTCCATATAATAGTACAGGGCATATCAGATAACCATGTAGACTTTAAACTCCTGCTGGTGCTGACATTTTGTATAAAGGAGGAGTTCTAGGGGCACTACCCTAGGACACAGCAGATTCAGGTATAAATTCCTTGCTCATCCAGGAGCTTCCTACACAGCCTCATTTGATTCTCTAGCTCTCTGTGTCCCCATCCCATGTCGAATGGGGGGTAAGAGCAGGAAGATTTCAAGGTATTCACGTGAGAGCCAAGCATGTAAAATAATGACACTCACAATTTGAAACAAAACAGAGAGCTGGCATTCATTTAATCTGTGTTTACATCTATCAGGAGTGACATGCTTTCTCCTAGCATGGCAAATTGCAAATTGTTCTCTGAATCCCACAAAATCAAGGGTTTGTTCATAAACATGGTGACCTGAGAGATCAAATGCATGCACTGTCCCGCATCCAATGACAGGTAGGAAGTCGCTCTCTCAAGTACATCAACGTTTCTTTCCTGCAAAAGCAACTTTCTCTCTGTCAATTAGCTGATATTTAAGACTCGTCTCATTGCACCGCTCCCATTTAGAAACAATCCTAAAATCAACCCACACTTCTAAGTCACAACCAAGGCCTAAAACTGCAGTGAATGCTTCAGCCATGCAGCCAAAGCTAGGAAGATCCTGGAAGCAGGGATTTGACACCACCATAATCACAACAGGCATTAGTGTGTCCAGCGAATTCTGACCTGAAGCAGCAGGTGAAGGAGGCCCAGGGAGGCAAAGCGAGCCCTCATTCCCGCACGCCAAGGAGGGCCCAAGCGATCGCATCCCTGCCCAGGGCCCACACGCACAGCTCCCGTCGGTGACACGGTATCTGGAGCAGCCCCGAGCAGCGACCCGGCGCCGATGCCCTCACACCGCCC
>JAHLSL010000007.1:8176362-8194743 GCA_025920805.1 Petroica traversi
TGGCTCCAGGAGGTGTCCATGTGCAGCTCTGCTTTGGGGCAGTGGCTCCAGGAGGTGTCCATGTGCAGCAATGGTTTTGGGCAATGGCTCCAGGAGGTGTCCATGTGCAGTGCTGGTTTTGGGCAGTGGCTCCCAGGTGAGAGCCATTGGCTCGTTTGCCATGGCCCTGGCCAGCTCTGCCCACAGGGTACTTGCCAGTGCCTGGAAGCCCTGTGAGGTTCCTGCTGTGAGAGTCTGTCAGTGTAGGGAGAGCAAAGCCAGGTGTGCAGCTGTACTTGTACCTCATGCCGAGCTCAGGCTGCCCCTGATGGAGATGGTACCAGCCCCCGACCTGCTGCAGGCAGAGCCAGGCCTGGGAGTTGGCCTGAGGTGTGAACCTGAAAAACTGGTTATCGGATCACTCAGCTCGTTGTTCTGATCACCCTGCAGCCCTGCAGCCAGCTGTGTTGCATGGTGAAGCAGATCAATATCAGGTGGAGGTGGCACAGGGTTGGGAAGGGTTGTATTCACTGGGCAGGGAGGCAGGACTGTTTCTTCTCACAGCAGTTTCAGCTTTAAGGATTTGTCTGACTACCGGCTCATGACTGACTCAAAACTGATCTAAGACTGATCTCCAGCTGTAAGAAAAAATTTCGGCCCCTCCTTTACAGGTATTTCCATTACCTGCCTTGCATCAGTTCTAGTAATCACGCAACCAAAGGGTGAGCCAGATCCACCTGAAAATTAATACACGCACAGAAATGAAGAGTTCTCAGGTAAGCAAAGTGTTGATCAGCAACCAGTTTGATTCAATTCACCACAGAACCAAAATAAGGAAGGAGTTGGGAATGTACAACTGGGGGAAGATAAGCAGCATAAGAATTAGATCATCTTATGTTAACAATAAAAAACACTTTCAAGGTATAGTTTAGCTGTGTGGCTCTCATGTCACTGCTGTCAAAGGCATTGTCCTGCTCTCTTCTTTCTGGACTATCATAATCTGCTGCTGCTCCTTCCTTTGCCAACCTCAGTGCTCTCCTGACCTCATGAGGAGCCATTTCTGAAAGGTAAATGAGTAGAGAATTAAACTCCTTGCAAATGTGAAATGGATATGGTTAAATGAAAAACACTGACTGCTTAAGGGAGGGGGCAGGAGCAGACAGCAGAACCTTCCTTCTTTCCATTAGATCAGCTCAGCTGAAGAAGTCCACTCAGACTGCAGGGGGTTAAAGGGATTTCGTTTCAAGTCAATTTAGTTCAAAGAGATTTTGTTTGTAGCTGAATACTGTCTTGCTGCTGACCATCAAAATATGAGTAAAAGATAGCTAAGAGACATGAAACAGCCAAAGATCCTCTAGAACAGAGTATGTATCTGAGTGAATATCTGAACAAGTACAGATAATTAGACTTCTAAAAGGCCATGTATTGAAGACTTGCTTGAAATTCTTAAGATAAAGCAAATCAATAATGACCAATAGATCTTGTCAGCTTATCAGCCAGCCCTGCCAGATGGTATTGATGGCCTCCTAAAAGCACATAAAGTAGGTAAGCAGACCTGCATCTTTTTTTTTTTAAATCATCTTAAGAGTGATTGTTTCATAAAGAAATTTCATTAATGGACTTCCAGAGAGAAAGAATATTTTCAGTCACCAAAGAAGAGCAGGAAAAGCAAAGATCTCTAAATAGTAATATTCAAAACAGATAAGGATGTAACAACAACAACAAAATCTAAAGGAAAAAAAAGTGTTGCTCCAAGCAGGCATACTCAGTATGTCTTCTTCATTACCCACTGACAACATTGGATAGATCTCTTTGAAGAAGAAAGCAGGCAGCTCTGGCAGAGGGACTGTGTGGAATGCAAATCGTATTGCAACCACAGCAGGCCATCTGTCACTGATGGAATGAATGTGATCCAAAGAATAAACAAAGTTAACAAGTACCTGGTTATCAGCAGTACATGATGGTGCAGAATGTCAAAGAATTGATGTAGTGTTTAACATTTACAAGAAACATCAATAAAAGCTGCTGAGAGATTCCACGGAGAATCCAAGACAAATATTCATTTGAAAAACACAGCTGCAAGTCACAAGAACACTATTGTACAGCCCCATCAACAATGCTCATCAAATACTAAGAGAAAAAGAGATTACAGAGTCTTATAAAAAAATTCCCTGTAAAACTTGAAAATTCTTGTATCAAGCTAACCAAGGATGATATTTCTGAAATGATCCCATGAGGACACCCCAGATGAGTTGTTTTATATGCACTACACAACCAATAAACTGAAGTCAGTCAAAATCACTGCTGTATCGTGCCTTTACTTTTTGCAAATTGTTTTGGCAAATTGGAAAACAGACGTGAGCAAAATTCACTAACAGTAATAAAATAGTGTGGTCCTTTGAGATTGCTTTATGCAGGGCATAACTTGATCCTGCAACTTTTCAGAATGTAATATTAACATGACATGAAGGATCTGCAATCCGAGTACAGTTATGAACAAAACTTCCTGTGTTTGAATTTGAATGCCTTCTGTTACTTCCCAGAAAGTGCAACAACTGGTATTAGTGATGCTTTTACCAGCTTTTCTGAGACAAATAAATACTTCATCAGGCAAACTATCCCAGCAATGCACTGCCTGCAGATTATGCTGCAGAAATCAGGAGACCATCTCTGCACTGTCTGTCAACTACAGCAGGTCTGTCAAGTCTTTCTGGGACTTCTGATGCCCAAAACAATTTAGACATTTAGTGTGACTGGCTTAAGAGTCAAGATAGTCAAAAGCTCTGTAATGTGTCAAATATTAACAACTTTTGAATGTGTGAGAATTACTGACATAGGTACACAGACATGTAAGTGACACGTCTGAAGTAGGCAAAAGATTGGTGCTGGTGAGAGGATGGCATGCAAGTTCCATTTAATATGGGGAGAAGAAAAAGGATGGCAGTGTTTGGAATAGATTTCCAAGTACTTACATGATCTTTAAAGTACATTTAACTTTCTTTCATCATGAGAAATTATTGTTTCTGGCATAGTTTCATAGCTCCTTATTTGCATTAGGAATCTCTTCTTAACCACTGCATACAATTAACATTAAATGCATGAGGTAATGCATTATGAATTACAAAGTGAAAGGGTGTTACCAAGGAAGTTTCTGCTCTCCTAGAACACACTGAATGTTGTTTATACTTGCGTCCCTCCACAAGAGGAGCAAGAGCATGTGAAATATTTTGTTTTCATAGTGGAGGGGGAGGTTAATTACTGAGAAACAAATGGATATTCTTAATAACATACATTTGGATTGAAGAAAGCAAAGTAAAATAAGTAGCTGGGATAGGATGATGAGTGAACTCTGTTGTGTCTTTGGAAAACTTCATTCTGCTGCTTGCAATCAGATCTCTGTGAGTTGTCTCCTGGAAACACTTCCTTGCCTCCATAGCCAGGAGTGCTGTTCTTGTCAACAACAGTTATTATCTTGGGTCTGTAGTTGTCCTGGAAATTATGTTCTCTGAAGATAAGACTGAGATAATGAATTTAATTTAAATTCTATGGAAAGCCTGAGAGATTGGTTTGATATTCCTACAAATAACTTGAGTTTCTAAGATGTGTTACAGCATTATGTACTTTTCAAACTCCCTAAATAGGGAAGACGTATTATCCACATATACAGTACTGCTGTAATCAGCTGAGGAATGACAACCTGTGAATAAATAAGGTCTGATTGTTGGTCAGCAGCAGCAACTGTTTCTCACAAAGCTGGAATTTCTGGACAGTGTTGCAGTGGGAGAATGCAGTGCCAAGAAAGCCAAGAACACTCCTGAAGTGTGGTCTGCAATAGACTCTTGCATGTTGGTAACTTAAGAAACAATAGATTCAGCAAATAAATGTTTCAAAATTATTTTCCCTTTCATCAGAACTGACTATTTCACTCAGCTGGTTTTCACTGGGAAGCTTGTGGTTATTGAGTTACAATAATATGTGGTTGGTTATTGATGGGTGATGCAGGTCAGCCAAGCAATCTGCATTTGGTGTGAGCAACAGGGAGTTAACAGTCATCCATGCAAGAAAAGTGGCTGCCAGTGTGTGATTTAGGAGTCCCTAAGCAGAGCAAGAAAGAAGGAAAGCTGAGAAGGATGTCCTTGGAATAATAGACTTTAACAGTCAAGGAAAGGGAAGCGTTACCAACATTAAAAAATAAAAAATAAAATAAAAGTGACGGAGTTTTAAAGGTGACCAGATTCAGGAGCCCCTGGACATTTTGCACTTAAGGCAGGTATGTACATGTGTATCTTAAATTTGTACCAAGCCTTCAGTCTGCCCCAGGTCATCTACCTAGCTGATGGTGAGATCTTCCTCTGTTGCTTTGGTATATTACTCAAAGAGGAACTGAAAATCGTTAGCACATTCTTCATTCCCTTATCACCTTTCTCACATATCAAAGGTTGCAGAGAGCTTCAGAAAAAGCATGGCTCTCTGCTTTCTGTCCAGTCACAGGAGGAGATTCTCCATCAGTGTCACAAGCATAATTTCATTTCCATGGCTGGAATGACTATCTCCAAATTGTTTTCGATGAAGCACTGAAGCTTTAGATAAATGATCACCTAATGGGAATTTTTATGAGTTTTGCCATAAGCTCACTGAAGCATGGGAACTCTGGATACTGCATAGCACTGGCTGTTCACTCAGTGCTGGTTGAATCATTGCACATTTAAAGAAGGAGAGCTTATTTCCCTGAATTATGAGCTGGCTCCATTCTGGTCATCATTATGTGCTGGCTTCATTATGGTCATGTGGTCACTGATTTTCATTTGCAAGTCAAGAAGGGCATAAGTTAAATTCACAAGGCTGTGGCTTCCAGCCGGTGTCCAGAACTTGGTCATATATAAGAAGATTATGTGTAACATTTTAGACAAAACTTACCAATTCAGTCTTTTCCATCAAAATAGGATAGTTTTTTATCATTGGGGTTTGTCATCTACATGACAGGCTGGCTGAGGAGAAAGGGTATTTATTATTATGACATATGTATTCTTACATCATTACCATGGGTACCTTATAATTTCTTCACACACAGAATTTAATTCATCATAAAAAAATATCATCACTCAGGCTTTCAGCAGCCTAAGTGCCTGTCTAAATGCAAGTCTGACTTTCTCCATGCCTAATGAGCCTTGTTCAGTTTCTCTCTGCTCACTTTCTCTTGCTGCATACAAAAAGCAAGGGATGGTATTATTAAAGAAAAGTGTGCTTTAGAAGATTACCTGTGTAGAGTAGGCCTTGAGTCCCTGCTTTTCTGGTTTATCTGAAACTGTCATCGTTATGCAGCTCATACAATATTGTTCTTATGTAGCAAGCACTTAGCAGCAATCATGTAATCAAGCATCCACATTCCTGTGGCATTCCTTCTCTTCAGCCTCCATCTACCTAAGGCATAGGTATAACTTATGGCATTT
The DNA here is from genome assembly GCA_025920805.1 of Petroica traversi. Classification (NCBI taxonomy): domain Eukaryota; kingdom Metazoa; phylum Chordata; class Aves; order Passeriformes; family Petroicidae; genus Petroica; species Petroica traversi. Next base: position 8,181,792 of record JAHLSL010000007.1, read on the forward strand.
TCCAACAGCTGCTCTGCTGGTTGAGCTAAATCCCATCTGAAGTCTGTTGTTCACTGTCATTTTTCTTTTCATGAGTAGCTATACAAGCTAAAATCAAATACAGGGTAGATGTGTACTAAATCTTCATGTATCTTCATTGTTTTCAATAGTAAAAATAATAGAATTACTTCTTATAGGCGTGGTAAAATACAGAAAATACAGTCTAGCATCTTTCATGGGCAATTACTTTCAATTTTCAGATACTAACTTCCTGATTCAGTGTTTTGACAGGTGAGGACATTTGATAGCTGCTCTGGCATACAGATATTTCCTTTTTTTTTTTTTAAATCAGTTAACTGAAACTTTACTGTGATGTCTACATATGTTGAATCTCTACAGTAAAATAAATCTGGGGGATAGACTTATGTGGCAGGATCAATCTGCATCAACGTACCACAGGAAAAGGGAAAGCTGTGCACATTTATAAGCAAACTGATTTTTACAACTTTCATTTATATTTTTATTTAAACATAGATAAAAGCATAATAATTAGGAATTGATCTCAACATAAACCTTAAATTTTTATATATAGGGTTTTATAGTTGTTTAGGGTTTAAAAAACTTTTAAAATAAGCACACCTGATCCAACCTGATTTCCTGAGACAGCTATTGGTTTGTGGGGTAGGAGAGAATGGCTGAATAGTTAAACATATGATTCACAGAAAATAAATGCAACAAATTATCTATTTAAAATAATGGACTCCTTGTAGGGGTTAATCTTAAAAAGACAGGAAACTACTTTTATAAGGTTAAAACTGCTATGCCATATAGACAAATCTATATTGCTCTCTACACCCATCTCCATATATTTGTTCAGTATGACTCCTACAGAGAATATTTATATTTGCTGTATTAGCCCCATCTGCTGAGTTATAACTGCATTGCAAACTGGACAGACCTCATGCTGCACCCTCATGTCCCAGCTGGGCTGGGTGGCAGGGCTTGCCCAGAGACCCATATTCCTCCCTTTGCCCACTGCAGCCACAGCACAAACAGCCAGGAGCAATCCTCATTAGCATGGCAGTGACAAGGCTCGTAAGCTTCTCTTTTGCTTTAATGGATTAATCTCACAAGTCAGGGTGTTACTCGCTTCATTTGCATCCAGAAACACGCACAGCCCATCAGTGCACTTTAGTCACTCCCATTCACAACAAATCTTCCATTTCTGATCCTTGTGCTGTGCAACCTGAGGCCATGTGTGCCAGGGCTGAACCAGCTACTCCTGCAGAGACTTCACCTCTCAGTGTTTTTCTGGGAGGGCTGTGGTCCTCTTTCTGTAATTGCAAAGGGATGTCACCCATCAATTAGTTCATTTGAGAGGAGCTGTTAGTGGACACAGTAATGGGCAGCTGCTCCAGGTGGCCTTGCTTGAGCAGAGAGATATGAGATGACCTTCAGAAGTTCCTCCCAACCTCAAGCACTCCATCATTCTGTAAGTTTACCCTTAACATTATCATTTATTTTTGTGCAATGTCAATATAAATCAACACTGTTTTGAGTAGAAAGCATTTTACTCACCTTCTGTAAGAATAAATTTTTATGAAAACTCCTTAGAAGTGCAGGATCATGATGCCAGTTTCTAAACAAGAAATGAGGAGTCTGCTTGCCTCTAGTGCACGGGTTAGCAAACCCTGTCAGCCTTTAATGTATGGTAGGCCAGATCTCCATGGCTGCCTTGAATTGCTCCATGCCTAAGGAGTTCAGTTTCTCTCTACTCTCCTTCTCCTGCTGCATGTCTAAACCAGGGAATGGGCTGATTTTTTTTTCTTTGTGGCTTGAAGGTTACCTGCGTTAATTCTGCAGAAAGATGAATGATGGCAATGATTCTTTTACTGCCAGACTTAGCTGATGAAGATTAGTTGCTCTTCTAATGTAAGCTGAAATGTGGCTGCATTATGTTTCTTTCCATCACTTCCCTTTGGAAAATTCAAACATAATCTCATCATATTTTTTCTAGTCAGTTTAAATTATAATTTATTCTGTTTCTTGTCTACTTTCCTTCCCACAGCTGTGACAGGAGAGAATTGGGGCAAAATAAAAACAGCTAGTAGCCAGACACAAGGGCCTAGGGGGTCTTTTTTCATAAGACGTGAATAAAGGAGGTTGTTTAAGCATAACTTAAGTAGGAACAGGAAATAAGAACTTAAGGAGGAAATCTACATCTTTAAATGGTTTTGGACTTGGTTTCTGTTAAATGATCAAGAGAAGGGACAAGGGACTTTACACTATTACATGTCCCTTCAATAAAATGTGTTTCCTTGCAGTGTTATTCTGACTTGAAGGGACTCTAAACAAATCTGTGTTAGTCTCATCATCATAGCAACTGAACCAATATCTCTCATTCCCCCAGAAAACTTTCAAGATTATTTTTAAAACCAAGAGTTACCTCAGAGTATTCCTGTTGAGGTAGTGTTTCAGTTAAAGGAGAGTGAAAAATCTTGTCTTTGTAATTTTGTCATAACTGCAAAACTTTATCTCTGGGATGTCCCAGAACGTACAAGTGAAATTAATTTGTGTTAATAATTCAAACCCTGTGCTGACTTTTCTTACTTTATAACACAATCTAACATGCCTATATTAAAAAGCCTACAGATTTCCTCTTCATTAAACAATTATTCATCCTGTGTTATCTTAAGCAAGGAATCAGGGAAAAGTGAAAAATCTAAAATGTACAATGGATTACTAATGATACATCTGAAGCAATAATTAAACTTCTCTGCCCTATGCTCTCAAGACAAATTATTTGTATTTTTTCAATTTCAAAACATGTGCTACTGTCAAGTGTAAGTGTGGGTGTACATGTAGTGTGGTTTCAACTCTATGCATCCTTTTTAACACTGAGTCTGTGCAAACTGAAGACAAGCCCATGGATGAAGAGGAGAAGGCTCTTGCCTTCCAGGCTGAAATAACTGCTCACCAACACTTTCTATTCCAGGAAGAAAAACTTTCTGAGGAAGGCAGTTAGCAAACCATTGGTTGCAAGTAATCTGATTATTAATGTGACTCAGCCAGTGAAACACTGCCTGGATTCTTAATTGTAGCCTGAGAATGCTCAAGCCTTCTGTTGTGATCCCTGGACAGAATGAGACTTGAGGCTGTGACTGATCCTAACAAGCTGGATTATGGGAATGACAGGCCTGACAAGCACAATTGCTCTCTGACCATCATGGATTCAGGCACAGGATGACCAAAGCTGATCCCTTGACTACTGTGATGTCCAGCAGGGGAGCTTCTATAGAAATGTGGCTTGTGCTGGTGTCACTTGGAATGGTCACTTTGGGGTCAGCTTCTTCTCTGCTTCCCTGGTTGAAAATGTGATGGTGATCACAAAGCAAAGACAGGCAGTAGGAAAGTCACCTTCATCCCAAGCTTCTTGCTGTCATTGATAAAGGCAAACATTTGTCCACAGAATTCGCTGTTTCTGTCTCGTGGCTGGTGAGAGTCAGGTGAAGGTTCTGCAGGGCAGAGTGGGAGCACAGGTGCACAGTCTGATGGAACAGGAACCCTTTAGCAGCAAATTTGGCAGGCTGGGGAATAATCATTGACTGAACTCTGAGCAGCAGAGAATGAATGTGTATCACACAATACAGCACCACTGCTGTGTTTCATTTCTAGTATGGGTAACATTTAAAGGGAAAGGTCAAACTTAATGAATTTCTGCATTATAGACTCTCTCTTGCAGTTCATATGTTGTACTGCTGTGCTTCATGAGGGCTATAAAAGATGGGGGAAATACACATTGAAATGGTATCATTCCTTTATTGTTGCATTTGTTGGAGCACAGAACAGGTATAAAACACCAGCTCAGCATTATCATGCAGTCAGTGATGATTAAGAATTTATTACAATTGTATTAACTCTTAATTTCAGAAAAAGGTTGCTATTTGTCCATTTGTGCTGTCACTAAAACTCACATATTTCCTTCATGGGGAACCACATGACTGTAAAACAAAGATTATTCTATATCTGAAGCAAGACCAAAGAGAATACTAAGGAAAAAGGCAAATCAAAGAAATTGTGAAGAAGCATTCTCAATTCATCAGCTATCCAATTACACTCTTTGTAAGTGCCTTGTTTGAGATGCTAATTGTACATGCTTTGAAACGCTAGTCGCATACCTAATGTCCTTGCATCATTCCCAGATGCCACGAGTACAACATTAACACAGCTGTCCCTGTACTGCCAGAATTAACATTTGCAGGAAGGACTCTAAATTGTGTGATAATTTCTTGGTTAGCTTTCCTTATGAGGTCTGAAAGAGTATTGCCTAGGTAAGACAGAGTTATACCATGTGTCAGTCGAAATGCTGAGCTTCTCATTCACCAACCCAGAGGAAATCTTATAAAGATAACATGTATCTTAGTGAATTTAATAAGACACAGTTCATGCTTTTGTTAAAATCTGGACTACTTAGCAATGAAAATATGTGCTTGTAGCTGAAGATCATAATTATGCAGGTGAAGCAATAAACTCTGAGTATGCATTTTATATTGATATATTCTAAAGCTGTGCTTTTGGGGCCAAAGAAATCTGACATATTTGGATATGCTTCTGAAAGAGGTCTGGTTGGCAGTGACTAACTAGTAATTCTGGATTTTGAGCCAGACTTGTTGTGGCTCTAGTTCCAAAAGTGAGAACAGATGAGCAGAAGGCAATTTAGAAAGGTACTTTGAATGCCAGGTGCATCAGTATTATTTAATGAATTAATTCTACAAACTGCAAAGCAGTGTTGGAAGTACTTCTCATATGACCTGTAATTATGTTTATTCATACAAATCCAAGGACATGTAGGGAAGTTCATCAAGATGGAAGTAACATGCAAATTAAATAATGTAATAGGAATGTGACTTGCATAGGTTTCTAGAAAAAGAATGGCTCTCTGTAATTTTCTGTCTTGAACTGTGAAGGAGAAGGAAGCCAAGCCATCATGGTTATTTTTGGTACAAATTCAGAACTGTATTTGTGTCAGATGAAACAAACATGAACAGTTCTATAGAACCACAGCTAAGAGAGATATTTCATTTTGAACAAATGGTCTGAGGAAACACAATTTTAGGTAAGTCATTAGAAAGAGCAGCTATGCCCTGAGGAAGAAAAGCTGAAAAATCCCTTCTTTTACTATCCCAATCCTTTAATGCCCTTTCCTGCAACTTAGCTTTGTTGATCTACTGTGGAGGACAACCAAAACACGAAACAGAAAATGCATTTTGTCATAATTATTTTTTTACAGTTTTGGTTTATAATAAAGAACTTGGTTAGAGTGAACTTGCTGATTTTATTTTAAACACTAGACACTTAAAAAGTAACTTGAATTTGACAAACTAAAAGTACTTTCACTCTTCAGATATATCTATTCCAAATAAAGCAGAGATGAAGAAATCCTGGGCTGTCAGCATCTGGAACAGTTTTATGTTTGTCAATCACAGAAGTCATTGCAATTCCCACAGGAGGGGTTTTCTTCCTTGTTTTGTTTTGTCAGTGATGTGGGAGGGAAAAGGCAGAGGTATCTCCTGACAAGTGTTAACCAGCACCCCTCTGGTGAAGAAATAACCTGGTGACTTCTAGTAACTGTGGTCTGTCCTACTTTCACAGAGCAGAGCAGCTGCATTATACTGACCTGCATATTAACTGGCTAAGAATACCCTCGGCTCAGCTGACTGCAAAGCAGGATTTCAGCATAAAGAGCCAAGTTACATCAGAAGATTTGCCTCAATATGGCAGGAAGCATCTCCTTGAAAGAGATGAAACCCGATTTTTCCCTCTAATTGACTAAGCCTGGTTCCTGTAGCCCACAGATAAATCTGTAATGATTAATCAAGTACTTACACAGCTCTTGACAAAATTTCTCAAAGTACCTACTCACAGTCAGCTTTAATCAGAATATCTTACTGCTACTATTCCTTTTTGCCAGCATTCTTTTGTGGAGAGGAAGCTGGAATTCAGAGTTCTCCTGGTTTTTCACAAGAAATAAATCTTTTGATCTGTCTGACACAGCAAGAAAATAACATTAAACTGTGCCTAAGCAGAGTGTTCATCACGGATAGCTGTTAAGCCTTAATCTATATTACCTGAAAGCACTCCATAATTTTAGTACCTTCTTTTTTATCCCATCAATATCTTGCTAATAAACTGGAAGTACTCTCTGGAATATGAAAAAGAGGGTCTACCCAGAATATATGGACAAATTCAAATTAATTTCTTGCCTTTTTTTTTTTTTTACAACGATAGTGTCAAATTAAGGACCATATTTTGTTTGAAATTCTAGAAAAATCAACCTCATTGACATTTATTTTAAATGCCCACAATCTCCCATCCTGAAAAATGTGGATCCTGAGCTTGCAGATTTATAAAATTTCTATGACTTCTAAGACCTTTATTGAAACATGCTTCATGATGAAATTTGAAACCTCTAGGTGTCTAACAGACTCATAGTATAGCACACAGCATAATCTGAATTCTGAACAGCTGACTTCAAATATTTTTTCACATATATTGCAGCAGAGCGCAATTATGAAGGTGACAATAATAAAATTTTTCCAAGTTTTCCTTGACCTTCAGAAGGAAAGAAGACAGCAAGTTTGTAAGCAATTTTCTGGACTGTGAGGTGTTTGCCTGGACACCTCTTTGAAGAAGTGACAAGTGTCAGCCTTGGCCAAGGCTTCTTACAGGTATTTTTCACAGAATTCCTTTCATACTGCTCAGATCCAAGGTAACTTGGCTGTGTGATACCAGAGCTACTTTTGAGCTATAATTCAAACTTAATAAATAACTAAAAATCCTCCCTGCAAATACTTTCTAGAATCAGGTTTATCAGATTAGCACCAATTTAAGCATTTTTTTTCCTGCGAGATTCTTCAATTCTTTCCATTGCTGTGCCCTCTTTAAAGTGGGATGGTTGAGGTTATTGCATACTCAGTATCATCAGTAAAAATGTGTAATTGATTTTCTTTAGCCTAGTTCACCCTGATTCCAGCTATCACTGCTTAGAAAATGTACTTTCTCAGCTCTTCACAGAACTGAAGTTCCATTCACAAGTAAATCTGAAAGATAGATCTCCATACCAGATTGCTCTCTCTCTCTCTCTTTCCCTCTGATTTCTAAGGTAAACCTTTCTATGAAGATTTTCTTATCTCTTTGTTTCTAGGAAATGTGCTTATAAAGAAACAGATTATTTGGAAGTATTTCTGAACTATGAAGGCCTTTCCAACAATTTTGTTCTTCCTTTTGCTGAAGTCACCAGAGCAATTTGATTCCAAAGATATCTTCTTTACATAAAATCTTTCTAATGCAAAAATATATCATCTTTCTTTATATCTGCTTAAAACCCAGGACTAGCATTTACCTTCTGTACCTCGATTTAAAACAAATTGAAAATTTATTTCCACCATCAACTTTTCTGTCATGTCATAATCACCTAACTCAACCCTGAAAAGTCATTGTGTTCAGTAATTTGCAAAATCAGTACTATTGCATCAAGTATGTTTGTGAAGTCCAGAACACAGACTTTGTGAGGTAATTACCAATAGTATCCAATGTTTAGAAGGTGGCTTGAAGGAGAGTTTTGTTTCCAAATCTACCACACACACAAAATAAGTTATCTAAGTGCCCCACACATTCCCACACGTGATAGTAAATATGAACAGTGCTCAGCTGTTACAGGTACTAAACCCCCAGCCCTTACTGTTATACTGGGTTCAACTCCTAGAACTGGAGTATGTACAGGGAAAAAAGTGTCAGGTTTATTTCCATACTTGCTGATCCTGGGGCTCTATTAAGTGATTTTTCTAATGATGTAACTTACCATCCCTATCATTTTAACATCTTCATGGGAAATCTAGGGACTTTTTAGCCAAACCTTCTGCTGTCTGGAAGGGCTTTTTCTCCAAGCTTCTTGTCCTTCTGAATTAGGATCTATTGAAACTTATGCCTATGAATAGAACAAAGCTCTTAACTACGGATAATAAAAGTTACAGCTGCCACCAAACCTCTTGTTCTCCCTCCAAAGTTAACAGTTTTATGTAACTGTTCCCAATTTAAGGGAGCTCAGATGAGCATGACATTCTCCTGTCACTCTCCAAGCCATGTAACTGTGTGCCCTGGTTTTTTGGTCCCAGAGACCACACACATTTCTGCAAACAGGTACAGCAGTCATCTTATAATGCTCTTAAAACAAAGAGCAGAATCAGAGAGGGAAAGAAACATTTTTAACTTGGTGGAAGACAAGTGTAGCTCAGTTGGCATAGGGATAATGCTTGATTTATCCATGTAATTTCAGCTAAGAAGTGCATAATTATGCATTTATTCTGGGAAAGTGTAAAACATTTTATAAGATCTAAAACTATAAAGAAAATCTCTTTTGTGCCAGCCATAGGGGAATATTAAGATGAGGGAAAATTTAAAATATCAAATTGGAGTTGTTATAAACTTAACCTATTAATTTTGTAACAAACACCACATAAAGTAACTTATCATATGACTGAACAATTATTCTGGGACCTTGTTAATGTCTCATGAATCCAGGCCTTTCCATGCTCATTCTCTCAGCTTGCCTATGCAGCTGAGCTTTACATATCTATATAAATATGTAAGTTATATAATATGTATATTATATAAATTATAATTGATATTTGTTAGTAGTGGAATTGTCGGCTTTTGCTATAACAAATATATTCTTGTTCAACAATAAGTCCCTTTAGAATTCCTTCTGAGAGAAATTAGTTTTCACAGACCCTGACATACTTGAAGAACCATAAACTTTTAGGAAAAAAGCATGTGTACCCGCGGCCCATGGTCCATGCAATTATTACTGCCACCTGCAGTTCTGCACTACAACTGCACTGTATGAGATCGATCTTATTCTTTGTCTCTTAAGTAGCTTTTTCACCACAAGTGACCATCGATCCTGTTTCTAGTACGAATCACCATTTTTTTTTACAGATCTTATGATCACTTTAGCTTCCAGCAAGTAATGAGAAAAAACAAAAGAAGAGAGCCTTGGAAACAGTTTTAAGAAAACATGAAGCTGTGCTCAGACAGATATCCATTCCCAGCTTTACATTTCATTATGATAACACAGATTTTACATACATAATTCCATGTGTTAAAGCAAACCAGACATATATTACCACATCTTTCTACTTACATCATTCTTCTGAAATTTACTGTTAAGCAGTTTCGTTGCTGCCGTTTTGTTTTCCTGCAGTAAACCCTGAAGCACTGAGATAACAGGGCAAAACTGTGTCAGAACTCAAAACAAAATTACTTTTAAAGCAATGTTATAAAAGCATTAAGGCTACAACACCAAACACTCAGAAGTTAAGTTAAATGCTGGAATTTGAATTCTCTATGCAAATATTTTTTAATTTCTTTGTGGTTTATAAAATCCAAAAAAATCTTCTTCAGCAACACAGAGGAAGCCTTCGATTGAATTAAGAACAAACCCCAGTTTTCCTGGGTGTTATTTCAACACTCTGAACATTAAATAACTTCCTTTCAGCCAACTTTTGCTTTTTTCTTTTCAAATACTATAACTTTCACATAGCAAGGAGTTCTATGACATTGTGAAATTAAAGATTCTATCAGGATGCAAATGTATACAGAGAACAAATGTGGGGCCAATCCTTAGGAAACCAGGAAAGGCACAGCAGAGGCTTTCTGGTAAGGAGTGTCCTGTAGGTAAGTTGGGGGTCAGCAGTCCCAGCTGTGTCCCCTCACAGCTCCTTGAGCCCCCTCACAGCTCCTTGAGCCCCCCCAGCCTCCTTGCTGGGGGTCAGTGTGAGGAGCAGAAAAGGCCTTGACGATGTCCAAACACTGCTTGGCAATAACAAAAACATCTCTGAGTTATCAACCCTGTTTTCAGCACAAATTCAAAATATAACTCCATACTGGCTGCTGTGACAAATATTAACTCTTCCCCAACGAAAACCAGCACAATCTCTTAGTTGAAAGATGAATCTGTCTTGCTCAGAATTTCCTCTAAAATTAACTCTGACACAAACCAATTTGGAACTAGTCTTTTTTTTTCCTTGCCTAAAAGTGAAGCAATACAAAACTGGGATCAGTTAAAATAGAGTAACCATAGGAACAAACTGTCTATATTTGCTAGCCCTCACTGCTTAACAGAACAAAAAGAATACAGGTTATTCACAAGTCATGAAAAAAAATGTCTGTTTTACTCAGGCACACAGGAACTTGGATTAAGCAGAGCTGGGAAAACTTAGATGGTTTGGTATGAGATTACATTCTCCCAGTGCACTTGTCAAACAACTTTGTCAAAAGAAGTCAGTCTGCTTTTGAAAGCTGAATAACACAACCACAAAAGAGAAAACAGAATGATGTGACTGGAGATTAGACAGTATAAAGGCATGTGATCCTGCAGACATATGCAAAACCTTCCATAGGTCTTCACATGCTTGAAATGACATATATCCCTAAGTCTGAATCACTGGACACACATTCATTGAGAGATTAGAAAGGAAAATATTTTCTTAAACAACTTGATTTTTATAAAAGTGGCACCCTTAAAATTCTGGACACCTCAAAAGGAGAGCACACAAGCAAATTTAGTAGGATATTGCTGGATTAAATGCTTGGACAGATTTCCATATATTGCAGTTGTTTAGCAGTTCTCTGAAGCACAGAAGTTACTTTGATGGAAATACATGTTAGAAAGCATTTCAGTCAGTGGAATCTGAATGTAAGAGGATTTCAGCCTAAAAGGCACATCCTATAGAATTTATACTATACCATGACTATTTTTGATCTAAGAAAAAACATGGAAGTTACATCATTATGCCTGAGTGTAACTGCCACACTTTATTAGCACCGTGGTAAGGAGCCATTAGGCTGCTTTATGGAAGCAGACAACCAAAGCAGCTGTCAGATCACTGAAATCACTGAAGTCACTGTGCAAAGAAAGGCACTTGTCATACGCAAGAAGCATTTTGGTGCACATCATTTCATACAGGCGCACGTGTTTGAGAGAAAGGAAGAGAAATTCATTGAGAAACACCTCAAAATCAAACTTGAAGAGAGTACAGGAAACAACCAGACAAGGTAAGTACCAAGAAGGTGACCCAGACGTAAATGCAGAACTTTCGAGGCTGAGTGTTGGCTGAAATCCAGATTTGTCAGTGGCTTAGAACAGTGAGCAAATAGCCTCACCCTTACAGTCTGAGTTCTCCTGCAGGCTGAGCAGCAGCTCATCTATACACCCTTTTATGTTGTTGACACCACGATTAATTTTTCCACCTAATTAAAACAACCTGCAGGATCCTGTATTTTGGCCAACTGCTTGAGTTGGAGCAGCAGGATTTGGAAGAGCAGAGTCCTTGAAGACATTGCACCAATGCATGTACTGATCCAGATACTGCAGAAAACTGCAGCAGGACAAGCTGTAATTTTAATTCTTTGGTGTTCCTACATGTTTTACACATGTACTAAATGTGACTTCTTGGCAGAATACTAAAAACTCCCTGAAAACACAGTGCTACAACAAAATCAAGCCACTGGACCCCACTTCAATCAGATTTGCTTGTCTGAGTTAAAATTGCAGGATAACCAATGCAAAGGTTACTAAGTTCAGCATGAGGATTTTTGATTAAATGCAATGATGGATCTAAGTATTGGAATATCTAATTCGTGCTAGCCAGTCTATTTCAGATGCTCAGCTTGGAGAAGGGCAGGTTAAGCAACTTAAAATTCAATTCCTCAAAGTCAGACAGATGTTGGACTAGATAGACATCTGGGGTACGTATAAGAGCCAAAAGAAAATGCGAAGAAGTTGCACCTGAGATGAATTTTTGCCACAGAAACAACACTCTTTTTATTCCTCAAATAAATAGCTGTTTTTTAGAGCAAGAAGATTTGTCTAGATTCATGCTTACATCAGTGCACAATTTTAACATGTAGTTTCTCCTGGTATTTATATCCTTGAAAGTGGATCAGCTCCAAGAAGAAAGTTTTAGAAGCCTGGTCTGGAACACATGGGATGCAGATCATTCTCCAGAGATGTGGAAGATCTGCATTTAACTCCCTGCTCCCAATCAGGTCATTCAGGATATAAAAATACCCGTCCTGCTAAATGCTGCAATCACAGAGCTGCTGGGAATAATGAGACTTGTACATATCAAAGCCTTTATGCAGGATATGTAAATGTATGTATAAAGGTGTCTCTTTGAACATCAGCCGAGATTTCCCAGATGAGCAGGCAAAGGCCACGTCCAGGCTGAGAATCCCAGCAGGTTTCAGGCTTTAGGCTTTTACAAACCCAACAGCACTGCCCTGCACCTCATGTCTACTATTAGCACTTAAATCCTTAAGTAACCACATAGCTATGTGGGTCTGCTGAGCCGCCTGGATTCGGTCCCACGGCTCTTTTTACCCTGTGCAAGTGCACGGACCGAGAGGCAGAGATCTGTTAACTCGCAGACAGATACCTGCTGCGTGAGAACCTGTGTTGTTTTCCCTGAGCAGGCGAAACGCGTTACCACAGCATCCCTAAGCAGTGATTCATTCACCCGGCTACGCCCGGCAGCGCGGCCGGATCCCGCCCGGCGAGCAGGGCCAGGGCAGCGGTGCCGCCGTCCCGCAGCCCCTCGTCCCACCCGAGGGGATGGCAGCACCCACGCTCCTGCACACTACACCTGCACACACAGAGCCGCGCAGCCACGCATCTTAAATCCTTAAGTAACTTAAATCCTTGAGCTTGCACAGCTACACCTGCGCACCTGCACGCCCGCACGCCTTCACTTCCACACCGCTGCACACCTGCACGGCCGCACTCCCGCACCCTCACACACCCGCACGGCCACACTCCGGCACCCTCACACACCCGCACGGCCGCACTCCCGCACCCTCACACACCCGCACGGCCACACTCCGGCACCCTCACACACCCGCACGGCCGCACTCC
>JAHLSL010000007.1:8199743-8258412 GCA_025920805.1 Petroica traversi
TCACCTCGGGCAGTCAGGAGGTGGTGGTTGTTCATTCATGGTTGTAGGCTGCTCGTTGGATCGGTGGGCCTGCGCTGCGGGGCCTTGGTCGGGAGCATTGGCCCCCGCAGCGGGGGCAGCAGGGACCCGCTGAAGGACCAGTATTGGGCAGCGTAAATATTTGTCCGGAGAAACGGGTCCGGCTGAGCAGTGTTGGTACATCAGTGAGAGTTGGCGCAGTGTTTGCTGCTGGAGGTGATAGGTGTGCGTGCGAGGTAATAGGGGAAGGCGAATAAGAGCGAAGTAATTCAAATAAAGACTTCAGATGCTTTCGTGGAAAGGGAACTAAAGGTTCCGTAGCAATTCGTAAATGAAGGTCAGAAAGAGGAAAATTCCGGTGTTACACTAGGTGTTGCAGCGTAAAATGAGTGTAAGCCAAGCATGTAATTAAAGTCTTGTCATCTATATTTTGCGTTCTTTAAAGTTTTTCAATGGTTATTGGGTGCAAATAGGTCTGGGAAGAGTTTTTTTGCTCCTGAGCTCCTCTGGTGTTGAAACCGCGTGGTTAAAACACTTCATCTTAAAATGCTGTCGACACTGTGTGCACGAGCTATGTTAGCTAAGCTGTTCCGGATGGAATTTCAACTCCTTCTCCCCTTTCACAGATGCCGGAAGCTGTGCAAACTCAGGACCAACCAATGGAGGAGGAGGTGGAGACCTTTGCCTTTCAGGCTGAGATTGCTCAATTGATGTCTTTGATCATCAACACTTTCTACTCCAATAAGGAAATCTTCCTCCGTGAGCTGATCTCCAACTCCTCAGATGTAAGTGCCAAAATTTAGACTGGTTAATTCTGACAATTACTGAAATTTTGTTGTTACAGTTAGGGAGTGTTAAAGCTTGTCTTTTTTCCTACAGGCTCTGGATAAGATAAGGTATGAAAGCTTGACTGACCCAAGCAAGCTGGATTCTGGAAAAGAGCTGAAAATTAACCTGATTCCAAACAAGCATGATCGCACTCTGACCATTGTGGATACTGGCATTGGGATGACCAAAGCTGACCTGGTCAACAACCTTGGTACAATTGCCAAGTCTGGCACCAAGGCTTTCATGGAAGCCCTGCAGGCAGGGGCCGATATCTCCATGATTGGTCAGTTCGGTGTTGGCTTCTACTCCGCCTACCTGGTGGCTGAGAAGGTGACAGTGATCACCAAGCACAACGATGATGAGCAGTACGCTTGGGAGTCCTCAGCTGGAGGGTCCTTCACTGTCAGACTGGATAATGGTGAGTGTTCAGTGGTTGTGCTCAGTGATGCTTTCTAAAGGTGTTCAGGAGTGGCGTATGCACTGCCTGGGAAAGGACCCAAATAAAAGGAATTAATGCAAGTAATGGGTTATATCAGATACACGTCTAGGTCATCTACTGCTATTCAAGTTGGCATAATTTGGTACATATGGAATGCCCAGGTAAATGCTGTATTGAGCTTTCAAAGTTGACACACAGAAAATATTGCTAGACTTGAACAACTCTGTGTGTAGAGTCTTCAAAGACTCCGAGCAGACTAGGAAACATCTCCCGAAGCTTGTTTGAAATGTGTGCAGGGTACAGAAAACTTAAGGAAGTGTAATCCAGGCTGTTGCTATATGCAGAAGCCTTATTTTCCTAGTGGTGACAAAATTGCTGCTAGAGCAGTGTCTTTTTAAAGAGCTAATTAAAGTCTACTGCAGCAAAGTATAACATGCAAACTTGATTTTAGGTGAACCTCTGGGCCGTGGAACAAAAGTCATCCTGCATCTTAAAGAAGATCAAACTGAATACCTGGAAGAGCGGCGCATCAAGGAAATAGTGAAGAAGCACTCTCAGTTCATTGGCTACCCAATTACCCTCTTTGTAAGTACCTTACTTGAAATGCTAAATAGGCATTGCTATTTCCACATGTGAGAGTTTATGTAGGAAAAAGCAGTCAATTTTTATTTGGTGTTAGTTTCAGTTCTTTCAGATCTTACACAGAGGAAGCTCTTGGGAAATGTAATTCTGTTACTTAACTCTGTGTATCACACACTACGTTATAAAATTGGATGATTTCCAAGTCAATGGTGTCTGTTTCCAAGCCATTAATTAGTGTAGGTGTATTATTACAAGTAATTCAGTGTAATGAAGTTGAACAGTAAGAACTTGGCTCCTACCATGTGGAAACACCACCGCTTGTGTCAGCACCCAGAAAAAGAGAGGCCTTGGAGTGTAGGAGAGGGAGAGCCTTGACACCCTGTTACTGGAGTTTCCTGGTTTTGTGAGCCTGCAAGGGCAACACTGAAACTGTTACTTAGGAAACTCAGGGCTTCTGTAATTCAAGTACTGATGTTTGTTTTGTAGGTGGAGAAGGAGCGTGATAAGGAGGTCAGTGATGATGAGGCTGAGGAAAAGGAAGAGGAAAAAGAAGATAAGGAGGAAAAGACAGAAGATAAACCAGAGATTGAAGATGTTGGTTCTGATGAAGAGGAAGAGAAGAAGGATGGAGATAAGAAGAAGAAAAAGAAGATTAAGGAGAAGTACATTGATCATGAGGAGCTCAACAAGACCAAGCCCATTTGGACCAGGAACCCAGATGACATAACCAATGAGGAATATGGAGAGTTTTACAAGAGTCTGACCAATGACTGGGAGGACCACTTGGCTGTCAAAGTAAGTTTCTTCTCTCAGGACACACTTTGAGTTCGCATATGTGTAGATTTATAAACTACAACATGCAGCACAGAAGGTGGAAGCTTGTTAAACATGCTGCTGAACTGTGGTCTGTTGTGCATTGGTGTTAATAGCCTGGATTGAATCTGCAGTCACGAGGTGCAGGTGTCTTCCCAGTTTATAGTTTGGTTACCATGTCTAAGTTAAAAACTACGTTACATCTAAATACAAAAACTGATTAGGTTTGTAATTAGCCATTGAAAAGATTTTGTGCCTGTTGTTTGATGGTAGAAAGTGCTGTAATACACAGTTGCTTTCAAAAACTCAGTATTCTGTTTAAGGAACTGGGTGTGTTCTGAATTGGTCTGCTGACCTCATAACTGAGCACTCCTTCAGTGTGTGTCTGAGCAAAGTGCTTGTTCCTGACCAGTGTCTCAGCTGCTCTGTTCATCTGGTCTCCAGTGGTCAGAGTTTGTGTTCTGCCTTTGAACAGCTGTTAAATGCTTATCACAGAGAAGCCATGCAAATGGACTAAAACAATCATCTTTTCCACAGCACTTCTCTGTGGAAGGGCAGCTGGAATTCAGGGCTCTCCTCTTCGTCCCACGGCGTGCACCCTTCGATCTGTTTGAAAACAGGAAGAAGAAGAACAACATCAAACTGTATGTGCGCAGAGTTTTCATCATGGACAACTGTGAGGAGCTGATCCCTGAGTATCTGAGTGAGTACAACTTTGGGGAAAGTGTTCCCTAAAAGGTTAGAGGAACAGCTTAGCTGTTTCATAGTTTCCTTTTGTATTTAAAGAAATTGGGAAGATTTCAGTGCTAAACAGTTGGTGAGGTAGTTAAGCAGCTAGAAGTACTGCTTAGTTGGTGTTTACCAGCTTATTCTATAGGAAAAAATAATGTCTAATGGGCAGATCCACAAGTAGGTATTGTGAGTGGTAATATTTGCTTTTGAGACTGACAAAGGTAATCCTGTTTTGCAGATTTCATGAGAGGTGTGGTAGACTCTGAGGATTTGCCTCTGAACATTTCTCGTGAGATGCTGCAGCAGAGCAAGATCCTGAAAGTGATCCGTAAGAACTTGGTCAAGAAGTGCTTGGAGCTTTTCACTGAGCTGGCTGAAGACAAGGAGAACTACAAGAAGTTCTATGAGCAGTTCTCCAAGAACATCAAGGTTTGTAGTCTTTCTGCTGAACAGTGCTGATACTGGCAGTTATGGGTTATTATGCCTGAGCCACTATAGTCTGATATCTAGGAATCACTTAGTGATTTTTTTTTTTGCTTCCTGCCTTTGTAGCTTGGCATCCATGAGGACTCTCAGAACCGCAAGAAGCTCTCAGAATTACTGAGGTACTACACCTCTGCATCTGGTGATGAAATGGTTTCCCTGAAGGATTACTGCACTCGGATGAAGGAAAACCAGAAACACGTCTACTACATTACTGGTGAGTTGGGAACTGGCAGGGTCTGTAAATCCCCACACTATTTGTAGGGTAACCTTCTGGGGGTTTATAAATGCTGTTAAGGGGTTCCATGTTCCCTTGCTTGGCAGGAATGGGAAACATTTTTTACTTGGCATTCCAGGAAATGCAAATTTGCTTCCAAATCCGTTGGGAGTATTGGGGGCTGGAGTGTCCAGTTTAAACACCTTGAATGTCTTCAGGCTATTGGTGCCCATGCAACAGGTGTTGCATGGGCTCTGCAGAAAAGGAGGAGGCTGCCCTGAGTGCTGAGGCTCATCCGTGGCATTTGTTGTTCGTTGCAGGTGAAACAAAGGATCAGGTGGCAAACTCTGCTTTTGTGGAGCGTCTTCGCAAACACGGGCTGGAGGTGATCTACATGATTGAGCCCATTGATGAGTACTGTGTGCAGCAGCTGAAGGAGTTCGAAGGCAAGACCCTGGTTTCTGTAACAAAAGAGGGTTTGGAACTTCCTGAAGATGAGGAAGAAAAGAAGAAACAGGAGGAGAAGAAAGCAAAGTTTGAGAATCTTTGCAAGATAATGAAAGATATCCTTGAAAAGAAAGTAGAAAAGGTAAAAGTAATACTAAGCTTACCTTACTAAACTCACCTTAGTAGGGTACAAGTTCTGCAATCAAAAAAGAATATAGGGTAAATCAGTTGCACTTGTGAAAACGCTTAAATTGCAAACTTGTGCTTTGTATTCCCTGTGCAGGTTGTTGTGTCCAATCGTTTAGTTACTTCTCCATGCTGCATTGTAACAAGTACATACGGCTGGACTGCCAACATGGAGAGGATCATGAAAGCTCAGGCATTAAGGGACAACTCCACAATGGGATACATGGCAGCAAAGAAGCACCTGGAGATTAATCCTGATCATTCCATCATTGAAACACTGAGGCAGAAAGCAGAGGCTGATAAGAATGACAAGTCTGTGAAGGATCTTGTCATCTTGCTGTACGAGACAGCACTCCTGTCCTCTGGCTTCAGCTTAGAAGACCCTCAGACACACGCCAACCGCATTTACAGAATGATCAAACTCGGGCTGGGTAAGTTCCCAAATCTGTCCTGGCTCCAGTGAGCTCAGGGTGTATTGCCTTGAGATCACCTTGGTCCTGCTTGGAGGTGTGGAAAATGGGTCCCTCAGGTGGCTGAAGTGCTGTGGAGATGAAAGGTTTGGGTTGTGCTGTCAGCATTAATGGGGTGTGTGTTTCCTGCACAGGCATTGATGAAGATGACACTGCTGCAGAAGAAGCCAGTCCAGCAGTCACTGAGGAGATGCCCCCTCTGGAAGGAGATGATGACACATCGCGCATGGAGGAGGTGGATTAAACCAGTTTACAGGAACTCATGAATGTTTCCTTGGCTAATACGAATAAGTTATATTTTGTATATTATGAATGTTACCTGCCAAAAAAAATCTTTGACACTTTGTCTGCATTCCCTCTTTATATTTATTTTCAAAGATGTTATACCTTTATTTTTGTTACATTGCTTTTTCAGCTGATGTGAGATACAAATGCCATTGAGGGAATATTTTTCTTTAACACTGTACAACCCTAAACAGGCAAGTAAGAAGTAGTTATTTTTGTCTGTATTAGCTGGTTGCAGGTGGCAGGGTTTTTTGACTTATTCTTAATTGCCAGAAATGCAGAAAGAAGTAACGGAGATGGGAAGACATCAGGGTGTTAAAGTTTGTTTAGTGTTCCACAGCTCTTCAACTTCTACGTGTCTAACATACAGTACCTAGTAACTAGGTATCTAGGAGAGCTGAATCTCTTGGGGAAGCTTTAATCCTTCTGCTCCTAACAAGGTCTTGATGTTTAAAGTTGTTTTTTATACTGTTCAAGGATTCTGGATTGCACTCTACCATAGAATAGAATCCACTGTAAATCTCTATTGTGACTTATGCAACTCTGCATGTACAGTTCAAACCTTAGAACTGTAAGAATAAAAGTGTTAAGAATTGAGCTGTGTTGCTGATCTATTTGTTCACACCAAAACAAAACCGTTCTGCCTGTGTCAACATGAGTTGCTGTTCTGGATCGTGAGCTCCAGCTGCTGTACTGCTCTATGAACAATTCAAAGGGTGTGCTTGGTGATCCCACTGCAGACAGTGCCATACCAGAGCAGGAAGGTTCTCTGGAAAAGTGATGTGCTCCAAGCTGGGGTGTGATCCATGTTGGTGTCAGTGATTCTGAAGTCTGGGTGGGTGAATGGTACTTGAACCCTGTTCGTGGTGCTGCTGGGAGGTGATGAAAAGCTTTTAGCTGAGAAGCTGCCAATTACACATCACACAGCCTGCCAGGGAGCTGCTTGGTTGTGCTGCATTCTGTTGTGGGATTTGTCTTTGAGTAGCAAAAAGATCTTGGTAAGCAGCTCTGTCCAGCAAGGTGCCCTTGGTGCCTGTTGAGTGCTCTTTGTTGACTTCAGGGATATTTAATTTGGTGTTCACAAAGGCTTGAGTGCCATGAATTTAGAGGAAAAGTGGTTTAAGGGTGGGTTCTGCCCATCCTGCCCTGCTGCTTTCCTGTGTCCATCTGTTCTGTCCATGATACAGGAGCTCCCAGTGTAACTTACATACATTTGACAATGGTGTCATGGTGCTCTTCTGGTAGTAAGGTGAAAAGATGGACTTTCCAGTCCTTGTATTTCACAGGCACCTAAACTCGATTCCCTGCACTCTGATTCAAACAAACTTGCACAAACGTGGCTTTTTAAGGAGATCTTGCAGCACTCTGGAGGTGGGGAGAGGCCAATCCCAGTTTAGTGGATGGGGTGAGGCAGTGGGCACGCTGCAAGCTGAGGAGTTCAGCTGGTGTTACATGTCAGACTGAGGTGATCTCATGGCTGTGTTCTGAATTCTTTCTCGGAGATGAGAAGAGGATGGGATATGAAAATCGACTGCTTCAATGCTGCTTACACAGTCCCTGAATGCGTAACAAGTGGGGCATTTGTCTTCCATGCTGCACAGTGTGTATTGTGATGTGAAACGTTCAAAATCATTTGAAATTATGGTTACCTCATAAAAGTCTGCAGAACAGACTGGTGCCTGTGTATCAGTGAAAGAAGCACGGTAAAAGCACGGACAGCGAGGCAGGAGTTGCCCCCAGCCCTGCCTGGGGCTGTGTGAGATGTGCTCTGAATTCCCGAGTGTCCCTGTGACCCTACAGGAGCTGTTTTTGTGTTCCATCACCAGCCCTCAGTGAAAAGTGTTCTGCTGTAACAAGAGACATCAAACCAGGTGCAGGAGGGGAGTTAGTTTCTCATGTGTGCACCAATATTGACTTCCAATTTGGTGTGGGTGACAGAAGCAATCATCAGGAGAAAAAGGGTTCCTTCTGTGATTGAAGTTACCAGGAGAGCAGACTTCACCAAACTTCAGGTTATTGCTTCAAGACCTCACTGACAAAAATTCCGATTCAATAGAATCAAACTTGTGATTAAAATCTATTTTACAAGATCTTCCATAATGTGTAAAATGTGAAAATAATGTGTAAAATACCTTCCAATTAGTAACACTGGTTACTGTGACAGAAAATGCTGAAGACTTTTCCACTTGGTCAGTGATAGCACAAGTCTTAACCTCTCTTGAAAAATAATTTATCTCTAAGAGAATAATTCAGGTGAAACATGCAGGTTAGTCCAGTATTTCTGGCCCTGAGAATGTGTTGGGCGATTTTGAGTCGTTCCCTGCGTTACACTGAGCAGTCAGACCATAAGAAAGGCTGGGCCCAAGGGAAATCAGAGCCTGGCGGGGCTGGCTCAAGTTCCGTGCAGGGCCGTGAGTGACGAGGAGAGGCAGAGCCCTGAGCAGTGGGGGTGAACCCTGAGCGAGTGTTCTGCTCCTCTGTGACCCTCTGGCCAGCTCCTCCTCCACACTGCAGCCACAGGGCTCGGCGATGGTGCCACCTGTGTGCTCTGGGGAGCGGACACCCGAGATGTCCCTTGGAATTCTGTGTGACTGTAACTGTGCCTGGCCCTGCCCAGAAGGGCACAGGGAGCAAGTGGGCTCTGGGAGCCTGGGCTGTGTCACCCTTGCAGCCGCCGTTCCATCTGCAACCTCTTGCAGAGCAACCATCCATGGAGCCCGGGGCCTTGCTGCTCACAGCTGCTGCCTGTAAAGCATCCCTAGCTCATTTTGGGCAGGCTTTTGTGGGAGGGATGACTCCCAGCCCTGGATTTGAGTGAAGCATGATGGTCATTTGTGCTCATTCAGCTCAGCTGGTGCTGCAGGTGCTAACACAGCCTCCTTAGCTCCCACCTCAGTTGTGGGAGGTGCTATGGGGTGTTAGTGGGATTTTTGACTGCTCTGTTTTGAAAATGGAGATTCTGAAGAGAGGGAGCAATCCTCAGATGTTTTCAGTCTGGGTAGAGAAAGTAAGGAGATGGAAAGGCAGGTTTCTGGGAAGAAAATAGGTGTAAGTAAAGGGCCTGGCTCAGCTGAAGGCAGAAGTGGGGTGAAGGCTAGGAGGCTTGTGAGCTGCTGCTGGTGCAGCTGCTGTCTCTGGGAATTGTTCCTGGTGCCTTTTCACAGCAACAACCCACTGATAGCTTTAGAGTGAGATGTTTGTTTGGCTGAGGTTTTTATTCAGCAGTACCTTCTGCACTGCACAAAAAGATGTAAGAAAACCAGCTAGGAAAGAGAGAATGGGAAGAATTTGATTTGGTAAAAAAGTAAAAATAGTTCTTCATTCCCTATAAAAAGAACAAGAAGAAAGGGAGTGGAGATGTGGCTTTTAACAGGTCAAATCAGATCTGCTTCTTTGTGAAAAACAGACTTGATCTGTAGTTCTCCAGTAACTCTGAAAAAATACTGATCCTAGTATTTAAAAACAGTAAAAATGTGCTGGATTGTAAGTGATTTAGAAGAATGCTCAGAAAGCTTTGTGTGTCCAGCTACAATTGCATTTCCCCTACAGGGGAGATATCTGCTCCAGCAAAGCACAGGAAGAAAAACCTTTGAACACCCTGGCTGCCCTGGAGGGAAGAGGGGGGTTGCCCTTGGCTGTTGGCTCTTCCATCAGCCTGAGGGTCCTGTGAAGGAAATGGGGCTCCAGAAAGTAAACGGGTGAGAGCAGAGGGGAAGAGTCACATCCCTGGCCAGCAGCCCTTGCAAACTGCATGTGTGTGCATATCTCTGTATTTATTTACTTATTTATCTATGAGTGTGTGTGTGTGTTTATTTTATACACTCACTTGGGAAATGTAGTGACTAAAGGAGTGTGGGCCCACAAAGCCGACTCTGCTCAGAGCAGCCTGGAGCCTGGCAGTGGCACAAAGGGCTTTCCTTAACTCCAGACTGAAGCCCTCCTGTTTTCTTTTTTGAGGGAGCAGCTCTCCAGGTGGAAGAGGTTGAGCAGGGTTTGGGCGAGGTGGGGGCAGCGGGGCCCAGCCCTTAAAGCTGCAGAGCGGGAGGGGCCGGGAGCGGGATGGCCTCGGCTGGGAGGAGGCAGCGGCGGAGGAAGAGGAGGGAGCCTGGGCAGCACATGGAGGGTATGGAAGGGAGGGAGCCCCTGTAACACAGCCCCGAGGGGGGCGTGAGGCTGTACAGGGACTGAATTTTGGGAGTGAGGGACTGGAACAGAGGGCTGGCTTATGGCACGGCTTTGTATTTATCCCTCTCTAGTCTGGTTGGATGTCTTGTGCACAAGTACCTCTTTTAGGTTTCAGAAAACTTGTAGTGCCTAAAAGATAAGAAAAAACCACCCTTCATGTTACTGGTCTGGTATGAGCTTCTTTAAAAAATCATTATCCTTATGCTGCATGAAGGACCACTGAATGAAGTCTTGTTGTGGTAGAAGGCAGTGGTTTCTTGCTTATTTTTAAACAGAAGCTGCCTTTGTCTGGGAACTTAACACAGACTGTGTGAAGGACTGATCAACTTTTCTAGCATTAAGGGAGTAGCCATGTCTGGGCAATTTATCTGAGAAGGTTTTCTATAATGTGTTCTCCTACCCTCTGCCTGTTTCAGTAGATGCTCAGGAAAAGGAGGATTCTGCTAAAAGCCCAGACTGTGTAGAAAGACTGGCACGAAAATACATGGTAACTTATCTAATTCTGCTTCTCTACCTCCCTAGTTATATATAATTCAGAAAGTGTTTGTTGGTTTGTCTTTGGCTGGGTTGGGAAAGAGAGCATGAAGAACATGAGTGCATGGACTCATTTAGATGGGAGAGATGGAGGAAACTCCTCCACTTCTGTGCTGCCCTCTGGGAACTAGGGGAGCTGTTTGTAAGGTCTCTTTCTAAGCAAGAGCTCTAGAAAAAAATAAGGGTGCTTTGAGGCATTTATCTGTAGTTACATTTCTGAGCTGTAGGGCCACCAAATGCAAAGAAACAAACAGAACCACACTGTAAACTAAAAATCGTTTGTAAAGTTACTCACAAGCCTGGAGTAACCATTCTTAGCAAGTGAGGCATATTCTGGACTGCTTCCCTTTGTGGTTCTGGGGGTGAGGAGTGATGAGAAAGGCTTCTATTTTCCCCTTATATCTCACTTGCACAACCCAACCAGCACCACAACTGTGGGAATTTTGGGAAAACGAGCTGGCTTCACATGGGAAAGCTTTGTAGCAACTCAGCACCTACAGTTGGTACTAGAACTTCAGCCTGAAGATGCAGTAGCTTCTCCTTTAAATGGCATTTCTTTCACTTCCTCCTCTGCAGCAGAAGTGCAATGTGGAGTCAAGCACAGAGTCTGAGCCTGAATCCAGGACAAGGGTAAGGACTGACTCTTAAATGTTCTCCTGGTAATGTGATTCCCTGATGTGTATCCAGCTCTTCCTGCAGCCTCAATAGGGAGCAGCTAAGGCATGTTGTGGGGCTGTTGATTTTGTGACTGGAAAAACCCAAACCCAATACTATCCTTTCCATCAGGCTTTTTCTAATCACTGTTACTAACTTTAGAGGAGTTGATTCCAGGGGGATGAGGCAGGAAAGAGACTGTTTTGGCAGACAAATGCTAAGAAAGTGCTGACCTGGGCTGTTCCTGGTGGTTAACTTTCAGCAGCTCTGCTCCAATGGGGTTTCTGCAGCTCTGGATGGAGAACCTCTACCTTCTGACTGTCCCTTTTGGAGGAGATTAAGAGCAGCTCTTAATCTCCTGTGGCAGTTACAGATTTTGGTAACTTCTTGAACATTGTTCTATCAAAACGATGTGTTTGTTGTTGATGAAAAAAGACCTGATCCTGGGGTGGAGAACAAAATACTTCATTTGTGGGTAGAAGTGTCTGGAATTGATGCTCACTGTTGGTCTGTGTGAATCACTGTGCTCTGTGACTTGGAGAAGCTGCCTGCCAGGAACCTGCCACCACTTCACCTTCCAGAGAGGTCAGGGCAAGGCTGGAGCTGTGTGTGTTCTCCTGGGAGAAGCCAGGCTGAAGTCCAGCTGTGAGATGGCCGGGCAGGGTGCAAGGGGGGCTTGCACAGGTCCCAGCCTCAACAAAGAGCTGGCTGCCCTCACCGAGGGTGCTGAGGGAGGTGCCAGGCCAGGACTGGGGGAGTTCTGGGCTCTTTGGAGAAGCAGAAGGGCTTTGTGGGGGTGTCTCTGTCCTTGAAGCAGCACGAGAATTCAAGGTCACAAACGGGCTTGGACTTCAGCTCCTCTGCTGAAGCCCTTGGTTTCCTGTTGAGCCCAGATTCCAGAGCCTGCTTTCTCCCAGCTGTGTTCAATTCTCCCCCTATCTGCTGGAAGCAGCTCGGGCACTGACTGGCAGTGTGTTCTCTGAGCACCTGCATGGATCCTTCTCAAGAAAACTTTCCTACTTTCCTTGTTGTTAACTTCGTTCCCTTTGTGATACTTTTTAAACCGGGGTTTTCTTTCTAAGGGGAATCTCCTTATGGGACTCTTTTTCTTTTTTTTTTAATTAATAGTCCCAGACTCTAAGCACTATTTTGGACTTTCAAATTATCCCTATATTAAAGAATAAAAAGGGACCCGAGTGGGAGGGAAGCTCTCTAAACTCTAGATGGTATCCTACTGTTATTAAGTGCTGGTTTGGTTTATTTTTCTGTTGGTATGTAATTACTTATGGTTCACTTTAGTGCAATGCTGTAAGTGCCCTAAGACTTACCATAGCTCTATTTTAGGTTAACTTTATCAAACCTTTAAAGTTGGACTGAGACACACTTTTTATTGTCTTTTAGCAAAGTGACAATCTGGCTTCCTTTTCCCTAGGATTTCCACCTACTCTGTTTTTGGTAACTTATGGGAAAGTGCCTTATAAACCTATGTTAACTTCTCTTAAATAGATTGTGCCTAGCCCACTTGCTGGAGGAGTCAAGAATGCAAAGGAATCCAGGAGACTACAAGTAAGTTTTGGGTATTACCCAGTTCTTGGTGTAGCATCCAAAAACTAAAATAAAGGTAGGAGAGTGTGATTAAACAGAAAAGCTTGCACAGTAAGTCTGTGACTTAGGTATTTAAAGTCCATTTTGTTGCATCTTTTTTGTTTTTGGGTTTTTTTTTAGGACAAATAAGCATCCACCATGTTTAGAGATGTTTGTTTTAGTTTTTAGATCCTTATGATGGTGATTCAGAAGATGCATCTGTTCATGCTGACTGTGGTATAAAAGATGCACCGTGGACAAACAGTGGCCCAAAAGCAGTGCCTTTGGAGGATGCTGATACTTCAGAAGATGAAGAATCCTCCCCTAATCCTCCACATGTCAGTGCAGTAAACGACTGCAGAGCAGCCCTGGAGCTTCCCAGCCTGGAGAAGGATCTGCTGCAATCACCTGAGCTGCCTCCAGCCACAGCAGCATCCACCCCCCTGGGGCTGACACCTGACCAAACCTCACCGATGGCTGTTAACCCTTCAGCTGCCGCGGATCTCCCTGCAATCCCGGCTGACACTGCTCCACAGCTCCTGCTCACAGCTCACTGCGATGGCACAGCGGCCACACAGCCCGGAACCAAAAGGAAACAGGGCATTCCTGCTCCAGAGGGTGCCAGTGAAAAACTAAAGAGAAAAAAATTCCGTGCAACCTAATCTAAGGTATGAAGAAATCATTGGAGAAATTGTTGTGAAGGATCATTCTGGTAGAGATTTCTTTTGCAGAGTGTACCTGAAACTAAACAGGATGCCTCAAGCCTGTTCCAAATGCACTGCACTGTACAGCAAGCTCTGAGAACCACTTGAAAAATAGAATCAAACAAGCTGTGTGGCAATTCCAGTGAACACTAGCAAAGGTCTATCCACAGCATGACAGCCAAGCTTGGTGCCCAGGTCCTCTGGAAGGCCCAGCTCCCACTCCTGTGTGCAGTATCTGGAGGAATCTGCTCAGTTCCAGTGTAATTTCATGCTGTGTTCAATGCTGACAAAGGTTTGCTGAGGAAGGAAGGAGGAATGAGCCCTTGGCTGCAATTAGCTTCCAATAGCTGTGGCTTGTCTGGCACCTGCTCTTGCCATGTTTGGCTCTTGCTGTGTCTGACCTCCTCCCCGTGGTGAATGATACAGGTTTGACAATCAGCAGCTGGACTGCATCATGCTGAACTGACTGCAACTTCTGGAAATCCAGCATTTATTTTCTCCTTCAAAGAGGGAGAAATTGTCCACTTGCTGTTAACACAGCTGCTCCTACCTGGTTTGACCAATGTTTTGGGCAGTTTCTGTGTAGCTGCCAGATCAGTGGTTACAATGTGATGTGGAACATATTCACTCAGAACCTCCTAGTGAGAGCAATCACTTGGGAGCTGCAGGAATGATGTCTGCAGAGGGGAGACCAGTTAGGGAGCAAAAACTGTCTCTGATCTCCCTCTCCTGCATGGTCATTTCTTAAATCAGGTTTAGAATCTGGGTAGTCCATTTGTGTGGGAGGGGCACTACTATGAAAGTATACTGATGGCTTGAAAGATGTCAGAACTTGTGAAAGCATTTATTTTGTACAACTGGCAGAGATTTACAATTTCCAGTTTCTTTCATAAGATGGAAGGTCACTCAAAATATAATTTAACTGCTAGCTTTGCACCCTTCCACCTGTGTATTTATTTTATTAAAGCAACTTTTCTTTCATCCTTATTTCCCTAGCTGGAAATGGTTTTTAAACAGCTTGGAACATACATGGTTGAACAGTAAGTTTCAGAGGCCTTTGTCCCAAGGGAGAAGCTACTGTGGTTGCCCCTTGACTTGTCCAGAGACAAAGATTGCTGCAGTGAAAACTGTGAAGTTAATTGAAAACAAACCCAAACAAAGTAACAACCACTTGTAGCTATAGATTTGTGTGTACTGCAACTAGGCTACAGCTCTCTCTGGAATGAGGACTTGTGAAAAGCTTAAAAATACAGCATTATGATGCAGCTAAGCCATTCATTTTAAGTCCTAGCTATTAGACACCCTAGCTCCCAGCCCCATCAGCTGAGACTAAGTAAAACTGAACCCCTGACTTTCAAACTGCAGCCAAATCCCTAAACTCCTAAAGAGGATTTCACTTAAACCAGCTGTTTGACACAGCATGGAAAAAAACAGGACAGGAGAGGGAAGTAAGTGGAAAGGTAAGCCCCATGGGACAGTATGTACTCATTGGAATATGTTTATTCAGTATGAGAATCCAGCTGTGGATTAATTTGCAAACTGGAATTGCACCTTTTGTTAATTCAGGCCTAATGCAGAAGTTAACATAAAAGAGCTGAAGAGTTTGGGAAGCTCAAGGATACTTGAGACTCTCTTGATATCCCCATCAGCATTTGCCAGTAGGTGGAACTGGTTTAGGTAGAGTTTTAATAGTAGCTGTAAGTGGTACCACAGCCCAGGTCTATGAGCTGTGATCAAACAGAAGTTGCCTGTTTAGCTGAGCTGCCAACAGCCAGCTCTTGATTTGAGCTAGTACTTCATTCTGCAGCTGGTACCCAGAGCTTGCTGCTAGCAGGAGGTGCTTTTTTCTGTACAGTGTAATTGAAACTATCCTGGAGGCAGTGATGCCAGTTCAGACATAGTCTGGTGCTGAAAAGCAAAGTCTCTCATAAAGGCTGAAACAAAGCAAAGGCATTCTAGTTACAACTTATCTTGGATGATGATGCATATAGTTCTCATCTCTGTTCCTCACGCCTGGGTAAGAACTACAGACACAACCATTACATGATTCACTGGTCTGGGATTCATGCTTTTTAAGGTAACAAAACCAGCCAGGACAGTTTTAACTTTGCAAAACAGTAGCAAGAGGGCAGACAGAAGGATTCTGTTTTAGTGACCAGCAGGCATTGATCAAAGCAAGGATGTGAGGCTGGCTGAGATAGCTTTTTTCCCTCCCAGCATGGGCTTATACTATAGAACCCCTTATCACAGAAAAGATACTTGAGCTGATGAAAGTCACGGTTTCATAGGAAAAGTCACTGAAGGAAGGGGCTCTCAAGCTTTCTGTTCTGAGATTGGAAAGCTGTGTACCTATGTTGTTCATGTACATCTTTGAACACTTGACTTTAGCCAGTGACAGAGAGGACACTGTTCTGAGAAGATGGTCAGAACTGTAGAAATGCTAAGCCAACGAATTCAGGATCAGAAAAAGGCAAGCAAATGCCCAAGCCATTACAGCAACCAAAGCAATTAGCAGGGACTCTCAGCTTCCCTAACTTATTAACAGTTGGTCACACGTGAGAGTCTCAAATAATACTGTAACTCCTTGTGTAAGCATTTAATAGCCTCCCGTTGGGCTACTGAGACATCAACCTGGAGGCCTATTTCACTGTAAAAGCAGTTTTAGAAAGAGGAAGCTCTGTGGTCAACAGGACAAGAAAGTTTAGTTTGGGATGCTCCAGTTTCTCAATGCATTGTAGCAGGTTACTGCAAGTAAGAACTCGTCCACTGCAAGTGATTAATGCAATGGCCTAACTTAGATGTCAGGCTTTGACTTAACTGCACTTCACTTACATTCCAAGGTTCCTGTTACTGGAGGTCAGCTTGAAGAGCAATTCACAGTTATTCTCTGAAAAATCATGGGTATAGATTCTTCAGACCAAAAACATCACTAAGCATTAGATTAACAGAAATAGACAGTAGATTTTTTCGCTATATATTTTATTTAATATAACATAATCCATCAAATATCACATCTACCAATAATCATCTACAAATCTCACTCAATTTTCCTTCAAAGAAATCTCTCTGGCCTATCAGCTTCCCAATGCACCACTGCCTTTCCAGCCAACTTGACAAAAATCCATCTGCTAACCTACCTTGATTACAAAAGTACAGGTGAGCACTACACAGAAGACTGACACTTACTATAGCACTAACCAGTGAAACTGAATTTGTTTACTCAGTGCAGAGAACTGCAACACCACGCTCGTAGAAGCTGCGGGGATCTTCCTTGGTGGCTATTTCAAAGTCAACAGTGAAAATCAGATCAGCACGAGTGAAGTTCAGATAAACTGGTAAAGTAACCTGGGGAAAAACATGAATACACAAGAGTTGTGTAAGACAGCCAAGGAGTGCAACAGGTTTCTGTAACATTATATGGTACCACTGAGATGGGAATTTAGTCTCATCTAGATAACTCAGTACTCAAAATACTGAGGCAAAACCCCAAGGCTTAAAAAATTCACAGATGCTACTACAGGTATAAATTTGAGTTTTGACCTGAACAGCACTGAACAACATTTTTGAATGCCTCTCCTTTTTAACTGTCTACAAAGGAAAGACACAGTCAGCACTAGGTCTGTTTGCTGCTAGCCCTGAAATCAGATGCCAACTGAGACCAGGGGTAATTAGAGAACAACTGATTTGTGGTGCCCAGTACAAGTATCCATAAAGCCTCAGGAAAAATATTACTATGAATATTTTTATCAATACTTACAACATTTGCTTTTTTATCAGCATTTGTTTGCTTGATCCAGCGAAGCTGTGTGATGGGCAGGACAGTTGAAATAGCATTTGAAAGTGACAGCTTGTTGTTACTGCATGTAGCTCCCTGAAGCTTCAGGCCTGCAAATGGCAATAAAGTTTAGAGCTCTGAGAGCTTTCATTACATCCAAAGGCTTTCTTGTCTCCATCTGTATCATTTAAGCGCTAAGTCCACTAAATAAGAAGTATTTCTTACTGCAAAATGAAGAGGTTGAAGGTGATACACCATGAAATACCACTTCAATATATACTTCAATATACCCTGGTCTTGAGATTTATTACCACTGTAAGTACATCCCTAATAACTAGTATCAAATTAATCTGTGAACACTTTCAGAAAGTGCCTATTAACTTTTGCAATGAAGGCATTTTTTTTTTCATTTGACATAGCCCATTTGATACCAGAAGCTTCTGAAAACATTTCAGAGCAAGATCTCTTCCTGAGCTAAGTTTACCTGTGACTCCAAAGCTGCAGGCATCCAGGACTGCGTTCTGGGTAGTTGTAACATTGACCTCAAGACAGAGTTCTTCAAGGGACCAACTGTTTGCTTGGGCAACATACTGTCTTGTAGCAGTAATATATGCCTCTGGTACAAACAGGCCACCAAGGCACACATGGATGTTCTATTTTAGAGGGAAAATAAATAGAAAAAAAGTATTTCAGCTGCAGTATTAATTAATGACTATTGTAAATACTTCAGCAGCCTATTTATACTAAGATGTTCCTGCTGCTACTGGAACACAGTGTAACTGCTAAGATGCTTTTTGCTCTAAGGCTTTGTCTCCTGTTGTTCCACAATACTAATGCTCCCTCTGATCTCTGTGCACAGCGAGCCTGCTAAGCCTCATCACGCTGCGATCAGGAAACGCTCAGCAGTATTTACAGACATTTCAGAGAACATTGACTCAAGTTCACTGACTGAGAAGCTATTTAGAAGTCCTGATGTGAAGACTCCAGGAAGCAGTTACACAGCTCCACCAATAACCCCGAGAAATCAGCACAAGGTACCTTCAGTTCTTTTGCTCCACCAGATGCAGCTGCCTGGGAAATATTCTGGAGCTGTTTAATGCGCTCACTGAAGTCAGACACCCACTGGATAACGGTCATACCAGCTGGCACTGTGTAATGAGACCAGCTACGAGGCAAAATACCTACAAAAAATGATTAGAATTAAGCTTTGTTAATATTCAGGTTGGAATTACACACTATATAGAAAGTTTGAAGACTTGGACTGGAATATCAACCTCTATTTTAAAAGGCCCTCCAGTAAGTGAAAGCACTTCCCAAGATTACAGAGCAAATGGCCTCCAGGTCTACTCTGTATTTAAAATACCACCCAATTAGAGACATCCTTCAAGAACAGCTGCAGTCACACACAGCTATTTACTGAAGACCTGATCTTCAACTCTGCATGAAAACTTGAGTTCTTTAGAAAAAACTGAAGAGGTCAATGCTTTCGTTTAAATCACCATGTATTACAACATGCGGCATGCCTGTGAAAATTCCACATGAATGTACAAGCCTTAAATAGAAATTCAGAGAACTTGATTATTTTCTAAGAGATTTTATGGCACCATACTACTCATTTGGTGGTATAAATAACTTTGTTCTCACAAGTCAAAAATTGAGAGAATTTAGTAAGACTTAAGCCTAGAAATTAAGCTGCTAATGTAAGTTGTATGAAAAAACCTAATAGTATTACTATTATAGCCCAACTATTAGTATTATTGCAGCCTAATTATTAGGTTATTATCAACCTCAACTTGAAATCTCAAACCAAGCCAATGGGAATTTTATGCTCAACTTTAAGTATTACTTGTGTCAAATGGCAAAGTCTACCCACATTTTTTAGTATTTTTTTTTAAGCTGCTGACCACAATAGCCTCTCACAGAGTGCAAGAAGCAAAGAGAGCCGTGGAAGATGCTATTTTGAATTCCCATACCTTTCACCAGCTCATTTATCAGAGTACGCAAATAGTTGGTTTGTTTCTTTTTCCCTTCACACACTTGAACCACATCTGCCAGGTCCTGACGAACGTCCTGGAGCAGCTTAGCTCCCATTTTCACCTCTCTCTCAAAGAACCGGAACAAAGGATCCTGATGGCCAAAACATTCAAAGTAAGTTGCAGATCAAAGCTCTTGCTGGGAAATGACTATGAAAAACAGCCTCCAAATTCTGGGTGGATTGAGCAGTGACACTGTGACAAGCATTGAACATGAAGGTGCAGCCTGTGGTGCAGGGAGTGACTGCAGAAACTGTTTTACAACAAACAATCTCCTCTCCCTTGGAGAAGCAAGAAAGTAGACATCATAGTTGAACAATTAATGCAGACTGCTTGCTGCAGCTCCCTGGTTAGACTGTTTACCTTGCATTTCTTCAAATACTACCCAAAAGACATAAACCAGGTTTAAAGAGCATTTCAAGAAACCCAGCAGGTCATTATCTGGCTATGGCATGCAAAATCAGCATGAATACAGGATCTATTGACCCCTCAGCAGTGTAACTGGTACTTGCAAATCACAATGCACTAAATTTGGGCTTTTTCTACCCCCATGTTAAATAAAACATAGTTCTTACTTTAATGTTTTCCACAGTTCTCTTCAGATGGTTTAGATTTTGTGGGATAAGGTGAAGCCAGTTAGAGGCTGTGGTATGCAGTGTTCTCATCCAGGCTGGGCGTCCATCTGATGTAGAATCAGTTCTTGTCTTCTTCTCAGTTTCTGCATAAGCCAGATCATCCTCATCTTCCAGCATCTGCATTTTCAGCATTTTACTGATCATGTCTATGCCTAAAACAGAAGGTTTGCTGTTAGAAAAGCAGTAGCATCAAGATTAAACATCCCACTACATGCAAGAACCAGGACTTTCCGTTATTCCTAGTCCAGGCCTAAGATTCAGAACTGCCCAGCTGTAGGTGGTTCCAAAAGCTTACAACAAAACTTTCCAAAATCAAGATAGCAGCTTGCCATCGGGAAGACTATATGTAACTGGCTTTTTTGATTCATAGGCACCTGGTCAGTTTTTGACTACTCAAGCATCTTACCTTGCAGAAGTTAAACCAGTTATGTTGAGGGAGAAAGAGAAAGCTATTGACTCTTCACCAACATTTGTATTTCTCGTCTGCTTTTTAGTGAAAATGGTGGCCTAGTAATCTATAGAGGACATTGTTAAAGTTCTGCATTTACCTTGTGTGGTGAGAAGAACTTTCTCTGCATTATTTGGCAGTCCCAGCCATGACGGTGTTTGTGTATCTGGCAGCATCTCAACCCACTGGACAAACTCTTCACGCCTGCAAGGCAGTTTTAATATTCATTAATGCGTTTCCTCTGTTAGAATGCCAAGGTAATGCTTTGCCTGAGACAGGTGTTTACACAGCACAGAAATAAAGTTTGTTACTTTTCTTTGTGTGCAGTTTTTTAATTAAAAAAAAAAAGTTGTACATAAGAGATCAGGATAAGGAAAAAATGATACCTGATTCCATCTGGCATCTGAATATCTTTGTGTCCATCAACTTTGCAAGCCAGTTTGAATTCACTGTCAAAACTTAAGGTAGTGAACAGACGTTCCAGGAAAGTGTTTAGCAAACGTTGATCAAATTCATTATCGATACGACCTCCATAGATAGACTGGGCCATCAGTGTCTTCAGTGCAGACCAAGGGATCTTATCAGGGGAAATGTTCTGGCGACCCTATAATTAGCAGGAAAAATTGTTAAATTTCCAACGTATTTTTTGTGCCTACTCCTTTAACTTCCTTAATGTTTCCAGAACAGTCTGTTTCACTGCAAATCCAAAGTAATGTTACCTGTGCCTAAGTACACAACACTACTTGCCTTTGCTGTATCATCCAGCCAGGTATCCACTGTGTCACAGGCAGATCTCAGGTCAGATTCCCCAAACTCGTACTTCTTGGACCAACCCAAGGGAGCGTAGCGCAGGCGCTCTTGGATAATGGCATGGAACCAGGCAAGGAGGAAATACAAACGAGCACGCTCATTTGGAGACTAGAAGTGTGGAGAAAGAAACCAACAAAACCAAACAACTGTTACTCAAGTGAACTGATAGAACCAAAGCCTGTAATAACTACAAAGTATCAGATTTAATGCTGATTGCTACTGAAACTGATACATTCTATCAACAGAAAAAGCAACTACTACTTTACTTGGGTGAGGAGAGAAAAACATTTGAGACACCTCTTAGAAGCTGATATTTTTAACACCTAAGTAAAATTTCAATGAATATGTCTTTGCATTTGGTTTCATCAGCACAAACCACAGCCTCACCTTGCACATCCTCGAAACTGGAATGCTACTGAAGGTCCTCAGCATGTTTGCCTTTACACCAGGAGGAGGCTCAAATACGAAGATTCGGCCGGCACGTAACAAATTCACTGGCACCTAGAGAAGATCAATAAGCTCAAATCCAGCTGCTTTAGCGTTCACTAAATTAAATCCCAGCACAATCTGCACTAGCTTCAAAACCTTATGGTGAGCACATGAAGTCCTGCCTTTCTTTTGGAAGTTAGGGGAATCAATAAAAGGAACGGTATGAAGTTTACAGCTACAGTTCAGCTATCAGAAAGCAAGGCTAACAACTGCCCTGACAGTGTATTTTCCTTCTTCTTTACTGCAGAAAGGCAATCATGAGAGAACCTTCCCTGGGAACTCTTAGCTCTGCCAGCCAGTTCTTCTGTCAGAGAATCAAATTTTAAATCAGTGTTACCTTTGGATTAATCTCCATGGTAAGGAAGAGTCTGAAGCAAGCATGGGGTTGCAGGGAATGTAGTTTCTTTTCTAGTTGCATGAGCCAGCCAGGAGCCAGATGAACGTTCTTCAGCATTACCCATCTGTGAATTTTTGAAACACAACAAGCGCTTTTTAGCGAACAGCTTACGGATCCTGGCTGTGATCATCACAAAGAGTAACAGAACACATCAAAGCTACAGATCTTCCTCCCTCTTTAAAACCTGCCTTCTATATAGAATCAGTTACCATGTACTGTAAATGGATTAATGTTCTTGTTTTGCAGGTACAACCTACTTCATTTGAAAATATTTAAATAGAAGACGTAAACAGAAGTGCTTGCTATTGCAAACTTAGATTCAAAAGATAGGTCTACTTTTTTGTTTCACTCTCAGTTTTATCTCTAACCAATAAATAACTTCCCCCTTTTACCTTTCTACTAGGCAGTATTCTAGCTGAAAATTAAATAGAACTTACCTTCCAGATTTCACTGCTGTGTTTATTGCTTTATCTGCTTGGTTAAACCCTTCAGCAGAACCTAAAAGACAGAATGGTTGCTAAATCTCTCACTGCTAACAATTTCATTTATGCTTAGATGTTGAAATAAGGTATGCTCTTACCAATAGCAATAGAAGTAATCTGTGTATTCTGCTCAGCTGCAAGATCTTCAACATGACCACTGGCATCATAACCAGGTACTGAACACATCAGCACAGGGGTATTTGGTTTCACCTGTGATCCAAGAAGTTGGAAAGAATATGAATCAATCACTAGATAAATATGACTATGCAGTTAAGCTCAGTATTTCTTCCCTCTGGACAAGTAAAACCATTATATTATTCTTAGTTTTACATTAACAAATAGAAAAACAATCCACTCCTCCTACCAGAGAAGAGTAAGTGGAAGAGATATTAATTGGACAGCTTAAGTCACTGTGGAACTCATGCTAGGTGGCACTAAGCATTTCAAAAACAAGTAGTTTACCTCTGTATCCACAATGTGTGTCAGATCTAAAGGCTGTTCCATAATGGACATGAAAGACTCTCCAAGATTTGTTGAAACAAAGGTATGTGCCATGGCCAACAGACGATCGGGACGGAAAGCCTGGATCAGCAGCAAGCGATGGATGGCCTGTCCAATGGGAGCTGGGAAGAGGAGACAGGATTAGATGGACAGGTAAGAAAACCATCTTCAACACCTTCCTCTCTTTAACTCCCCATTCAATTTCTCCCCATCT
Source organism: Petroica traversi (assembly GCA_025920805.1). Lineage (NCBI taxonomy): Eukaryota > Metazoa > Chordata > Aves > Passeriformes > Petroicidae > Petroica > Petroica traversi. Next base: position 8,222,689 of record JAHLSL010000007.1, read on the forward strand.
TGTTCTGAAGACTACATATTTAGAAAGATAATGATCCTTTTGGAACTTTTGATCTGATCAAAATGATCTGATGCAACTTTTTAACGAAATGCTTATATTCTGTTTTCAATTTGACAACTGAAAAAAAACTTAGCAGCTTCAGCTGCTTTACAAAATCTACAGGCTAGAATTACTGCCATGAGTGGTTTTAATTTCCAGGGACAACAGATTTTTTCACATCTTCTCACTCACAAAGTCTATCTCTTCTGCTAACCTTTGACATCATACACACTTGTCTAGCAGGGACAGGGGTAAGATAACCTACAGCTGCTTCAGTTAACGGTCAAGCAGCTTTAAAAAGCAGCTAGTAAATACAAGCTTAGAGTCCTTAATTTAGAAAGCTACAGGAATGAGCTAAGAATGATCAAAGACAGCAAGCACTTCCTAAAGTTACCTTTCAGACGAGGAACTGAAGGGCAACAGCTACGCTCAAGTTCTCACTCTTAAAATTAGCACTGACAACTAATGTAGGAAGAGGTAAGACTTCAAGCTTAGATATGACTGAAGGTCTAAACACTCTATGAGACCACCCCTGTCCTCAGAAAATCTGTGTCTTGGAGCTTTTGAGAGTATTGAGCTATTTCCAGATTGGCAATGACTAAGGTTAATCCTAACTATTATGCAATCTAATGAGATTGTAGAATTACCTTTCATCCTCAGTGGAAGACTAGATCACATGTTAAGGTGCAGAAACCAAGTGTAGTAATTACTGCTGAGAACACTTTGGTTTAAAAATACCCAGTGGAAACAAACAAACAAACCTCCCAAAAACCCCTAAAACCACACTGAACTAAACCCACTAGACTTGAGGCTCTTATACAATCCCAACTTTATGATTTTATCAACCTTTAAGGTCCAAAATTAAATTCTACTTTAGAACTGCTTTTAAAATCATAGTAACTGCTTAGATCAGTACAGTAGGACTGGTATGGACAACAGTGCAACTTCACTTACTTGCAGGTTTTTCTTCAGTCCAAAGGTATGGTACAGTCTGCTCTGGGGAACTGCTATCCAGCCAGATACAGAATTGCTGTATTGAAAATAATACAAAAAACCTGAAGTGGAGTTTCAAGATACCAGAAATGCACAGTAAGGACATGTAAAACTCAAATTACACTTTGTCTATTACACTTTCTTTAGATGGGCCAGATCATTTCACTGAAATGTTTCATTTCACTGATAGCCTCCAGCACCCCTGGTTCTACAGATCTCTACACGTCTCAGGCCAAGCTGTGTGTTATTTTAACTTAGGTTGAACAGTTTGAGAAAAATTAGATGTAATACAAAGAATTTAACTTCTAATATAAAAACTAGGCAGGGCAAACCAAGCAGGTACTATTTAAGATATGGACACAACTTGGGACATACAGTTTCACAGTCAAGACAAAGATGTACTACTCTTTGAACACTTCAGTCATGAGAAGGTGCAGCTGAGTACTATATCCAAATTCATTCCACATAGGCATGGTCCAAGAGCCCACCATAATGAAGTTATATATGGCTGGGGCTGCTCCCCTCTACTGTGAAATAATCTCACAATCATGATGCAGCAGAAGGTCTGCAGGGTCACACTTTCTGCTACCATGGGAACAAAAGCTGGTCAACCACAAAGCCAGATGGATGGTGAACTGTTTCTGAGTGATGAACAGTGCTGGGCTTTACAAGTTTCACAGTTGGATTATGAGGGAAGTAAGAACATTTATTTCCACAACTACAACTAGTTAATCTTTAGGGCTTCCCCTCCCACAGTAGGAGAGCTTATTTGTGAGCATGAAGCTCTTCATGCAGACAGATGAAAAGCTTAACAAGATAGTTCAGTGGAGAGACAGACCCTAGCCAACCCTTACCTCATCAGCTTGAACTTTCGAAACAAGGTCCTTAAATGCAGGAAGGCAGCTCAACCTCATCATTGCCTCTGTTTGCTCTACAGTCAAACCATTGATTTTGGGGAGAGATGCAGTGTTTAGTACAATCTCCTTCCCTCTCAAGAAGTGCTGGAATTCTGCATCATATGTAGGCTCCCTAATGTTAAGGGAAAAGAAGACTTTAGCTAGATGCCTTCAAGACAGCCCTCCCTTTTTCAACTGAAGGGAAGCAAGAGAACAAACACTTACCCAATAGTGCCTTTAAGTTTGATCCGGGCCAACAACATGGCAAATGTTATGTGATCCTGGTGCAGCATGCCACGTGCCACTCGGTTGAAGGCCACCTGGAACAAAACAGAGTACTAGTGTAAGAAGCTCTGAACTCTGATACTTCAAAAATTATTAAGAATTAAATTTATTAATTAAAAAACTGAACCTGAAAGAGATCCTTTGTGATGATTGAGAGACGATGAGTATGGTCTGTAATTCCCTTCAGATTTGGGTTCTCATACAAGACATTGTGATAGATGTCCAAGAAAAACTGGAGGGAGTATTGATATAGGAAATGTATCTGAAAGAGACGAGAGTTTATTTTTTCTCTCTACAATCCTGATGTTTGATAACCAACAGAGTATGCCTAGCAAACTCCAATATTAGGCAGTGCCTATTTAGCTTTAACCAGTAAATACTCAAAACTCCTGATAGGAAGAACTCAACCTACCTGTTTCAGTGACTCCATAGTAAAGTAGATACTGCTGCAAGCTGTAGAAAGAGGCAAGTACTGCTGAGAAACAGTCTCCACTTCTTGCATGACAATATCAGTCTCTTCTACTTTTCTGGTGACCTCTGCTGCTTCCTTCTTCAGGTTCTCAAGAGTAGTAATGATAGTGTCATCATCAAGGATACGTCCCTTCACTTCATTAAGTGCTTGTAGTAGGGATTTTTCCAACTGACGTAAGCGAAGCTGAAATTCACCTTAATTAGAAGAAAAAATAGGTCACATTGTACAGCTATGTCAATTTTTAAGAATTATGTGAATTGTGTGTACTTTGCCATTGGGCATCCTGAAGTAAGAGAGTATGAAGACATTTCACTGACTATTTCTAAAGTAAAGCCACAGTTTTCTTTTAGAGCAGGAGGAAGTTAGTTTTGGTAAACATACCCTGAAGCTTGAGGAGGTCAGAGCGTTTTTCATCAACATCTGGTCTTTCAGCTTTCAGGACTTCATTCAGACACTGGCTCTGCAAGCTGCTGCGAGTTACTGTGAAGTTCACAAATGTAACACGAGAGCAGAGGTCTGGTGGGAATTCAACCTGTGACAGGAAACATAGAAACATTTTCTCAGCTCTCTTCATATGCCGTTTCTACAAACAGGACAGCTTTTGGTTTTACTTACTGTTGGATCTCTGGTGGAAAGGAAGATTACGAAGGATGGTGACAAATCAATATCTTGGTCTCCCAGAGTAATCAGAACTCTGCCTCCAGTTCTTCGGACTTCACGATTCAGAACAGGATTCAGAACTGGATCATAGCTCTCCACATCCTAGAAAGAGAGATGTGTTAAAAGACTGTTGTTTGCAAATGCCTCAATCTAAAACTCCCAATCCAACTGAGGCTTAAAATTCTGGTAAGCAAACAATGGGCAGTTGGTTTGGAATAGGGATCACATTCAGAAGGTATTTGCACTTCAGAGGTGTAGCTGACCTACACAGGTACAGAAGAGGAGTATTATTAGTGGCTGCAATTTTGTTAGCTCTATTGCATGAAAGCCCTATTCTAAACAGCACAAGAAACAGTTACTGATCTTTCCCATTTCCATACTAAGAATCAAAAAACATACCCATTTCAAGTGAAAGTCAACTATTCCTATAGTTGCCCATTTCTTCATATTACTGAAATTTCTCCCTGATACTCAGAGAATATTTAATTCTAGATAACTAACTGTATTAGGTGCCATTATCTATGGCTAGAGAAAGCAGATGAAAACAAAGAAACAGATAGACAGGTTGCAAGTAATTTTGTAGTGTTGAAGTAAAGAAAGATAATTTCAAAATAAAATAATTTGATCTAGAAAAGGTAGAAAAGGAAATACCTTCTTTTGATTTTGTAGCTCACTAATTCTTCTCAGGACTTACCACATGAATCACTAGTTTACTTGTTAAATTGTAAATAAAGTTGCTTGCATGTTACTAAGAGAACAATTGCAAACCTTTCTAATACACAAGACAGAATTAAAGAATTTAAATAGTTTCTACATGATCATGCCACTAACCTGAACGAGAAGTGGGTTACCAAATCTCAAGGCACTTTCTAAGTTCTTCCTGAAAGCGTCATCCAAGAAACTTGTACGAGTTATCTTACGATCTTTGTACTCATTCATGATAAACTCTGTAGCTTGCCCGGAGGGATCGATGATCAATGGATACCTGAAGTTAACAGTAAATACTTTCATTATTTAGGTGTTGACTGCAGACAGTGTCTAAGCAGTTTTATGAATTTACATTGCATTATTAGTCTCAAATCTAAAACCTTGTCTATTCCTTCACTAAGTTGGGGCAGGTTCAATGACTCGCTTCAGCTTTTAAAGGTTAGTTTGTATTTGGGCAGCAAAATAGCTTCAGTTCAAACCAACTTATTTTAAAGCTAAGCATAATAAAAAAAGGCAAGCAAAGGTGAATGAGAATTTTTATATTTACACATGGCTGAGAAGTTTTTATGAACATCAGAGGTTCACACACCAGTGAAACAGTGCTTTGAAGGAGCCACTGTGACTCAATAGGTACAAACCCTGCCTGCTGTGAGGATGTTGCTTTAGAACTTCACATCTCAGAATGAAGTACCTGTTGAAGCGCTTGAGCATGATGGCATTCTCTGTGCACAGGTCATCAGCAGGCAGAGAACTCGCCTGCCAGCGCAGCCGCTCATCGGCGTTGGAAAGGTACTCGGTCCTTGCGATGTCTGTGCGGAACTGCGGGAAGCAAACTCAGTTAATATTTAACCTGACATTCTCCAACCAGCTGGTGAAGACATTTTAAGTAAATGCAACAGCTCAACAAAGTGTTCTCTTCCAACAGCTCCATTCTTTACCTAGCAATCCTAAAGATTAACTTCTGCAGTAAATCAATTTATGGTTAATTTATCATGACTGTATCTTTACCTGGATATTTGCTTGCTGCAAATGGTGAGACCATGTAGTGAACAGATTCTGACGCATCTGCTGATCAAAGTATCCAGCATAGGCAATAAAAGCTCCTGAAAGTAAACAGTCTCCTGCAATAGTGGACATCTGGTTTTTGAAAGTTTCACTCGTCTTCTCCCATCTTTCACGTTCAGCAGAAAGGCTCTTCAGAAGAGCTGTGCTACGGTTTACCTAGAAACAAGTGGTGAAGTAGAGTCCTTAGATGATGAAATGTTACCATGTTACAAGTTTCTCAGAACACTTAAATTCTGACTCAAGGTCCAAGTTGAATTTAAAAGCTCAGAATGAAACTAAATTTGGGGTTCTTCAATATAATTTTGTGATTTTTACTGTTACCTTGATGAACTTAAAAGTGCTAAGTACTAATACAGTAGAACATACTAATGATGAGATCAAGTATATAGAGAAATCCATCCTCCCCTCCTTGAAGGCCAGTTAAGAAATAAAAATCACACTACATCCATGCCTGTTTTCAAAGGCTTTCTACATATTTTAAACCTTATGAGAACTGTCTTGTTAATGAAGTAGCAATATGAGTTAATATTTCTCTATCTCCAGACAGGCTTCTTGAGAAGCCTCATGACATCCAAAGATGAAACAGTTCAAATGCACTGCACAGGAAGCAACCAAGTTCAGTCTCAAGTTTAAAGAATGATTCAATTTTGGACTGTCAAAGATTAAAGAATGAAAAATCATTGGTACATGAAGTCTTACTTTTGCTTCTACAGCAGCCAAGTCTGCCTTAATAGCTTGAGCCTCTGAAATCAGCACTGCATATTCCTCTTTGTAGCGGGCAATACTGGCCTCAAGATCACGAATCATCTGTTCCACTTCATTTGCTTTCTGTTGGTTGTCTTTGGCATCATCCTCCAGCTTCTGCAGTTCATTGCGTAGAGGCTCCACTCTTTTCAACATATCAGCATAGTTTAGCTGCAAATGGTATATAGAACCTTTACACTTTCTAAAATGACATGTGGTAACAGGCACCACAGCATTCACGTATTAACTATCAACTGCATCTTTTCAAATTTATGTACTTCTGACCTGTGTAAGAATTAATAACTACTTAGAAGAAAGTTAGTATTGTTTATCAATCCCTAGGACTCTAAACTAAGCACAGAAAGGTACGTAATTATTTTTTGCAAGATCCTCGTACTGCTCCTTAGATTTACACCAAGTCATTCAAAAGGTTCAGACCACATTAAGAAGTGCACAGCATCATTTTACATAAATAATTCAGTGGGGTGTACATGCCAGTACTGTACTAATCTGCCCTTCTTAGCAGTGAAATGAGTAAAGCTAAGCCACCGAACCATTAGGACAGGGGCTGTTGGCAAGATTCAAGTTAAATACAGTCTCTCCAGATCATGCCATTCCAAGCAGGCACAGTTTTAATGAGCCAAGCATTTTGCTCTATTGAACATCAAAAGGCAAGTAAAACCATTCTAGGGTATCTCACTCTGGGGGCAAGATTCCCAAAGCCTATTCCTTTAGGAAACCTAAAAGTCTGCCTTGAGTGTGTCCTACTCTGAAGCAAGACAAAAGCAATCTCATTGAGAGGACTGCATTATATTTTCCAGTAAAGAACTGTCTTGTCCTGTAGAATGACATTACATACAGAAAGTATCCACCAGTGTTCACTGTAAAACTGAAGTTTTTCAGTGCAGAGGCTGTATCAACTACTGGCCAATAATTTTCTGGCATGGCACTATATCTCCCATTTTCATCTGAATCATCTACCCCATTTCTTTGAAGCAAAATAGCTTGCAATGCTTAGCTGAATAAAGGCAAATTCACAGCCCTTAGACATTGCTATGTGCTTTCTGGATCACTCTTTTCACCTTGCCTTTGCTTCCTCAAGTTGACTTTACCTGTGCAATTGCCCATTTCACCATAGGTCCACAGGCCAGTGATGCTCTGTTCACAATTTCATAGTTGTAACTTGGATTTGACAGGTAGTTTTTCTTCATCTTCTCCCGGATGGCATCACTGCAAGGGGAAAATTATTACAGATAGCATGAATGCATTGTATGTCAGCACACAGGTGCTCAGTATCCCTTTATCTAGCCTGCCTTCCACAGCTGACAAGAAACTGATGCCAGAATTTTTGTATTTTCTTTATACACCTTTTACACAGTTCTCTGTATCCACAAGTATTAGAACGCATACTTGTAACCCTTCACTTAGTTCAGTACTTAGTGTTTTGTAAGTGTTCTGCAGGCCCTGAGACTGAACACCCCAGAACTGCAGTGCCAGGGAGACCAAACATTCCTACTATCTCAGGAAGCCAAGGTCTCCTAGCAGGACAGATTCTGTAAACTAGGGGTTAGCCCACCCCAGGCTCCCTTGTTGGATATGCTAATGTGTAAAGTCTGTAACTGGTGTGTGTGATTGACAGGGGGTGTGCATTTTGCCACGCTGTCACCTGAGTGAAGTGGATGCATCAAACAGGATCCTGATTAAAATACTAAGGTAAAGACCCCAAAACCCTCTTAACCGTGTCTAGCTTCATTTTCCTAACACGAGGAAAAAGGCATCAAAACATTTCCTGTAAGTTTTGCTGAATAGTAGCTGGGATGTTCAACATGTTGCTTCAGAAATTACAGCTTTCATGTGATAAAAACATTTAATAAATATTTTTAAATTAGTCAAGAATTGCTCAACTCTGCTCTGAAAAACCTGGAGTTGGAAGGGAATTCAGATGTTTCCAGTCTGACTTTCTGCTCACATTTAGAGCCAGCTAGGAAGCAGACCTCTTAAGATGAATAAAGCCCTCAGCAGCCTGGTCTGCTACTGACAACGTGACAAACTAGTGTGGACTCCAACACACTACTTTGCAACCATGCTATTAAGTCACATAACAAGCAGCTGCCCCAATTTACCTGATTTCCTCGGCAGAGAAGTTAACAATGGTTGGAATGAAGTTCTCTCTCATGATGATGGAACGGATTTGTTTCCAGTCAGTGGTGCTTTCACCTAACAGCAGACAGATGGACTCCAGTGCCAACTTAACTGCTGCAGGCGGATTAGCCATGGAACGGACCTCTACCAGGTGCTGCTTCTTTATTGACTTCACAGCTAAGCAGTGCCAGAAAGATGAAGAGTGTTGATTGGGAAGAAAACAAACAGTTAGCAAAGCCCTGGATTTGTAAAAATGCTTAAAGATTCTAAAAAAGAAATATGAGATTATTAGAGAAGCAGTTACTACTGAATAACTACTATATTACAAGACACACATCCATGAATGTCAGCTTGGCAAATGGGCACAGGAAACTTACTGTGCTGCCTAAAAATGATTCACTCAAACCATTGATTTGTCTACCCAGTTTAATGAATGGACAGCTTGACTGTATGCTGTCTGTGCAGCTGCAAGGCATCCACTGCTCTTTCTACAGCTGGTCTGCCAGAAACTAAGCCACAAGCCATAGAAGGAGTATCAAGTATCAGATTGGTAGAATTACACACAGAAAAAAAAATATAGCACAAAAATCACAGCTCAAAGACTGTGAATTTAAAAGAAGGGGTTTCTTCAACTCTGTTCAGCCCCATGCTAAGAGCCTACACTTTAATTAGACAAGATTAACCCAGATCACAAGAAAACATTCCCATAGATGAGTTTTAGATCCAAGACCACAGTGTGATCTTTTGAGGTGCTAACATACCATTCTGAGCTTCAATGACAGCAGGCTCCACCTTGTCAAGATCTTCTTTCACACTCATCTGCTTGTCTGCAATGACCTCCTGCTGCTTGTGCAGCTGTTCCTGAATCTCCTGGCTCATAACCTATAAGAAAATTTCAAAGACAAAATACTGCTTTTTAGAAGTGGAAATTCTTCCAATACCTTCTCTGTAGGCTCTACTTTGTAAATAAAATGCTTGCTATGCCCAGAGATATAACAAAAAAAAATTTACCTTTTTCTTCTCAGCTTCCTGTTGATCTTTCACCATCTTTTTCAACTTGTCATTGGCTGCCGCATTTTTCACTTCCAGCTCCTGACTCTTTATTCTCAGGTCACGCCGCAATTCTTCCACCTGAGATCGATTGTAATATGGAAGAGAGAACCCATATTGAGCATTGAGACCTATTTACCCACTCCAGCTTTACAGAGAGAGGAGTTTTAAAGATACATACCTGATCAACTGTTTCCTTGATTTTTCTAAGACCAACATTCAAATGCATTTGCTGTTCCTCCAGTTCACTTCGCTTCTCATTGAACAAGTTGGCATAATGGTTGATGAAGTCCAAATAGTGGCGTGGTGTAATTGCCATGGTTCTGCCTCCTCGTTTTGCCAGCCGAGCATTAGCCTTTAGAAAACAAAATGTTGTAGAGTATGCACTGTCTTAAAATTCATTTGGATACCAAGGATCATAACTGATGCATGATGCCATGGACTAGAGGTTAATTTAATGAGTGTAATAATAACATACCTGGTGAAGAGTCTGATGAACAAACACACAGCTATTAACAATAGCTTCCCTGTGTGATGGTGGCTGTGGCAGCTTATCATACACAACTGGCATGTAATCAGGCACAATGTAATTTGGTTTCTCAAGATCCATTTTGCTTGTGAACTCTTTGCCAACTTGGTACAGTGCCTCAGTTGACCAGTCTCCAAACCAGTTCAAGACACATCTGAAATACAACACATTTGTGAAGACTTCCCCAGAAGTAGAGTTTTAAAGGTACCTGTAAAACATGTTGGAATATGCAGCAATTACCTGTTGAAGAGTGCAGGAGAGGTAGCTGCCCTATCCTTCAGGCCCTCAGACGATGGATTCATAGTGAACACTACATGGAGATTGCGAATTACTTGACTGGTGAACCATTTGTAGAGTTCCTCATGAGAATCTAACATTAAACCTTCTTTCTGTGCTCCTTCTTTACACTGAGTCATGAGGGTAGCATATTCATCTCCTTCAAAGAGACCAGGAACCTAATTCAAAAGATAATTTTGTTGTAGTTTATGGTTGTAAAAAGATACGAAAAAAATTTATTTAAAATCTTCTTACCTCTCCATTGGCTAGGAGAGTGTTCATTCTCTCCAGGAATCCAGAATCCAAGACGTTTGACTCATCCATAATAAAAGCAATTTTTTCATTTTTACAGCCAGAACGTCTCAATACTGTCCTAAGGTCTTCATCAAAATCTTCACCTGTGTATTTTCTGTGAACCTGGTAAGAGTTAACATGGGTCATTAACATTTGGTTTATGTTTTAATGGGATTTTAGAGGTCAATATAAAAGCTTTGAGTAACAGATTTTTGTAAGTTAAACTAGCACACCAACCTTGATCTGGTAGACACTCAAACCATTCATCCAGGCAACAAATCTTGACAGGGTTGTTTTCCCTGCTCCACTGACTCCAATTAGCAGCAAGTGGCCCTGTGGCTGACGGAAGATTCTGAAAAAGAACACAACCAAATGTGACTGGTAAGCATTAGCCACTTACTGAAGCTTTCCCTAGAACACCTAAGCTTCAAGTACCACAACTGACACACCTTTCCAGATAGGATCTTGCCATCTGTCTGGCAGTATATTTTCTATCGACAATGACACCAAGCTCCATTCTTACTGTGTACTGAGTCTACTCTGTCTTAGAGTAACTCTAAATACTGCTTATAGGAGCAGATGGAAGTCTGAACTTACCGGTCAATTCTTAACACATGATCCAAGACTTCATTGAACAGGACAAGTGGTACATCAAGTTCTTCTTCATAGAAGACTTTAAGCCTAGCTTTCACATAGTCTCTCAGTTCTTCTTGATCCACTGGAATATAATCCTAAAAGAACCAGTCAATATAGTATATAAGTTAAGATTAAGGGAATTTGCTTAGGGGTAAATATGTGAGTGCACGAAAGCACAACTACTAGAATACTTAAAGTAGCTACCCTCTACAAAAGCTTAAGGACCCTGTGCTCATTTAACTTGCAAAGGAACATGCCCACTGCCTACAGTGCCACAGATAGCAGCATGGGGTTTAAACACTGTATGTACTGAACCTGTCATAGGCTGAGCCTGTGCTGCCAGTTACCAAAGAGACTGGGAAGTAGCACCACAAACTTACTCCTTTCCTCAATTTATTTTAAAGAGCCTTTCATAGCCACTTATTATTGGTCAGAGATGGGTAACAAGCTAGGTGGACTTTAGCCTCAAGGCACCAAGATTTGTACCGGCTGCCCAGATGGATCACTTCAGATTACAGGAAACAGGTCACCATAAAATGTGAAATACCAGTATTGCTCAAGGGCCACTGCCTTACCCAGGAGATTCCAAAAGGAATAACTGTCACCTGGAAGGGTCACACTATTCTTGAGAAATATTTAATACTGCCTTTACATTCCATGGTAATATAATAGCATCCCTGACATAACAGATATTAACTTTGTGGTGCAGTTCACTTCAGATAATCATAGAAAAAATTTCTTGGAGATCAATTTAACAGAATGACGGGCACCGATCAATAAAGTGTATTATCATTTTAATACAGGCATAAAAGCTGCATCACTCAGTTCCATCCAACCTATTTAATTCTGGAATTTACTATTTTTAAAAAATTTTAACTTGCCTTTGACAGCCAGTTGCTGTACAAGATGGGTCTGCTCATTGCCTTTTCTTTGTCTATGTTGGGGAAGTGTTTCAGAGCGACCATGTCAATGTTCTCATCAGTCCAGCGTCTCTCCTCATCTTCCACAAGTCTGGATAAAGAAGTAAGCCAGTGAGTATAGTCCTCTGTGGTGGGATGATATAACCACACCACATGGCAACACTATGACTGAAGTACATTTCTGCTTTGTACAGATACAACCCCCAAGAGAGCCAGGATGGAGTTAAGGGAAATATTCTCATTGGTATTCTAGCTATTTAACATGAAGCACACTTTAGATTGATGATCTAATGAAAGCTGGCAAGGAGTATGGAAAATAAATTTTCAACTTTTTATGGTTTTGCTTCCCCAGCTCATGATGATTTTACCTGTCCTGGAAGAGACGTAAGGCTTCGTGGGCCCAAATCCTGATCAGGCCTTCAACTGGTAAGGTTTCCAGTGGTCTTAATGCTTCGAATATCCCTCTCACCCATCGAGTCATTTCACGAGGTGAGTAGATGTAGTGTGGCTGTGTGTCTTGAGTGAATCTCTCCTAAAAATTTAAACTTAATTAGTTACTTTATCTCAAAGTTGCACCATATGTTTTTACAGCCTCGGCACTGCAAGATATTACTCTTGACAGCATAATTCAGTAGTTTTTGCCAGAACTCAAGTAAGTAACTGAGTTCTTGTACACATAATATCCATGTGTAAGGCAAACAATGCATGCTAAATGACTCAGCAAAGAAGAAAGTCTTCTATCTGGAGTTTGGAGTTGCACTTAACAAGTTACCTGAGACATTGTGTAGAATTCTACCATAGCAGCAGTGAGAGGTTCTGCATATGTGCGAAGCGATGGGATCAGCCTCAGCATTGCACGATTGAATGTTCCATATATCTGAGTCAGTGAAGCTGGCCCAGGATAGTCCACATAAACCACAGGAACATGTCGTAAAAATCTGAAAGATTAGCATATCACACAGTACAGAAAGTCAAATTACAATCTGTATTCTCTTAATTATCTTTTGCCAAAATTAAATAACTTTTGATTCAAAATCATCAGCAGTAACTGCAGCTGGTTTGATTGCTCCTTAATCACTTGGACCAAAAAGTATTCTCAAGTATTTCAGACAGGCGATTCAGCAGTCCAACACCATGTCCTCTGCCAGGCTGTCACAGTAAGAACCACGCAGCACGTAGTGTAAAGGCAAGGAAGACAATTTCAGCACAGCTATTGTTAAACAAATGTATTAAGAACAGATTATATAATCAATGCTTCAGTTTTGACTCCTCTTCTGTTCTTACACAGAATTTACTACACACATTACCTATGTGACAGAGGTTTTCTTCCAGGATCAGTAGGTGGATTACATGCACCAACAAACTGAATTCTCTCCAGTTTCACCCATGTCTGGTCAGATGTACGGTAGAATCCTCCATGTTCCACCATCTGGAAGAAAAACACAAAAATAAAATCAAATCAGTAGAACATTGTATTTCCCTAAAAGCAGCTGTTGTGATACAGCTGATTACAAAGAAAAACAAACCTGTCTAATGAAGGAAATGACTCTCTGTGTGCCATACTTATCCATATCTGGCAAGTTGATTTCATCACAGAACAGCACCAGCCACTTTCCTAACTGAACAGGAGCCAGCACCACTCCATTAGGGGTACGCCTGTATTCACAGTAGTGATCAAAAGTTTTCAGCAGCAGTTCTGGAGTGGTAGCACTAGAAAAGTTGAGTCCAACCACCTTAAAAATAGAACAGTGAAAAAAAAATTAAAATACACTAAGGACTGAAAGAGAGCATATCAGGAGTCCTGAGAACAGGTATGTGCTTCACAATGGAAGCACATACACATCCTCATTACAGGTGTATTACCATATATACACAGCCATATACAGCCTAGATACTCTTTGCTTCCCACTGCAGGTTCACCATTTACCATGCAGAAATGCTTCTTGCCCAACCCTCTATTTTGAATATCACAGTCTCATGTAACTGTCACTCCACCTAAATACACAGAAGGATGAGAGCTCTCTTAAACATTTGCATGGGTTTTAAAATACTGGACACAGGAAAGCTCCTCTGTTACTGAACTGGCAAACAAAGAAAGCAGTTTTAGGCTAAGAAACTTGAGAAATTAATTTGTATTCTCCTCTACATGATTTTTATTTTTTGCTATATATACATGACTGACTGAGGTGAAACTATTACTGAGTTCTGGCTAGGAAATAATTTCCATGCCATCTTTAATCTTAAGATTAAAGACTTGCTACTACTCTGTAATTCACACACACACACACATGCACATACACACACTCCTTTGTGTACCTCCATGTCAGGCAGAGCTCTGAGAGCACTGAAGAGGGTCATGGTCTTTCCAGAACCTGGTGGGCCACAGAGCACCAGAGGTTTGTGTTCTGCTAGCCACGTGTATAGCAGTGCTTCATGGCGAACTGTGTCCAGGGTTGGCACTACAACATCAGGAGCTGCAACTTTGTGTGTTTCAACTTCAATCTGAGGAACTTTGGATTGCCATGGCACCCATTCACCTGTAATGGACACCTAGGAGCACAAAAACATGATTAGACAATTTAGAACAGGAATCCAGCTCAACCTTAATTAAATTTATTTTTTAAACATCAAATTTTGTGTGTTTATTTAAACAAGCAGCTTGTTTTCTGAACTGTGAAAATGTAAAATTTAAGATGGTCAGCAGTTTATTCTCCTGGTTTGTCTACAAAATCTAAAGCAAGCTTTTAAGAAAATGAAAGAGCAAGATTTCTAGTACAACAAAGGTTTACCTCATAGTCAATTATAGGAATGTTGGGTGCAGTTGGCAGTGGCACAGTGGTGATTCTCCTGATGTATTCTCCCAGCTCTGCTCTCATTTTCAAACGACTGTCTCCAGAAAGAGACCAGAGTATCGCATAGACCAGGTACCTCTGTAACAAGCAGTAGTTATTGGTATTAGAGTAACAGAACAGAACTCAGTGAATAACTCAAATCTAGGCAAACACAGGAGTCACTTCAGAGCAGTCTGCAGTTACCTGGATGTAACGCTCCAGCTGGTCTATCTGCATGGGGAAGTCGGGGTGGTTGGCGTTGTACTGGGCCACGTTGCGGCAAGCTTGGTGCAGCATGGAGAACAGGGAGCCGAGGCAGCGCAGGCGGGTCAGGTCCATAATGTGCTCCAGCTTGAAAGCGTGTTCAAGGGCCTTGGTTACCAGGCCGTTGGATGTGAAATATGGCTGCATTATTGTTGCAGCATCTCTCTGAATCTGTTGGGGGAGACAAACACTGCTGAAAGCATTTGCTTCTCATTTAACTAAGAGGCAGAAAAGAAATTATTTTCTTTAAGGTTTGAAATGCTTCATTTAAAAAAGAAAAAATAAGTAAAGAGGAATTCAGCTTTCCTATGATAGACTGTCATAAACTCTATGTATGGTGTACCTGTCATACAAGCATTTTTACTACTTTATTCCATCATGTAATCTAAGTTATACCTGCAACATTGGGGATGCTGCTTCCTCTCCTTCATCTTCTTTGCCCTTTCGCCTGCGCTGAGCTTCCTCCTCACCTTCATCCAGAGGAATGCTTCTCAGTCTGGCCAGGAAGTTATTGAATATCATGTCTGTACTGAGAACATCCTCGCTGAACCAGACCATACCACACCTTGACACGGTAGCCAAAGTGGCATATTTCAGATCCTGTACTTCAAACATAATACGCACCTGAAAAACAGAAATTTAAAACAAGAGCTTAAAATAGCCAACCAAGAGCAAAACAAGACAAAACCCCTTTCCGTGAAAAAACAGAGACCTTTTAAAATATACAAATTTGCATTTAGACTCTGATAAATCAACATCAGCACTATATTGTCCTGTTCATCATTACTAACTTTTACCATAAGACTTAAGTAATTCACATTTTGTCTTAGAGGGTCAGAGTAAGTGTAGCATGAAATGTTTCCACAAAAACTCCTTACTCCAGAAAATCACAATCTGAACTCAGTATTACTTTGCTTGTGGTAAGAAAGAGGGACAACAGCAGTACATATTAAATTAAATCAACAAGCTTACACATAGAACACAAACACAATGTAAAAAAGTAACATTACATTTGGTGGGAGACTGAGACGTTCTCCATTTGGCAGGGTTAGAAGTTTGTTGTCATCCAAAACAGAGTTCAAGTTCTCAACCCATTCAGGGTCTACGTCACCATCAAAGATAATCCACTGCCGTTTTTGTAGTTCACCTCTGACATTGTCTATGATTCTGTATTAAAGAAAATATTCATTGAAGTAGAGAATTAAGACTCAGTGAGGCAAGTTTACCCTTGGCACAAATGCACCAGCCATTAAAGACTTACTTTCTCAGGACATGTGTAAACAAGCCATCTGTCCATTCCCTGGTGTTTGGATCCAAAGTACCATAGAGGTGATCTTTGCTGATTGCTTTTGGATCTATAATGTGAGCAACACCTTCCACACCTTCCAGCCGTTCAAGGGCCTTCAGAAGCACTCTCCAAGCCATGCTCTTTCCACTTCCAGAGGGACCAACCATCATCAAACCATGATTTATCTGTGTAATCTGATACAGCTGAAGAACCTGTGACACAAGAAATAATGTACCCATTAACTTCAGCAGTTATCTAAGCTTTTAAGTATTGTTAGTTTAAGACAATAAAAATTTAAAAGCTTTCCACCTTTCATAATATAAAAGGAAGTTTAGTCTTATACATAAACTTCAATCCACATTTTCTGTTTTATAGTTTACCTTTTCAACCCACATGCCACCAACTTCTTCTCCATCACCATAGGTAAGGTACATTTCCTGACACACTTTCTTAAGTTCCTCTCTCAAGGCTGTCATCTCTCCACGGTGATACTGTACTCCAGGGAATACATCAGAAAGGAGACTGAACAGCAGTGGAATGTCTTCTGCAACCAGTTTTGGTACCATAGTTTCACATACACTTTGGATCAGGATCTGCAGAGAGAGAGAGAGAGAGTTGCATTTCATCTAAGATTCTTTTGTTAAGTTCATTTCACCAAACGTGAATGAATACTTCATTCACTAAATACTTTACTGATTAAGTAGTAGACCAGGGTAACCTTAGTCAGCCATTGACATTGTTTTAACTTTGGAACTCCCCAATGATTTCCTATTGATTTTCAGTTTATACAACTCTGGTTTCCTATGTCTCTTCATTATGCTTCTGGCATTAATTGCTGAGATGCTGAGCAGCAATAAGTGTCACAGATGCACCACCTCATAGGAATGAGTTTTTCACTATGATTCAGGGACTTAGAAGACATGTTTAATTTGGTGTTTTAAGCTATCAAATTACCTTTGGTAATTAACATTATTTTGTTCACATGGCTTAATTCTAAATGGTAAACACTGGAGGGTTACTTTGTTTAGTGTGCTTCCTCTATCACAGAAGAACTTTGTACACACATTACCTCTTGCTCTGGCAAGTTCTCAGCGATTTCTCCCTCATCAACAACTTCACCACGCTCTTCCTTCTCCCGCTTTATCTTCTGAATCCTCTCCCTCTTCACATTACCTGCACTAACCAGCACGCTCTTCAATGCTCTCAGACCAAAATCATAGTGACTCTGGGAGGACAGCTGTTCATCACAAAGCCTAAGAAGCAAAAGAGACGAAATACAATTAGATTCCCAATATAAACCAACACAATACTCAGTAAATGTCATTACTGACTTAAAACCATTGCTTGAAATGATTGCTGCAGACTGTGCTTAGTGAGTTGCAAAGAATATTAAAGCTTTGAACAGTAAGCTCAATTGTTACTGACTAGAGACAAACTTGTTACTTACTTGAAGAATGGTACTATCTTATTGGCAAGAACTTCGGCAGTACGGAAACCCTGGGAGTACAGCATGACCTGGGCAATCAACTGACGGTCTGGTTTTGTCATTGCCAAGCTACGGAACAACTTCTTCAAATTGTCAGGCAGATTAGATCTGCCTGCATAGCCAGGATTCATGGTGATGAAGATAGCCATGTCAGGGCTCACTTTCACTTGCTTGTTCAGCAGCTCGCAAGTAATGGGTGTTGCAGCTAAAAAGAGAGTGCATTTAGTTACACCTGAGTCAGTGATCCATCACTTCGAGAACTTAAGTAATGCACTATTCTATTTCAGTTTCCTACAGTAATGGACAGCAGGTTCTCCAGTACTGCAACTCAAACAGTATAAATTTCTACCAGCTGGAAGTTACATCAAATATTTACGTTTTGACATACAGTAGCTTCATGCTTGCATTATTTGCAAGAAATGTAGCTGAGCAACAAAGAAAACAGTATGAAGGATGTTGGAGAAGAATTACATACTCTTGTCATAGTTGGGGTTGGAATGCTCTCGCAAGGCTTCCTGGATGCACTGCACTTGCTGTGAAACTGCAGAGAGCATTCGCTCCTCCAGTCTGTTGAACTCATCAAAGCAGCCCCAGGCACCCACTTGACAAAGTCCCACAAAGATGCGTCCCATTGCCTGCACAGAGAGGGGAAAATTCACTCAATTGCATCAGCAAAGGGAGCAGAGAAGAGCCCTTTATACAAAACATCCAAGGCAGGACGAAACTGTGTTTATTTGTAGGTCACTGTACTTGTAGCATTGTAAGTTTTGAAAGGGTTCTGATGTTCAGCTTTCACTGCTTCACAGAACCAGAGAAGACAACCATAGCTGCCTATCACTCCATCCTGAACTGCAGTGTGCTCCAAAACAGGCAAACTAAGTCCCACTGCGTAATGTTTTGTTTGCTGATACCATTAACATCAGGAGCACTTCTAGTCCTTTATCACAAGGAGGATATCAAGAATTCAAAACATTTCAGAAGAGCAAACTGGACGGCCAGAATATGATAACCTTTCCACATAAAGAATACCCTTTAAGGTAAGAATCTGTAGAAGGCAACGAGAGGAAATATGATGGAAGTCTAGATTCTACTGGTTTCAGATGAATAGGAATCAATTATTCACTGTCTTCTCTACTAAATAAGCTTAGGAATCATTAAGAAAAGACAAAAAGAAGGTCCTCTTTCATGACGTGTATAGTAAATTTGGTAAAGATGTTACAGGACCAAATACGCAAGTGGATTCAAGGGGAGAAATGGTACATGAAGAAAGGTTCACTGGAGCATGAACAAAGTAACACATTTCCACTGGGACACGATGAACCTCTTAACTGTCAGAGGGAGGGAACAGAGCTGGAGCAAGGAGGGACCATATTATCTCTAATATGAATAGTCCCTAGGCATTATCTTACAGTCCCCCCTACAAGCCAAATGCTGGCTAAATGGAAATGTGATCTGGTCAAAATACAGCTGTACAGAAAAAAATCCACACATGGGCAACCTGGCAGAGTCCATAAAGTTTAGTGATTCCTTGCCCATATTTTACATTGGTTTTTATTTACACACTTAACTATGGTTTTATTTGAAGACAACTTGCTGAGTTACAGTTTACAGAGGCATTTCACCTGGTTCTCAGTTTGAAGATGTCATTAATCTTCAAGTATCTGGATAAATTTTCTTAGTTTTGAAGAATTCTTCATACACTGAGATAAACTGCACAGCTGTGTTGTAAAGGATAATTTGGTCATAGTACAGCTAGTTTAGCAGTCTCACACTCTCATTTGTACCTCATTAAACCAGTACTATCAATGCAAACGACATAGTTTAAGACACTTTCCTAAAGCCAATCTCAAGCCCCTGCCCCTGTACTTCCTTTCCCTCCATTTGCTGTTATAGAACTACCTGTACAAAAACCCAGAATCTCTGCTCCAGCAATGTTCTGTCCCACTTCTGTTTAAGCATTTTTTTGTTGCAGAGGTTCTATATGACCCACAGATAGCAGCACAGTGAAGATTCACACATAATCATCTTGAAAACAAACACTGCTGGCTGTTTCAGTGTTCAGAGAGATTCCTACTGCTTGGTAACAAAGGCTGCATTGTTTTAATCCAACAGCTTACCTGGAAGTCAAACGTTTCATCGCAGTTGAAAACCAACACAAAGCGGCCAAGCTGATGTCCAAGAGCTTTGACAGATTCTGTTTTACCAGTACCAGCAGGACCTGTTTTTGAAATGGGATGGACATGCTTTAGTGTTTACTGCCTGAGCAGCACTGCCAACTCGTGCAATCTGCCAGCATGTGGGTTCTGAAGGCACCCATCCAAGAGGGTTCAAAGAAAACCTAAAACTGTTTCAACTTGCCCCAAAAGACCATTTTGTTCTTTGGTATCTTAGTTAAGTGTTCTGAATGTTTACATTAACAGTGTATTGTGGGGGTGCACATCCTTTCCTCAGGCCACCCCTATATCCCACCCCAGGCCACACTACAGTCTCAGATATGCTTGTTAGGCCTTGGTCTACATTAGCAGCACCAGTTAGCTCCCCTTGAGCTTACCAGAAAATGTCTGCTCCCACAACTTCTGCTGTCTAACAAGCTCCTGTTTTCTAATTAATAGCCTTGAGACTTAAATTTTTTCTGACTGAACAACAGATCAAGTATAATATAACATTTTTGTTGTTGGACTTTTCAAGGAAAATTCCAGTAACCACCAACTCGGATAGTGGCCAGGATGGAAATACACTGATGACTAAAGGCAGTGACTTTGCAACTCAATGAACAGTGATCATAAGTGAGACCCTTTGAGATCTCCTGGACTGCAGCGGGCTGTGACCAGGATCTCCCTCCCAGTGGGATGCCTCTTGGAGCTTGTGATCTCTCCAGATTGCAATGGAGTATTGTCACTGAAAGCTGACTACTGACCCTGGGCTGACATGCCCCACTCCTTTCATTTGTGGAGAGATGCAAAGGCATTTGACATATTTCATTGAATTCAAGGGGAATTTTTCACAGGTATACCTTTGCACATACTTCATGTCTGTTTGCATTGTAAGTGTTGCCAATTTAGGTGCATAATTAAGCTAAACTTTTCGTCAAGTTACTGCGGTGCTTATAGAAAATCCTACTGAATCATTTTGTTTTAAATTAATCAATTATTCAAGTACTGCTATTATTGTCTTGACTAGGTGATTAAGCGCTGCTAAATCCTTTAGACCTAAACTTGATCCAGTCTGAAGCTAAGCCTGGCAAGTGAGTCCACTCTGACCCCTGTGACCCAAAGGTAGTCTCCCTTACCCCTTTGCATCCCTTAGTGTTATCCCTTCTGTGTCCCAGTCTCACATAAACCATTTAAGATTGCTTTTAATCAGATTTTTTTTTGTGTGCTTTATCTATATAGTAAGCAATAGAATTAACTTTGCCATAGAATTTGTTGTGCTTTCACAAATTCGTATTAAACCTGCCTTTGCAGAAATGTCACTGCAGATTATATAAGTGGCCTTAACCACTCATTCTCATATATTTTCGAGAAGGTAAGAATTTTATACACTTGTCTCACAAACTTACCAAATGGTGATCCTCCAAGTCTTGCCTCCAGGGCTTGTGTCATTGTCAGGTAGCAGCGGTCAGTGAGAGGAGTCTGTACCAGCTTATCCTGAACTCCGAGGTACTCAAACCCATAGTTGAATTTGGCATTTGCCATCTGAATGGAGAGCTGCTGCAACACATCTGTCTGCTTTGGGTCAAAGTAGAACCGCATTTGGCTGAGCCACTCAAAGGATTTGGAGTTGTCGATCTTGCTTTTGATCAGTGATCTTGTGACATCTCTCTGGTGCACCAACTCGGTGATCTGGAGAATGAAGTAACACCTTAAGACCACAGCAATACAATCCAATAAAGACAAAGACAGAAACCTACAGCTTCTCAGATCAGTACAGTGAATTGCCATCACTTACAAATTATGACCTAAATCCAGTCTCTGCTTTAGAATCTGTTGCTACAAAGCCAAAACTAAAAATGTTGCCTACTGTTCTTAATGACTTTCCTAGTTTACAGCAAAGCACTTTGGCCCAATTAGCCTCCTAACAGATTACACTACTGAACTCGGTACTTTACTTGCCAAAAACCAGGTATTTCCCTCTAGAAATAATCCAGAATGACTTTAACTCTCCCCCCACCTCCAATCCCTATCTACAAACAAAAGTGTATTATAATTACTTAATGATGCATTTCACATTTGAACTAAAAAAAATCAGTAACTTCCATACCTGGAAGATCCAGTAGGAAGACTAACTCAGTGACATAGTCTACAATATGGTATCATGCATTAAGGTGACTAGAGTGAAAAACTACCACCACCTACATTAAGGATCAGGCCTTAATGAAATTGCTTAAATCACACAAAACCTTTTCCTGGAGGAATAGTAAGTCTTACACTGATCAACTTTGTCATTATTATTTAAAAATCCTCATCTGTAAATCCTGAGGAGGAAAGGAAGTTTTTACTTACCAAGTGCTCCAGTTTCCTTCTGCGAAGGGGTGGCTGCTCCATCAGCACAGAGTCTGCCAGGACATTGAGTGTGACCTCAACGTTGGCTAGCACAGACTGGAGAGGACTGTTGTCTCCCCCGCCACCATTGAGGGCTGTCTCCACATTCTCAGACCACGCAATCTGGGCTGACAGCACAACAAGCTGAGCCTGTGTAAAAAAAACCCTCATCAGATAGTTTTCCTTGCTGAAGTAACCAAGCTGCAGTATACTTAAGTGTTCCACATTAATACCTGGTATTTGTCAATCCAAGAGATGTAGACTGCTGGATCAATTGAAGTTGCTTTTCCAAAGATTTCTACTTCAGTAACAGACTCTGCAAGCAACTTAGCAAGGGTCACTCTCATTTCTTTTTCAACAAGAGTGAGCCACTCATTGATCTTGGGATGTTCTGTGATGGAGACGGGTGTTTTGAACAGCACCTGCAAGAATTAAGGTTTATGTCAGCCCATGTTCACTTATTTTCAGGATTTTATTTAGAAAGCAATACTGCAGCTATACCTCTTCTCCTTCACGTGAGGATATCCCAAGAACCACAGAATTGTCTTCATTGAGAATAATGCTAGAAACTCCAGCAAACATCTTCTTGAAGTGTTTCTGTAATTTAGCAACGTTTTTGCTGTTTCCAATGATTTCAAGCAAGTCTTCATCACCAACAAAGTAGAACCTATTAATCACATAAAATTAGATCTATATCAGAACTCCAACTGTCACTTTTAATTTACAATTTATCTTTCATCCATGGCCACAATGTGGAAGCAATTGAAAATCATTTCCTCAATACTGTGAGAATGCATGAACCATAAATTTGCTAGCAGTTCTACCTCAGTGCTACCATTAAGTTCATGTGGTCTGTACAATACAGAAGTGTATACATGCTCCATACTATGGATCATTTTCTTTACTTATCCATCTCTGAAATACCCACAGTAGAGTTTGGGATTGAATCTCCCTATCAGCCAGGGAGATCTCCCATTCAGTACCTCCCTCACTCTTATTTTCTCATGCTAAGTGACAAATAGTTGAGGACTACAGACAAGTCAAAATCAATGATCTAAATACTGGACTGCGACAATTCAGACACTGTCCTTCAATCAAATGTCAGAAGAACCTCCTAAGTTTACAGAAATCAGCTACAATGGTTCCTTAGGCAATATGCAAATCCTGCAACCAGATACAGATGAGCAAGTAAGGGAAGTTTCAGTTTCATTTCCTGAGAAGTGGCTGTAACTGAATTCTGTATATAGTCAATACATATTTAAATGGTCATAACATCTCATATATATGCAACACAAAAGAATTGGCAGAGGCTTTACAGAGCAGCACACCAATTCCTGCACAGAAACATCAGATTACTTCAGAAGTCAACTGCTTACCGAGGGAAAGATGACCTCTCCCTTTCCAAGTATTCTCCCAGTGCTTTCTGTATCTTCCCAAGTAAGTCTGCCAGTCTCTCTAATGATCTCTGCACACCTTGAATGTTAAGAACATCCATCACAAGTGGAGATTTGGACACCTTTTTCATGAGTGCCAAAAATTCAGTGCTGATGCTGCAAGTAAAATAACACAATAAATTAGTGCAAACTCAGTAACCACAGGCCTGCAAAACACCAAAGTTATTTGTCTCTAAATGACCACTCCATCTCTAATGGTTGCAGTGGTGATAGGGAACAAAAGCCTAAATTCCCAAAATTCCTCTTTACCTCAAGCCCACAACATCAAAATCTAACTTCTCTGCAATATTCAATTTACCAATTCCAGAGCAGCTCTACTTTACTTTACTTCCTGAAGAGACATAAAAATCTCATTCTTTGATCTGACTGGCAGTGTGTGGACTGAGTAAGTATGATCAGACTAGCTTGATAGAGTGGAAGTAAATAATATTTAAAGGGTGAGATTAAAGGCTGCAGCAACAGAAATCAGCCAGTTTGTTGCAGCCACAATGCCAGAAAAACCCTTGAAGTAACTGACAGGAACTAACAAGGAAAAAAACACCTGAGTCCAAATCATCTTCTGAAAATTACACATGAGCCTGTTTACTATAAACACTTTCTGCCATAGCTGCACCTCTTTGCTTGATGAATTTGTATCTATAGCAGCTGTAAACCTGCTGGACCAGGTAAGAATGCAGTCAGTATTTCAACTCAGAGAGCACTAGAGTGAGTCATGAAGTTTGAGGCCTGCCCACTTAGTGCCCCAAGGGAGGCAAGAAAAAAACAAAATTAAAAAGTTACCTCTGGAACCGCTGGGTCTCCACAGGCAGCAAGTGCTTGATGTCTGCACTGCCAGTAAAGATACCCTCCAGGTAGACCCACCGCCTCTGGACGTCTATCCAGACATCAAAGAGTGCCATGATACGGTTCAGCTTATCTTCCCAGCTAAGGGCATCTTCCTCAAACACCTGAAGTTCAAACACTGCATTAATATTCACTTTAATATTATCAAGTGTTCAACTACTAATAATTATTAGAGGAAATATTATTTTGAGAGTTACAAAGTATGCATATGCAATTACCTGTCTGTCAACTTAAACAGTGAATATAGTCCCTGCCGACAAAAATATAAACTACACAAGAGGGGAAGGCAGAATTAACCAAAATTTCTTCGGCTTTGCTCTCCATTTTACCTTGTAATATGGTGACAGCTTCATAGCAGACACGCTGTTAATGTGCTCCTTGACTTTGTTGAAAAGGTCATCCCATCCACGAATCAAACGACACTTGTTCTGGTAATTGACCAAGTCCAGTTCATAGGTGTTCCACACTTCTCTTATCTGAAGAAAAAGATGTTTAAGATATGACATCTGCTCCAACATAGTTCAAAGCAGAAATGTATTATAGTAATGAGATACAATTTTTTTTTACCCAAAGATTCTGGCTTTACACTCAAACTTTTGTTAAAAATAAAGAGACTATGATACAGCTCAAGGCGGGGTCTTTGCAGTCACTACCAAGAACTGCTTTTCCCAAATAATGCAAGTTCCATCGTAGGAAGCTTACATAGCTTTAAACTGTTCCCCAAACCAGGGCAAACCATGAAGTCTTGGCACTTGTTTTAACAGCTTAAAGAGACAAGCTTACTACACAAGTAGCCACCTAACAGCAACTCCGACTTGCTATTACACGCATACAAGATCTGATACTCACCTGCTTCAAGAACTCTTCCAAAGCCATCTCTCCCTGAGCCACAAGCAAAACATCTTTGACAATTGCTTCATTTCTCTGTAAATCAACATCCCAGATCTGGCCCAGGGTCAACTCTGAGACAACCCAGTTAACATGAAGCCTCTTCATCAGTTGTTTCCAGTGTCGGTCCTTAAGTGCCTCAGATTTCAGCTCGATAACCAACATGTTTATCTACAGAAGACAAGAAAGCAAGTTACACCTTTGGACTTGAATACAAAACACATGCATTTTAGAAATGAGTGTAACTAACCTTCATGTAGCCCTTCAGAAGTCTCTGAACATACTCATAGGAGGCATACTGTCGCAAGCGGGCAGGGAAGTTTTTCAGCTGGTTCAGCAGACCATCCAAGTTTTGTCGAAGCTGTCAGTAACATAAAAGCAATGAAATCTTTCTCTACAAGTATGTGTACATAACTATACAAGTTGCCTATACATTTGTTACAGAAAACTTTCTCTAATGAGACATCAGAAACAGGATGGCTCTTTTAAGTGGTATCTGCATTTGCCTAAGACAGGGTTACTCTACAGCTGAGAATGTAATTTTATTGGTCTGATTGAGATTTATGATGCAGTCTTGTCACAGGCAGTTAGTTTATAGATTAGTGTTCTTTCTGCTCTTTACCTCCTGAGCACTGAACTAAAATCGATGCTGTTTACTCAACTGTATAATGAAGTTTCCCTAACTATGTCTAACAGCCTATTTAAAAACAGCAGTTTCCTCTCAGTCTCAATCTCTAACTTTGGAAACTGCATAAATTCCCTGAAAGATTACTTAAATTATGACAATCCTGTGAATATATTTTAGCTTGGCTCCAGAAGAAACATGCTCACAAGACACTGAAAAAAGTACCTAAACACCGAAAATGATCCAGACTGACAATAGAGCAAGTCTATCTAAAGAGGTCTAATTTCTAATTTGTATCTACTTGTGGCAGTTATATTGTTCGTGTACACTAAAGTAAAGTACCTTGCGAGGCTGTACTGAGACCCAGGGCTGTTCTTTCATTTGATCAATCTGTTCCCAGACCTTAGAGAGTTCAGACCAGACACCTTTGAGATCCTGTAGCTCTTCAAGGGCTACCTGTAGCAAAAAGTATATCAAACATCAGTAGTTATTCCTAATTTCTTGAAAATCAGTAGCAGGGGTGAGTTAAACAAAATACTTCTAATCCATCAAAAACCTTCAGATAGTTTGCCAGCTCAACAGAACTAGAACAGCAAGTGACCAAGATTAAATTTTCCATCTCAGCTCACATAACACTTTCAAAAGAATAAGACAATCAAGGAAGAGATCACTGACAATCTCTTGAAGGCTAGAACTGAGTCAGTGTGGAGATTCTGCCCTGGTATTATTACAGCACACACTACAAGTCACTCTCCTGAGGGAGAAAATGATGGAACTGAAACATTTTCATCCAAAACTGCTGAGAAGGTGTGTGAGCAGGTTGTACCTGGACGCGCTCTTCACTGCCACTGAGCAGCCCCGTGTCTGTGAGCTCCAGAGCTTCCTTGGCCTTCGCACACTTCTCACGGTCATCCTTCAGCCTGCCAAACTTCCCTTCGTAAATGGTAAGAGCTTGAAGAGCCTCTTCTGGACGCAGATTTCCCTAAAGTTTACATGGGATACATTAATGCAATAATCCCACAGTTTCGCTGAGGGCAAGTTAAAAGTGAGCACTAAATATAGATGTTGGTTTGTCTCATTTTTTTTTTCATTTACATTTTGCTGACAATAAGACAACATACTAGTCCACAATAAGTCTCATTTCATTTTTACATGCAGATTTTGGCTTTACTAAAAAGTACTTAAAGGAAAAAAAGGAGACAAAAAAAAGAGAAAAAACAGCTTGCTTCTGAATCCTTCTTCATACATACCTCTGACATCTACTTGTTTCAGGCAAATCTCTGTTAGTCAACGAAGTAATTTACTTTTCTGCACCTAACAGAGGCCTATGTTTTAGGGGTAAATTTCCCTCTGCAACTATTGTCAAAAATCAACACACTGACAGGTTATTACAGAACCCTTAAAAAGACTTTTACTATCATCTAAAATTAAAACCTGCAAAAAAAAGCGTAAAAACAAACACCCTACTTCTTACTGCATGCAGAAAAATCTACCTCACTTACTGAATATCAATCATCACTACTTACTGTGACGGGCTTTGTTTTCTCCCAGTCTGTCAGCAGGTCCGTTGTTCGGCTCTCCACTGCACGATCCTCTTGAACAATTTTCATCTGCAGATTTGCCACTTGCTGTTGAATGGCAGAATCCTTCCTGCGCATAATGTCATTAAAGGCACCCCATTCTCCTTCAATGTTGTCAATGTACAGCCAAGAGGAAGGAAACTGGAACCTTTGCTTCTCAAGCAATCGCTGACCATTGCGATAAAGCTACAAGACAAAGTGGTTTTATGTTAAAAAGACAAAACTTAAGCTGCAAGACTAAATAAACATACTCTAATAAATGCTCACTGTAGAGCTCGCAGAACTTTTCAGAATATGAAGTTCAAGTCTGTTATTAAGAGAACTTGAATATTATGAAGCTGTATTTTAAGAGCTAAGCCTGGTATTTCCACAAGTAAGAATCATTAGCAAAAGACCATGAACATACCTCGACTTGCTTTTCAAACTGTTTGATTTTACGTTTCAAGGACTGCACATATGTGATGAACGTCACAGCATCTGATGTGCTAGCAGTGTCCACGGAATGCTGCTCCAGCTCTTGACGGGACTGTTAAAGGTACAAATCAGTGTTTTAGCATTCTAAACATCTTAGAACAGTTGATGTGAAAGGGAAAAACTGAAATTAAGACTTTTCTTACCTTAGAAATTTGTGAGTGAAACTCTGTCATGTTCTGACCAAGCATTTGGCCAAATTTGCTGAGCACTTCCTTGTGCCAGGAGTCATACTTCAAATTCACCTTTGATTGTACCTACAAGTGAATAATGTGACATAATAGTAATTTGTCACACTTGCTATTTTCAGTTATACACATATTCTGAAATTCAATGCATTTATCACAAGAAATAATTACAATTTCTTACCTTGCCATAGTCTATGACAACAGGTCCAAACTCCTTTCTGGTTTCTGCATTGTCAAATGTTCCTCTTGCCTTTCTTATCTGAACCAAAAGGGCCTGCCACTTATTCAGGTCTTCTCCAAGGCGGTTGTATATATTTTCAGCCTGCATATCCCACAGACACTGGTACTGCAGCCAAACCTAGTGGGGGTATTTCACAATGTTCAGAACTTCTCCAGTATATTCCGAAAGATGTGCTTCCCTCCAATCCCCAAGAAAACTGCAAGTCCATGTTCATTTTAGCTATACCATTATATCCTGTCAGCCTCCTACCTTGACATACTGCTCCACTTCAGTCACAATTCCCATGACAGCTGAGTATGACTCCTCCAGAGCTGCAGGGCCATCAGGCATCCTTGTCAATGCATTACGATAGAACTTCTCTTCCTCAGACAGCTCATAATGCACTCCAACCTAAGAACCACAGTTATACTTGTGATATACATGAATTTCCACGGTGCTCAAGTTTGGTTTTAGAGCAACACACCAATATATTGAGGACAGTTAATTACTAAGAGGAAGCAATTGCTCAGACTTAGATACAGCTTCATTACACTTACCTGATATCTCTGACTTTGAATTCTTGGCAGCGACAGGATTACCATTTTCCAAGAAAACATTTCTTGGTAAAGTTTGTATCTGCAGTCTTCAATTGGTGGATTCAAGTAAATCACCTGGTTGGTTATTCTTAGTTCATGTACAATGTTCTGCAGAAACAGTAAAAACACCCAGTTTTACTGGCAGATACTGCTACATAGAGGCAAGAATTTTGGACTTCAAGAAGCACTTTTCAAAAATCAACTTGCAGATTTGGAAAGAGGAAAATATTTCTCCAAAACCAGATGCAGAAGAAATATTTATCTTCCATATAAGCCTCAAAAATAATTTCTGCATTAGTTAATTGACAATAAGAAAAGAAACAGCCAATGGATCAGCCAAAAAAATCGAATGAAAAAAAACCAAAAACCAAAACAAACCCAGGAAACTTACTTTGATCTTGGGTTCACCACCAGGCTTATGGCTCACTTGAGGAGCATCTGTGTCCATGTCAACTTCTGCTTTGTCATCTGCTTGTCCCAAAAGAACCTGGGTCCAGGCCCTCAGTCCAGCTTGCAAGCGAACACCCAGGATTCTTTCAATCTAAAAAAAAATGAGGCACACTGGAGGAAAAACCTGCATATTAACTGCAAGAAGATCCCCACTATCAATATATTCTGACACCAGGCACACTATAACACCTCAAAGAACCAAGTGCTCCAGCACCAAAGCCATTCCATCACCAGAAGGGGCTTAGAAGAGAGCTGGAGGGACTGTTTACTAGGGCTTGTAGCAATAAGACAAGGGATAATGGCTTTAAATTGAAAGAGAGGCGGTTTATATTAGGTATTAGGGTGGTGAGGCACTGGAACAGGTTGCCCAGAGAAGTTATGGATGCCCCATCCCTGGAAGTGTTCCAGGCCAAGCTGGATGGGGCTCTGAGCTACTGAATCAGTGGCATCACCTCCCATGGCATGGGTGCTGCAGCTAGATGATCTTTAATGTCTCTACCAACCTAAACCATTCTATGATTAAAGAGGTTTAGGAGTTTTGGTAAATTTTCACTGAATATAATTCAACACTTCCTTGGTTCTCATGGGCTTCACTGTAATTAAACAACTTTAACTGTACTGAAGTTGGCCTAGTGACCAATAACCTGAAACTTCATAGGCAGCACCAAACAAGAGGATGGCAAAAAGTCTTTTCTACCAGGATAGCTGATTTCCACTACCCTTTATCTACCTTGCTCTCCAGCACCTTCTAGGCCATCAAACTGTATAAAACTTTTTTCTTCAAAAGACAGAACTCCCCTTGAATTTTGTCAACAGCAAAGAAAAGTCAACAGCAACAAAACCCCAATACAGGTCTTGCATCCTCTGCATATCAAAAATGCATTGAAATTTTCAGACAATGAGAATTTGGTTCCTGGTGCAACTATAAAGAAAAGTCACCCTGGGTGACTACAAAGACAATAATCAAAATGTATTTTGCACCTGAATAAAATGTTACCTCTAAATGTATACTACTCCATTATCTCAAACCTACCTCCATATCCAACTTATTGACCCAGATTGGCAAATTTGAATATGAATGAAGATTTAAATCATCCACAGCTTTCTGAACTCTGTTCAAGATTTCAGAGAAAGTCTTGTGATCATACATGCATGTTTCCAGTGATCTCACTTCCAGGTCTATCTTCTCTTCAATAATGAGCAGATCATCCACCTAAGATAGTTTAGGAAAAATGAGATGTTTAGTTTGACAGGTTAGATATAGGAAACGGTAATTATTCAGTAATGGTTAATCGCGTATCTTTATTTGGATGCAGCAATCGATCGATTTTAGCAACATCAAATGAAAATGGTACTGCTGATAGCAATTTCAGCACTACTAAAAGCTCCGTCCAGTTGATCAATTTGTGCTCACTCAAACAGCTTCTTAACCCAAGAGCTGCAGAACTGGTTCTCAGCTATCCAATGACACTTTTGGATAACCACATATTACTGAATTATAAATGTAATAATTTTGCAGAATTTGAAAGATAACACAGACCTTTTCCTGGAAACTGAAGACAGTCTCGGCCAGGCGCTGTACATATGGGTCAAGTTTGTATGATTCCCACACAAGTGCAATTCCTTCTGCAATCAAAGCCTGCACCTCTTTCTTCAAGCCAGCAACCAGCAGTGAGATAGTATTACGCTCTTCTACTTTCTCACATGTTCGCTCGTATGTGCGGACACTTTCAATGAGAGAAATAGCAAATGGATAGAGCTGGTTTGCTTGGTGAGCTTTGTTGACAATTGCTAGTGGGACACGGAAACCAAGCCACTTCAGGTTTCGGACTTCTTTTGAAAGTGTAATTATTTCTGGGAGAAAGTTGACTTTCAGTTTCAGGACATTTCCAGTTCGACCTCGAACACGAGTGCTTTCGATGGTGAAAATGCGACCAGACACACCAAGGTTGCGCTGCTGAACCTTTCTTGCCCAGTCATCAAAGATCTCCTGGGTGTTGAGCTTCATGCGAAAGCTATCTCCATCCTGCTTTAGCTTCTGACCTTCCACGTGGTTCTCCCAGCCTTTGCCAAGGACATCCTCCACACGCTTCATGTAAGCAGTGAGCTGCCTGTCAATCTGTTTTGCCCAAATTATCGAGCCAGACACAGGAGGCAAGTCACGAACGTGACTCATTTTACACGCTTGACTCTGCGGGTATTGTACTTTAAACTTGTCATGAAGGGACTCGATGTCATCTTTCACACGCTGGATCAACTGTGTTTGGTATTCACGGATGGCACCGCGGATGTGAGGCCTCACAAACAAGGCGTTAAACCGGGAGAAGATCCTGAACATTTCATTGGCATTCTTGGCTGTCCCGAGCTGGTCTCTCAAACGAGCTGTTATTCTTGTTTCAACTCTATCAATTCTTTCATCATAGCGCTTCATTGCTGCCTCCCAGGCTTCTGTACCTTCTTTGGAAACATCTAATCCATCTACTTCCTTAACATTCTCATAAGCAAGATTGACTTCTTCAATTGCATTAGCATCTGCAGCATCAAAAAGAACTTCTGCCACTTTCATATCCTGTGGTTCAGGCACCTCTCCTTGATTTTGCTGGGCAACAGCAGTTACCTATATTAGAATCACAGTTTAGTGAGTTGGATAATTCAAAATTTCCCTGGAAGTAGCAAAATGCAGTTGGTTCTAAAAAACATTGAACACCCTTGCCAACCAGTGATAAATTCTTAACAAACTTTCAGTCATGCTTCAGACTTAACTTTCAGCAGGAATAGGGTAACACAGTTACTTTACTAACTTCCATTACTGTGCAGCATAATCTCATTTTCCTCTGTGATTTAGCCAAGTTCAAGGATTTAAACACTTATTAATCTCTTCTGTGTTATGCCTAGACTTGCTGAGTTTATTACCATGAGCATGTATTATGCAATGTAAGTCAGAATCAAAGCTAAGCCTATTAGCAAGGGTTCAAAACTGAACATGGAAACTGAACACTACATTACATTTTTGTTGACTTCAAGTAATAGTAATACTCTTGAAGAAGCCACACAGATTCTCTGTTTGGTAACAACCAAGATTACCTGAGGTCGCAAGACTCTCACAATGACAGCTCTCAGCTGCTCATGCTGACGCCTGAATTTCCTCATTTGATCAAGACGACTCTGGAGTTTCCTGTGAGCAGGATTGATGCGCCACACCATCTTCAGGTTCTCTTCCCTTTTTCTCTTCACAATATCTCTCAGCAGAACTTGTAGCTTCTCATATTCATCATCCCAGGTTTGGAATACTTCAAAGCATGCAACCATTACCTGAAAAAGGTATCAGAATAGTAATTTTAGCTCCCAAATTAAATGCTTCTGGAAAGTCACTATCCAAGGCAAAAATACAGCAACCAGTATCACAAAGCCATGAACACACCTTTTCAAATTCTTCATAGGCAACATGCATGAGTTTTCTGGTTCCCAGAACTTTAAGCAGCTGAGAGCTCAGATCTCTTGAAATAGCCTCCACTAAACGCAATGCCCTTTGGATTGGGTATTTTGTGTTCCTGATTTTTCTCAAATGGGTAAATATTGCAACAAGGGCCTGCCTGATTTTGTCCAGCTCTGTAGCAGACAGCAAGTCATTCAGTGGAAAGTCCTTCATCAGTGGATTGTAGTCATTCACAGTTTCCAGCGCCTGTTTCAGACCTACATGAAAAAGATTTTGAAAATAACTTTTGATTTCATTGACCAAAATCTCTATCTGTAACTAGCCCAAGGTTCCTCTAAACAGCATTGTACTATCTACCACAATGCTCAAATTTTGTAACAGTTTAAGTTCTGTAGGACATTTGAGAAAAATGTTATTTAACAGATATTTCACCTGTGTCTGTATCAAAGCTGACAGTTGCATGAAAACGTTTGCCATGTTTCAGAATGTCCAGAGTCAGCAGAACTTCTGGGCTTTCACGTTTTTCCTGAATGCGGTAGAGAGCCCTTTCCAAATTTAACCAGAAGCTTATCTCCTGTAATGCAGTGCCTGATGCAGGATCTCGATCTAATTTTGTCACCTTCAAAGTAATGGAGAGAAAGAGAAGGGAGAGAGAAAAGCATTTAATTTATATGCTGTAAAAACTTCCTGTTACTAAATATAATTGAAACATACAACAACTGTTACATTTTAATAAGCCAACCTCAGACAGTTTTGGCACTCATTCTTTGAAAAGTGTAGGACCTGCATGCAACCTGTGACAAGTGTAATTCCAGAGATACTAAAGGTTGGTTTTAGGACCCACACATAATCTTCAGCACAGCCTAAAATATCACCTGCCTGCTTTCCCGAGCAGTGTCTGTATTCTGGTTTATGGAAGATGAGCCATGCAAGGTAACAAATGTTTTATGCTCTCAAGTAAGGAACGACAACTCTGTTCCATGAGCAACAGGTGTTTACTGTGCACAAATGCAAAAAAGCCAGACTAGTATCTGAGATGCTGTTTTTGAATAACATCAGCACAACAGCAGTTCTTCTGGAAAGTAACAGGCAGAAGTATGAGATTACAAGATAGGGCTGGAGCAACCATCATGAAGCGCTTGTGGATGCACCAGGGGCAAATAACAAAACAGAACAATAAGATGTGTTCCTCTCAATGTGCTCTAAAGATTTGAAGAATAGTTACAAAATTCACAGGGTTACTGTCACTTACTTGAGTCTATTTCAACATGTATAAAACAGTCATATTCTTGGCTATCTTTAGTACAATTTAGACTAGATTCCAAATTAGGCTTAGCCTAATTTTAGACCAGACGTAGCCGAATTTAGACCAATGTCTTTGGTGACTCAAAAACCTGGTCTCAGAGCTTCAGATTATCCTGCATGAAGCAGCATTTCACCAGTTAAACTGTGAAGAAGATACACAGTACTACACAGAAATTCTTTTTGCTTAGTTTCTTTTTCTTCCCTGTTCTTTATTTGGTTACCTTTTGTATTTCTCTAATCCAGCGGTTGACTCCAGACTGTAACTGATTAAGAAACAATGGATCCTCAGCCTTTTCACCAAAATCCGTAACCTTTGGTTTTTCTCCACGTTCGTAACACTGCTTGGCAACATTAGTAATGGTTGCATGAATTGGCAGACTGATCTCTGGAATTTCAATATTCTGTTGCAAATGCAAGAGACCCATTTCAAGCTCTGCAATCTTTTTCTCAACTGAAGGAGCCATCTTATCTCCATCCCTGAAAAAGCACAGATATTTCCATATAAGAAGCCAAACCAAAAACCACACATAACACATTCAGACCTCAACTGCTCCCCCAGAGTCAGCAACAGCATCATTTGCAACTGTATGCTTAAACAATTCACGTGATTCACCTTGAAGAGTCACTGTTGTGTTTTTTTAATCATTAAACAGTTTAGTTCATTAGAACAGAAATGCAATATTTATACTGAATTACCTGTCTGCTTTGCCAGATTCTCGAATATAAGACTTGAAAAAAGGAGCAACAGCATTGCTAATGAAAGAGTGCAATGTTTCATATGGAGAATCTTCACTGAGAGTGAGCACTCTCAGCTGGGAAGACACTGGTTTGTCAGCATCGATCACTGCTGTACGTTTAATGAACGCCAGGCTACGGAATAGAGAAGAGAGTTACTAACT
Organism: Petroica traversi; assembly: GCA_025920805.1. NCBI lineage: Eukaryota > Metazoa > Chordata > Aves > Passeriformes > Petroicidae > Petroica > Petroica traversi. The sequence goes on from JAHLSL010000007.1 coordinate 8,257,763, forward strand.
AATCATCTGAAACTTAAGTAAAATAATAACTTTGATCTGCCTGCAAGTTTAGGAGTCGAATGGTAATCTGCATCATCACACTTCACAACATTTCTTACAAGAGACTTGAATACAAGCCTTCCAAATAAATACATCTTTACAGTTAAGCAATAAGCAAGCTGAGCTATCGATAAGGACTCTGAAGTAGGGGCACACTAAAGAAAAAATATATTTCCAAACCTTCAGAGTCAAATATGCATCAAGGTAAGTGACAAATATGTAAAAGCCGGACATAACCAAGGAATATTGAACCCAAGTTGTGAATGTTATAGTTTCATATATGTCAAAATTAATAAAACTTAGTTTCTTTAACCCCAGAGCTAGAAGTCCTAGGTTCACTCCTTTCAGCCTCATGACACACCCTTTTTCTATCAGAGCCTCTGCCCTGAAAAGCTATTGCCCCCTTATATAAAAACATGGCCTGAAAGCACTAGGTAAACCAGAGGTAAATTTGTAGGTAAAGCAGGTAAATCTGCTTGTGCAGGCTTTACATATGTAGAGTAGAAATGTTAAGATCTATTTTATTAATTCACCTGTTTGACTTTATTCCATAATGAATGTCAGTGCTGATACTGTAGGAAATGAACTCTTTTTCCTCTTCTCCTTCATCT
>JAHLSL010000007.1:8263412-8316600 GCA_025920805.1 Petroica traversi
GCCCCGCCCGGGCCGCGGCCGCTCTCCGCCTCCGCGTACGGTCGTGGAGCGGTTTAACTTGCGAGACGCCTTAAAAATCACCTGCTTCCAGCACGCCTGCCATAGGCAGCAACACCTTTCACTAGACCAGGTTGCTCAGGGCCCCGTCCAGCACGGCCGAGAGCACCGTCATGGATGGGCATCCACAGCTTCTGTGGGCATCCCGTTCCAGTGCTTCGCCATCCTCACTGTAAAGAACTTCCTCCTAATATCTAATTCAAACCTAATCTCTTTCAGTTTGAATTCATTTCCCCTTGTTCTGTCGCTACATGTCCTTGTAAAAAGCCCCTCTCCATCTTTCTTGTAAGCTCCCTTCACCTACTGAAGGTTTCCCCGCAGGAAACCCTTCCACGAGGTTTGTTTCAGAGTGATTTAATCTGGAAGGAGAGGGCGGGATGTGAGCGGAAAGGGGAAGGTAAAAGCTTCGCCCCATTGCCCTGGCAGCAGCGCCCGGGCCAGATGTGTTCTGCTTCTGCTCCCTCGTTACCCGGAAGATGAAGCAGGCCTGAGGCTCATTTGTCCAGAGGAAAAAAAAATGTTTATTTCATGTGAAAAATTGACACAGAAACCATAAGGTCGGGTGGCAAAAATGACATATCCCCGTGAAGGAAGCAGCCGGTCAACTGCAAGGCGTCTTCAGTGAAGTATCTCCGGTGCTTTACGTCCCCAGCCCAGCCAGCCAGTTGTGCTAATTACAGTTTAATGAATCTGGCACCCAAACCATTAATCCTAGTCTTTTGCTTCCCAAAAGCAAAGGACATAAAAGGAGACAGAGACTAAGACTACATCAATGAGAAAGGGGATTTTAATTAAAGATGGAAGAATTTAAGAATTTAATTTTTAAAAATTCTTAAGCATCTGTTACAGCTGTCACATCCCGAAGTATGTTTGACTGATGGAGAAGATGAGTTTAGCTCATTGCTGCTGAGATGGACAATCCTATTTCTCCCTGCCCAAACAAGTCCCCTGGTCCTGGCTGCCATTTGGATGTGTCTGGGAGAGGGGAAGGGGCAGTGAAGTTCCAAAGCAACTCCACTGACTCACTGAAACACTTGGGATGGTGGATGACCCACACACTGAACTAATTTTTGCTCATGTGGAGGTAGAAAAGGGAATGTTGTCCCCAAAAGAAAAGCAAAGCAACAATACAAAACTGCGTCTGAATCTCCCACACATTCCTCAATAGATAGGCAGGGAAATGCACCGAGACACTTGGCCCAGGATCTGTTCAGATGTACTGCCCAAGAAGTAAAGAAGCTGAGGAGGAATATCCTGCCTGGCAAAAGAAGACCTGATCTGTAAGCCTCTGCACAAGTGTAACTCAGCATTAAAGTGTGTATATCCAGCTATGACGCTAGAAATCTGGAAAGCCCACCCACCTGTCCCAACTCCTCCATTTCTACCAAGGGAAAAATCATGTAATGCTCAGGCAGGCTCCTAAAGCATTTTTGAGTCCAGTTTAACTTTGAAAAAACTGATTTATCAAGTAATAAAAATCTCAAGCATTCTTGTCTGGAAGAAAAATGATTTGTTCAGCAACTGTAAGCACCAAAACTAACAGATGTGATTGTTTTTTGATGAATCAAACCTATTTAAACCCCTCACCCCTTAGAAAGGTAAATTTTTTGATGAATAGTGGTAAATACTTCTCTGAATACTCTCTTCATAGAATAGTTACTGAGAGAGTGTTTAATTCAACACTCATCTATTTCTATTTTCCGAAGTCTAGTTTGGTCACACTTGATAATTCTTCTACACGTGGGTTGTTTCAGGATTGTGTTTAATATGGAAAAAAAAATCTAACTTTGCTAGGCTGTCTGAATTCCTCCAAGGCTATCCTGTCTCTGATCTTGGCTGACAGCTTTCCAACGTGGGGAGAATTATCTGCTTCTTACACCCACACAGAAAGCACCTGTACAGGCCAAACACCTATAACCCACAGGTTAAATTAACATTCTGGATGTGGAGATGTTCATTAAAAGGGTGTTGATAATATTCCTAAGCAATCTAGAAACGTCTGGAGTGTAACCTGGCATCTCTCTGGAGGTGAGCTCAAGCAATGGCTCCAAGTACTGGCATGTTCTGCTCATTCATCTGGAGCAGTCATCATCTGCTGCACCAAACTGTCACAGAATTTTTGTCGTTTACAAAGCAAGATACAATATGTCATTGCTGGAAAACTGTTGCCAGGAAAAATGTAAATAAGGAAAATAAGGAAGTAAGGAGAAGAAAGCAGAACAGGGATAAGAAATAAAAACTCAAATAAATATTGATATATATTGCTGCTGACTTGCAGAGAAAGTATGGTCAAAAAATCCTCAACAAGTCTCACCTTACTGTAGGTTTTAAAATCAGAAATGCTCCGTGGGCAACAACTTGAATTCTGATATCTAAGTGTTAGGCTACTTGCAACTAAAAGCCAGTGTAGGCAGAGACTTTGTATTCCCTTAATCACTTCAGCCTCATCTACTATGCCAAGAGGAGCAGGAGGCAGATGCAAATTAAGTTAAAGGAAATTGAAGCAGAGACAAGATAAACTATTTTTTTTGCACAAGTTCTCTTCTGTAGCCAAAGCCTATGGAGAGAGAAAAGGCTTTAGCTTGCTCAGTCAGGATGAAAAATAATTTGCCTTGATTTGGCTCTAGTTAATTATAGATGTCCTTTTCTTGGGCACACAAAAGACCTGGCCCTTCTTACAGGTGTGACAAGCCACTGAAATCAGTCATCCAAAGGGCAAGATTGCCAATAGGACACATTTCCCATAAAACTGAACTAAATACATGTATTTCAGAGAGTCATAAAGAGAATAGGACTTGTCAAGACACAAGACTTGCTCCTAGCAAATGCCATACCATGTATGTAGAAAGAATATGTTTTTCATAAATTACAAAAGAAAAAACTTCAGGGGGGGAAAAAAAGGATTTTCCCCTATATTTAATATTAATTTGGTAGTATTTGAGACCAAAAAAAAAAAAAAAGGAAAAAAACCCCAACAAGTAACCATTAGAGCAAATAATTTCCTTTCCCATCTCTAATCCTCCTGCATCTTTAATTCTACAGTGTGTACTAGAAAAACTACTATGGCAAGGTCTTTGTGCTAGCATGAACCTTCTCAGCGTGGTTTTTTGGATCACAAAACTGCCTAAAATAGCTCAAGGCATTTCTGTGACTGCCCTGTCCCCTCCTCACCACAGGGTCACTGCTTATGAACCCTCCCGTGTGTGTGCTGCAGTGCCCGTGTGCTGGCTCCAGGCTGAGCCACCTGCAGTCCTGCTGCTCTTCAAGGAGCTGAGGAAGGAATAATGCTCTGCCTTCTTTTAGCTCCAAAGTAAATTCTCCTTTGGGAATTTCTTCATACAAAGAGTTTAACTACATCAAAGTTTTATTTCATGAAGTAAAGATCGCTCAAGCCAAGTCTCCTCACAGAAAAGAAACTATAATCCAGGGAGACAGGGTTATGGCAATTAGAATGGCATTTCTTAATTAGCAATACACAGTCTCCACAATCACTGCACACAGTAAGGACAAGATCAAGGGGCAGAAGTGCTCCACTTTTAGGTGGGTGGCCCATAAAGGGATCCAGAAGCCTGGGATAACCTGAAATCACAGCTCTCTCCTGTAAGTTCGTTTGTGAGGTGCACAAAGCAAATGAACACATCTCCAAACACAAGCAGTATGTGCTACCTTACCTTCCAATTCTACAAAGCCAAACCATGAAAGCAATGCCAAAAAAGGCTGCTGGTCAAAGCTCCTGAGACTAATTCCCTCAGAGGGAAAGGATTAAAGGCCATTCCCTGAACATGCTGGCAACCCACTAAGGTATTTATATGGAAAAAATTTTCCATTACTGTCAGTATTTTTAAAATATTGTATTTTGAAATGTATTTAACCCTGATTTCCAAAAGTGAATAGCTGGATCCTCAGTTGTTTCAGTGTATTTTCATTCATGATTTGATGAGTTTACTTCTGAGCTCATACAGAAAACTCTTTCAGTAGACAATGATCTAACTCTTAAGCCAAATCCTATATTTGAAACTCAAGCCAGTAGTCAGCTCCTGATCCCGCTCAACCACTGAACTCCCCTTCCAACTCCCCCAGTTACTGAATGTCAGCTTCATGCCAGTCATTTCCTTAGTTATTTTGAAGATTTTTATGGATTGCAGAGGGAAGACAACTTTTACTGCAGACTTCAGTTTTTCTTTACATCATTGCCACCTGAGCAAGTATCACAATATAATCCCAGATTTTATGGCTACTTTGCTTGAAGCCTGTCAATACAGAAACGTTAAAGGGGAAAATACTATGGTATGAAAGATGCATTCCTCATATTTTTAGACTGGAGTATTACCAAATTTTAGTACTGATTGCGGTTCTGCAAGTAAAGTTTGCTCTTTCTACTGAATATCAATTATTCCTACTTTTTTTTTTTTAACTGATGGCCTTTCCATAGTTCTTTTGCTTATGTGAAATTTATGAAGTTATTTTAATTTGTACAGATAATTCTGCTGGCAGTTATAATCTGAACACACCCCCAAAAACCCTGTGTTAAACTTAGTTTCATGATGAACAAGTAAAATTCACATGTTCTTTATTTGTCCATATAATACACCTTTTTTTTTTAAGTTTTAAAATTAGATAAAAGCATATTAAATGGCAGGTGTATGAAGTTCTTCAGAAACAATGCCAGAACAAAAAATTGAATTACAAAATGTTAAAAAATATGTAGGTACATTTGAACTTAACATTCCACTAACGTATAATGTTACAGATATTGTCTAATGAAAAATAATTGTGCCACTTACCTATTTTTGCTGTTTCTAGGAACTTTTTATTCTGTACATAGGACGATTCTGTACAAAATATGAAGTCTACATTTTTATTACTTATTACCATAAAACAAGGTACAATGTATGTACAATATTAAAATGAAGCCATACTAAAGCCACACTAAAAAGACACTTGTAATATTACTTTTGACATTCCTGATGTACAGGTGTAATTTTGGAAAACGGGGAAGGTTTCAGACAGAACTTTATGAAGAACAACAGTCACCAAAATTCTACTTTAATTTTTCTTTTTATTTTGGACGTATTAGTTTTAGAATTGTTTAGTACAAGATTATACGAAATATATAAATATTGATAATAAACATGCTAAACCATTAGTGGTGATAAGATTTTGGAATATTGCCTAAGCAAATGTTCAGTGGCCCAAAACGTCAAATATACCTTTATAGAGAACTTGAAGCTCCTAAATTACCACAATACTTCCCTTTTTGGTGAATGTTTATCTTCAATAAAGAATAAAAATAAAATCTAGACAGTGAAAGATGTTCTTATACGTTGAGTATCACACAATCAATCAAACACTGATATACAGTTGGGTTTTTTTCCCCCCTTGGATAACATAAGAATAATTCCTTTCAGCAATCTCTTGCACAGACATACTGAACACCCAAAATCAAAGGTAACTGATAATCTATCAGCTAAAGATGGAAGTTCAAACAATGGTATATCAAAATACATAGACGTTGCTTTACACAATTAAAAAAGCACCCTTTTTCCCTCAAAAGTAGAAGGCATCTTTAAACTGTTTTCATATAGTTTATCCTAATGGTAAAGCATTTTCTTTTTCAAGTTTTACAGGAAATGTTTTCAGACACAGTGGACATTCCACTTAAAGGTTGGGTTGGTCTTTAAATTTAGTTGTTGTAAGCCAATATTTACCACTCACAATTTTCTTCCAGTAGACAATGTAACAAATATTGGAAATTGAATGTTAAATGCAACCAACATACAGCAGGCACTACATCTGCACAAGGTTACTATGAATGTCTGCTTTGAGCAATACTTTTTTTTATGGATGCAGGAGATGTTATACTTCCTTAAGAAGTAAAACAAAACTATTTTTAAAGAAGCCACGTTTTTTATCTCTTTATGCATCAAGACATTAAACATTAAGTTATATCATGTTACTGCCAGAGACAAAAGAAACTAATCACCCATTTAGAATAGCAGAACACATTTCAAACAGCTTGTAAGCAGGATAAGTAAGTCAAAATACTGGCCACCCTGAGAGAAATCAAATATTGAAGACAAAGCACTATATTTTTAAAGAGATTTTCCTCCCGTGCTTTTCCATCTACAACAAAAAGCTCATTACATGCAAGTAATCTTGTGGAATATATAGCAGCATTTGAAGATCATCAGCAACTCAGATGCATTTTCAGTTCACTTGTGAGGTGTATTTGCAGCACATGTGCTCTTTACAACAACAACAAAAATATTTTCACGGTAAAATTATGGTCACTATCTCCTCAGCTCTTAGACTCATTTAAAAAGAAGCAGAATGGAATTCAAGAGTAGTTTGGGTTTTTTTTCTTTTTTTTTTTTTACTTTTAAAAAGCTCATGATGTTGTGTTCATCTTTCAGATAAAAACTGATGCAACTGAAATCACACATAGTATCTGCCACAGAATATTGAACTCCTAGAGCCCGAGAAAAATGCTGAGTATTAAAAGCTCAGATAAGGGAGAAAACAGTGAAAGAGTTATTTTATTGACTTGAAAAAACTTAAAATGAAATTTTATATTCAGTCTATTCCCAGTCATAGTAAACAAATTTTCATTTTAGGAAAAATTCTTCTACCGGTTCATATCTGGAATACTAGTGCCATATTATACACTAAAGACTGGAAGATATGGCTTTAAATCTACATGAAGTATTAGGATGTGATATATATAGATATATATATATATCTTTACCCTAAGTAAAAGAGAAATGAATTTACAGAATTCTTAGAAAGGAATGATGACTGAGGATTGTCATGAACGTTACCAGTTTGTAAGCCATATTTTATAATATGAACTAATAACTGTATTTTCAAAACTGCTGGTATATTATAAGACAGCAATAATGTGGAAACTGAAAAGCTGAGAAATCCTAGAAAAAGTTTAATACTTATATTTGAAATAATTTACTTTTGAAAACACACATTTATCATTAGTACCAGCTACTGGTCATTCACTTATTTAGATGGAAAGATTTTACAGAATGCTTTTCTCAAACACGACTATAAAAACTGCATGTTATCAGATAGTTGGTACTATGACAACACCTCCAGGAAATTGCGTCCACTTGATTATATTCAACCCAATATTCTGCAAATGGAACTGGGTAATTTACCATTGTTTGAACTACTAATCTTGAGCTGCATACTCTATTAAGTTATTGCCTACAGAAATGGGTTGAAGAAAGCTTTGACTTTGTGTGTAACTGATTGGTATGGCACAAAAAATTAAGTTCTACTGTAGAACTGAGTCCAGAAAAAAAAAAACTTTTCCTCCAAAATAATATTTCACTGTAATAGTTTAATGCCCATCATGTGATATTAATTCATCAGCTCTGCAATGTGATTCCAAGGCTTTCATGGTATAGATATCCTGAGGCAGTTCTGACTTGCGTCGCACAAGAGGACGATCTTTTTTCTGATCTTTTTGTGCCTGAAATGAAAATAGAACGAAGTTAGCCAAACATAGGAATTATTCAACATTACTTAAGAGTACTTCTTGCAGATCAGTATGTTCACTTACAGGAAAAAAAAAAAGAGAAAAAGTTTATACTTTCTCCTCTTTACCCTTCCAGCTATGCAGTTTCAAGTATTAAAACCAATTTTTTTTTGCTAAGCGGAAAATTCGAAACAACTGTGAAATTCTAAGCTATTAGCAATCATGACATCACTACCATTTTAGCAATGCTCTCTCAAAACCAGATAATATTCCTATCGAAGTACCTTTAAACCTTATAACTGTGTCTTTATGTAGTTCCCATGTCTGTTTCACCTAGCCTAATTTGCTTGTTTATTCATGTTTTTCTATAATCAAGTCCTTATAAAAAATCTGCCTGGCTTTTACTTAGCCATTGATTAATTGGCACTTTCAAAGTTAGTGAAGCACAATGATGCAATTTTATTGTGTCAGAGCATTAACTAAAAGCGCTCACATAAGTCTTGTACAGGAAAAAATTCCTAATCTACTTTTCCTCAGTCAGTCTCTTGCCTCTTCAGTAGGGACATCCTGCTATATTGCCAGCATCTGGCATAAACCCTACTTCCACTGAAACTGTATAGATCTGTACACAGTTGCTCGTTTGTGAAGTTTAATTTAAGGAACAAAGCTGTCCTTTTGACTGCCCTTTTTTTTTTTAACTGATAAGTTGAAAAAAACCCTGATAACTGATAAGTTAAAACTGGTAAGTTTTAACATCAACTGTTGATGGTACTTAGCAAGGGATGTATAATTGTCCAGCATCCTCTCAAAGACTGATGAAGGAATGCTACCTAGCCTACTTTCTGCAATACTCTAATCCTTAATCAATATTTTTCCTGTCTGGTGATCCAAACTTATCCATCCTCTTTCAAGTTTAATTTTTCTAATAGTAAGAATTCCTGATTTAAAATATTCTATTGGCTCTGCTTGGACAGGATGTTTTCTCTTTGAAAATTTGGCATATAATCTTCTAGTCATCTCACTTCTTGCACTTTGTGAGCAAGAACGGGAAGAGAGCATGCACTTGGAGAGATGGCTAAGGAATGCTTGAGCAGTTCCAACCCAAATCTCAGAATTTTGTTTACGGTTTATTTTCCATTAGTTTCACTTTTTCAAGTCCCCACCCTTCCTGACAATTGTGGGTGGTGGCAAATCAAGCCCATTTATAAGGAAATGACACTGGTTTTCCAGCTGGAATGCTACCAATGAGGCTGCATATAGCCCAAACTTTATACTCATGAAGTTGAATTCTTTATAGAAAATAAGGAAAGACCTAGATGAGAGTCCTTGGTTTTAATCTGGGCTGACATTACTGTTTCTGCGTTTTATATTGTATAATCCTGGCCCGAATCCTCCAACTTTTCCAGCAGCTCTGACTGGGAATTTTTTTCTTAACTGCTTGTCCCAACTACCAGCAGAGAATTCTACTCTGGCTGCTTTTCCTCTAGAACTCATGCTGGAGCACTCAGACTTAGGAAGCAGAAATTTTAAAGCTCTCTGGCCAGGACAGAAAATGAACCAAGGTTAAAATAGTTAAGTGCTAGGAAATAGTACAGTCAAAGATGGACACTATGATCAACACAACTCTAAAATTAAGCATTTTTCTAAATAATTTTGTATGCACTTTTCTCCACAAGAATTGGGTCTAGGCTCTGGAGCAAGTTAAAGGAGGCCCCCTTCTCCTTCACATGGCTAAGCTATCCAAGGAAAGAAGAAAGGCAGAGGTTTAGACACTAGTGCTCCTCACTGATTAGCTCTAACCATCATTCCCATTCAGGGGAATGCTACTCTTGTTCATTGCCCTGGAGAGGGAGGTAATTCAGCCACCAAGATTTACATGAAATGCACAGGGATCTACAACAAACCTAAGTGCTTAAATAACAGCAACCCCTGAGAGCGCCTTAGAGATATTCCAGCATTTAATTTCAACCTTCATCCAAAATGCCATGTAACAAATAATAAGTAAAATATAATATTGCAGGATAATGACACTGGTATTTTAAGACAGCAATTTAGGAGGTTAGGTAGGCCACATGCTATTTTTATTAAATGTCTTATTGGATACACTGATTCAAATAAACAGACTTTATCTCCAAACTCAAATCTTTTTTCTGGTTCCATTTCTCCAGTCTTAGACTTTGCTGGATTTAGTCAGATTTATAGTACTATATAGTACATCTATCCTTCCAGAAATCTTAGTGATGCTGCAATGCTACCTGGCATCTCTCCATTTTCAACAAGCTCCAAGTTGAAATCTCTAGTTTCAACACTGGTATTACAATTCCACTTAACTGATTAAGCTAAATTAAAAAGACATGAATATTACTGAGCATTCACTAAAGACAAAAGGATGGAAATGACCCTGAGAGTCCTCACCCTGCAGTGGGCATGGAACCTGACAGATGGTGGACTGAGGAAGAAGACCCATGAGTGGGCAAGATACACACTTTACATATTTTTTTAAAATACAAGAGCTTTAGCCACTAAGAAGGCTCTGAATATCAAACAAAAATGTATAAAACACAGCCAGATTTAGTACTGACATGCTTTACTTATGAAAAATCAAAACTGTTATATAGAGAAGAGATAGATGATGCCATAGATTCTAGCTATAGTTCTCACTATCTTTAAAGCATAATCATTATCATGATGTTCAAAAAGCTGTTCCTAAGTGAACAAAGTGTCTGTAGAAGAAACCTTGAAAGAGACAACCTAGCAGATTCCCAGGCATTAGAAATATACTATATCTGGCTGCTACACTATCACAGCCCTGATGAACAAATGGTTACTGGGCTGAAAATACAACCCAAATTTATGAATTACAGTCACTTAAAGAAATTAATTCATAAGCTGCAGTACTTTGCTATCTTCCCAAGGCTTTACCTGACAAGCCTCTTCTTTCACTGTCTTTTTTAGCGTCTGCAAATCTTCAATTAAAGGCCCGTCTGTTTCCATTGCAACAGGACTGTTCAGCAAACTCGTGTCACTGTATGTTGGGTACTAATAAAATGCAAAGTGTCAAAATAATCATTATTACTCGTAATAACTAAATACTAAGAGTGTATTTCAATACTATATGCTTCCAGGGACTACGTAACAAATTTTAGAATGGAACTCCAGTACTTTCATTTAGCAGAACTATCTTGCTGAAAAATATAGTAAGCATTTAAAAAAAGGTGGTGTGATTATCTGAGACTCAATTTTAAAATACTCAAATTTTGTCAGTATTGAATGTCTACTGTGGCAATCACTTGTCTGAAACCTTATTAATACATAGTCAAGTACTCTGTGAACAGTGTTGTAATCCAAACACCATCATTTTATTTGGTGATGCAGTTTTGTGTTGGAAAAGAAAATATACTGTTAAAAGACCAAATATACCTAATATACATTTAATAGAATTTCAAAATAATAAACTTTTCTGTCTTCAGAAAGTAAAACAACTATAAAAGTCTTCTAGGAATTTAAAAAAATAAATCTTTGTTGTCCAGTAATCTCAGTAAGTCAGATCTTATTTTAATTCAGATGAGGTTTATATAGTGAGGTGTTCTGTATGTAAATTCAGAACTGATTTACATGCACTCACAGACTTCTTCATCAGTTTTTCTTCATAAATATTTTGGTACCTGAGTGTACCAATAACTTAATGCAGATGAAAAAAAAAACCCTAACAGCAAGAACTTAACAAATAAAATGGTTTAAAATCTCTAATTGTACATTTTGGTCATGCAGAATCAGGAACATTTCTGAACAAGAATCATTAGTCATCAGACAAACTAAAAAGTTAATAGAAATTCCAGGAAAAAAACCCCTAAAAATCCATTATCTAGAGCACTAAAAGAATTTATATCTTCATGCCAATTCAATGGAGGACATAGTAATTTTTATTTTAAATTTATTCCAATTATTAGCTTTCTTCAACATACTGTACAGAGCAGGTGTCATCAGATATCAGAAAATGTACTTACAAAAAGTTACTTGGAAAGAAAAGGAAATGGATACTATAGAACTCTGAATTTTTCTGCAACTCAATCCATTTATTTAGCCAAACATGCAATAGCTCATAATCTGTGATATAAATGACCATGTATATTATGTACTCTTCAAGAATGGCTTTTGTATGACTTATGTCATTAGAGAAATGTTTTGTCACTCCAAGTCAATTACTGCATTTATAAGAATAGTCCTTTTTGATTAATTTAATTGATCTGTTCCAACTGACATTTCATTAATTTTAACAGATTTTACTTAAGCAGTTTAGTAACTGTTCCCTGAAAAATGACCCAAGAAGAAAAAAAATCTATGGATTTCCTCTCCTTAGAAAAAGAGATTACCTCATACTTTCTGTTTTAAAATAGTACTGAGATCAGTAAGTGTCCCACTTCTGTTTACAGAGTACCATTTCTCCCTCTTCCACCACTTTAAACTCAGCTAGATGGTGTTGGAAATACACAGTACATTAAGTTTCTTGCTACAGTGTAATAAAATTCTGGCTGCAAAGTAATTTAAGTATTTGGAGTTTTTTTTGTTCATAGCAGCAAACCATATGATTGAGATAAAAGAAAACCGGCAGCAATCTTCAAGGAAATGAAGGGGGTGGTTTGGCTTGGGTTCCCCATCTCCTTCTCCCATAATTTCAAAATACAACAAATAGTTTAAAGGACCTTTGTTTCTTTATCATAATTTGAGTTACATGAAGTAATGCTGGATAGGATATTCCCCTTTAAAAGACCTGAGGAGCAGGTTCACCAGCAGACTGGCCCGTGTATGAGAACAAATGCAGCAGATAAGAACATACAATATTACTTTAATCTGTTTGACACAAAGGAAAACTGACCAGTCAGAACTCACAATTTACAGAAAGATCTCTTTTGTAATATATTGTTTGCAAAACAGCTTTTCAAGAGAAACCAATTATGGCCTCTCTATATTTTTCTATAATTTTGAACAATAACTTTTCAAACTGCAATATGGTATAAGTCCTATTATAAGGAAAGGAAAATGTACTTCATATTATACTCTTCAGAAACTTAAAAAAAAATAATTACTTGCACAAGAGAAAGGTTACAAATCTGAAAAATACTTTTATTATGTATCGTTCATAATACAATTGGTGAAATTCCTTAATTTCCATGATCAGACCTGTTTTCCCCTTTGATATTTAACAAAATTAGAGTATTTAAACATGATCATGTTAATCTTTTCTAAATACCTGGGGATTTGATTTGGCTAGATTTTCTATTTTAACCCATGCTTCTTCCCGTTCCTTCAATTTTAGCTTCTCTCTGAAAAAAAAAAATCATATAGAAGTAAAAGAATTCAACAAAATAAAATCTATTTGAATCTACTGCCCAAAACACCACTGTTGACAGGATAATTTGCATCATATCAGTACCACATGATCTCAAATCAACATTAAAAGGGAAAAACTTCAATATTTTCTCATGAAAGCAACAAACTGGCTGATACTGGTTTATCTTTAGTACGCGTACATTATTAAAAGTAAAAATTAGAGCAGAAAGAAGCCTTGATCTAGGCTGAAAGCATGTTTGTGTTTTATTTATAATATTAGAGTTCTATACTGATGGATAAAAAGTCAATAACTGGCCATGAAAAGGGCAGAGATATTTACTTGTCAGTCCAAGGGCTTCAGGTAATAGGTTAAAGGAAAAGGCACCAGAGACATTTTGAATTGAACTCTAACAGAGAAGTTAACCATGCTCCTTCTAGGGAGTAGCAAGCCCAGAGGGATGACATATATGCTTTTTTTTTAATAAAGTAGAAAAACGTTGTTTTCTTATGCCTAATGCAATTTGAAATTGCAAAATCTAGGGTTTATTTTCCTTTCTTCCTTACAAATAAACATTTTATTGCAGAGACTAGAATGATCACCAGTCTCTGAAGGCTGGTAGAATTTAAAAGAATTTTGAAGAGTGCTAAAAACACTCTCAATGCACAGAGCAGATGATCCAAATGTCAAGAAAAAAAAGGAAGAGCAGCTATACCCAAGCACATACAAAATTTGCCTCCAGCTGTCAATTAAATTAATTCAAGATGGGAGGTAGGAACATTTTAACCATCCCCCTTTTCTGTTTTTATGTGGTGGGATATTTTTTGTATTTTGGATTTATGCTGCTAGCACATAGCTCTCTGCTTTAGTTCACACTCAGAACATCACCTCAAAAAAATTTAAAAATCAGAGAAGAAACTGTTTGATTTCTCATTTAAAAGGGGTTCCACTTACTTGCAATCAGGGAAAAGAGAATTACAGTCTTTTTTTGAAGAGCCAGTGCTCATATTTTGTCATCTATAAACACACACACCTTAAGAATTTGTTATAGTACAAGCTCATTTCTACTGGAATTGTAATATGGAACTTCAAAACTTGGACAAATCAATCTATACTGAGAATCTATACTACTTCCAGTATATCAGTTTAAAATAGGTATCTAATCTGAACCATTACTTGAAAGAATCCCTGTTTAATTTGAAATTTAAAATAAAATTAAAATCGAGGTATTTTCAGTACCCACGAACTGCTTTCAGCCCCTAAAATGAGACCCAAATAATTAATACTTCTGACTTCTCTGTCTAATTTCAGCAGGATTCTTCCATCAAATAAAATCTGTACTAGAGACCTGTATTACAGTAGAATAACAAAGTGATTTCAGGAAACTTTTATAAAAATGTGAAGATATGCTGACACACAATGCAATGCTGAAAAATACTGGGAAAGTATTTGGGGACAAAGTGAGTGACAACATGAAAGGAAGTAACACTGGGTAAATAAAGCATGCAAAAATAAACACAGGATGTGAACTGAACTGTTTTACAGATCTTCTATACTGGACTCTGTATTTAGCAGAGTCCCTCTCAAAAACTTAATTTTTAGGAAGATGGTGACCCCAGAAGTATTAGGTCTAAGCCTACATGAGACACCTTATTGTTCACATATTATTTACAGTTCACATATAACAGAAGTTTCAGCAAGTCAACTTTGAGACTGCTGTACTGGAATCCAATGGGCAACTACCCCCTAATGACACAGTGCTTTTTCAGAGCTAAAGCACTCTGAACTAAATACTCAAGAACAGACAGACACACTGACATGAAAACTTACTTCAGTTTTTCTGCTTTAAATTGCTGTGTGCAGTCATCGAACAGTTTTTGGTTCATCTCCATGAAGAGTTTCAGAGCATTGTATATCAAGCCATGTATTGTCCTATAAGTAAAACTTCTGGTTGAAACTCAGAGTACTTTAAACTTTGAAATCTACTTTTTTCTGGTCAACAGTAGCCAATAGCCTACATAACTGGAAAATTACATCATTTCAGAATAAGTGAAAACAAAATTAATTAGTGGAAGTTTCAAGTTACCCACAAGAGGCCTAACACAAGTACTAAAATTACCAAATTTGAATGCAATTTTCTTACTCTGTAGTACTCCTCATCACTTACACTTCTGACCTTTGAACTGCACTCTTAATACTACCTGTATCAATACAGGGCTACTTGTGAAATTTAGCAGCTGACACTACTGCCATTAGGGTTACTGAGAAAATGCAAGATGACATTAAAGATTTTAATGTAAGTAACTTACTGCCAACTGATAAATTAAAGAAAAAAGGAGTTAGTGATTAAAAGGAGTGTAGAAAAGACACATTCATTTTGGAAACTGCCACACAGCAACAGCACTCACTTCAACACAATTATGCCAGAACTCTTTAGAAATGTGTTAGAAAAGTAAGGTCGAAAACATCACAAAATTTACACAAAACCAATCTGCTTTATGAGGCATTTGTACAGATTAATATACAGTTCCAGGCTATAATGTACTGCTGCTCAAAAAGCAATCTGTATCTGGAATTACAAGTAAGAGTGCAGCTGTACTGGGTAGCATGACTTTTGCTCAGAATAAAATGAATGCATGACCTTGAAAGTCAGAAAAAAACCAACCAACAGCAACCCACATTTACTATGTACAATTGCATCACTGAATTGGAATTTTATTAATGAGTACATTATTTGTTACTGCTTGCACCCAGTGACAGTAAGCAACCACTTTAACATCACTTTATTTTCCATTTCTTTCCCAGTGTTTAATTGCAGACTGATTACTCATTCTTGGCCAGCCCATCAGCAGTCCTCAATTCACAGCTAGAGCCAGACTGGGATACTGTCACCATCCCAGCAGTTGCACAATAGCTCAAACAAAAAGGCACTTTACAATGGAACAGCTGCAGAAGGGAGCTGACCAGGACTGTTTTCACGCGTAAGTACTACGTTATTGTCGGGGAAAAAGTGAAAATAATCAATGGAGAAAGAAGAAAAGAAAAACAATAAATGAAAAGAAAATAAAAGGAAGGAGGAAAAAAGATCTATCTACAACATATTTCACTAGAATGCAAATCAGCAAAGAGGTTAGCATCAGAAATCAAAGTTAGTCTTTAGAAGTATCTGAAGATGAATGCCGAATTTACTTCATATTTATAGAAGAATGTCATGGATTAGATGCACTAAAACACTTTCTTGATTAATGAAAAAAGGAAAAACTATCTTCCTCAATTCTTAATACTTTCTAAAAATTGACAACAATAGTCTCTTTATCCAGCAACTTCAATGTCATAGAATAAACAGCTCAACACACTGTTAAACTAGCAACTCTAAGGTCCCAACTCCTAAGCCTAGAACTCTACATAAGTGAAGTAGCAGAAATTTGTACAAGTGTTTCTTACTTATTCCAATGCGTCTTTGAATTCCGGTACAAGGATGGAAACATGATGGGTAAAATCTTTGCTGCATTATCACTAATTAAACTCATAATATATTCATTATTCCAGTAGTATAATGCTCGCTCTGCAACCTAAGACGACATGAAAAAAGGAACACTTACTTCTTTAATCTCTTACAGAGTAAATAATTATAACATTTGGCAAATATAAGGGAAAGGTAAGAAAAGTTGCACCTCAGACTTGGATTTTTTAGTGCTAATGAGAGTCATGGAGCTGATGAAAAGACAGATGGAAAAACTGCTTTTTTCCTTGCTAGGGACAATGTTCAATCTATAACCCATGAACTCTGAAATTCAAGCAAAGAAATACTTTCCAAAAGAACAAGTATTTGTAGAACTCTATTACAAGCAATGAAATGCAAACACTGTACTGAAAGGGTTCAGGTACTTCTGAAAACACTGAGTCTTTCAGCTTTTTAATGTTAATCATAACACTGAAGGGAATCACCTAACATGAATGCACATATTGCACTCTTGAAAAGAACAGTAAAACTAATGTACGGATCCCTTCAACTTGACATAGAATTGAAGATTTCTTGGCAACAAATAAAATTAATTATGGGGAATAATACCACATTACAAGACTGCTTTACAAAAATTCTGATATCATTGTACATGCAGTAAATACAGACCTGAAAGTGTGGACTGGACACACATTTGGCTAGCTGTCTGAAGAGAGGCTCCATAACTTTTACAAATTCAGATGGTTCAATAACATCTAAAATTTCTTCTAGTTCATTTAAAAACATTACTTCTTTTGGACTGTGAGTCTTTGGCCAGTATTTCAGCAGTGCCATTACCACCTATAGAGACAAAGAGAAAATAATTTCATGAAAATAGTAACAAAGAGAAGATGATTTCACTTCATCTTGGAGCTGAATTATAATGCATTTTAAACAGAACACAAAACGCATGGTTTCTTGTTCCATGTAACAGTAGTGATCAGACATGGTTCAGTGTCACAGAAATAACTGTTAATAGATCTAAACGCACTTCTTCAGAAAACCAAGTTATAAGTCTAAAAGACATGTTCAAAAATAATAATCAAAATACTAGAGAGAAAACCTTAATATGATCAAAGTGCAAATTCGTTACTAAATTACCAGGAAAATGACCTGCCACTTACGTGACAGCAGCTTTAAATCTCTTACCTTCTTGGGGATGAAATGCAAAACTCAAGCAATTAAGTTCTAACAATATATTTTAACTAAGTATTTACTATAAATGCCTGAATGGACAGTTGACCAACTACTCTAGGTAGGTTACTCTTAAACTTTGATTTGACTGTCTTACTATAATCTTAGTCTTAACTTTCTTCATGATTAATGAATTATTTACCCAGCTTGCTTACCTAGCAAACTATGAACACTCAAAACACTCAGATTTCTATATCTGAGAAGTGCTTCTTTCATGTATATATTATTTAATCATGAAAGCAGACAGTTTAGCCTCAGTTAAGCCTTGCTTAATATATGCAGATTTTAGAAAATAAGATGTCAAAAAGTCTCATGTGAGAATGACACGGGGAAGCAAAGCATTGAAATTTAAAAGGACCAGGATCTTTTGAAGAGGAACTTAGTAGTTTGCTGATGTGTGTGCTAAGTTTTTAAAGAATGTTGCAATCATGTACTAATTTGGGATCAAAAAAAAGGAAACGAACTTGGTTACATATTAGTTCAGATTTCTACTAGGAAATATGCAATATCCTATCTGATGTCTGGAAGAAAGACAAGAAGAATCCAAGATCTCTTATAGTACAAATGACAGACTGTCTGACGTTTGCTGTCTTATTAAAAGCTCCAGCTAGAAAAGAACTCTTGCACAGGTGCATACTTCTATTTGTTTCAAGATATCCAGTTTCCATTTTACAATGGAAATAGTCATTATCTAATAATGTGCACTTTTGTTAGCAGCAACTGTTTTATTACCTAGAGATTAAACAGATTAGTTCTTACCTACTTGACATTGGGTGCAATGAGGTGAACCACTAGATTCTAGAGAGGACAGTTAAAAGTAAAGCATTGCACCAATGGATGCTTTGTGTGTCAAAAATCTGCATTCCATCATAACATCCATCTCTCAACAGAGCACAGGCAAGCTAATTTCTGACTAAACTACTTCTGGATCCATCATCTCCTATCTGCTCAGCCAGAACAGAATAAGCAGAATAAAATCTGGTCTCTTTGTAAGATCTATGCTATTAATGTTATTTTAATTAATTTTGGATATTCTGAATGATTGCTGGAAAAAAACTGAATTTGACAGATCAAAATAGTTACATATTTGACTCAAACATAAACAATTACATTTAATTACTGTGTTCCCCAAACCTCCTTAAACGGTCTACAGATGTAGGGTGTATTAATAGCTCAAAATATGTAATAATAGCAAGATAAACTTACCGGTTCTGTAAGTGTGCTGTCCTTTTCTAAAAATTGAACTACACAGTACGCCAGCTACAGTAAAAGAAAAAGAGTTTTATTAATTCTCACTATGACACTGAACCAATTTTGAAGTCACTAGCATAAGTCAAGAATAACTTTGAATGCTTCAAATAAAATACAAATTTCTTCTGTAATTAAAAAAAAATTCCCAACCTATTTGGCAAAAGGGTAAATAGGCTTTATCAATTCTTTCCAACATTTGCAAATCTGTCCTCACTTTTTTCTGTTTTATAACACAGACACACATGACTTGGTATTTTATTTTTAGATGTAGTACTTTGCATTTCATCACACTTCATCTTTTCAAATATAGGATTTAAAAAACATGATCATGTCCTCTGGAGTGCCTTCCACTCACTAACATTTTGGTCTCCTGTGCTGATTTAGTAAGTATTCTCTATTTCAAAACCTAAGTTAGATAAAAGTGCATTGAACAGTTGTAAAACTTAGGGGTTTTTTATGTATCAAAACTAATGAAAACTATGCCTTTCAATGTAAGCTGATGCAACCTGAGGCTAAATTACAGTATTCACCAGTTGCAATGCAGAGAAGGAGACTGTCCACCTGTGCCTAAATAGTGAACTATTACATCCCTTCCACTCCACAGGCCAACAGACCCAAACAAAGTGAGGAGATCACTGCTCATCTCACAGTCCATCTTCCTAATGTCTCACCATTTATTGAAGTTCAGCGGATGACACAATTCCTTTCCTTTTTCTGATGATTCTTACCAAGAATTCCCCATGGCAATTTGAAGAACATGCTGAGATTACTACAGCTGCTGTTCTTCCCTATTCTAAAGTATATTTTCTCCATGCGTATCTTTGGCAGCAAATCCTTCTGAGTATCTGCCAGTGTTTCAACGTGGTTTTTAATGGATTTACTTCAGTGTTTCACACACTAAATTCACTTGAAGTACTTTCCCATTTCATTCAGTAGGACATGTAAGACAGGCAACCCTATGCCACTACCCCGATTTTACTGATGCTGAAAAGCAATGCAAGTCAGCTGAAGGTTTTGGAGAATTGGTTTGTGATTTAAGGGAAACAGATAAAGAACAATGTATCTTAAGTCAGTAGAAAAGCTGGTGAGCACAGGTATCTGTTCTACCTAAGATATGAAAAGTCCTGATGTTCACACCCCAACAGGTTCAGTTCATGGCATCAGAAAATAAAAAACAAGTTTTGAAATGGGAGGCATTTTAGCCTATTACTTCAACAGCAACTGATGGAAACCACTGAAGACAACATCCAAAGCAAATGCTTATAAGCATCTCTAACTGCTAGAGAATTGTAATTACAGAACATGGTATTCTTATTTGAAGAAATGGTACTTAGAACTTGGGAAAACTCAAACTACATAGTAAATACTGAACTTTCAAATTAAAAAATTGTGTAACAATTTATCACAGAGAAAACTTCAGCGTATCACAACAATACTGTATTTTCTCTCACACTGTATGATTTCTCACTCCTCTAGAAATTCTGAATGGAACTAAATTTAGCATAGAAAAGATACAGCTGGTTTAAAAGCATGATACAACTCAGAAGTTCCCTTTTTACTGTATACTTCTAAAAAGATCTATTGAACTAAATAACCATGTCCTAGTAAATTCCCAATTCCTTTCAAAACACCAACAAACTGCATTGATTAATGTAATTTAGAATGAAGTGTTTATAGATGACATTCATTAAAACTATACTTTTCTGCAATTTTTTATGTCTAAACATTACAGTGAAGAAGATAAACAAAAAATCCTGTGTGGATAAATACAAAGAACTCTCACGTTAACCAACTACTACATGTGTTTCATCTATAAACACCATAGTGCTTTTTAAAAAAGCTGTTATTGTGTACATACGTGTTTTCTGTTTGATTTTTCTATCAGCAAGTGAAGCATTATAGGCACAAGTGTTAAATAACTTCCCTAAGGCTAGTTAGAAGAGAAGCTCTGGAGCTTAGAACTGAACCCACACCAAACTGACTCAAGTCCCCCAAACTCTTCAAGCAAAGCTTAATTAAATACTGGTATGAGAAACACTGAGCAAAACTTACCTGTGGATGGTAGACACTGAGTGATTTCACTTTGTGCAATGGTAACAAAACCTTCAATAGAAATATTTTGTGCTCTTCTTTTAATGGTAAGGCAAATCCATTGATTATGCTGCCAGGGAAAGAAATTAAAAATAAAGATCAATAATTATAGAGAAGTCTGCACTGATGTACATGATATACAAAAGTTTGTGGGCTTAGCACTTGTCTTCCAATATTTACAAATGAACAGAATAGTCAAATCAAGCTCTGTCCATATCTTCCCCGTTTTTCAGAAGTCTCAAACTCTTCTTCCAAGCTGTGCACCACTGTACCTACATTTCAGACTTCACCCTTCACTATGAACTACTCACTGTTTCAAAGCTTTGAATACACATCTCTCTCATCTTCTTCATGGTATTAACAAGTGAAACAGAGACTGGATGTAGTAGAGGTAATCCAGGACAGCAGACAAGTCAAAACATGACTTCTACTTATCTGTTAGTATTTCTGAAAGGCTCTAGAGCCAAACCAAACTGAATCCCAACACAAGACATCGCAGTTCCAGCTGAGTGCAGCTGTAGCTCTGTATTGGGTCAATGGCACCTCTACCTCATCCCACAGTATGCTGGCTGAGTATAGTGTGTTGAAGTAATGATGGACATGTAATTTTAATCACTGAACATTTAACTGAAAACTAAAGAACTATTCTGGGCAGGCATGTAGACCTAGGAAATTTTAAAACATCTCTCCAACTTCATTAGTATTCTGGGCTGCATTAGAAGCAACACCGCCAGTAAGCAGAGGTGAGTGATCCTTCAGCTCCGCTCAGCCCTGGTGAGACATCTGGCATCTGTGTCCAGGACAGGAAGGATGCAGATGCACTGGAGGAAGACCAGGAAAGTGCAATGAAGAGGTTGGAGCACCTGACATACACAGAGAGGCTGAAAAAGTTGTTTAGTCTGAAGCAGAGAAGGCTCAGGGGGTATCACCCATGTGTGCAAATACACGAAAGGATAGTGTGAAGAGTCAGGCTCTTCTTAGTGACGTGCATTCCAATGGCAAGAGACAAATTGAAACATGGGATATTTAATTCAAAGACAAGAAAAAATCCATTTTTATTGTGAGTGTGGTCAAACATGGGAACCCATTGCCCAGAAATGTTGTGGGGGTCTTCATCCTTGGAGATATATAAAGCCTGACCAGACAATATCCTAAACAAACTGCTCTTGCTGATCTGTTACTTTCATGTGCAAAGAGAGGGAAATACCATAAAGTAATCCTAACTGAGCTTTTGCAATATATTAATATATAAAAAATTGCCTAAAGCTTGCACATGGATTACAGAAATCAGTTAATATAAAACTTACTAGTTTCAATGAGGCCATTAGCTTTACATTTTAAAATTTTAGTGTCAAGGGCATACAGATATATTACTG
Source organism: Petroica traversi (assembly GCA_025920805.1). NCBI lineage: Eukaryota > Metazoa > Chordata > Aves > Passeriformes > Petroicidae > Petroica > Petroica traversi. The sequence continues at coordinate 8,285,702 of JAHLSL010000007.1, forward strand.
AAGTCTGTGAAATGATGGTGTTAATAAAAATGAGGTTTCTGAAGTTTCACTGTTTACCCACTATGTATTCAGTGATGTTGAAGAATTCTTAATAAATTTCAAATCACTACATTTGACTGGTAATTGCTTTACAACTAATATTAATTACAAGGATCCTAATCAGAAAATAAGACCTAAAAAATAGGATTAAAAAAATTGTCCCATCCCAAAACACTGCCACAAGGTTCAAGCTTTTTTTTGCGTTCTTACAATCTCACACAAAAAAAGCCTGATTTTTGAAATCTATTCTTAAATCCAAGTGAGTTTAATTAAACAAAACCTACAACTTACCTTCCCAGTATTTCCAGTAATTCTGCTATGCCATTGTGATGTTCCGTTTCATAAATAAACCTAAATAAATGAAACATTTTATTGGGTTAATGCTGAAGAAAGATAAAATCTAATACCAAGATCTCCATCAAACATGACAAGTAGCCTTGACCCCCAAAATTTTAGTCACTCAGTAAAAGGAAAACAGAGACATAATGGAAAAGAAACTTTGTGGAAACAAAAGTCACTAGCGCACCCAGCTGCTTTCAACCTTGACACCTGCTTGCTCTTTTCTCCCACATTTAACAAAGCCTGCACTCCAGCTTTTCCCAATACTCGTATTTTATGCCACTTTAATAATGCAAAACTGAACACAACAAATAACGTTTTAAATATTAAAATAACACAATAGTATCTGGCATAATTAAATGCTATGACTCAACCTTCCATACAAATGCAAGCACCTTCTGGATGTAAAAAGCTCTTTGGCATTACAGATCTCTGTGCATACAAAAGCCTTGTAATGAACAGAGGAAGTCACATTTTCCTGCATCTTCTTTTGACAGTATAATTTACAAGGCAGTCACCTTTCCAGCCTCCTTCACCTGACTGTAAATTTATTGACAAAATTCTATGCTAGGCTTCAAGTGCTTTGCAGAGTTATAAAAATTTACACTTGGCAGAAAATAATTGCACTAATTTGAAAACATTTTTTAATTTGAAAATTTGTCATAGGCTGACATATCCACAGCTACTTTTAATCCAGAGCCATTTGAAGTGAGAGTTTTTAGTCCTCAGAGACCCTTTCCATATAATTCAGGACAACAATTCCAAGCAAAATTAAATACACTGATGCAAAAATGTTTGGATTGAATTAATAGGCACATACAGGTTTAATCATTGTTTTAAAAAGCATTTTACTTTAGGGAAAAAATTAGATTAATGAACTATTGGGAAAGAATTAATGTAATTCTGGTCAATGACTAAGAAGGCCACACATTTCTTAGGTCAGTAGTAATCTGACAACTTGCAGGTTAAAGTATCCAAAAATGAAGTATTTTTAAAATTCTACACATACTTTTAAGATTTTTATCATGCACAATCCACTAACCCAAGAGAGAAGCTGGAACAGCTTCCCTCCGTGGTGATCATATCCAAGTGCATCAGCTTACATTTGGACGCAAAATTTTTGAACTTTGAGATTCTACATATTATACAGCTAAGTGAGCTTTTCTGTAAGTGTGTGGTTGGTTTTTCCTTTCCTCCTGCAACTTTGCAGCTGTGCAAATTATATAATCTCCCATACGCATGTCAGATTGAAAACTCTCTCATACAAACTATACAAAGTTGATCAAATGATCAGATAATTTCTTTGTCTTTCAAAAACTTAGTACTAGAACTATCCGTGTTTGAAGACTTTGCTTCCAAAGTGCAAGAAGTGGCAAATAAAAACACTTTTCAGAAGTCCATACAATGTGCTATGATGCTGTTTTACCATCTGGGTCAGATATATGACCAAGCAATGCATTTTGGATTTAATTTAATAAAATCCATGTGTGGGGAAAGAAAAATCTGCATCTTTAAAATCCACCTGTACGTTTTTCCTTGGGGTATACTGGCTCTTCACTTGTCCTGTCAAGAGCAGTTAACTGCAAGACAGTAGAGGCTCATTAATTATTTTAAAGTAGCTCCTCTGTATCCCTTCTGAAGGCTCAGCTGTTGCCATAGGCAGGGAAGATCAGCTCCCTCTACAGCTGGCACTGCCGGGTGCCATTCATGAGATGCCACTGAGGGCCTGGAAGCTTTTTGCTATTTTCTTAAAGAAGTAGCACCACCCATTCTTTTTGGTATGAAAACAGTAGCAGAGAAGGAGCATGATGCAAGGGTGTAAAACTGATATACAACATAATTATTTGTAGAAAAGCAAAGATATTAAAATGAGAAAACTAAAACTGGCACCACAATCTTGCATTCACACTGGACATAACAGTAAAATGACACTTTCAAAGATCCTTGGTAATACAGGGAATCAATTTTTCATCCTAATTTTTTTGATCAGTGATAACACTACAATTCCTTCTATGGCAACAAACTCACAAGAGCTCAACTACACATTTCAATTCTGAGGAAAGAAGAGGCAGCAAATGTGTTCCTTCAAGAAAATTAGAGATCTCTCAGTCATTCAATTTCAGCCCATTTTCTGCATTATAAAAACTACACCTTTTTAAGGCATTAGTCTAAAACAAACACTACTACGCCCCCCCTGCCATAAAAAGCCTCCCATAAAGATACCAAACCACCCACTAAATCATTTACAAACTCAAATTTTAGCTGCCAGATTTATACAATGTGCCAGACTACCCTAATTTAAATCTCCCAGAGTGGTATTAATTATTGTTAGATGTAGCAATATTGAGTATAAACATACTAAAAATTTTAAAAATTGTTAGCAGTGTCTTGGAGTGTTTTAATTGCACACCTGATCACATGTACCATAATACAACGAGGTTGACATACCTATAAAATATATTATTAATTTGTTTCCGGATGTAAGCTCTTAAGCCTAAGAATTTCCCATATATTCTGTGAAGAGTTGTTTTAAGAAAATCTCTTTCACGAGGATCTTCACTGTCAAAGAGCTCTAAAAGCTGCAGAGAGGGGAAAAAAGATGCACTTTAACTGAATCTTATGCATTGTAAAAATAATTTAGAGGTTGAAGTTAAAAAAAAAATCTTTTTTTACCTCACCTGTAATACAAACTTCTGATCAATATATTTCTTAGCTATATTAGGCTGAAAATCTGGAGATTCTAAAAACCTTAAGAAAAATTCATAAACAAGCTGGAAAAAATAAACAACAAAAAACCAGTATTAGACTTTTAAACAAGAACCATTTTATAAGCATCACATTACTAAAATTGCTAATTAGTTGTTCAGAACTGCAAAATGTTTTTCAGTATATTTATCTATAAAACACACAGTAAAAGCTTTGCTCTTGCTCTCCTGACAAATTACAAGAACCTGAGGTCCTTTAAACTGCAGAAAATCTGCTGAGCTCCATCACTACACTTTACTCAAATGACACACAGTAATCTAATATTTATCATGCCCAGAAGTACATGTTCTAAGAAGTCTCTGTTCTCCTCTGTTTGTCACGGTACCTCTGAAAGCTAAAGCTGTGCCAGAGCCAGATCAAAGCATTCATAGTGACAAATAGAAGCTCATTTAAAATCTCAGCAGTTACATCTCTACCACAAGAAACAATGAGCCTTTAACCTATAACAACTGATTTTTTAAAAAAGATTTTCAGTTTAAATTCAAGAAACACATTTTTAAAACTACACAGAAAAGTAACTGATTTGAGATAAACACATAATGTAAAGAATTTAGAATAGATAAACAATTAATTTAATGTCAAAATTCTGTTACAGACTGTGATGTCTCAGCCTCCATGAAGTACCTGTAGATGAGGCCATGCAGCTTCTAAGGTAGGTTCATCTTCCTCTGGATCAAATTCTGCTCCCGTTGGATTGGAAGATGGTGGTAATGTTCTAAACATATTAACTGCAAACTGAAATTACACATGTCTTTAAGAACTCTGAAACAACTGAATGACTAAAAATTACTTCCAAGATGGTTTTGACTAAGAATTCTTTACATGAGCTATTTTAATTAACATTTGCAAAAATACAAGCTATGTAAGGCAGTATTTTAAACAGTGAGGAACATTCATACTTCTTGAAACAGTTCTAACTTGGAGAACACTTTTCCATGCAGTAAGTACTCTTTGAAGCACAAAACTACTGTCAGGATGTGTTTTATGAGGATACTGCTCTGATCTCTCTCCACACAGACACATATGTAAGCAAATGTATGTAAAATGTTTACACAAAAGTTTTTATATATACACACTTTATAAGGCCTTGCAACAACCTGCAAAAGCATAAGTCAGAAGTAGAGATGCAAAGCCAAGGTCACTCACATCTGTTCTTCCCTGTAAAATATTTGTTTCATTTCACATAGTGGCTGCACACATATGGGAACACTTCAAAACCAAATTCCACACACACCACCATCATTCCCAGTGGATTTTCTCTTAAATTATGTCCACATATACCTGACATTACAGAGCACTGGCGGGGGGGGGGGGGGGCCGAGAGAACAACACACCCTAATCCTTCCAATATTTGAATTCTGAATCCTCTGAAAAACATTTTGCATCCTCAGGAAGCAGACCAGTCTATAAACATGAATTACTTTTCAAGTTGTTTATACACATGTATTTTAGTGTTTCCAAGTGCTTGTCTAGATACAGATTCATACCATGCAGTAATCAAAGCACTACTCTTCACAAAACCCTTAAACATGAGAAAAGTTTACAACTCCATAATAAGGAAAAAAAAAATTCCTGATACATGGAATGAAAACCTTTCTAAGAGGCTCTATTCTAAACAAAACCATCTCATCACTAAATGAATGTAACTTGATTTTTTTATAACAAAAATAGATCATCTGAAATAATCATATTTATATTCATTTCTACAATGCATATAAAAACAAATGCCAAGTAAAAAAATAAATCTGACATCACATTTAACAAGCATTCTCAAGAGTAACCTTATCTAGAACAGTGCAAAGACTTAAAAAGGTCTGCAGTATCCCAAATTCTCCACCTGTAAGGACAGCTAGCAAACCAGCTGGCTTCCTTGTGGGTAAGAATGGAATAACTAGCTAGGGATGCAAATGGTTCTTTTCACACCCTGAGGAGCTAATTAAAACTTTACTGTGTGTGCAAGTTTGGGATTTATTGTGCAAGGTTTCTGTGTACTTCCAGTACGAAAACCTCAGAAAGCCTTTATCTGTTCATGCAGGACAGCCATGGCTGTCAGTACTGAAAAGAACTGACTTTCTTGACTCCACTTGCAATCCAGAATGTTCAGCAGGGCAGCCATTGGTATGAGACAACCAAATTGCTGAGCAAGTAGAAAAAGGTCATCTATTTAGCAGTGCAAGTGTGCTCAATAGAGCCTTTCTTGCTCTATTCTGTTGCTTATTTATCATCAATCCAGTACCACACAGTCTAAACTTATTTTGTACAGGAAAGAAAAAACCCAGAGAGCAATTCAAATTAGTATATGGTCCCAAACCATGTCTGCTACTTCACAATGATCCTTTAAGACAAATGCCCCAGTCCCTCAGCAGTTTGAACACATTGCAGAAGAGTGTGTCAAAACAAATCCACAGTGGTGGACTGTCCCAACCCTTCATTATAGCTGGTAATATTACGCTTCAAAATGAAATTCTGTTCAATTCCATTTCTCCTTACAACACCAAAGTAAATTCTGTTTTCAAATATACAGATAATTTTGTACTTAAAAGATACTTTAAAAATATTTATTTAAAAATAAATTTTGGCAAACATTTCCTTATGATGAGAATGGTGACTAAACTGAACAGAGAGCTATAGCCTGTGCCAAACTAATTTATCAAATCAACTGCAGCTGCCTGCATGGGGCTTCAGCATAAGGCACAGATAGGCTCCATCCTAAATATGCACCACAAGTACTGGCAAGAGTTAACCTACACACTGTTATTCATATTCTATCGCTGTCACAGACTGGAGGTGTCTTTCTGCAGGTATTTAGAAGGAAATTTGAGAATATATCTCCTAAGTCTGGCCAAGTAAGAGACAACAGGGCAGAGAACCTGATTTGCCAGGAAAAAGAAATTTTTTTGCGGAAGACTGGAACCTTCACCAGAAACAGCAGAAACATTTACAGTGCCTTTGCAAGAAAACCAGTATTTGGCTCAGCAAACATGCCAGTACAGGTTCTCCAGGACCAGCCAGAAAGAAAAGATGCTTCCACTTGCACTGAACTAATGCATTATTTGAGGATGAAAGAAAAAAAATGTTCTTTTGCATCAGCTGAGAGGATCCTATGCTTTCAACAAGTACAGATCAATTTAAGGAAAAAAATTTAAACCCTGCAAGTTTGAATTTGCTTACAATGTAGCCATTCAGAATGCAAGGTCTATTCCAACATCACACTTAAAACCTATTCTTTATGCCACAATTTCAGTCTTTATAAATGTTCAAATTCCACCATAGATAATAAACACATGTGCCATATGTACATTTTGCTGTTTTCTCAGGTTTTACTGAGCTGTGTTTTTCCTTTTCATTGGTTGTTGTTTTGGCTTTTTTTTAATAGCATATTTAAAAGGCTCTCTTGTTGATCACTTGACGTTTACAGAAAGCTCTGACAGATTAAGTTGTCTCACTTTAAAGATGCTTCTTTGCAGTCATGCATTTCACCCATCTTTGGTAGGATTCTGGGAAAAGCAACAGAATGCCAGTTTTCCCTCTTCACGTTCTGACTTCTCATTAACACCTCCATTCCCAGTTTAAAATAATGCTGTGAATTACCTATTAACTGGCAGGGCCAAGTAGCATATGTATGTGCTGTCCTGCCATCTCCCATCTGACAGATGGCTGAGCAGACAGTGGGAGGCAGTATCAAACTGCATCAGCTAAATCTGCAAGGCTTACATTATATTTCCATGAAGGAAAAGTCATCCTGGATGCTCTGTTTTTCTTCATAATATTCCTACATTCAAGCAACCAAGACATAGGTCTGATACACACCAAGACTGACATGCCAGAGTAATTACTACTTACAGTATTAAAAGTAAAGCTGATATGTCTTTATGTCGCCCTTTTAAAAAGAATGGACATCAAGTGATTAACCACCTCTGACCTTTGTTTAAAAACGATAGTGAAAATTTGCAATAATCAGTGGTTGTCCAAGAAAACAGATTCAGGAAGACTAGACTTGAAATTTAAAACTTGCTACGGTTGTTTAATAAATGGAAGAATAAGTTTATCTAAAGAATTATTAAAGTCTCAGGCTCTCACTATAAAAAAGAAAATCTGGGTCATGTCAGGTGTTAGCAACAAAGTTTTGTACGTTGTATTTCTGAAAACAGAAAATGGAAAGATTAAAAACCTAGAGAGTATTTTTCTCCATGAGAAACAGAACCAGTGAAGCCTGATGTGATCTGTTTTGCATTTTATATCCTTGACCAGCACAATACAAAAACTGTTCAAACCAAGCTGCAGGATCTTGCATTGAAACCACAAACCTGAAACTCTCTTGTCTATTAAGCCACTGAAGTTTAGGAAAAGTTACAATGAATTACTACCAGTGAGTCCTTCATCCATCAAATGGCTAATCTTTATTCTAACTTCTCAGTCTTTTCACCAAACAGACAAGACACAATCTGCAAGCCTGATCTCCTCCAAGGCAAATTTCCCACAGAAGTATAAGTAAACAGAGCATGACTGAAAAACATTCCCCTCCCCAGCTCCTCCTCCCACCAACAAAATTCCACAAGCCCCCCCAAACTTACGAAATCAGTGTCTTTATGGACACTGGCCTAGTGTGCCAAAATTCTGCTTGTGCTGCCAGCACTAACAACAGCTGACTTCAAAGGACATACCAGGAAGATGGGAGGACAAAAAAGGAAAAGCAAACAATCTGCATTTTTACTGGTTCAGGGGCTTTTGCTGTAATGGTAGTCATGAACCCTGCTTTTCTTGTGGCCCATTTCAGAATATTTTCAAGCACGGAGCCATCAGAGATAATACACATTTTCTCTTCCCTTCTGCTGAGCAGTGAAACCTGACGTGAACAGCTCTGATTGAAGAGATACATAAACTGGAAGTCTGTGCCTTCTGTAGTCATATGAAGAAAGTCAACCAAATAGTTAACAGAGCCACGAGTAGCACACTTCTATTCACAAGAGCAATCCATTTTATTCTACAGCAAAGACAGAAAACACCACAGCTGCAATGCCCCTTTGAAAACAAAACCAAAAAACCCAACCAAACAAAAAACAAACAAAACCTCAAGCTCACACATGTACAACTGAGTATGTAGTTTTAATGATGCACAAAAAGTTGCAGTGATAACCACTTCAGTTGCTGAATAAAATTAGAACTGCTCCTATATATAGTTTCAATTAAAAAAAAAAAGTAGTACCACCCTATGTGCTAAGGTACAGCAGAATATTCTCATAAAGCCCTGCATTCTTCTAAAGCCAAACTAAAAAATGCCTATATTCTTTTCTAAGTAAGACTCTGCAATGGGTGCCTTTCATCAGAAACCCCTAAATATATCGTGTACATTTACAAAATTTACCCAGATATTTACCTACACATTTTATAGTTTTTAGAAGAGATGCTTAACTATATTATACCAAAGAAATAAAACTTGTATAAAAAGTAGTTAATAAAACATTTCCTTTTTCATCACATCTTTGCTTAGAAATATAAAACAAATTTGAGGTATGTAGCAGCTGGACCTTTCAGGAAGAAAGGGAAAACACTCTTGAATCCACTCTGAAGAAGAACATTAAATTAATTTTAGAAATTAATTTCTCATACCCTTTGAAAAAAAGACTTAGGTTTAACATTAGATTATTACCTAAGCCACTAGATGACTACATTGCTTAAAGAAAAGATCTTACTATAATTTAGTCCAGGATACTTAAAGAAGAAGGAAAAAAAAAGAAGGGGTGGAGTGGATAGATATGACATGAGCATTCAGGATTATACAGAATAAAGAAGAATCAGATTATAATGTAAATGTTTCTTTCATCAGAGAAAAAGAATGTTTGAAGCTATGGAAAAGGAAACATTTTATTTCTATTAAACAGATAACCTGTGAAATTCATTGCCCTAAGAGACTGGCTTAAATAATAATTTAACAACACCAAACAGAACTTGGACACACACACACACATACATTCATATACAGCATGTACACACATGAACAATTAACCTCCAAGCTGTGAAGTCTGACAGAGTAGCATAGCAAAAACCCAATTTCCCTTCCAACTGCCAACTCCACAAACTTTCCAAACAGAGAACCATTCTCAAATCTGAGAATTTCTTGATGCTCATAATTTTATTTAAAATGCTATTCCTTACTAATGTAATTTGCTGGCACTAGCAGCACATAATTTACCAATGTTTCTTGGACAAGTTTTAAACTACATGAAGACATTACTTTTATTTTCCCTAAAATCCCCACAATCAACTCAGATATCTGTCTAGAATGCAGCAAATGTACATGACAACCTACACACACATGCCCAAAAGAAAGATCGTAACACTGCTAGAGAAAGAATACAGTTGTTTCAATAATAACCAAAGGAAAAAAACTTATCTGAATTTAACCTCAAAATAACAGTCCGAGTGCCTTCACTGACAGTGTCTCTCATAAAGCTGTGTAAAACCCATGCAAGGAAACCCCACACCCTTTAGACCCTTGCACCCAAAAAGCATTTTAAATTCACTGAAAGAATTTTCGGACACTGCACGCTACCAGCAAAACACCGGCAACCACAATAGCAGCAAATTCTGCTGAAAGATTTATTCAACTGACCAAAGTGCAGACTTTATTACCATTGGGTGCATCTGAAAGCAAAGAAAGTATACATTCTCCTTGGCCAAATGTACTCTGGCCACAACTGTTTAATGGAGGAAGATAATGCAGGCATAGAAAGCACAAGTGATGAACTATGTGTTGTTAAGAATTCCTGCACAGAGCAAACACCAGTGACTGACACTGGTGTTCAAGGACTCATCATGAACTCCATTTTACCCGAAGAAAATCTCAGCAAGCTTATTCTCTTTCATATCTGTCCTTTCAGCAGTGTCAAGTATTCCAAAACAAGCACTCAATTAGAAAAAACCCAGAGATAAAAATAAGTTTTCAAAACATAGAAAAAGCCATGATCCCACATCTCCTCATTAACCCTCCTCAATGCTTTGGGTACATGTTTGACATCCAGAGAAAAGTGTAATCATCATATAATCAGAAGTTCTCATGAAAATGACTATGGTATCAGGAACCACTTATGGCTGATTTAGATAACAATCTTCATCATGAGCAACATCCTACATACTATAAATCCTTAGAATCTTTGGAGAAGCTTCAAGGTCTCTAATTTGCAGAAGGATCACTAAATTTTACTTAGCTCACATTTATGTTATAGAAGCACTGTTTTCTTTACCCCCAAAAATTCACCCTAAGCTATAAGCTTTGGGAAAAACCATCCTGTTACACAGGGTGTAACAGAAGCCAAGAACTTCTTGTAGACCTATTAGTCAGGAATTTCAAAAGATGCTTTCTTCTCTCAATGTTTTGCAGAAAACTCCAGCCCTCAACCCAGTTGCTGCTCCAGGCCACGGGCATCTGGTCACCACCACCAAGAGTTCTGAAAGACTCTGCTGTAATTCCATGGCCTCCTCCTCTGGAGAGGACTTGCACACAACAGAAAAAGAAGCTCAGTTTAGCTAGCCAGGATTTGGATAGTGAGAAGGGAGGAACAACGCAGGTCTGGACGGTTCACATAACTTGGTCCAGCAGACACCTCATCTGCCATTCTGTGTACTTAATAAAGTCTGACTCTCATTCTCACCTCTGAACACAGAATAAAGTCAGTCTCTGGTCCTGGACAGGACTACAAATGCCAAGTTTGCACAGGTGATCTTAATTCTAATCTTCCAATTTTTTAAAATTTCAGTTTTACAATTTACATGTTTTTAAACATATATATATGTATGTATTTAATTTCCTTCCCTATTTTTATAAACACCTATTCCAAAACAGATTTGTGTGAAAGAAACACTTTTCTTTTTTTAAATACAAGATTTTGTTTTTACCAACTAAAATCATCATCTAATTCTGCTTCATATGTGTCTAGTTTCTATCTTACAAAACATAAAAGTCAACACTGGCAATAAAATTTTGAAGTCCTGTTATTCCTCTGCACATGTGCAAACACAGTTGATCTGTTTTGAAGATTTCACCACAATTTCTTAAGATAAATTGATACAGCTGAAGAAGCAACATTGAATTATAAACCAAAAAGTTTTCATTGTTAAATCACTTACCATATGTACTACTTCAGGGTAAATAGGTTCCGTAATCACATTGCGATTGTGTGTGATATATTCTACCATTTCACTTAGAGCTGCTCGTTTTACTTCCTTCCACTTTAGGTCACTTAGTGGATCAGAAACAAAGTCAAAAAGTACACAACATTGCCGTAACTTCTGGATAAAAAGCTTTTCTTGATCCGCTGGAGGAACATCTGAAAAATGAAAATAATTATACAGTGTTTAAATTGTACTGTAGTGGATTTCACTCCTCTCCCCATTTTTACTTTGTGAAGCACAGATATAGAAGTGTTTAAGACTACAAACCCACTTTCTAAATCTTCATGCAGCTTTCAGGAACAGGAGTACGAACCCCACTGAAATACACTGCACACGTCAGGACAATTAAAAAAATTACAACAGTGGTGCATAACTTCCTCTTACCAGAAACAGACCCTGCATGGAAAAAAAACATACTTGAAAAAATGCCTGCAAGTGCTTTGTGCTTTGCTTAAGTAATCCCATGAGCCATTAAAATGACGGATATATGTGAGATTATAAATTATAAACAGCAAAAACTTCCAGGATTAGGATTTCAATATTTAAGAAATACTAGAAAACTGGCCAGAGGTAAAGAAACCAGTACCATGTTTTGACTGCAGCAAAAACTCATGTCCAATTAAAATGGCCATGTGACTACAGCACAAAGCTTAAGACATGAAATGTGAACACACGACAAGAGTCTGCCTAAGTTCACTCCATAACACATTTTATGCTTCTGCATAATGACTTTTTTATTGTTAGATATGAACTACTAAGACAGTAATAGCATGTTAAAAATAGGACTAGATTGACTTTGTAAATAGTTCTGCAATTTACTCCCACTTCTTCCAGTTGACAACTTTTTCTTTTTCCTTAGAGTATCATAAAATGCTAGAATTTTCTTACACAAGCAGCAAGAGCTACCATCCAAATATTTCAAGGCGTATTAGTGAATACAAGCACATCTCTATGTACAATCTAATTAACTGAATGTGCAACAGACCTACAGTCCAGTTGTTTAAATATGAGTTGCCCTCCTTAGAAGTGCCTGGAAAGCTTCTTATGGTAACGAAGCTGGAATAGCTCATCTCACTTTAAGAGAAGTTGCTTTCCAAAGTAATTTTGATATAATAAACCTGGAAGACTTATTTAGTTTAAAACAGCCGGCAATTTTTTTAAAGTTACATGTACCTAATTGCTCTGAAGAATAATTCCAGTAAGAAAACACTGCATAGTAATAGCCCTGAAGAATATACAGAACAAAAATGCAGTGTTCATGAAAGAGACCACAACCAGTTAGACTTTGGTGTCACCAAGACACCTGAGACAGTGAAGAATTCGTTAAGTAGAAAGCAGGTGCTTGGTAACAGGTGTCCCTATGCAGAGCAACAGCTTTCTGACAAATAAACCAAAATTCCTGTCCAGTGCTGCGAACAAAGCCACACAAATTTTGTATCTGAATACTCATGCTTTTATTTGAATTAAAAACTAAAGTAATGAATAATTTCTCCTGAGAAAATAATAAAAAAGTAAGTAATTGAACCGTTCGCATACTGTAAGTCAGCCAAATTTATGACCTGAATGTAAAAAGTCTCAGACATACAAAGTGGTTGGAGTGGTTACCTTTCCCCAATTAGCTGTAAAATGGAAAGTGGTTCCACCTGAAGCATACCAAGTTACACTTAGGGATACTGTGTTATGAATGCATCCTCCACAAAATCCAAAGCCTAAATACAGACTGTAATTATACAAATAATGGACATATAATTACAATGATTACAGTACACTAACCTTAAAGAGAGGAAGCGTTAAAGATGTAATTACTACTAACAGTGAAAGTTAAAGACTGACAACTAAGAAGGTCAAGAAACACCCACAGATAGGCAAGACACCTCCCTTGCCATTTATTCTGAGGTGGCTTAACTATTTTATGTACCTTTGTTATCCTCATTATTCGAGAGATCTTTATACAGACTGAGAACCACATATATTTCTAATGAAGAGTGTTTTGTTTATGTGGGTGAGACTCAGCCCCCACCTTTAGGAGAGTTCATCCACAGCTTTCAAGTGTCTGGACCTCACATCTCCTCTAGTACTCGTCTGGAGTAGTTGCCATGAAACCAGGATTATCCCCTACTTACGAGGTTTGAAAGGATGATTTCAGCATGACACCAAGCAGAAGGTGGTTAAGAAGACGACTTGAGTAGCCCACAATTTTTGTGCAGAGTACGTGTGCACACTGGCAGAGCAATTGCTCTTTCAGTTAACAGCAGGCCAATTTCTAAACCCCCTTCCACTTCAATAACATGATAACCCCTCACTTCCATTTGCTTAATTAACTGGCATATTTGAAGAGAATGCCATTAGGGAAAAAAATTCTCTACTTGTGCAACTCTTGTTCTCCATTCCCCAGTGACTGTGGGAGGGACATAATTATTCAGAAGCTACTCCTTGAATTGACACCAGAACTGACACACCAGAATTGTTATTCACTGAGCAATGTTTAAAAAAAAAACCCCAAACACCATCACTCCCAACCAAACCAAATGCCCATATATTCTGCTCCCCTTCCCCAACTCATAGCAACTATTTACATAATTTTCATAGGCCTTGCTTCTAAACAGTAGCAGTAGAATAATCTTTTTTATTCACTCCAAACACTTATCCCTGTCAGTACACATACCTTAAATGAGTACTATTTCTGCTCTTCTACTTCAACAGGACCACAGTTTTTCATCAATCACTGGACTGAATGTCCATCAGTTCCTGATACAGCTTTACAGAAATCTGTTATGGTATATTTTGTGCCTAAGCCTACACCATTTATCCTACTGTCCTTTTTGTAAGAGTGAAATATGCACTGGAAAAAGTATCAAAAGATGGTCAGTTATGGTCATTTTGAAAGCAAGGTATCTCTGTGGGACAGAGGGATCAACTTTTTGTCTTGTTTGGGCTTTTCAGAGTTTTTTTTCCTTACAATCACAGGGTAAGTATTGGATCAAGTTCCACTACCTCTACATATGGAAGCTCTACCCCTTCTGTTTTAACAGTAACAATACAGAAATAGACATTCAGTTTAAAAATTTCAACATCATCTTAGCCCGTGGCCTTGCCAGACTTTTCTAGATACTGATGAGCATAAAAAAAGTTACTTTCCACTTCATAACTGATACTAGCTGTTATTATCAGATTAACTAGACCAATATCTCACTCTGAAAGGCAGCACTTTCAGTCCATATTTCAGTTTGAAACACTCAGATAGATAAAGATCAGAGGTACTCAGCTACCAAGTGCCTTAGCAGAATTGGCCAGAAAAGCCAATTCAAACACCGAACTCTCCATGGAAACAGATTCTTTGGAGGCTTCAGGCAGGTCTTCAGCAATTCTTACTGTGCAACTTCACTGCAAGCAGACTTCACACTGGCAGACTGACCTCGCGTGCTTCTCAGCCAGGATGTGGCACTGGTTTGCACCCAGGAGCTACCACCCCCACCTTTTCTTTTGTAATGGACAGACCAGCTAAAGGACTAAAACACTGTGAATATTCTAAGAAATCAAGATGTTTCCTGTCTTCCTAATAACACATTTTTTCCTGGTTTTTAAGAAAATTAGCTGAAGTAAAAATAAACCAGAAAACACTGAAGTTCATGTTTTCAATGCTTGAGCTTATGTTCAGTATTTTGACACACAAATATTTTTGCCATGTAGGACTGTAGAGATCTCAATTATATTTATGTTCCTTCAGATCTAAAAGTTATGTTTTTAGTTTTGTGTTTTAACTGTGACATCACTGGGCACTGATGATAGATCCATCCCCTACCTTTTTCATTGAAGCCCGTTTTTTTTGACAACAGTGTAATGTTATAGATGTTGAATGGAGGACAAAAGGCAAGTCAGGGTAAGTGGGTGACCCAGAGATGTCACATTAAACAGCTGATTTCTAGTACAGATTGGAACCAAAATAAAAGCAGAATTTCAAGTTTTAGGTCATGTCCTGACACAGAGAAATGCTGATGCAATTCCTGTCACAAAACACCATTTGTGGCCAGTAAAACTTACTATGTTACATCATTCTGTAAGCAGAAAAGAAGAGATATGGTTGACAATTTGCAAATAATACATTCAGAAGACCAAATTAATCTCAGTTGTGTGAATACTTTTTTTACTCATATATAAAAGCTTAGCAGAGGTACCAGATTTGGTTGGCTGACAGGTCCCTACTTCATTGAAAGAAAAGTAGCACTTTTCCCTTTACAACTATCAGAAACCCACAGCTACCCATCAGGACTATGCACACCCGGTAAATAAACCTCCTCTCATTTTAAATGGGCAGCTAGATTTTTTTTCATACAAGACACACAGATGTCTAAGCCAATGAATATCATCACACAAACAGAGCATGTGCAAAAACAAGGTCATACTAAAAAAGACAAACTAAAACTCACAGGCAGAAAGTAATTGCTTCTTTAATACACTCGTGTAGAGCAAAAGCCCAAGCATGTAGGATGACTCATGCTTGCAAGTAGATAATACATTTCAAGAAATGTGTCAACAACCCTAACGAAGGACTAGAGTTGTCAATGATTTGGGAAAAACAACATTTAATTGTCAAGTAATTTGATGTTCGTGGGCAAAAAAAGCAGCATTAAAGCTTTAGTGAAGCTTTGTAACATGCCCTATATACCTGTACTCCAACAAGGGGATTCTAGTATCTTACAGTATTCTCTTAAAACATTTCAGTTGACAACACCACGGCAGCATTTTTTCAAAGAATAGAGAGTTCAGTGCCTTGAGTAAGAAAAATGGAAATTGTCTGACATGAAGCCAGAGGAACTACACAGTATGGAAAGAAGAACATCATCTATCGAAACATGGGTTTACCAGAACTAGTACCTTTTCCAAAACAAATGATCAAGTCCTTAAAAATGAGAAGAATTGGGAAAAAATAGAAAATATTACAAAAGTTGAACTAACATTTGTTAAAATTCCATTAAAAATATTTACCTTATTCTGAAACAGTTTAATTACCATCCTAATTCAAAGCAAGAAAGACTATGTTGGAATGATTTTTATTGCCTTTCTATTATGTGACAAACTCTTTATAGTTTTCAGTGATTTTATTGAAATAATGATGACAATAATTAACACTAATTAAAGATGACAGTCTCCCGTTGACAGAATTCTATCCTTACACATGATACTGGAAATAAGTGGGTGGCTCATGGAAGAAAACTTCCAATTCATGCATGGACAAATTTAATTAAAGCTATTACTTCTAGCAGCATATAAAAATAAACTCAAAGAATTCAAGAAAGTACTATAATTATACACAATACATTTTATACTATAACTAGCAACTCTAATAGTGGGAGTTTGGCTGTAGATAACTCCAAGCAGGCAAGATGTTGTATGCATACACTGGACTAACAAATACATAGAAAATACTGCTGTTTATATTGTTTTATTTATTGACCCTGCAGAAACATTTCTTTGCCAAAAGAAAGGCTTAAAGCAAGAAAAATGACCATAGTGACCAAAGCCAGAGGAACACTCCTGAAAAAACAGAGTGCTGGTACTAAGCTCAAGAGAGCACCACATATAAACATTTTAAGTGGCACAGAAGAGGAACAAACTTCCATTCTTTATCTCATTACTGAAGATAAAGGAATGTCAGTGTTGTGAAGTGTCATAAAGAATAAAGACTTACTCTGAAAGAATTGAGCTGTAAGTTGAAGGTCCTTCTCCAACTACTATGTATGAGACCCGTAAATATTCCTGTCTCGTTTTTTTTTAAAACACTTAACAAATTTTCCATTTGAAACAGGACACTGAATAGTAGATAGACTTTGTCTCATCTCAACAAGCTCTTGACTCCCACAACTCTTGATCAGTAATTAAAAGTATTTTACAGGTACTTAGACCTTCCGTAAGGATTACAAGAAAACACTTAACTATTCCAACCAACTGTTATCATACTAAAGGTGTTTTGTTCAAGGCCAGCTAGAAGATGAGCTGAGAAGAGTAGGTTGATGCAGAAGGGAAGTTTCCAGTCTCAGGCAGTACTTGGACAGTGAACCAAAACTTCTAAAGTTGGTCCTTCATCTGCACCAGCTGCCCTGATGCAGACCTGTGATGTTATGCACCTGTGCAGAGACCTGGAGTGAGAAATTGCAGCTGGAATGAAAACCAGCTGCAATTACAGGCCAATGTCCACTCCTCTGCATTCAAGGGGCTGAGCTGCTGTCCCCTTTTGGCTGTTCTTCAGATAACAAAAATTTGTAACTGGAAAAAACCCTGCCTTTCATTTCCCTGTATTTGGAGAAATTTAACTGTTCCTGTCTGTCATTGTTCCACATTTTCACCTGAAAAGCTGACACCCAAAATGTTCAGAGAGCTGGAGCACTTCATCTGTGAAGACAGGATGGGGGAGCTGGGATTCTTCTGCATATAATAATGTGGGGAGACCTTATACCTTCCAGTATAATGGGGCTACAAGAGAGATGAAGAGAGAAATTTTACAAGGGAATGGAGTGATGGGACAAGGGGTAATGGCTTTAACCTGACAGAAGGCAGGTTTAATGTAATATTAGGAAGAAATTCTTTACTGTGAGGGTGGTGAAACACTGGAACAGTTTGTGCTGAGAAGCTGTGTATGTCCATGCCTGGAAGGGTTCAAGGCCAGGTTAGATGGGGTTCTGAACAACCCAGTCTGGGGAAGGTGTCCCAGGCCATGGCAGGGGGGTCGGAACTGGATGTTCTTTAGGGTCCCCCCCAGTCTAAACCTTTCTATAATATGATTCTGTGATACAGAAGTCGGGATGGGGAGGCAAAAGCAACATCTTGGAATTCATTAAGGTACATAGCATTTAAGAATTTTGGTTTCTACATAAAGAAATCTCTTGGCTAAATTTTCATTTGAAGAGTGGCTCTTTATTTGATTATGAGGCTTTTAAAGTAATATATTTTTCCATGTAATGAAGAAAAATAAAGGGTTGTTAGAATCAAATGAGCTACTACCAGACTAATTAAACAGCAACCGAAAGAAAAGGAGGAAAAAAAAAGACAACACCTCAAGAATCCTACAGCTTAAAGTAGCCTGAAAGGAACAGGGAGCACATGTTTTGTCAGTCCCAGAGTGAAGCTCAAAGCAGGTGCTTTACAACACTAATCCCCTCTGAAATCTCCAGTCACTGAGGAATCCAGCACTGGTGGCAGCTATCTCCCAAAGGAGAGATTACACTGTGGTTTTGAGGATAGAGGAACTAAGTAATGACATTTAACTGTCAAAGATTTCAGATGGGAGATTTTAAGGACTGATTAATAATGAAATAGACAAAAACGTCTGCTGTCATTTTAAACTATTTGGCATAATTTTTACATACTAAACAACCAGAGGCACTGAAATGACTGCCAGTAACTTTTTCCAGGTGTACATCATAAGTCTAATGATGATAAGAGTAGATCAACAGTGAATAATAGCACACCAAGTTATCTAATGACTTTTCAAAGTGACCAACACCACTCTGAACCAAGCTCTTGCTTTACAAAGGGTTTTATCACAAGTCAACTGTTTTATTAGAAGCCATGTGAAATTTTAAAAACCCTTAAGAGGATATTTTTAATATAGTTAAGAGAAATAAGGATTTTTACACTATATTAGAAAAGTGAAAAGTAAAAATGGTAACTGCGTATGTATTTTAAAGGCAATGTAGCATAAAGAGGAAAACGCGAATGCTTATACAGGAAATGACATGTGAAACAAGCCGAAATGGGCTTGAGCTAGTGAAATGGAAATTCTACCTGAAAATTAGGGAGAAAAATGGCAAGGAGGATAATCAAGTAGACAATGGAAGAAAAAACGTGTCTTCGCATAGAAAGAGAGAAACCAAACAAAGAACTCTCACTAACACTTTTTGGCACACACAGAGTTAAGAAGACAGAAAAGCTTACTTTTAAATACAAAACACTAAGAGAAAACCTCTCCATTTCATAGCCACTAGAGTGTGCTTGAATGGAGTAAAAACCAAGTTATCCAACATCTTCAAATATATTTGAAAACTTTAAAATTGTTTTTAAATGTACGTAACAGTCTCTCTGAGAAAATGAAGCACTACTGTCGCGAGGCTTGACCCGAATTACGTAACATAATGAAGTATGTGGTGTAACCCAGAAAAAGATTTTTATTAAGTAACTGAAGGGACACATGAGCCTGAATAAACTCTGCCACTCTGGACACTTGGATGAAACAGTATCAGGTAATCAAGCCTAACATCTGCTATAAGCATATGCATTTTTTCCTTAAACATACCCAAACTCTACACACCAATCCCTAATTCTAGTCAAATACTACTCTGAGTAACTTGTCAATCAACAGTACCTGTCACACATGCATGACAAACACAATTCAAAGAACACTAAACCTCCAAAACGTAAAATAACTTGATCTCTTCTCCAGAGCCTGTCAGTCTGCCTCCCGCTCTCCTCACTCCCTGGACATTTGCTAAACCTGGGGGCTGCTGCTTCCTTTCTGTTCTTCTGAATGCTAAAATTGGTGAATTTAATGATGACACTCAGAATAATCATTAACAGGTATCACAAGCTGGGTCATGTGTAGGCTTAGAAATAGATGACACAATAAATTATAAAGCAGGAAGGAAAGCCCCCTCGGCTTTTCCAAGATCAAACTGATGTGTGCCACACTCCAATGCAAACGAAAGCAAATGCCCAGTAACCACACAGGAACTCTGGTTAAGTTATAAGCCCTTACCTGCTTGTCTGAAGCAAACATTTATTTTGAGATTAACAAATCTTCCATAAACCTTGCTTGATGACAACCCTGATTTACATTTCTAAATTCTCCACTCCATTTAAATTACAAATAGGAAGGGTAAGTCTTTTTTCACAGGAAGAGCTTGAACTCTTAGAAAAAAGGAAGAGCATAGGTCACACTGAGCTTGAGATGCTTGATGGCTGATGAAGATCTAAATCATCTCCATTTGTCACACATCATTACAAGATATACCAAACTGTTTTCACCAGAAATCAACAGGGCTTTTGTGGTTTTCTTGAGAACAATTTCTTAATAGAGTTCAGCAGACTGCAAGTCTATCTTTAGTACAGGTTTTCTTGTATGTATTTGTTTTTTTTCTGGCAGGGGGTGGTAGGGTTTTTGTTCAGTGGGGTTTTTTTTCTTGTTTGATTGTTTGGGTTCTTTTTTCTTTGTTTGGGTTTGGTTTTTTGTATTCATTGGAAAAAACCTCCAATTCTGTGCATAGTTTTCCTCCTGTTTTGGCATAAAAACCCTTTCTTAGTTCCACATCCTGTGAAACTTTGCTGCCTTGTGTGAGATGATATAGGTAGAAGAACTGATCAAGCAGAACAGCAACAATGATTTGGTAAGAAAACAAAGAAATATATTTAGAACTAGGTCAGTAAATTGTTTGGCAGTCAACACTGGCCATATCAAATGCTAAGAGCAATTATGAGCAGTTCTCTGTTAGGAAACAAAAATTAGTTTCCAGCAATGAAAATTTTGACTCAAATAAAGTAGAAAGCCAACTATGCCCATTTAAATATACATACTTTCAACATCTAAGAAGATTAAAGATACAATATACCTGCACGTTTGTCAGGAATTAAGTGTGTAATAATTTCCCATTTAACCCTAAAGTTGTTCCTGTACAATCCAACATTATTTTCCTCATATCATGTTTGTCTGAAAACATATACATTTGGTTCAACAGATGTCTTCAGTCTCCAGTCAAACTAATCTCCAGACTGACAAAGGAATTCTATTGAGAACTGAAACTGCACCTATTAGCAACAGTGTCCCTAACAGAGTATATTGCTCAGCTGCCAGAAAAGCTGACATTCTGTTGAAAATTTCCACTGCTCTCACACAGGAAAAAGAGTGAACTGCAGTATGGAATACATTTAAATTGGAGCCTCCAACAAAGCTGTAAATTTACAGGGCACAAGCAAGTTTGGCTGAATTAGCTATGAATCCAAGATCAACTCCTTATTACATGACCAGAAGTCCAGAGGATGTTAAGACATCTCACTCCCAGCACATTTTCCAAAATATTCATTATTCTATTTACATTTTCTCTTTTGAACAGAAGATTTGATGTGCAATGACAGCAATTTGTTGTAATTGCTTCCATTTAGCTAGAATGCTTTATTCCTCAAGATACATTAATGATTACTGACTTTCCAACAATATGAAGTGAGAAAGGTTATGCAGTGAAATACACGCTCAAAATGTTGCTTTTGAGAGGATGTGTAATATTCCGATTCAAAAGCCAATAAAATCTTTATTTTGTACTGGAACAACCCAGTTTTTATAGCATGCAAATAACTTTAAGACAGTCCTCAAAAAAACCCCTGTGCATCGATTGTTGGATTTTAAGACACTTTATAGAGAAGATTATATGTAACAGAAAGAAAAAAAATTTCTGGCAATAGGTTAGAAGATTCTAGTATTATGAGTAGTTTGTTTGGAATTTTTTTTTTAAGGAAAACTTATTACACCTAAAGCACAGGCACCACTATTTTTTTTGGAGGCTTTGATAATTTTGTTCAAGTTTCCTTTCCAACATGACTTGAATGAACACAGGACACCTTTGAAACACCACTGACATTGTTACACATTTACTTCAAATATAAAGGTAATAACAGAATTTGGTTCTAGAGGATGTGTGAAGCCACGCAGCTGGTAGATTTAATCCAAAGAGCAAATTAAAAACTTTCCATAAAAGTCCTGAAAATGAAAGAGTGCTTCAGATTAGTAGGCTTTTACAAACAACTAGAAAAGTCCCAATGAAGAATTTTAAAATTAGTTTTTAAATGTTACATTTAATGTATAATTTTTCTTTGTGTACCTTACAAAGAAAATATTTATTTCACAAAATTCAGATTGCTATTAGCAACAAGAGAAATTATGAAAATTGAAATTATGAAAATTGTCACTTCCACCACTGACAGCAACTCGGAGTCAAATCCCACCCCTAAGTTTAACTATACCTTTATAATAGAAAGCTTAATTGGCAAGTTTCAGCAGAAATGGTGCCATGTGATTTGTGCATTAAGTGGAGTTGATTCAAGGATGTGTGGATGTGGCTGTAAAACATCAAGCACTCAATGTGGTTTACCTCAGTTTTATCACTTGAGACAGGATGGAGCTAAACCATCCTGGACACAGAGGGCAGGCACCGGCTCTGTGGGGCTGCTGAGACTCTGCTTTCACCTGTTTGAGGCAACCAACCCTGGCAGAAAGGTTGAGCATAAAAGCCTCCAGCCTCCCCCAGATGAACATCTTGCCTGCATATGATGCAAATAACCCTGTACCTATTAAACATTGCTGGTGCTCACACAATCTGTGTGGTTTACAGTTTCAGTAGCTATTTGATAGCATGTGGAACTAATTAGCTGATTTTACAGAAGCCTCAATTAATTATTAGACGCTTCAAACAGAAATGGAAATAAAAATTTTCCAAAGAAACAGATGATACTTAATTTTTACCTTAAAATGTATTCCATAGCAATCATTACAAAACTGTCTGAATAAAATTTAGAGGGCATATATTTTTGCTTCCTTGAAAGGGCATGCCCATTACTCCATGAGTCAGTAAATGTAATGTAAAAATTCCAGCTGACTACCTTCCTATAATTTCATGGTATTTTTAGTTCAACAAAAAGTCCCCTCTAGAGACATTTTACAGTCATGCCCTTAGGTATTTCACATGCAGTGTGAACACTTAACATCCCCATTGTTTCCAGCAGAGGAACATACACTCTTCATATTGGCAAGGGGTCTACATGAAAGTAAAAACAACCCATCAAAGTCAAGAAAGGAGGAGCGATAGAACAAAGAGGAAAAGCAGTAGCGAGGTAAAATAACTCTCTGATAGAAAGTGATGCATGGTAAGTGGAGAGTTAATAAGTATGTCACCATGTTAAAGGCAGCAGGAATAATAACTAAGCAACCTGCTTTAAATCTGCTCTTGGTCAAATATTGAAAGCACTTCCCACGAGTTTCTGTGGTAGATACATTAAAAACCCATCAGTCTGTGCCTGGCAACGTCTGTATGTCCTTCCAAAAGACCTAGCAAAAACCGTTCAAGAAGTAATATAATAACAGGGCCATTTGTACCAATATCAGTCTTTTGATAATTCAGGTGATTATCTAACAATAACAGATAAAACTTTTCATCATTTGATAAATACAAGAGGCATAGGTTCATTAAGTATAGAACTGCTGTTTGAAGAGAAAGCCTTGCTTTTCCATTTTGAGGTAACACTTTTCGAAAGGAACAGTGGATGGGTTTCAAAGCAAAAAATTAAGTGTACAAGTCATCAAGCAACGCTAAATAGCAGCTGTGGCTCAGAATTTTTTAGGAGAAATTGGAAACTTTTGGCAAGATGGATGACTAGGAGCTCCAGGAGTCAGGCCATGTACCAACAGAGTCCAGGTGGCTTGGTAGGAAGGTAAGAGCCTGAACACAAGGTTGATACCTCTTCTCATCCAGGTTACCAAATTACAATTGACTAACGGGGGAGAAAAGGGAATAACAAACATTTTCATCTCCTTTAAATCTCAGCAGATCAAAACCCAACAGCAACTATGACCCACACACAGGATAGAAGGTGTGCGCTGACCATAGGAAATCCCATTTATTGGATTGGCAGGGCTAAAAAAGTTTTAAATGTCTTTTGCATGGAAATATTTCCACAAACAAGCCTTCCATTTTAAAATTTAAATTCACTCAAAGAGAAAACACAATTCATCACTACTATGGAAGCATCTCTGAAGAAAATTAAGATGTCTCTATGTACCTTTCCTCCCAGGAAGACTTTGCTCACTTCTCACAACAAAGAGTGACTGTACCTTAAATGTTTACTGAATTTAAATGAGCTGAAGTATTAAAGAAAATTAAGACTTAAGTAAACATACGTGCTCAGACCAAATAAGTTCATCATCCTTAAATTACCTACTTATGTGGAAGGTGCATGCGAAGGTTAAGATTATAGCTACACAGAAAATACAGAAGGAATAAACCAGATTCATTTTCTGCTACAGAATGTACTAAGAGGAAAAAAACAGCATCATGAAAGGTGACTTTGAGATTTTTTAGGTATGTTTTTATAATTAGCATAAGCCAGTTTCAGAGTATAACAAAATATTAATACCCCAAAAAAGGCAAATTCTGCACATGTAAAGGAAATTATGCTTGAAATGTATCAAGTTCTTGGAAAGTATTAGAAAGTTGGTAAGTCACAATTATACTGGGATTTTTATATTTTAAACATAATGTTGTTATAATGCAGAAAGACTACTACAAACATGTTGTAAGGATGTGTTAGAAATGACACTGTTCAACATTTTCATAAACACCACAGAAGATGAATAGCAAGGTCACACAGTTTGTTAAAAGCTGTACTCATTGTCAATTCAAACTTGTCAAAAAAGGCTAGAGAAAAATCTCACAACACTGAGAAAATTAATTCAATCTATTAGATCTTTCCAAAAGCTGATAAACGTAAAGAAATGTGGGTGAAATAGCTGCCTGTGTACATTTATTAATTC
Source organism: Petroica traversi (assembly GCA_025920805.1). Taxonomy (NCBI): domain Eukaryota; kingdom Metazoa; phylum Chordata; class Aves; order Passeriformes; family Petroicidae; genus Petroica; species Petroica traversi. Next base: position 8,310,585 of record JAHLSL010000007.1, read on the forward strand.
CGTCTTATTCAGAAGGTATGGACTGCTGCTGAGCTCCTAACTGAAGATTTAGATTTGAATGAAACATCCTTTTAGCATGCCAATGTTTTTAATACTGCACGCAGTTCCAGTCACCCATCTTTAACAGTTTGCTAAAACATGGTAAGAATAATTTAAAACACCATTATCACCAAAGATTGTGAGTTAACAGAAGTAAAAGTACTACTAATAGGCATGCTAGCACCAAGTATTAAAAAGTCTACCTCAGTAACTAAAGAAAAAAGAAGGGGGATAAAAAGGAGAGCTTACAGTAAGAATACTGCTCTTTGAACTTGAAAAAAAGAAAGTATATTTAAATTCATATTGCAGTATTTTCAAATTACAGCAAGGCCAGTTATTTTTTGGTCCCACAAGCATCAAAGAATGACAGAATCACAGAACAGTTTTGACCACAAGGGACAGTCATTTCTGCTAGTCTAATCCCCCACTACATAAACCCAGCTGCTCTTCAGTCAAAGTATCTCCAATTACAGAGATTTCACAGTCCCTTTTGGAATCTTATTCCAGCTTTTAACCACTTTTATGGTGAAAATATTTTTGCCTTGCGTACAATTGCAATCTCCAGTGTTTACAAGTCATATTGGTTACTCCTCATTCACTCACTGTGGATCTCTGAGAAGAGCCTGCCTCCGTGCTCTCTACCCTTCCATCAGTTAGTCAAGGAGCAAATCTCCCCTAAACCTTCCTTCCTTCAGGCCAAACAAATCCAGTTCTTGCAGCCTCCTTTGTGCATCATGAAGTAAATGGTTACTGTTCTGCACGCGGAGTTTGGTCTGTACTGCTTCTCAAGTGACAGCTTTGGGCGCTGCTTCCCATTGCATTACAAAATGGATAATTTTTTATTCTTCTTTTAGCTCAGACAATTCCTGCAAAGCAACAGCCTAACAACAGTCTTTAGCAACTGTGGTTAGACAGAAGTATTTTCAGGTCAATTATTTTTCAAGGCAAACACATTATGTATTCTTCCTAAAATGAAAGTGCCAAGCTTTTCTCCTTTAAGTTATAAATTGCCCAACTAAACAATGATCTTTCACCACCTTTGAGGAACATGCAAATCTCTATCTAAATACTCAGATATCACAGCAACACTACCACTGACATTTTTTGCTCTGAAAAAACACTGTAAACTGAAGTACCTTCCACGATCCCTCACTCAAGATGAATACATATAAGCAATGCATAGAAAAAATGGACCAAGTTAACATCATATGATTTTTGAAAAAAAGTTGAAGCATTTTCCACAAGTCCAAAGTGACTTAATGACAAATCAAATCTGTCAAAAAGCATTTGCTGCTCTGGAAGGCAAAGGAGAAGGATGGACAATTAGATATTTGAAATATGTATTGGCCAGAGGAAGCATCAGTTTGAGTTAACATAGTATCAGGGTGTTCTCACCCTTCTTCCCACACAACTTTCAGTATGTCTTGCAAAACACCTTGAAAATAATTTTTGAAAAGCATGAACAGACATTACCAGTTCCAGCCAGTCAGCAAACAAGCCATTAAAGTAATGGCTAATTCTGCCATTGCAGATCAGAACAGTTTTATATGTATTTTATTCAAATATGTGTTTTGAGTTCATGAAAACATTGGCAGCTGAGCTACTTCTGTGTTCTGACACAACAATATTAAGAGATTTTTCTTATCAATACAGAACTGTATTCTTAATGAAAAACATCTGGCTCCCCTCTGAGTATTCATATTCTGCATACATACAGGATTAATTACTATTATTTTCTTTCTGTTACTGCATACTACAGTTCTGGTTTGAACACTCAACAGTAAATATGAACTGGTAACTCTGAAGTCTATTGACAAACGCTTACTGTTAGTCCTAATCTAAGCTGCTTTTACAGCTACTTTCTCTGCTTGAAGTGCTGAGATGGAAATCAAAAGGTTTCCCGTCCCCAAGCCTCACGTTGTTTATGTGGCTCCTCCTGTCAGGGCCTCAAATGCACTTCCATCCCCCTAGGGGTTTAGCTGCCAGAAGGGCTCCATAAGGAGGGATGCATCCTGAAAACACCATCCACATCTTCTTCCCTCCTTGCTGCAAAACTGCTAAATTCATAATACCTAATAACCCTCTGTGCTGTGTTAATGTCAGCTCTCCATGCAGATATCCATGATGAGTTTCTTTAGCTACATTTGTCCCACAAGGTCAAGTCTCTATCCAAGATCACAAAGCACAGTAGTTATTCCATGGCTGTAACGAACTGAAATTGTAGTTTTCCTGGAAGCTTTATATCATTCCAATACAACTAAGCTTTCAGTTCACAATGACAATCAGTGACAGTCAACTCAAGGGCATAATGTTCAGCTACTTTCACACTCCAGGAGCGTAACTTGGACCCCAGGAGAGCCTTTGCTGACCAGACTCCCCAGCCCAGAAGGCCAATCACTCTCACTGAGCCAGTGTTCTCAGTGCAGGCAGCAATGGCACCACACCACTTGCATTTAGAGTGGATTAGGTTCTTTTGGTGCTTGTTATTTTTGCACAATGGGTCAAAAGTCACCCGCATTTCTGATTTCTACAACCTGCTCTTGAACAACTGCCAACAGTCTACAGTTGTGACAAAGGGCACAGTCTTGCCGTACCTGAATGAAGAAAGGAGAGCAGCTATACTGACACTGAGCAGGGTCAGCCCACAGCCCCGTGGCTGCTGATCAAGTGCTCAGCGAAGAGGGACACCAAGTGGGGGTAATCAATGCACCAGGATCCAGGTCAGTGAGGCACACGACGAGCCAACCACACAGCTGCAATCCAGCCGAAGAAACAACCAAGGCCACTGGCCTGAGCTTAAAGACAGCTCCTGAATCAAAGGGGAGCCCCAACACGACTCCCAGCTCTTCCCACAGCATCTGAGTCAGCATTAACTGGCTGCACCATGCCCAAGATGAACCCGTGCTCCGGCAGCCAAATGAGCTGCTGGAGGATGGGGTATCTGTGGCTGAGACACCTCCTATCCTACAAGTACCTACTGTTCTTTCTTTTGGTGATGTTCCAGATACCACTGTCAGCAGTGGCAGTCAATACAATTCTAATTCTTATTTCCTACTCACAAGACTTTAACATAATTTTAAAAAAACCGCCTGCATCTTTTTCTGACTGTATTGTTTCAGCCAAGCTGTAAGCAACCCAGACAACAAAACTGCCCACAGTTCAGGATGCACAGGAGAAAGGTTCTGACAAGTGCGACGTTGTTGCTTGCTAAATATTTCCTTTCATTCTGCAAACATTACATATTTCATATGATCCAGATCCAGAAACTGCTTTGGAATTAACTTTAAAAGCAATTTTTATTTTCACAGAAGTACTAACATTGTAGTCCACAAGGCTTCATTTTTTTTAGAAGCAAGATTGAGTTCAAAGATGGTAGTTACACCATCTCAAAATTTTGAACATTTTATGAATCTGGTGCTTAAGAAATATTTTTTCTATTTCAACAAACTATATCTATGAGAACCACCCAAGGGGCTTATGCCCCTACACCAGTCCTTGACCTTGAAGTTTTAGTTCTTTCAGATGCCAAGAGGAGCACTTCTGCTATAAATTTAATCCTGTATTACAACAGATGATGCAAAAGGACAACTGTAAAAGCAGAATGCATTGGCACAAACACAAACAGTAATAATGTGTCATTAGCCTTCAGAATTACCAGTTAATTTTTACTGCAAATAATTTTGTATGTATTGCACTGACAGGCTTCATTTTGGAAGCGTCAGTAGCATCAGCACAGCTGGTGGTATGAGGTAGATGCAAAAAATCCAAAGGAACTTCTGCACACATGGATGCATAGAAAAAATGCTTTGCTCTCCCAGTGTCAAGAAACTCCTCTGGGCTATAATGCCAGAGACCCATTTTATATCCTGCCACCTGAAAAATGAAAAACAAACAATCTTCCAGTTATTCTTTCACTGCTTACAAGAAAGTCTATTCTCAAAATCCATTAAAAAATGAAAACCAACCAAACAGAAAAAACCCATACCACCCAAAAAAGCCCTAAACCACAAAACACTTTAACCTCTTCTTTACTACTGTATTATTCAGTGCACCAAAGATGCAGATCTTGGGAAAGTAAATTTCAGAACAGTCTCTCAAGATCCGTTGTTTCTACAATTATGTATTTCAATAGAGCAAAGGCAGAGAAGTTCAATGACGAGAACCTTGTAATCATATTGAGACATGGATTAAGGACAATCATTGCAATATTTCATCATTCTGATTCCAACCTTGGTTTGTTTTCTTAACTTGCACCTTTAAAAGATGGTGCTTTTCCCTTTCCAAAAGGCAGCATCTAATTGAAAATTAAGATGATTTGTGCAGGGTAAAAAGCAAAGACCTGTCCACAGATCTGGCAGTTCCATTTATAATCCCTTGACAACAAGCATAGTCCCTATTTGAAATCAAGGGAATTTTATTGCATTTCCTCTCCAGCCACAGATCAAAATTAGTTTTCTAGAATTCATCCATTGCCAGTTCAGACAGAGAAGGATATGGCTCTTTTAAAAGGCAAAGAGAAATTATGATTTTTAAATATCTGAACACCCATGCTCCTACTTAAAAGGACAGACTTCTGAACAGTTGGGGTTTATAAACTTCCAAAGCAAATTTTTTTCAGTGTATTGAGTATGAATAAAAAAAATAAATTCTTTCCAGTACTAACATCTAGCCTACACCAGAGAAAGCTGAGAAGCAAAGGTAATTAAGAACGCTATCAGCTATGTTTCTTGCATATAAATATCATTGTTCAAGGTGTGCTCATCCCTGCTAATACATGTTCTGTCTTCATAAAGTTCTAACCCAGAACCACCTTAAGGAAGATACTGAAAAAAAGCACTGGTTGGTTAAGAGCCAGCTAAAAAAATACACCAAAAACCCCCACCACAATGCAAAATTTTACTAAGTAAAAAAAAATACAGAACAAGAGATACACGCTCAATATTATAAAGAAGTGTCATACGAATATGTATTTTCAAATTATATAAAATCTAATTTGCAATGCACTAGTTCTGTAACCCGAAAGAACATATCCTGTGAAGAACTGAACATTCTGAACTGCACAACACGGAAGGCACATAGGAGCTTGCTTATTAAAGCCAAACCGCATCTCTTCTAGGAAATGCCTTCTAAACACATAAAGGATATTTTCATAGTAAGTGTCACATCTCTTCCCCCCCTTCCTCTTCGACACTGCCAATTCTTTTACAAGCTGCAGCCCACTTTAAGGGAGCTCTATCTGAACAATTCAACCAAAAAAAGGCTTTGAAGCACACCAAAGGTTTGCCCTTATTCTATACAAACGGTATAGGGATAACTTGGCTCTTCCCTCCCCCCCTCAGTACCTTTCTGGGGTAGTGACTTCACATCCTTTGACATCAGCACAGCTTGGAAGGGGGATGGGAGAGTTACGGCAGAAAGCTGTAAAACCTGCTTTTAACCATGTATGCAATGCCTCCACGAATTCTTAAATCTTTCCCTAACACATTTAATAGAAAATGGGCTTTGCTCTCTGCCGGTTCTACCGAGGCTGTAACAACCCGAGAGGGACTGAGCTACAAAGGACTTCCTGCTCCCCTTCTCCGAGCTCCACAATAGCCATTTATTCGCTCGTCAGAGGGTCGCGATTCACTCTCACACGCACAATAACTCACCTCTAATATGCAAAAGGGCCACGGGCTGGAACGGCCCATTGGAATTGGCTGCGTCAACCACCATCCTGCTGCCAGCTCTGTTACATGTCAACATCTAGGCTCCAGCAGGCACGGCACTGTATTCCTTAAGGCAAGAAACCAGCCTCCATTTTAGTTTAAAAAAAGACAGAAACTGAAGCGCTCTGCAGCTGGAGGGAACTGGCTGGGAGTGATGTCAGCGGGCGGGAGGAGCCCCATTGGCCGACGGCAGCAACTTCAAATGACACGGAGGAGGCCGCGAATGAGCGCGGCTGGTGCGGGGCTCCCCCCGCGCCCGCAGCGGCCCC
>JAHLSL010000007.1:8317000-8344362 GCA_025920805.1 Petroica traversi
CGGAGCGCCTGCGGAATGACGGCTCTGCTGCGTTGGGTCGCGGGTTTTTATTATTACCAGGATGATCTCATTGCTGCTGTTGTACCCCCGCCCCCTCGATAATATTCAGGAGCACCTGCTAGAAAGGGCGCGTGCATTTTTATTTTTCCTCTTTCTTTAGCCTTTCCTTCAGTTCTGTTTCCCAGGATTATCAAACCAATGTTCAATTTAACGGAGGAAAAACACAGCATTAAGGGCAACACTTACAACTTTAGATTTCAAGGGCCATAACAAAAGGTAGTTGGTTCACAGTAAGATACAGGTTCTTGGATTATTATTGGTGATTTAGAAATGTAATACCTCATAAGCATTCAATTAACTGTTTTATCATGGTTGCTAGTATGTACATTATGAATAAAAATGCTTGTAAATGACAAGCAGGCGATTAAACCGCATGTTTCATGCTGAATATTTCTTTCAATCTAGAAATGGGTCTGCCTTCAGTTTAGGTTAACGTTGCTAAATTTGGATATTGCAAAATACTGGGTTTTCCCTTCTAAAAAGATCAGTAATTAAAAATAACTTTTTAAACTATTACTGGAAAGTAAAGGACTAAGAAGCTGTAGGCATATGAAAACAGTTTTGCTGCATAGTCTCAGAAGCACAATTTTAAAAAGCACTGCTTAATTTCTGAACTTGTTAGTTCGATCATTTAAGGTATTTACAACAAAACTGTGAGCAGTCTTTATCATTCGAGACTTGCTCATTTATTTTTACAATGAGCTATTTAAAGGACCATTTTGTCCGCTGGGAGTGACGTTCAGAGAAACTGGCACTGTTGCTCGTTACTTGTACTGTCTCCAAGTCTGTCCTCCCCAAATATTGTATGGCACAATATATTAGTGCAAATGAGTATGTAGATTACTTAATCTATGACACTGTCCTAAATTATATCTGCCCAAAAAAGATATGGTGGGGGGTGTGCACATCAGGAGACACTTTTCCATTAGGTAATTTGCTGGTGAAATTTTGAAATAAAAACAAATTATAGGGCATATGTTACCTGGTTGGAAAAATTACATCACACTACAATAATACACAGTCAAAGGGGAGTTGGAGCTATACTGAATATTACTGGTGAAGGGAAAAGACTAACTGGGATATAAAAAAAAGAATATCATCCAAAAGACACACAAAGAAATCAATTGGATTTAATGATTACTAATAAGGCCCAATTAGAAGTAGTACGTCCTGGATGTAAACCTGACGAGAAAGTCCAAAGACAACAAATCTTTAATATATTACTTAGTTAAGAAAATAAAGCTCCACTGTTTGATGTGGTGTGTGGGTTGTTTGTTTGTTGGTTTGTTTGGTTTTAAATAGAAGGAACTTGACTGAGAAAATCCAAGTACTTTAAAGAATAATTATGGAGGTGGAAGGAATTAATTTTTCTACATTCACTACAAACAATAAATGCATCCTACCTCAAGGAAGGTTAGAAATTAAATGAAATTTTCTCACAATAAGCACACTGAAACAAAATAAAACACTGCAAACTTTCTAGTAATTTAAAAAATTACCAAACATAACATGTGACATAAATGTAGTCAATCCTGCTTTTGACAACATCCAAATGAACTTTTAAAACCCTTTATCTAAGACTAGAGAGATTCAAATCCTTTTTCCTTACAATCTAGGCAAAACCAGGGAAGGTGTATCCTCAAAAACTTCATTTTTTCCATCTATATATCCACTGAATATACCTTAACCACAGAATCATGAGGTTGGAAGAGATCTTTAAAATCATCAAGTTTAATGTTGGTTTTAGCCTTATAAAACAAAATGCCAGAGATATGCCTTTAAATTAACAAGATTTTGATGGATGAAGGAAAAAAACTAAACAACTTGGGTAATTTTTGGAAGTATTTTCACATGCAGGGTCTTGTAACAAATTCTGTTTCTTTTCTCATCCTAAAGCAGAATTAGATTATTTTACAGTAATAAGCCACAGTATGAAGTGGTAAAAATTAGGTTTGAAATTTCAGTTTATCTGGTAATCATGTATTTAAAAACAGTTGCTCTATCACTCCTCCTCTCTATTCATGTCTTTGCTTTAATGGTCAGCTGCTGCTTCTGTCTCTCTGAAACTCCCTGCAAAGACTGAATGGCCAGGAAGGCTGTCCCTGTGGCCACAGGCACAATTTAACAACAGAGCAAAAAGGGAAGATTACTTTATTTACAGTGCCATTTCTTAATTTATACATAAGCATGGCTTTCATAGTTGGAGGTTCATTAGGAAATTTTAGGTAATTGTTTAAGACTCAAGCCTCCTACAAAGTTCTTCATTAGAGGGAGTAAACGTGACACTCGCAGCACTCGCAGTCCTACTGGCAGAACACTCAGTCACATCCAGTAAGTTTTCTCTTGCAGAAAACACATAACCCTGTCCTCATTTCTTCCTCTTTGCTAGTCTCTGTTAGGCCTGAGTCCAGTACTTAGAAAAGCACTGAGAAACTGGTTAAAACACCCACAATTCAGTGTATTCCTGGTGTAATTCTGACAGGGTGCTAATGGAGCTGAAGTACTTCAATCTTCGTAAAACCTTTTCCTTGTTAACAACATCTAGAGCCTTCTCACCATTGTGCAGATTGAGAGTACATTCTGCTCAGGAGGACTGTATACCCTTCCTTTGCTTCACTCTTAAAATACCTAATTTGCCACCAAAGGAAAATATTTACTTAAGTTCAATTGTTTCAAGCAACTTAATTTGAGAAAAAAATTGCAAAGAAAATTGAGTTAGGAATTGACTTTCTAATGGAAGGGAAAGAATATTAGTGTAAGTGGAACAGAGCTAATGAGTATCAATGGGAGGAAGAAGAGCTTACTTTAACAAATTTATGAAGACACTTAGACACTTCTGTTGCAAGAAAATGAAAAACAGTATTAACTTCAGCTATGCATTTTTAGAATTAAATGAATAAAAAACCATATTGACAACAAAGTGGAACTATTGTAATAGCAACAAAGTGTAGCTATTACATGTTTCCTCTGAACCCTGCTCATCACTTCTAACTTTCCAATGATGGGAATGTAGGAAAAATCCTATAAAGTTCTCAGAATGGCACTACAGCTGATGAATACCCTTTACACTTGGAGGCCACATACCACCTTTTCAAAAACAAACACTTCATTTGGGTTATTGATTTTAAAAACAGCCACTCACCCCACTTCTCATCCCCACACCGCAAATTTACCTGCTCAAAGGTTGCCTGTATTTCCATTCTACACCACCTACTATTCTAACTGATAGTGACAGAATCAACAACATAAGATAATTTAAATTGCACGAATTTCTATTTACACAAAGACACTTGGGTTGGTTATCTCTCAGACTATATGAGTTTTCACTTTTTGATTCAGAGAGGAAGGGAGGATATTTAGTCTGAGCTATAAGGTTTCAAGGCATAATTCCACAACTGCTGAAATTGCTATTCCTCATCAACTTATGCCAGCCTTATTGCAGACTGCTTCAGTCCCCTTTCTGCACTCCTCTTTGCTTTACATTTGAAAAGATTTTGCTCTCATCTGCTTCAGTGGTCACCAGACACACAGCTGAGCTGGTGTAGTTCCCTAAGCCAACAGAAAACCATTTGTCAGGTGAGTTTTCTGCTAACTTAGACCGTGTTCCATGGCAGTCTAAGCGGAGCTAAAACCTGTAGGAGCTACTGCTGCAATCCCCTCTCTTCTGAGGCACAGGTGCCCAACTGTCTGAAATTGCTGTACAAGGGTTTGTGCAGCTGCATGGCTGAAACAGATTAGGAAACTGAGCAGAGCTAAAATGAGAAAGTGAGTTTGAGCCATGTTGATTCCATTATCTGGCCCACCAGACAGACACCCAAAAAAGGGATAGGGACAAACATGACTTGCTCTTTCTGGTCAAAGCAATGTAGTTTACTTCCCCCCCACATCCAATTCTAGCCTACACAAAACCTACTCTTCTCATAAATGATGTCAGGCTATAAGAAAATGTGGGTCTCATCACAGCCCTGAACAATGAGTTACTAAAGGACAATAACCTTGTTTTAGAGAAGGAAAGGTACTTGTGGATACTACACATTCTGGAGGAGAAACCATAGCAAAGGAAGGATTTGGCCTTCTCCCACTAGGTTCTGACTCAATTCCAAAGGACAGCCAAGAGGAAATTCTTCAAGGAAACAGAGGCAGTAAACACCACGTTAATATCTACCTATCAAAAGAAATATAGAGATAAGAAAAATATCCTTACCTGGATAAATGAAAGGGATATGAACTATAATGCAGCTTTCTTAAAAAATTCCCAAGACTGAAGCAAATGACAATTCCTCATTGAAAAATTTATTGTATTTACTCCTTCTAGTACAGCAAAATTAGGTTAAGAAAGGAATTGGTAAACGCCTGTTTGTGACTGGATTTCGCGTCTCTATCTGGATTTCCTAATATTTGCATGGTCACTGTAGCACACAGGTTCAACAGTGCCAAGTTTTCCTTCAACAATCTTGTATACTCAAGAAGTTTGTGAGTGGGGGTAGGGAGAAAAGCCAGTAGAAATTGGTTGAGTTCACAAAGGTGTACAACACAAAATCATTACCTTAAAAGAAATCTATTTTAAAAATAGCATTTGGTACAAAAATGTAATTCCTGGGGCAGATTGCATAAGCTCATTTCAAATACTGGCACACTATTTTAATTAAGCCCTGTTCAAGATCCACCAAAATATAACCAAACTCACTGCTGTCTGTGGCCTTATTACATAGGTCACAGATACCACTTCTAAGAAATGAAGTGTAAAAATTACATTTAAGAGTAAAAATTTGAGACCATGCTAGGTATCCAACAACCACTGATTGATATTTACATGTATAAATTCAATCTTTGAACTGTAGAGGTCTTCAGAAGAAAAAAGTTCAGTGCAGCAGCAAAAACATGTAGGTCTAATTATAATGAGGATCTGTGCAATGGAACAAAATGTTCCTTTTGTGAATGAGGGCATAATAAAAGACATTTAAAGAGAGATCTAAATTGAATTTAGAAACAGGTTAGAATCTAGAAAATAAGACAATACCACATTTTAAATCCTATTTTTATGGATTCTATCCAAACTTCAGTGGAAACAAGTTTGGTAGGAAATGCTGCCAGTGACAGATGTAGTGCATTCTTCTAACACTTTCAGCTGCTGACTAATGAGTAGGTGTTTGATAGGGCAGTTGAAATGAAAAACGGCTCATTAATCCAAGCGTATGATTTCATGTAAAACTAGCTGAAGGAAAAGCATTCACACACTCAAGCAAAGTATTTTTCCTCTACAACCTTTTTTTTTGGTAGTTCTTCATTCACTAGCTATCATGTTTCCTAATCTTTAAAATGCTACATAGCAATTCAGACTGGATAATTTCTAAATATCTTAATATTAATTACTTTATAACAACTGATAGATTGTATTTTCCTGTATGAACACCAAACAATTCCTAGCTTTTGGTTTATGAAATGTATAGGCTTACCACACAATTTTAATAATTATTTTAAACACTTAAAAGAAAAAAAATCAATACAGGAAAGACTGTTTACGCAATACTGAAAATGCTTTTAAGATCAAAGTTCAAGGACAAAGTTGCTAAAGTAACAAAGAGCCTCCACAGTTCCCTTGCATAATACGATACATACACATTCACTGAACACAACCACACTGGTCTAGGAAAGAACAAGCTTCTGCAGTATTTTCCATTATGGACCTTTTGTTTCAATAAATTAAATACAACATTGGCCTGCCAAAAATCCCTATAAAAGCACGAACACGCTCAGGACTAGAAGGACAGCATATACTGAGTTACTCTACTATAGGCCACATACAAAGGAGAGGAGAATTATCTGTTTTACAAACTGCATTCATTGATATTTTACATGAGAATTAATTTGCTTTGCCTCAGTGTCTTGCCTTTTAATTGAATTATGTATTAGGGCAAATCATATTTTATAGCAGCATTATCTTGCTTAATCTACCATCTTGCTTTGCATAAAATACTTTTAGCTAAACAGCAATGCTACCACCTTGCAGCTGGACACAATTCCTTAATTGCCATGCATGCACATAAGAAATACAATTAAACTGAAAAGGCCAAAGTACTGCATATTTGTTCTCTACATAAATTGCGGTGGCAGGAGTAGGTTTCTGCACTGAACGTGATCTTAAACATTGAGATCTCCAATTTCAGCAACTTATAAGAAAAATGCTCCTCAAAACCCCAAAGCAGTCCATTAGCACAAGGATTCTCATAAATGCAATTAAATTGCATGCGTCCAGTCTCTTTTGTGTCATGAAAATAAATGCTAGTTTTAAATGAACAGGTAACACACTTCACTTAAGTTCAAACGTACATGGTTGAATTTCTCTGCAATACTGAGAACAAAACTTGACTTGCTTTCTCATTTACTTGATATCAGTTTTTCTTATCTGTACTCTGCAGTTTAGAAAACCACACTATAATTTTACATTTTTGACCTCTTGAGCAATTCTCACTTTTTTCTTCTTTCTCATGGTTTCAAAAGTCTTATCAATCAAAATTTGGAACAATTGTTTTTTTAGGTATCAGACTCAAACTAGAATCACCTCTTCTGCAATTTTGATTCATCAGACTTTAATATGGTACAGATGATGAAAACAGAGCTATCTCCTAGACAGCCATTTACAACTTAAAAACATTAGGAAAGCTTTAATAATGCTTGCCTCCCTATCAGAGTCCTGTATCACAGGCAGACAAGTTGAGACACCACCCTGGTGTTCTTTTACACAGAACAGAGTCAGAATTTGGCAGAACTCTGAAGTCTCTGCATGAAGAAAACAAGACCCATGCTCTCTGCATGACGTGCGCAGAAAAATGACCTGTCATGTTCATTTCTTTTCCACCACCACCCTCCCTCCACTTTTATTGGGTGGGTTTTTTTGGTTGTTTTTGGGTTTTTCAAATAGGTATGACTAACAGTACTTCTAATGTTGAAACCATGCTAAAGCAGAAACTGACATCACCAGAAGATCAAAACCAGGACTGATCTAAATGTGTGGCAAGATCCTCAACAACAAAATACCAGAATCTGTTTAATCCTATCACATGCAGATATTCTACATTAGAAAACCAATTCTATACTTCTCAGCACTAAAAGTCAGTACATATGCCCACAGCTGCCAATATAGTTCATTTCTTCCTTCCTGGATAAAAACCCCTCTAAGAATATTGTATCCACATCTTTGAAACCAAAAGTTCAACTGCAAGAGGTAAACAGTAACTTCTAAAATAAATTCAGAACTGTATTTGAAAATAAAAGTTGATGTCCAATCTTTATCATATCCAATAATGTTCACTTTTAACTGAATAACATCCCAAAACCCCAAATAAAGCCAACAAAAAATACCAATCCCAAACCCACAAACTAAATCATGACACTGCATCACAAGAGGCCTTTATACGGCTATAAAGGGATTTTATCCAGCTTTTAAAAAGTATATACAGAAATGCTATGAAAAAGCGTGTTTTTTGAATCATGCCCAAATTTACATATGCATGACTAACATATGTTCATTGGGAAAGTTTGCAACATTTCAGAATATTAAGTAGTATTGACTTACTTTTTCAAATTTGTTATTCTTGAACTGACAGAGAACATTCTTTTAATGAGTATTACTTGAGGGTTAAATTAGATTTATGCACTGTCAAATACAGTTGTGTCACACAACATTTTATCCTAGTTAGGGTGTTCTAATATTATATTTAAAAATTCTTATTGTGACATTTTCTTACAAATTGTAAAGATTCAGACCACATCTTTAAAAATCTCACCACTTTGTACAGAGTTCTCTATTTTATAGTTTACTACATTTAGTGTTTATTAAAACCAGCACATTCTTGCAAAATAACATGTACGAATACAACTACATTCACCTGTTGGCACATTTACCATGAAAAGAATTACCAGTAATGTAACAATGAATTCAAACTTCTTGCATAAAGCTGAAGTGAGCAGCTGCAAAGAACACAAACTCCACTGTATCAGTGGTCAGGTGTGCACAAGCTTGGATATGCTACTTTTAAAATATATTTTCATAATCATACCAAACACACTGTTTATTTCATACAGAACATATTTTTTAAAGTTTTAAACAGTTTTAACAATTTATATAATTGTAATATTTTATATTTAATATGCTAATTTTAACATATCCTAAATTACAAACTGCTTTCTTAGGAAACCAGAAGTGAAGAAACTGGTAAGTTTCTGAAGGCTAAAGTATCCTTTGCCATTTATATTTGATATAACCAAAGAATTAATCTGCAAGGTTTCAAACCACAGTAAAATAAGCAAAACACACCTTCAAGTCCTGTAAGTAATTTTTTCCCAATAAACAACTGAGAGCAAAAATCAATTTTCTGTAACTTAAGTACCTGTACAACCAATGCTAGCTAACAAAGGGAACCACCTAAGCAGAAATCAACACAGCACAAGTTTGTTGGCATGGAATGCTTTTGGTTTTTTTTTTTTGGTGAAAATAGGCAAGATCTTTTCAAGATGTTTGCCACTGTTCTGAAGATACAACTCCACAGATACTTCTGGGTTATCTGTGGGCAGACAAGCTACCTGTTCTATCCAACTAAACCAGGCTGCACTGCACTGTGCTGCAGGGAGCTTCCCTAGCTTTCAGCTGTGCTAATATATGGACCTTGATGTTCCACAAACCAATTACATCAGAGACTTCTTTCCTCTGTTCAACTCTATTCTTAGAGCCTCTTAATTCATAATCTATTTCCTTTTCTCTGTGCATTATCTGAGCTATCCTGCTCCTCCATTTCCTGGATAATCTGAGGGTGCATAACATTAATCATAAGTTGCTCCAATGGACACAAATCATACCACACTAATACCAGTCACCAGGGCAAATATGCTGGTATTTTCAGAAGCTTATCATTAGCACTTTTGTGCAACGCCCAAGAGAAAGTTTGCAGCATGCCTGAAGATCAAAAAAAGTATTTCTTAAATAAGAAACCTTGATGAAAAGCCACCTTGGTAGCTCCTCCTTTCCCTCCCACTATTTCAAGTGATCTGCTGACCTCATCTCCAGACCCATGGCACAGAAGAAAGGTGGTTATCTCATCAACACCACAGGTCATTTTGAACTTACCAGTTACAAGCTTTCACACATGGACCTTAAAGTATGTGAAGACAACCCCATTCTACATTTTGTGCTTAAAATACAGCCTCATGTGAAGTACATCACACAGTAATCAAGGCAACATTTGTAAGAAAATACACATCTCTTGCTCTACTGCAGACAAAAGAAAGGTTCCCCAGGTACTGCAGCCATAGAAATAAAGCCACCTGTTATGAATAACAGGAGTTTGCAAGCTGATTAAGTGCAGCTAACCTGAAGGAACACTATGTTCTTCCCAGCACTTCACAGAAGTCAAACCTGTCTTAATCATTTCAGTCCTTTAAATTACAGCCTGCCAGTCCAATTTAACTCATGTCCAGACACAGACATTAAACAACACACTTAAAGACGTCCAAAAAGAAAGTTTTCCAGATTCACTTGACCCACTAAATGCACATCAAGTCAAGTACCTCTGTACCTTTTAGAGGAACAGTGAGACTGCTCAACAGCATTCTCACCAACCCTAACAGCTTGAAATTACACCAGGAGTAAGCACATGCAGTGAGCACAGCCATTATGCAGATCTAGTATGATCCATGAGATTAGCTTGATAATAAAACTATTACTACCTTTACTAGTAAAAGGTGGCAATTACTACCCCTCACTAGATCAAAAATTGCACCAAGTGGTCAAACTTCGGTGTTCAGTGCACCAAAGTTTAGCCCTTGACAGCCTGGGGACATTCACACAGCATCAGGCATCCACCAGGGAGAAGCTCAGGATCTTTTCATTTCCTTCACCTGAGGGTGGGAGGAGTGATTGCAGACTCAAGGCAATTACAATGCACAATACTCCTACCATTTCTTCACATCTAGGTACACTGTGTCAAAAAATGCTAGAATGCTCTGAGAAGACACCTCAGACAGTCTTAAAGAATTTTCTTTTTTTTTTTCACTCCTCCTTCCTCCAAGTACAAGCAAGCATTCTTCGGCCTACTGGTTTAAACTGCAACACAGCCAAGGTGGAAACAGATCTTCACCTTCACCCCTGTAAAATGGATTAGTTCTCCCCTGTCCCATCTGCACTAATTTTCCCCATTTCCAGCTCTCTGTTCACACTGCTTCTAATTGCAAGCTCAGTTCTGGTATCTGTGAGCTGCAGTCCCAGGCACTATCTGAACCACTGTATTTAAAAGTGGACCAAGATACAAATTATTTTCTTTGTGGCTGAGTCTTTGAACAAAAGTCAATGCCAGTCAATGAGACAGTAGACATAACTTCTTATAAAAATCACTACTTTAATTCAGTGTCTTTTGCTTATGTCACTCATGCCCTGGTCACAGTTTGTGTATGTACCTTCTAAGCCAGTTTAAAAGACAGAACATATTATTCATAACCTGTGGAGCTAAATAATTCTTATTTAAAAATTAATAAATAGACTGAAATTAACCAACTAAATAAGCAGTAGTTAAGTCTTGAAATATTTTAAACAGCATCTTGTACACAGGCTGCTATACTAACATGAAGGACAGTATTTCAGATTCTTTCTGTAAAATCAGTAACTGTGTGAAGAGAAAAATCTTGTTATCTGATTTGGTCTGAATGAAATACAGTGTAATTCAGATAGGCTGAGAAGCAG
Source organism: Petroica traversi (assembly GCA_025920805.1). Classification (NCBI taxonomy): domain Eukaryota; kingdom Metazoa; phylum Chordata; class Aves; order Passeriformes; family Petroicidae; genus Petroica; species Petroica traversi. Next base: position 8,327,793 of record JAHLSL010000007.1, read on the forward strand.
TTTATTTTCAAGAAATATTAATATATTATATTAAGAAAACAATGAGTGGAGGAAAGAATCCAGTAATTTCCCCAATAATTTCACATTGCCTACACCAGTGCCACTCAAAATTTCAGTGATCCATTAGGCTTTCACTTCAATCTCGAACACTGTAAAGCACTACACACTGCACTTCAAAACTGGGTTTTTTTGTTTCCTCTAAATAAGCCTTCATAGCAAATAAAGGTGATAAAAGCTGGGTTAGTAGGAGAAAATGCATCAATTATCATTATCTTTTTGTCACAGATGGCAGTAAATACAAATTTAAGTGATAACAAAGCCTTAAAATCAACAAAGAAAAAATTTATATGCACTACAAAGGCACCACTCTGCTTGACCCATGCTCTGGAAAATCAGACCCAGACACATATGTAGTGACAGATCAGATTTTCTAACAATGTCAAGAGAAATTTTAGTACCAACAAAGCACGCTGCACAGAGGACAGATGCCTAATATTTTGCAAAGAGAGCCCAAATATCGTGGTTTTATGTGAGATGAGTGAATATGCTGTCACACAGACATTGCCTATACTGATTGCCAAGAAGGCAACATACTGGAAGTCCTCAAATACAGATAAAACAAAAGTAAACACCACTCAATGCAAGTATGTGCAGTTTGCATATGAGCATACTCGATGTATTATGTATGTTGTCCAGATCTTAGAAGTATGATAGATGATGCTTCTCAACCTCATGCCCAAATTTCCCCACAACAGTTTGGAAAGACATACCTTTTAAAGCTGGCAGTTTTTGAAGCTCCCTGTTATTGCTAACATTAAACCTTGAAGAACTCTGACGCTTTTCCTTCTTCACTACAGTCTGTGGTGCTGGTACTTTGATTTTAGATAGTTGTGCTGGGGGAGGAGTGCTATTTGATTTTTTGTTTGACACCTGTTTAAAAAGAAATGAAAGTAGTTAATTGCAGCTGAACTTAGTAAAATCTTCTAAAAAGCCATTTTAATCACAGAAGTAACTGCAAATGAGTATACTTTTAATTAAACTATTGTATCCTCTGAATGTATTGCCACCCATTGTTCTGCTCATCTTTTCAGCATTCATTTCTGTACCATAGCACTCATACAGATGGGAATAGATCACCTTGGTACATGCAGTAGCCCATTTATCTGAAGTTACCAGACAACTGAAATTTTGAAATAATGTAGTTCCTCAGCTACTCTCACCTTTACCCCCTGAGAAGTCCAGGTCTCCAAGGTATTTAAGTTCATCTTCAAAAGGGACCAGAGAAACGTGTCTATTTGCACCAGATGAACCTTTCACTGCCTATTTGTCCTGTGTGCCTTGCTGCCAGAGTCCTAAGCTTGGCCAGGGCAGTCAGGCTTTGATAGAAAGTTAAAGGAGTTAGAATTACTACTGTAGTAGCTTTAACAGCTTCTAAAACACACATTAAGATTTGTAGTGGTTTACTGCCTACCCAAAGCAAGTTCCTTTTACTGTAACAATCCTTATCAGACTGTCACTGTACCTCTGTATGAAGTTTATAACATAAACCCAGAAAAATGGTTCCCACTATAGGTTTCCAGTTTGCTGTTATTTCCCTGACTACACTCAATAGTCTCTCTCTCAAACCGAATAAAAAACATCATTAACATAAGCCTGTCTAAACTTGTGGTGCTGCCTTTCTCATCCCTTATTTTTTTTGAAGGAGGAAAAGCAGGTTTAAAGGAGGCAATAGCTAACTTTTAAAATATGAATAATTTCATTACGTTCATTACAAGGATGATAAAATATCTAGGAGTGATTTACACTACAAATATAGAAACAGCTGACAAGGACCTCTTGCTGCAATATCGTAATTCATTTTGCAGGCTCTTAATTTGCTGTAGAAGTCTCTCAAATTTGCAAACTAGAAGCATACACATCTTAAAATATACCTTGGCACGCTTTCCTTACAGGAAAGACAATATTCTTCTCACAAAGTGCCCACAAGATAAGAAATAGGGAAAAAAATCAGAATGCAGTGGGATTCGTGATGGAAATAAAGTTGCAACCATTGGTACTTTGGCAGTTTTACTTGATTTAACTAGAATTTTCTTAAGTATAATAGGTATGAAAGCAGCTTAATTCCTGCATGAAATAGCATCAGTGGCATTTTCATAGAGATATTGCTAAAACAAGAGAAACCAATTTTCTTCATGTTCGGAAAAGTATTCCCAAAAAAGCTTATTCATCAACAATTTGCATAGTCTTGTAGTGTATACATTCAGCATGCATGGAAATGTTATCATACATAAATAGCTACCTTTTGAATATCCAAGACAGTAATTTCATTCAAATTTTGTTCTAGTAGCATGACTGGGAAAGAATACATGCTTCAAGAATAGATTAATAATTGTATTATTTAATACACGCTGTACTTAATATATCAAAGATGACTGAAAGCAACATTTAAGTTTCATTAAACACACCTAAGATGACCATTTTGCAAATTTAATATTATGAAAGAAAATCCCTTATACAGTAGCTTTATGGTGCAAATAAGAGGAAACAGTACAGTGAATATTAGAAGTCTCAGTTATCAAAACCACTCTAGAACTTGCTCCAGTAAAAATGGAATACATCAGCAAGATTAAAGCATTTATATACAAATAATACCTGTTACATTGCATTTTTAAGACTATTTCCCTTTTTAATCTCAAACACTAAATGCTTAAAAATGTTTGTGCCAAAATACAAATGATCTGCAAGGTAATTTCTATCAATTAATTGAAACTTTAAAAAGCATTCCAAACAAAAATATTAATAGACTAAGCTAAAAGAAAAACAGCACTAAGAATTAGGAAGCAATGACTTACCGTGTACTAAGCAATAAATGCTAATTAAGATCCATCATAAAACATTATTACTGCACAGGATTTTGTACTTTCAAGATTGTTATTGAGCTTAATGATGTTTTTCTGAACTGGCTACTTTCCACCATTGCCTGTATTTTTTCATTACTTGGAACAGGAAAAGCCATTTTCCTGTTTCCTCTACTCCCAAACAAATTCTCCATTTCAAATTTACAGGTGCTGTCATGTGTCTGCACACATGCACGCACAACAGTACCCTAAGGTAGCATACACCTCAGGGAAGCAAGTATTCTAAATTGCAGAAAAAGTCTAAAATTAGCCAAAAGTGGTTATTTAAGAGGATGGGTAACATTTCTAATTGGAAGTGTTGAAAGAAAGCATTTTTTTGTTGCTATGGCAACTTCCCATCTAGAAGTGATGACTCCAGAGTAATTCTAGCCCTGAATCACCGGACCATTTCTCCAACAGATTTCCTCCTCCTTCCTACCATCAAGCATGATCACCTCTGCTTTTCAGTCATGCTCCAGTCAGCCAGCACATACCAGAAAGCTGCCAGATTAATTTCTAAATCATTATTTCAGTTCCACGCAGCTAACCAAATAACCTCTGCAAGTGGCACTGTGGTGCCACCACAAAAGAGCTGCCCTCCAGAGCGTGCAGACAACATTGGATAGAAGGGCACCTGGAGAAAGTGAGTTAAGTCAACTTAAGCCCCAAAGCTCAGCAATTTTAACTCCATCTCTTAGAAAGGCAAACAAATTAAGACTAACAATTGTGTATTGATCTGCTAAAGACTTCAAGGTAACACACTTTCTATGAAAGTACAGTGATTGTGAGTTCAGCTTCTTCCTCCCAGTAACAAACCAAGCTACCCAACACAACTCCCAAGAGTAAGTGATGGACATTCTGTGGCATCAGTGAACAGTTCAATGTATTTGACACCAGAACAGTCAAACTACAGACACCTTTTTATCAATTCTCTTCCTATAACTAGAATAAGAAAGACCTATTCTTGCCCTTGTTCTGGTAAATGGCTCCCTCCTACCCAAGTGTTTATGTAGACAGATACATTCAATTACAAAAATGCTGATAAACATCTAAAAAATGTGCACAAACGGCTCTGAAAAATGTCACATTGAGAATGTATATTCAAATCATGATTAAAACACAACCCTCAGGTTTTCTGATCAATTTATTTTTAAAAAGATAGAGTTTTACATACTTCAGTGAACATTACGACAATCAGATAAAGTGCGACTTCAACTTTTAAATTCTGATTTTAACAATTGAAAGTATACAGCTTATGTTCCTTAGTGTCCATGACTAAGCTGAAATTAATTTAAGAGCGTGAAAGACAGAGAGCAGACAAGGTTTCTTGCCAGTCACAACAGTTCAAGATAGATAGCCCTTGCATCTCTTCATCCCCTGAGTCCTGCATCAAGCAGGTTATGGTACATTCCTTGTCTTAACATGACTCTTTTGGGCAAAGTTGGATCATTCACCCTTCTGCCATTATACAGGCAGCTACAGATAAGAACACAACACTAAGTTTGCAATCAGGGAAAGACATGAGTAGAGCAAGCCCATCTACGGTTACAGCCCATTTTTCTTTTAAAATTAAACTGAATATCAGCAAGCATCCCACAATGCAGCTTTTACTTTTGGACAACTAAGACACAAGAGATAGTATTGTGGGACCTGGAAGGAGGATCCATCCTGCATGGCATATAGATCAGTAAGTCTTTCAGAAGACCCTGTTCTTCCCCTTCTGACAGTCTCCCAAAAATGCCAGTCAGCTCCCTTGACAAACAAGGGCAACCTTGAAGAACTCTGAAGAAGAACTCTGTCTGACCTTACCATTCAATGCACCCTCACTAGTAACTGAATTAGAGGAAAGGACACAAATCCTTCTGATCCACAAAATCAAAAGCCAAACCGAGCCAAGCCTAGAGCTGGGTCAAATCTAGAACAATGCAGCAATCTTACATACTGCTTTCTAAGATAAACCAGTAAGATCAGGGTGAGGATTTGAAAATGACAGTAAAATCACTTTGATGCATCTGTCATTAAAAGTCTGGATGACTTACCAGTGACAAAAATCACATCTCCTAAGCACAAGGCAATGGAGATCCTCTGCCTGAAGAAACATGGTGCTGGGCAGCACCCTATTATGGTGTTTCTTGACACAGATTAGTCAAACACTAATCTGCAAATTTGTGCCTTCTAATTAGTACCACCACTGAATTCAAGTTTATATCAGTGTGCACATCATTCCCCAACGGCAGCAGCAAAATGTTGAGAAAAAACTCTGGACTGTGAAATCTGGATAGGTGAACCCCATACCAATTCACACACGATTAAGGTTCCCTGTGAAATACAAGTACACAGAGCAAAAAGCACACAACACTTTAAAAGAATCATCAGTCTGAATCTGAAACAGAGGGAAAATGCTTATTTTAATGCAGATTTAATCCCTACCCTCTTTTCCTTTTGGTATACTAAGTAGCCTCCATGGACTTATTTTTCATTAAGATAAACAGAGGTCTGATCTACAGCACCCAGAAGAGCTCATTTCTTGCCAAGGCAGCCTCAAAATGCTATAAAAGCATTTTGGATTACATCTAAAAGATACTTACAATGAAATTGAAATACAGGTTACAGAAACTAAACTAAGATAATCACAAAACATGAAAGGGACATTAACAACTTGATTTTCAAAACTGTGTGAGGGACGAGTATGTAACCAAAATAATTTGGCTAACAGGTTGAGGCTTAATACATAATCAATGTAATTAGGCTGAGAAGCTGAATTTAATGTAATCTCTTGAGATGAGAACTGAAATCAAAGATCAAGGAGTCAAAATGGGTGGAGAGCAGTTAAAGAGCTTTCCATGTAGTTTTCTCCCCTCTGCAGTAACTTCAAAGTAGTGCGAAAATCTCTGAACACTCCAGAATCTTGAACACTACCAGAGAGCTCTCTCCTTTGCTGATCTTTGTTTACTGGTTTGGGGGTGGGAACAAGGACAGATTGTATCTGACATATGGCCCAGCTGCCAGCAACCTGGTAAATATATCCACACCATACCTACAGGAAGTGGGCTGGTGATGTGACATCAGCAGCTGGGACCAAGGCAAGTTGTTCAAGACAGTACACTACCAAGAGAGCAGTATTTGTCAGCTGATTTCAATTCTGTGTTGTTAACAGCAGCAATTCATGACTTCCAAGAGGATAACATCAAAATAAACTCTTTTTGCTAATGATATTAAAGAATTGGCCTGACAGAGCTATCCAGACAGTCTGCAGAACTGCTACATGCAAATGCTGGCAAAGAGTTTATTACGGAGCAAGTAGATGTGACTTTTAACATCAACATTTTCAATCTACAGAGAATCAGTACAAACTACACCAAGTTTGATATGGAATACACTGGACACATAAAAGGAAGCACTGGCCCCTAAACAACACAGTTAAAAACTGCAGGGAAGCAACTTGTTCACAGGGTACCATTTTGGACAGCAGATGTTTCTGAAGATCTTTGTTAAAGATTCTTGCTATTATGCCATTATTGTTCACTAGTTTTACCGCCACAAGCCAATCTGGACAGACAACTTACAGAGTCTCTGGAGAGGCAGTTTACAGTGCTGAAAGCTTTGGGTGGTTTCACACAGATGGCACTTTAGATGTCCATTACTTTCCACAACAAAACCATTTGCCAGAATGATACCTGGATTGGCTGCTAGAATGATCTTTGCAGCTGCCTTTCTAGCAAATATGCTTATTATTGTTAAACACTCTCAGTATCTGAGATTACTGCTGGAGATTACTATCCAGGGTATCTCAGAATAACTTACTATGTTTTTATTATAGCAAGAGCTGCATCCTAAAGCTTTGAGGATCCATGCTGTTATAATGATAAGCAAAAAGATTAACTTTTCAACAGGATAGTAATGACAAAGTTTGTATATTTTAGCACTCACGGATTTATGTTGTAGTACTTGTCTAACAACCATGTTTTGCATTTACATGCAGCAGTGCTACTGCTGGCTATTCTCAACATCCAACGGTGGAGTTCCATTAGTGTTTTGCCAGAGACAGCACAGAGTCTGTGGAATTGCGGCAGTGACTGGGATGTTTCCTACAAGCAGTGAAGGCCATCTGGGCCTCTTTGCTGTGGAGGGGCGCCCACAACAAACTTTACAGTCACAAACCACTTTAGAAGACTGATCCACAACTTGCTGAAGCTCTTCCGCTTTTCTTGCTGCTGTTTATTTTTCACAACACAAAGCACTGCTTGTATTTCCTGTTAGTTGCTTATACACAGGACTCAAATTTTATCTTCTAAAGAATTCTATCATCACAGCTTTGTGTAATAGACTGAACTTGCAACCCACCAAACCAATCCTCAGCTTAGTGGGTGCATTCTTGACATTAATACATTATACTTTCACATTCACAAATCAGTATCAGTAGCATAAGGCTTGTTTTCCATTTGCTTCTTGTAAACTTAATTTTGCTTTAACTAGTTTACTCCAGGAAGAAGCTGATATATGATTCCCTTTTGTCAGAGATTAGATCTGCAGCCCAGGGTTGTAGAGTAACAAACATGAGAGGGTGCCCAGGCTCAGACTTCAAGTGGACTCATGCTGCTTTGTGTTTGCTGAAACACCACTGTCACTGAGCACCTGGTTTTTCACAAAAGCAGCAAAGCAACACTTTTTTCCTCCCGTATCTTCCATCACAAAACTTCAAAGCAAGTAATGTCCTTAGGAAAAAAAAATTGTTGCCTGGAACTACCAGTTAGCTGATTAAGTAAGATTTAAACCAGATAATGTCCTAAGTATTATTTTAAAACATTTATATATATAAAGGGATGAAGAATCTGGATAAAGGATGGCCTGGCTTAAATTATTTTAGTTCTTGCTTTTCATTTATACTTTCTCTCTGATGAGCCTGAAACATCCTTTCACTTTAAAAAACCCCAAAACAACAAAAACCACCTTAGTGCTTTTTAGATACATATACATGTACATACACGTATGCAGACATTTGAAGGAAATACATGCCAACTCATCTGCTTTAGGCATCAACTCTATACTCTACTGTAAATTTTAATTATATACAGCTACTGATGAGCTAAAGCAACTGCACATGTGGCTTTACCACTAAGGTCTGTATTTTTGTGCTCCCTGATCTATTCATAGAAGCTTCCCACTTCACACACTCATATTGAAATCTTTTTTTTACTTCGCCTCCTGCCCACCAATTTGGTATTTGTATTAGATACTGTTTGAGAGAGTTCATGACAAGTAACCTGGTCTAGTGGAAGGTGTCCATTACCATGGCAAGTGGGTTGGAACAAGATGATCTTAGGGGTCTCTTCCAACCAGATTATTCTATGATTCTATGAATAATAACCTTAACTGCTCCTTCAGAACTGTTACACCAAATCATTTCATCTTTGGCTCTCATCATGCTTTTATTTTACATGTCGCTGGAGAAGCTTACTTGTCAGTATTTCAGACTGCTAAATTGAGAAGTGATGAGGAAGTATATAAAAGTCCCTATAAATGTGTAGCAAATTATAATATTTGGCAGTCATCTTTTAAGAAGCACATTCAGGAATAGACCGGGATTTTTTTCCTAGTTTTTGGCTGGTTGGTTTCTGTAAATGGCCCTCTAAGCCTGTTGCAGGGAACGACACACAAACAAAAAACCCCAAAGCCTACCATCCCACTTCTAGAATTACAAATTTATCTTGGTTTCAAATGAAATTGAGGGGGGGAAAATGCACACAAGGTATGTTTTTTAAGTCTGTGAACATATGGGTAGATCCAACAGCTACTTGTTTTTTCTTACTGTTTGTATTCTTTAAGAGATAACTACATTAATAATTCTGTATTACACATGTTAGTGTACATCTGAGTACTCTCTAAGCTGTAGGCCTTAACTCTTACGAAAAAATTTAAGAGAGACAAAGGATGAAAAGGATGTTTTCGGTTTACAAAATGCTGGTATCCATTTTTGAAAGTCACTTTGCTCCTTTTGATTAGAACAGCCTTTACCTTCATTGCTGTGCTGCTTCCACCCAGGAAAGATTCAGAGAGCTTAAAAACACAATTAGGAAGCAGAAGATAGCAAGTACTAAACCAAACCACACACAGTTCTCACACCTCATATGTTACACAAGTAGTTGTCAGCCTTGTGTAAGAAGTAGAAGGGCGTAAGATCCTGTTTCAGAAGCATCTATTTTAGGTAATAAAACACTTGTATAGAACAGTGTTTGGTACACTTTAGTAACTCCATTAGTTTTAAAAGCATAATATTAAAGTTACATAACGAACACCATTAAGATAACTCCTCCAATATTCAGTATTAAGGTTCCTTTGCTTTTAAAACAGAAGGAAATTCCAGTTCCCAAAACCAAAAAGCCAAGATGTCAATAAAAACTGAAAACAGGAAAATTACAGAAGTTAAAGACAAACAAAAAGTTTTGTAGATGCTCTAAGAGTAACACATATGGCATCTCTCTACTCAGCAAATAGCTTCTCATTTAGTACCAAGGTTGTATACACTCCAGTATCTTTTAATGGTTATTTCAACCCATTAAAATAATCTCTGTAGGAAAGAAAATCAGAACTGCAAGCCATGATCGAAAATTAGTTTTCAAATTAATTTTTAAAGAAATTGGCACACCAGTTTAAAACCAAGCAAACCCACTCCAAAGCCCACAGACTTTATTTTGTATCAGTTATAACTGATTCAAGACAAAATCCATCCCAAATTCATACACAGTTTTGGTTTAAAATCCTGTTTTGCTAATGTTATGGGTAAAATCCTGAACTAATAGCTCTAGAAAGCTACATAATGGGTCTAAGTGTCTATTTATAGTCCTTTCATGATTCAAGCTTGAGAGGACAAGTTGTTTGACATTTCATTTAATTCATAATATATCTCTTCTTCCAAATGCATGCTCACCAGTTTTAAGATCACCTTTATCTCTTACTGCATGTGATTGGCTCGTGAAAGCACTGGCTACTCTGCCTGCCGAGCTGGGTACACCACTGAGCACACACTGAAGAGAAGAGCCAGGGCCCAGCTAGAGTTGTGACCTGATGAAGACTCCTGGCAATGATAAATGTAGCTCTTTGGTAAGGACACCAGCTTCTATGAAAAAGAAGTAAAAACAATCTGACACCTCAAAGATAATGAATGCAATGTATCCAAAACTCAGTGCTACTGAGTTACAGAGGCAGCCCAACTGCTGTGAAGTTGAGGCACCTGAAGGGTGGGATGTCATCCAGAGGGGCCTGGAACTTTAGAAATGGGCCCATGTCAATCTCCTGCCGTTTAACAAGACCAAGTGCTGGTGCTGCACCTGGGGATGAATAGATGGAGAGCAGCCCTGGCAATAATTTGGGGGTGCTGCTGGGTGAGAGGCTGGACATGACCCAGCAATGAGCACTCCCAGCCCAGAAACCACCCGTGTGCTGGGGGCTGCATCCAGAGCACTGTGGGCAGCAGGGCAGGGAGGGAGGGGATTCTGCCCCTCTGCTCTGCTCAGGTGAGACCCCACCTGCAACACTGCACCCACCTGTGGGGTCCTCAGCACAGCAAGGACAGGGAGCTCCTGGAGCAAGTCCAGAGGAGGGCCACAAAGATGATTAAAGGGATGGAGCACCTCTGCTATGAAAAAGGCTGAGGGATTGGGTTTGTTCAGCCCGGAGAAGGAAAGGCTTTGGGGTGACCTAACTGCAGCCTTCCAGTACCTGAAGAGCGCCTACAAGAAACATGCAGAAACTTTTTACAAGGGCACATAGGGCCAGGAAAATGGCTTTAAACTGAGAGACGGTTTAGATTAAATATCAGGAAGAAATTCTTTACTGTGAGAGTGGGAAGGCACTGGAACACTTTGCCCTGAGAAGCTGTGGTTGCTCCACCTCTGGAAGTGCTCAAGGCCAGGCTGGACAGAGCCGTAAGCAGCCTGGTCTAGTGGAAGGTGTCCCTGCCATGGCAGAGGGGTTGGAACTAGATGGTCTTTAACCATTCCATGATTCTTTGACTGAACAATAATGGAAAAGACCTAAATGATGGATGCTTTACAAAAGAGAATGAATACATATCTGTGACAAGAAGGTAACCCCAGAAATTATTTAGTAGTAGTCCTAATACATGTTAACAAGTAGGAGAAAACAATCTCAAAACTTTTTCCAGTCCCCAAACCTCAACCTCCTCTGCTGTGGTGCCTAAATGAACTGCCAAATTAGTACTTACTTGTGCCAAGACTTCAAGTATAACTTAAAAAAATTCTGAAGCAGAAAAATCTAATCTCAAACTGGACACTGTGTAACAGTCTCCATGCACCATCTTCAAGATCAGGTATGTGTTTCTCAGGGTAAATAGCACCACAATGAAAATCACAAACAGTAAACATGAGAAAAATAAGCAACAGATACAGAAAATATCCACTCAAATTTCTAAATAACTTCTGCTTCTGATCACAGAAACCTGTTATCACAAAATAATGCTGGATTTATTGCTTTTGTCTATTCCTTCCTTTCCTTTAAATGTAAGAACACTTCCACATATGATCTCGGCTAAAAAAGCCAGGCAAAACCATCAACACTGCTTCCGCTACCAATTCCTTTTGTAATTTCTTACTTTTAATGGAAGTGACAATCCTATGTGCTCATATTATCAGGAGTCATTAAAAGTAGTAGTGAGAATACTGACAGCCTTTCCCCACCATGTGCTGGCCAATATAGGAAAGGTGAGCATGGGAAACTGGATAGCCACCTCTGGAGATTCTTTCAGAGGGATGAAAATCCTGACTTCTGCTGAAGTGTTTTGAAGATGGCCTATTAAATAGAGATTTCTGTAATTTTTTGGCAATTCCATTTACTGAGAAGAGTTACCACTATGCTAAGTAGTTTATTTCTTAAACTTTCAAATTAGAAAGGCCTCAAAAAGCACCTAAGAAAAACTTCTGAAAAGAGAGCCTTACAAAATTTCTGCACTGGAAGCCATTACAGTAATAAACCTACTGAAAAGTGATGGCTGTGAGACAGTGGCAGGATAGAAGCATGGATCAGCACTTGCAAGATTTGAAGTTCTAAAAATTGGTTTCAGCAGTGATTATAGACCAATATCAGCAACTCACGTTGTCAATAAAACCATTTCTTGCACAGCAAGAAAAATGGCTCATACAATTTGCATTTTATTACATTTTGATTTGTCTATATTAAAAAGAAGAAAAAAACACAACAAACTACTTTTAAAGTAGAAAGAACCAACCTGGACAGCACGTGGAAACAACAAGATAATAAACACACAACATGCTTCTCAAAACCACATTAGTCTTCTGTTTGCTTTTTGGCATGCAGAAGAATGAATTATAATTTCTGTTTTCATTTGCTGATAGTCACCAAGCCAATACTTTCTCAAGAAAAATAGTCTTTGCCTTCTACAGACTACTCAGCATCTGGATTGAAAATTAAAACAAATTAAATTTAAAAGTTTCATGCCATTTTAGGCCAGTCCAGCTAGACCTAGAAGAAGCTATCACTCCCAGTCACCTGGTTCTATACCAGACTATTGTCTTGTATGGAAGCCTGCCAGCTACTTCTGGCCCTTGCATCCCCCAGGTGAACCACAGTAGTGAATTAATTGTCTTGGACTGTTCCAGTGACTGGCAAAAAGAGCAAGTTTTAACACATACTTTCCCACAGACAAAAAAAGTCAGAAATAAAGAGTATACAGGGTTAAAATTTTAATTTCCTTCCCCTGTGGTAGTATTTGAAAACCACTGCTAAAGTACTGTACTTGAATTATGTTAGTGTTAGGTCAGATTTTTCTAAAGATAGAAAAAGGTCATACTTTTCAACAGTAATTAACTATTACTAAGTCACCTTTTCTAAAAATATTAGACTGTCCATAAATTACTACTGCCTCAACTAAAAAGGAGACATCCACACCCCCGTGACAAAACAAAACTCTACAACAAAGTTATCCAAGAGACAAATAACATCCTCAAAAGCCATTCAGATCACAGGGTATATGTCCACAAGGTACCAGGTGTTGGAATGGCCAGCCAAGGGGATTTAATTTGTTTTTGATGCAGTATTGTTCTTGTTAAACAAAGACCCCAAGAATTTACCAGAGTAGAAACACTACTCCCACAGAGAGAAAAAACGATACACAGCAAATTAAATCTTTGTTCACAACCTGAAGATGTTAATATGCTGGACTAACTGATAAAATAAGAGGTTATACTCAAAGAACAGATTCAACTGTTCTGGCAACTATTTAGTCTAATTTATTAATGTTTACTAACAGGTTACAAACTAAGCTTAGAGGGGAGCTAAACCATATTAGTTTTTTTCTTAAGTGTTCAATAAATGAACAACATGCAACTGGAAGCTGGAGTAATGGCATTGGGTACAGAAGGACAAGGTGCCCTCACCTCAGACTGCATTTCTGGTACCTCTGTCACAAAAACAGTAGATCGAAACAAGAGAAGGACTCCTGATACTTTGATTGTCCTATCTAGGGGACATTAAGCAGGATTTTGGGGGTAAAGGAATTCTAAATATAAAATATATATTTAAAACTATATAGATTTCAACTACATAATTAATAATTTGAAAACAATTTTGCACACCTTCCAGTTAAAAAACCTTCTAGACCACATACTAGTTTAAAGAAAAGTATTCCAGGATGGAAGATCATACACTCTGTTCCTGATGCTCTCGCCTTGAACATCAACAGCTGACCACATAGCAATTCAGAAGAGAGGTCCATTTACTTCACATGTAGCAAGGCTTTTTTAGTATAACATGGAGTAAGCTAATGCAAGAACCATCAGCTTAAGTGATTTTCACTCTCTTTTAGCATTGGCATTGCTAGACCTGGTATACCAGGAATCATTTCAATCCCTTTTCAAACTTGCTGTACAGCTTCCATCAACTGAAACCTCATTTCCCTGACTGCAAGAAAGGAAAAACACGTGCTCATTTTTGTAAATATTAAGATCTGTTGTACTTTTTTATCCATAGAAGTTCAAGGCATCATGAATTTAGTTAAGTGCTATAAATGTGTCTATAAATAAAGTATTTGTGGGATGTTGCTGCTTGTGTTGTCCCTGTTCTTTGAATAGCAGACGGTTTCTAGTCTTTACAATCTGCCATTTGCATTAAATTCATTTGCATCAAATGCATATGCATTAAATGCATTTTGAGAAACAAAAAGCTGAAAGGAACCAGCACATTTCCAGACCTACTCACAGTCTAGAAGAGTATTTTTTAAAAGCCATGTTAAAACATATGTAGAAAGACACATGACGACAACCTTTTTGAAGAGAAAGGAAACCTAGAAATATATTAACAGCGTGCTCCCAAGTATTTTGTATTTATCAATCTTCACTATGTTAATAAATAGCCTCCTTTCTGCTCATATAAGCACCAGCTAACATACAGCATGATTACAGCCAGCCACGTTAGAATGCAAGGTCTACACTGCTATTTGTGTGCAATTACTCTATTAATTAAGATAATGAGTTGAGCACTGAGGTGTTCAAAATTGTACAGAGACTAAATAATACCCACTGGGAACAAGAACTGTACTATATGTGCCAGTCACATTCCCAGCTCTTCCCCATTCTGCCCCTGCTCACATATGATCAAGTATCATAGATAAGCAAACTGTACTTTTCATAGGGAATTCTACCTGGATGGACAAAAGAAACAGAATATGGACAGCAAAGCATATTTTTCAATTGAGATTAGTCTCTCTCACATTTCAAGTTTAAAACTCAAAAATCTAGGTCTGCCAACACAGAAATAAATGACAAAGAAACCCATATATATAGCTATGGCTAGCATACAAAGCTCTTCCCTTATTATCTCAGGGAGCTTTACATTCAATCCTGAAGTAACATGAGGGAATAAGAAAATAAGTCTTGGTCTCAGCAACTTGTCATTCATAAGCTTGAGAAAATAAGTAGTCAACAAACCTATTGCAAGATGGTGATAATGACAAGCCTTACAACTGCACAGAAATTAAAATTATGACCAAGTGACACTCTTTTTAATACCATAGCAATATACTGTAAAGACAGAACACATCACAATGAAGTACATCTATTTACACCACTTTAAACATCTACACTGATACATTTCTATCTCCATTCTACAAGCATCCCTAGCAGCTAAGATCCCTTCTAGTATCTAGTTTCCCTCCATCAAAACTCAATCACTCTTAGGGGAATTTACCAAAATACTTTTACAAGTAATTTACAAGTTTTAAGGATCTTAATTTATGGCAGTAGTTGCTCTGCACAACAGACAAATGAGAACTTACTGAACTGCAAATAAAAAACAATCCAACCCACCTATCCCTAACAGTCATTTCAGAGCAGGAAAAACAGTGAAGCTGGATGAGTATTTTGTTCTCAAACATTATCTTTCAGTATCAAGACATGCTTAGTTTAGAGGGTGAAATACGTAACTTTTCAGTACACCATTTTACACTCAAACTACTATGAACATTCTAAAGAAAATTTCAGGAAATCCACCTAAATGGTAGATTTTCAAATCAAACAAAACTACTAATTCTGAATTTCTGGATTAATGTGTGCAGGTGAGTGAAAAATGATTTAACCATCACTTTTTAAGTTGCTGTGCCTTGCTGGTGGGCAAAACAGAGAGAATTGCAGAAGGAAAAAAAAAATCGACAGAATAATTAGTCAAAAATTGCACACTTCATCGTATACCTATAAAAAAGAACCACACAACACAACAGCTGGCAACCTTTGATGAAGCCTAAGGTCTCCTGACAATAAACCAGGCTACTGACACTTAGCTGACATGCCAGCATCGACAGTTTGAGAGAGGAGACCTCTGGGAATTACAGAGAATTCTAAAAATGACATTGAGCAACAAGAAGAGAAGTCCAAAAACTCACAATAAGACTAGAAAATAAGACAGATGTACATCTCATAACAAAAAAAGGGAATAGATGAGTATTTAAGACTGTAGCAAGCAAATATTTATTTACTCTAAATAAAGCTGACTTCCTTTAAAAGCATGGTCTCTCATTTTTTTAAATACCACGGCAGTAGTTCCACAGTAATTTTCCTTCAAAACTACCTGTCATGTCAAAATTACAATATAGACGAACTTAAAACACTTTTTAGATCATACTACAAATTAGTGTGAAAAATACTAAGGTTTTTAGTGATATTTACCTCATGTTCTTGGTTATCTTGTCCATCTTTGCCACTTTTCCCACTCTTGACTGATTTTGCAGGTTCCTTAAAAAAAAAGTTTGTGGTTTCCGGTTATTTTTTTTTAAAAGGAGATCTAGACAGACTTTCAAATCAAGGAATCAGGCTTTTTTAGACACTTGCTAAAAGTAATAAAATTGACAGAATAAAAATGATACTATTTAGATGGAAGATGATAATATTGAACTATCTCTACAAAGCCACTTCAAACATTTTTTATCTGTAGAAAGACTCTGGAGTTTTATTTATGTCTCAAAATTCACCTATAAAGATAAGCTTTCACACAGGTAAGCAGGCAGGGACAAAGAATGCAAGTGATCTCAACCATGTCTAAGAAATTACTTAGTTCTACTACCTTGCTGTCTTTGGTTTCTTGGTTCAGAATATATTTATATTTAGTTTAGCTTTTGAAACTATCAGTATGGTACGCTTTTACACTTT
>JAHLSL010000007.1:8349362-8402560 GCA_025920805.1 Petroica traversi
CAGTATCTTACCCAAGTATTTCTGAATCGGAGCAGCAAAAATTGTCTGTTCTTATTTTGCAGTGAGTTGGAAAACCTTGAATCAATTTGTTGAACTGAATACAGGTTTAAAAGATGGTACTGACTCAGTTAACATTTATGAGGTTTTCTTTGTGACCACAGATGTAGAAACTCTTGTGAAAACTTGACTCCCCCTCACCTCGCTTTGCTGCAGAGTCTAATTCACCAGTAACAGAAAGCAATTGTATTTTTCAAGGCCTGCTCTATTATATGAAATGATCAGTGGGTGGAGGAGGTTTACAGGAAAAATAATTCCATCTGTATGTTCTAGTGTCTTCATAAAACATGAGACTAAGATAAGTGACTTACATGATGAAATTTTACTTTTGCTACCATGATATAGCACTGTGGGCCCAATTGTTCTGCTACAGAGTAGGAATAACTATGTAAATAAGGTGTTGTAATTTGAGTGTGAATATGACTATATTAATATTTGCATTAACTGCTGATAATTTCATGCAAAGGAGGTGTTTTCAAAAACCAGAACATATTCACACTGATTAGGTTATCTTTATAATTAAAATGTCAAAAACTAGTGCACGTAACATAGTTTTCAAATTGCATTTCTTACTGTACTGATCAAATTCTCTAAATTTGCAAAAGTTAAGTCACCAAATAATGTTGAGTATGTGTAAAATACCTGGATAATATTTAATAGCTTGAAACTGGGCCAAGTGTCCTGTGTGCCAATGAAAAGGGAATATTTGCACAGTTAGTCCTTTCCAGCTGTATTGGATATTCTCCTCTGTTTGACTGCTTTTCATTTGTTTTGGTTGCTTGTTTTTTAATCCCTTTACAGTGGTTGAGCAGTCATGCTCTGGGCTGAGCTTACTGAACAGTTCACTGTCACTGTGATAGGGATAACATCTTCCATCCCCAGTTGCATGACTTTATTGCTTCCCATGCACCCTCTCTGATTTAATTGGGTGGTTTGCCAGTTCAGCTTGTTAAAATGGCAGCAAAATAACTGAGCAGTGGCGACAGGAGACAATGAGACCTTTTGCTGGGAAGCTGTTAATTTGGCTCAGCTGAAACTATGCAGCAGCACTTGTGAACAGGGTTTTAGCAGCCAGTGAACTGTCATCATTACACGTGATTGTCAAACACTGTCAGGCTGTTTCTCAAAACATCTCTTCATTGACTGATGCAGGTTTTTATTGCCTGGTGCACTCCATCACATGTAAAGAGAGAACCGAAACTGAAGGACCAATGGCAGTAAAGAGGCAGGAATAGATGGGTTGAAATAGAAACAGATTTTTTTTCTCATGCTTGGACAGGCCAAAATACTACTTAAGGTAACTTTCCTAGCAAGAATAGTGAAACTGGCAGATTATGTGTGAAGGAACTAACTGAGTGCACAAGCTAACATCAAAAGCTGCAAAACCAGTATACTCAACTTCCCACAAAAGCTTAAACGTCTTTCAGGAACTTTCTCTGCAAGTGTGAATTCATTCTGCTTACCCTGAATCACATTAAATAATTCTTGTGCTGCTCTCAAGAATTCTTTAATTCTCCTCTATTATTTTAAAATCCATTAGTGTTGGATGCCCTGCTGTCACAATCTGCAGTGTTGTAAATGTTGCAAAACAATTTATTCACAGCTGTATAAAGTCAGACTCTTTTGAGGTAATTAGTAACAGTTCAAACTTGGAACTTCATGCATGTAAACAACATGATATTTTAGCCCTATATATGACCATATAATTTCAAATGGCAATTTTGGGCATCACTTAACACAGAACCAGAGGTGCACATTCAGAATCATAATTAATCATATGTATGTATAGTAGTGTCAATATTGGATGCCTTCTAGCTGTAATAGTACTCTGTATTTTTGTAAAATTTAGACTTGGAAAAAATGAAAAAAATGTTAATGTATGATTAATTATGCTATCTGAATCTTAGCTCTAAGAATTTTCAGGGACTGTGGAACTGTTACATTGAAATACAGATTTCTTTGAGCTTTGTCTGTTCTAAATCCTTTTCACTCTCTTCCTTTCCTCTAAGTTTAAAAAAAAATTGATAAGACTTCATTTGAATGTAATGAATAATATTATTAGTTATTTAGGCAACTATAGCATTATAGAAAATGTTTGCTAGGAGATTTTTTCCTTTTAAAAAAATTTCAGGACTCTCTTCCCTTCAGCTAAGTAGTGAAACTCATGTTAACACTCTTTTCAGAAAGCTCCCAGCAGCTTGTTGGCATAACCAGAAGTCACCTTGCTCGTCTTGTGCTGGGGAGCAGCCAGAGATGTTCTGTGAGAAAGAGCAGGTCATGGCCTCAGGAAAGGCCTCTCTTACCAGGGCATTGACCCAGTGGGGTCAAGATGGTGATAGCACCAGTGTGAGTCAAGGCAAGACAAGAATTCAGGCATCCCAAAAAATCCACTCAGAGGTGATAGGAGAAAGAGCCAGAGATCAGAATGGAGACAATAACACAGATTAAAGCAAGGAGGCAAGGCTGGACAGAAAACTGCTTTTAACACAGGGTTAGGACTCATCCAGGGGACCAAGGCCAGAAAGAATGGTGCACCTGCAAGGTAAGCCTGAAGTCCACCTAAGAAGTTCCGTTAATAAATCATGTTCGAAAAAGACATGGCTGGATACAAATACAGCTCTGACAAAGTGGGCTGTTTGGGTGGCCAGGCCAGAATTTAAATAGAGCTCCTGGACCTCTTGGAAATGTTGTCACATATGGCTGGAAACAGGCCTGGTATTAGATGTTATCAGTAGCCATTGTCAATATTAATTAACATCTCTGGATTTCTCTTTGGGCCATGTTAATTTAAAAATGAACATGAAAAACATAAGTAATGAGAATGGACAACTCATGCAGAATGTCACTAAGGCATTGTACTGGTTTTAACTGGGACAGAGTTACATTCCTTCATAGTAGCTTCTATGGCGCTAGGTGTGCTTTGGGTTTGTGATGAAAACAGTGCTAATAACATAAGGGTGATTTTGTTACTGCTGAGCACTGATTACACAACCTCAAAGCCTTTTCTCCTCCCCACACAGCGCCACCAATGAAGAGGTGGGAGTACACAAGAGTTTGGGAGGGGACACAAGTAGGACCAGCTGACCCAAGGGATATCCCATACTGTATGTGGTGTCTTGCTCAGCACTAAAACTGCATGGAGATGTGCAAAGGTTGGCTGGGGCTGGCAGATACTACAGCATCTGTTAGCTGGTGGTAAGCAATTGTTTTGGGTTTTTTTTCATCTTTTCTTCTTCTTTATGCATTTTTTAAAAATTACTATTAAATTGTCTTTTTCTCAACATATGAAATTTCCCACTTTTACCCTTTTGATTCTTACCCTTATTCTGGGACTAAGCGAGCAAGCAGCTGTGTGGTGCTGAGCTGCCTGGGGTTAAACCATGGCAGCCATCTACATAGAGATTCAGAAATACTCTGGACAAATAATATATCACAAAAAATATCTAATGATATCTAATGATAGTTAAAACATTTTAATTTGCTTGAGGCCACAGTTACCACAGTGCTTATGAAGTATTAAAATGACCTACATGGGGGAATTCAGATGACCTAAGTAAAAGACAGGCTATTAAGCCAGAAGAACCTTTTGTCCTATTCAGAATGCCAATTTCTATTGAAAGTGCCTGCATTTGTGGGTGCTGATACCCAAATTCCAGAGCGACAGGAATTACAAAAATAATAACCTTAAAACACTTTGTACAAATCACTTGACATTCTTCTGCTTCAGAGAAGCAAATAAAAAGATCTTAAAAGCAAGACTTTGCTGTATGTCATGTAGTTGAATCTTTTCAGGGAAAAAAACCTCAAAGAGGTACAACTCAGTCTATGACATTTATAAATTAGGATGTCTGCTTTCACATTTCCACTATTTCTGTGGGTTGATTTTTTGTCTTTATGATGAGTTAAGAGTTACTTGAAAATATAAAATCTGTTTAAAATTTATTTTCCCTGCCTAGAATTTAGGAGGTAGAAAGGTCATATTTATTTTTGATAGTTCATCTCTTTTTCATGTCCAAATTGAATATTTTAATGGTGTGTTTTGGTGCAATTTTTTGCAGTCTTTGTTAATTACAGGTTTTTGCTGCATTAAGTACAATGTTCCCATATATGTACTAACATTCCTTCTTCCCCCACGATATCCAAGGAAAGATTAATTTTGTATCAGATGAGTGAGACTAGTAACATAAAGGTGACTGCAGCTAAAACTCCTACATTTTCATTTTTATCATATTTAAGTTGGTATTTATAGAATGAACGAAGAGATGCAATTAATTGTACCTCCTGTTGATGCCATACAAGATTTTCTCCTTCAGGACTTCATACCTCTTTTTCTGCCATTTTTAGGAATTGTCATAGCTAATATAGCTGTGTATTTTTATCTCAGTGTGGGAAGAGTTGAAAGACATACTCAGAAGGCGTCCTCAGGACTTAACCCTGCCAGTACCAGGAATTTTTGGACTCATGAGGCTCCATGTCTGCGTATGCTCAGGAGTGTCCATCTTCTGAGATGATGTATTTCTGATTTTCAGGAGCAATCCGTGCTTCCTTGACAGAAAGCGAGGAGCAGCTTCCACCAGCAGAGCTCTTGGCTTGCTCCCCCTAGGGCAGGCTGCCTGCCGCTGCACCGAGCAGGCTCTGCAGGATCTCACAGAGCTCCGCAGGCCTTCCAAAGCCTCTCCGCACAGATACCGCTCCTCTGCTCTGCTCACCTCCTGGGATCAGGCCAGTTCTTACTGAGTCCTTCAAGAAGGTTAAAATTTGGGTTTAAGCATCATTGCCTAGGTGTACACTGAGCTCAGTTCATGCTTCGTAGCAGCCTCACAAGGTCTGTTTTAGTAGTCAGGGTAATTCCTGCAGTTAGGGTTCCCTATATTCAAAAGCTGTGATAGTCTAGAGGCCTCTGCCAGATCGATTCGCTCTTGGCCCTTTGCATATGAGACATCTGAACAATTTTGAAAGGTTCTTTAAAAATAAAACTCTCTTTTGTTTGCCCAAGATAAAAGGAGAAATGCTTGTAGCACACCACAGATCTGCTACTGTACCATGTTATCAGAGAGACATGTTACAGGGTCATACCAGGCAAAGGCTTGCAAGGATGATGTTGGAGGATTGGACCAAGTGTAGAGAGATTTTGTACTCAAACCATTTCCTAGAGCTATCTAGTCACTGAATGGCTTCTAGAATTTTCCTAAGAACAAGCCTTGTTATTTTGATTCAGAGAGTATTCCAGGAATAATCAAACGTGCACAAAGTGAACGCTAATGAAGAGGACCTTGGAACAAAGCAGGCAGTAATTCAAACTGACAGTGCAGATGCACTCAAAATCTCCTTATGTGTTGTGATGGAAGCCTCGGCCTCCAATTCAGCTTAGATTCTACTGGCTGGAAAAAAGTCCTGAGTCACAGAATCATGGAATGGGTCGGGTTGGAAGAGACTACTGTCCAACCTCCCTGCACAAGCAGGGCTGTCCCAGAGCACATTGCACAGATCTGCATCCAGATGGTTCTTGGATGTCTCCAGTGACAGAAACTCCAGAGCTTCTCTGGACAAACTGTTCCAATGCACGGACACTGCACAGTAAAGAAGTTCTTCCTCATGGTTGGGTGGAACTTGCTGGGCATCAGTTTCTGCCCGGTGCCTCTTGTCCTATTGCTCAGCACCACTGAGAAGAGCCTGCTCCTTCCTCTTGCCACGTTCCCTTCAGATACTCACAGACACTGATGGGGTCCCCTCTCAGTTGTCTTTTCCTGAAACTGATCAGGACCAGCTCCCTCAGCCATTTCCTTGTAGGAGAGATACTCCAGTCACTTAATCACCTTTGTAGCCCTCCAGCTGGACCCTCTCCAGGAGCTCCATGTCTGTTTTTACTGAGGAATTCATAATTCTAATTTCAGTTTTTCAATATAAAAGTTATTAAGAATTAATCAACTTTGTCAAACCTTGAATGTTTTTGTTTAGTCACATTTTAGAAGGTGTCAGCTCCATTTTTACTGAAGGTTTAAAAAAACATATACTCTGAAAGAATTTAGACAGAGCAATTAAACATTGGCAAAGCTTATAAGCATTTCAAACCAGAATCTGACAATAGGAAGTGTTAAACCAACTTAACTGCAGATTTCTCTTCCATCTGTATTTATATCATGCTGTGTTCTGACTATCTGGTGTGCCTGTACAGACTTTGCCCCAACACTACATTTGTTTACATCTTGTGTTCAGTATTTATTTCAGAAATTTTGCATAGATATGAGTTATATTTACATTTTATCATCAGTTCTTAGGTATATTAGAACTTCTTTTGATCATCAGGAAGTTGATTGAAGTATTGGGTAGACACTTACTAAGAAGACATAAAACAAGGCCTTTGACACAGATTTTTTCCTGCCTACATTCCACAGTACCATAACACATAATCTTTATGATGCATTCCCTTCACAGAGGTTCATGGGTTTTTTTAACTTTATGCTCCTTTTCTGCTGTCCACAGTTTTTTCCTGTCTGTGAAAATGGCATATGATGTCAGCACAGCTGATTAATCACAATTCTTCTCCTAGAGTTTAATTTCCCAAACCAGCTCCCGTTTCCAGCATGCTGTATGTTCTCTGCTTTTGTTTTTATTGCTATTCTCATGTATTTAATTTCAACTTTATATGAAGACCCTCGGTTCATACATTTCTTGGCTATTCAGAGAAGTATTCCATATACCTGTAATAAGATGATTCAAGAACCAATTGTGCAAGCTGTAAAGTATACATTAGTTAAGGGATGCAAAGGCTCACTAGTCACTGCCATGAGTATCCAAGCTCTGATGCTGCTTTTCCAGGCTTCTCAGCTGTGTCTAGGTCAGTGTTTCTTGGCCTGAAGGACAAAGTCCATCCCCTGGTGCTGCCCTTGCATTCCTGTGCCTGCTGTTGGCTGCAGAGGATGGAAAGGCATCAGCTGGCCTGAGAGGCTCGTGTAGGCTTGAGTCAACCTTGAATACACATGGTGCAGCATGAACATTCAGGACCCTCCTAGTCAACTTCTTGGTTATTCTGTAAGAGTTACAGAGGAAGTGGAATTTTGCAAGGAGGTAAGTTCAGATGCTTTGTGTTTAAAAGGTCTTCTTATGGTCTAACATTAATTACCACCAGTAAACATGGATGGCTAATAAAAATGTCTTAGAAAAAGCCTGAGGGAATACTCTTTGTGCTCAGCAACAGACTGGGGTTTGAATGATCTGGATTCTGTTCTTAATTTGACCATTAATTTGCAGTGTGATTTTGGCAAGTTAATCTCTGCGTTTCTCTTTCTTTTTCACATCTTTTATCTCTTATGTCTATCTTCATGGCAATTTGTTTCTACAGTGCCTAGAATAAGGAAGGAGGCAATCTGGACTGTGATTCTAATAACAGTAATAACAAGTAGCTTTAAATACAAACTGAATTTCAATTGTTCTATTGAGTTATGATTGTATGAAGTTTTTATAGGTGTACAGAGTTACAGATTTAAATTATGTGTTCAGCCATCTTTAACCTGTGGGATTTAATCCTGCTGGAGAGCAGTCTTTAGCATCTGTCTTCACGTTCTGTACTGATCTGAAAGAAGATAAATCTTAAAGATAATGTCCATGGATGGCAAGGAGGTAACAAAGTTGTATTTTTAAGAATTCTGACTCAACAACTCTATGACCTACTACTAGATGTCTGCAACACTTTTACATGCAGAATTCCCTTTCATTCCTGATACATTTTCAAAAATATTCTCATAAAAAAACCTTTCATGTGATACTGACCTTAGGCTTGAAATTGACTGATAAATTATGTTTGAGATGTCTGTTGCTAGGCTTACTCCAAATATACCCTGATGGTAATTTTCTTTTCACAAGGAGAGTGCTTCTGCGTTATGACTAATTTTTCTATCAGATTCCAGGTGATGAAGACAGCCTTTGAGTTGGTATTGAAATCCTCTGAATTTCAGTTGGATTCCCTGAAAATATGAGTGTGGTTCTGTTCAGTAAACATGAAAAAAGCCTCTACTAAATTCAAAGCTCATGGAGACTTCTGAACACAATGAGTTTTGTTGAGAACAGTAGATGCCATGCTTCCTGCAAAAGGGAGTTACAATCACTTGATTTTATCAATTCATAATTTTTTTTTTTGACAGTACAGATGTTGTGCATCCATGCTGTGTGTTTGTATCCATACAGAAAATTTTTGTGCCTTAACTGTGTGAAAGACCACGTTATGTCCTTCATGCAAACCTTTTTGAAAGAACAGTCTGTCTCTATACACTAATTTTTTTCCCATTCATCTCAGATTGGTTTTTTTGTTCTTGTTGTCTTTTTGTTTGTTTGTTTTTTTATTTAAAAGTTAATCTAGTAATTGTAAAAACCGCCTGACGGGCACTTATGGAAACTGACCACTGAGTCCATTGTTCCACTTGCACCTGGGTTTCAGAATTGTTTTGATGGGCTGACCCTTTAGACCTTAAAGGATAATCAAGTCTCCCGGCCTACTCAACCCTGAGTTTGAAAATAACACGCCAGCTTTGTTAACCAGATTGCACAGGAAAACCAGAGTCTCTAGGCTGAGACTGGCTATTACATATTTGCTATTGAATGCCTGTCAAATAGTACCTTTCAGTTACAACCCACATGAGGCAGGCCTGACGCAGACACTTGGAGATGAAAAGCTCTGTATCCTATTACCAGTCACTTGAGCCATTCAGTGGCCATCTGCTGATTGGAGAAGAAAACATCATTAATAATGGATTTGTGGATTGTGCTCTAGCTTTTACGTTGCTATTAGTTCTTCCAGCATGAGCTATACCAGCATTACTTAGCTTCTGAGCTCCAGCATCTCCTTAGTAGTCATGGCAAGTTTTTTTGTATTTTCTGGTTTAGGGGATAAAAGGAATTAAAGCATACGATGTGAAATTAGAATTGCTCCATGAGTGTGAGCTTGTTTTCTGTTTTCATAAGAAGCTATACATTAATAAGTTTTATCACTTTTTCAAAATAGTTTTCCCAATAAGGAGTGTGAACAAAGAAGAGTAACGTACAATAGTTTATTATAACTAAAACAATTAATCTAGTTCTCGATAATATAAATCACTTAATGCTATGAAACAAGTAATGCAGTGCTTTGGACTGAAGCTGAATGCTGACATAGATTGGTGCAGTTCTGTTAAAGTCAGTGCTAGAAAAATGGCCAGAAATATGTAGAGAATTTTGTTTGTTTTGAACAGTGTTTTAACATTCTTAATTAACAGTTTCACCAGGCACAATGCAATTACTGCATTAGAACTGAAGCCATTCAAACCCATAATTTACAGTCTTATCAGTTGAAGGAGTTGTTTCATTTTTAAATTGCTGAACATTATGATCTGAAAAGTTGTCAGATTAAAGCCTGCAGCCAAAACAAGATTGTATTAGCTGTTAAGTTTTTAATGTTGCTGAAAGTTGCTTTTTTCGAAGTATTGATCTTTTTTTTCCTTCTAATGGGTGGCTTGTATATACTTGGAAAATAATTATGTGCCTGGGAGAAAATGGCATGCGGGTTTCATCCGTGATCCAAGACATTTGCAAAAGAAAAGTTCTTTTTAGCCTATTATTTTTTAAAATTAATTTTAATATTAGCTATTTTGACTGGCTAAAACCACCAAAGGCTTGGCTGTTTACCTCTGCTACGGTTCTCTGTAGGTTTTCTGCCTTTGTGGCTTCAAGATTGTGTTGCTGCAGTACAGAGGGACGGAGCTATGGCAACCAGTGCCTGGTAGGTAACTGACAGCATGAATTACAGCATCCCTAAGGATTTGCTGCAGCCTGGTCTCCCTGCTGGTCTGACAGCATGTTTTGGTTTTGACCTTCAGGACAAGGACCAGCATCAAGATCTTTTCTGTTCCTGGTATTCATCCTTCTGTAAGAAACTCTTAAGAGGTTATGTAGATAAACAGGTACAGATGGGTCTTAAACTGGTTTAGACAGGGATTTTCTTGCAGTAATATTTATTGTTATTATTCAAGTGGGACAAATTGTGTCTCATTTTTGCTAGTATCAGTATTGCTACATCTACTGTACCGCTTTGACACTATAACTAGCTCATTCAGCAGGGTATTTTTCACACCCTTGGTTGACTCAATGGTATGAGTAAATTCCTGAAGTGCAACTCAGCTTCAGATATAGCTCTTAGATTAAAGATGACATGAGCATTTAGGTAGGATGTGAAACATTCTTGTTTTTATTACTTAGGTTATGCTGAGAGCATCTGAATTAGAAAAGCTAGCTGCAACTCTGACATTAAAAATCCAGGTCGTCCACAGTCACTGGCAATTGGAGAATGTTTCATAGATATATCACAAAAGCCAAGAGATTAAAAGGGGAAATATGAGAGAAAATAATTTCTTAATATCCCTGTGACTTGTTGATTGAGTTTTATCAATAATTATACTGATATCCCTGGGTAATGTATGACGGGTCATAGTCCAGAACCTGAAATTCTGTTTCAGGTCTCCTTGCCCAAAAAACCCCACTTAATGCTGATTAAAATACTTAGCACATCAGAGTTTAGCGTCTCTATTGACAATGTATTTGGACTTCGTTTTTATGAAAGCTGTTGGCCATTTTTGTAAAGATTATTTGCCAGCAGTTATCTACTCACAGTTGCTTAATCATATACATTTAAAAGCAAAATGTGCCTGAACACTTATACCTACAGCCAAATACCTTGTTAGTGCAGACATAATAACATTATGTAATAGTAATAACAATGATTTAATTGAACAACTCAGGACACATGTTCTGACATTATATGCAATTAAATAGCTGTTGCAAATGTTTCAAGGAAAATGATATTAATTTGTAAGAAAATGAGAACTGTAACTTAAAGCAAGTGTCAGCACTCATAGCCAGAAAACCCAAAGTCTTGCCTGAATGAAGCAGTCCACAGTATAGAAGATCAATGGATTTGGTGGATTTCTTTAGAATGCAGAGATCATACACAGAATTTTATTGCTAAATATCATCTGCAAACAGTAAAGTGTAAAGCTTGATTATTAACATATGTTAATAATACAAAAGTTTACTCAAATGGGAGTAAAATACTCTTATGAAAACAACCACAGATAAGGGATTTTATCTGTAGAAATATAATACATAAAAAAGCAGTTCACAGGGAAAATACCTGTTAAATGGTTTTGGAGTTCGCTCGGTCAAAATTACTCAAATTTGTTTAATTTTAAATTAGGATGATCTAATAAAATTATATTCCTAACTGAATTTAAATAACTCTATGTGAAAGAAGAATGCTTCAGTTGTGGCGTGACAACACTGAAGCATTTGGGTTCTTTTGTTTTTAGTAACTACTATTTACTTTTTCTAGTGGCTGATTTTGGTACTGTGAAAAAACTTTCAGAAATTGTTAGTAGAGTTTCCAGGACTGGATGTTGCCCAATATTATTGATGAACTGATGGCTAAGAAAAGAGGAGAGAACTATTTGCATGGTCATTTTTGCACAAGAGCAGAGAGAAAGTGTGCTAAGTATGTGCTTACAATTGAAAGAACCCCATCAAGAATGGGGATGGATTTTTCTCAATTATTAATAACTTTTGTATATACCTAGTTCAGATTTCTTTTCCTAAAAATGTCATATTACTATTTCTAATAACATGAGTGGACCTGTCAGAAACAATAGCATTTTCCTAGTTTTTATCGATTGCAAATGACAAGAGATTTTTATCTCACAACAGTTTAGGATCATACAAGAATTATAAATACATAGGAAAGGTGGAATATGCCTGAAGAGATAATCTGTGATAGCCTATTACTCTTGCCAGTTTTTTTCTCTTGAATAATACATGACAAGCACCTTTAAATTTACTGAAAAATCTTTCATGAATAAGGTTTTTCAGCCCTCTTAGTGGGTCTACTGCTTGGAAGAATAACTATATATATTTTAATTCTTTTCAACATACTATTTAATTAATATTTCCCGTGCTTCTTCCAGTCCTCCTTCTAGTAAATACATTGAGCAATAAATGATCATCTTTTTATAACTACCTTTTTCATGTATAAAGAGAATTAAAGTTCTGTGTTCTCAGATTCTTCACCTCTCTCACAGGTCTCATTTTCAAAGCCACATGTATTGTTGTTTTTCTTCTCGAAATACTAACAATTGCTAACCCTGTGGACTTCTTAAATTAAAGCAATACAAAATAACTCAGTAAATAGACTCCTTACTTGAGGTATTGTCATGTTGGAAAATTGTGAGTGCTTAATAAACATTAAGAAAAAATGTTCTCTGGTTCTGAAGAGACTGGCGTTCAGTGTGTAGAAATAATGTCATAAGGTCGTCATAGGTCTAAAGGAGTTGACTGTGTTTCTCTGTAGATTCCCACTGCTGAAAAAAAGGATATAAAATGTATCCTGACCCTCTTCCTAGAATACTGTCCATTTCATCACCAGACTAAAGTTGGATTTTTTCTCACACAAATTACAATTCTTATTTTGAACATGGAGAAACTTATAGATGTAGTGTGTCAGGTAGAGCTGCGGGGGATGACTGAGACAGTATCTCCTCCTTTCCTATCTTATTCCTGATGGCAGCAATTCATTATGGCTTTTATTCAATACAGCATATTCCTGAAACTTGCACAGGATTTTCTCCTTAGTGTGGTCTGCATGTTTTAATCAAAATCTGCAGCTGATTTATCTCTGCTCTGCTGAAGTGAGGGTGGAAGTAATGTATTATAGGAGTGAGTTTCTGATTCCAGGTTGCTGCCATCAGTGAGTACTCCTGAGCTTGGCCTGATCTGGCTCCTAGTCCGCAGAACACTGAAAGTAGATTTTCAAATCTGATTCCTGTAACTCACAAATATCAAGTATCACTACAAAAAAATCATACCTGCTTTATACCCTGCACCAAGGTTGTGTCTTTCCAAGCGATTCCCAGGTACCACACTCAGCCTGAGGTGCATTAATCTCATTTACCTGAAAATAAATAACATATTAAAAATACTAAGGTTGCATATTACATTTACTCAGAATAAACTAATAAACAATTATCCCATGTGGTTTTCCTCTCTAATTTTTGTTTTAAAAAAAGGCTTCAGGGTTTGTAGTATTCAATAAAGTATTTTCTTTATTGAAATATAATTTTTTCCATGGCTTTAGAAAACAAGCAACTTGTACTTTACAGTAATTTCATGTACTCGTATTTAACGTGTGTGCATAGTCCTATGACAACACTATCCTCTAGTGGCAGAATGTGTTAACACAAGGCTCCGGCTACAGCAGTGGGAACTGGTTTATGTCTGTTGAATAGATGGGGTGCATTTGTTATCATTCATAAATCCAGAGTTTTGATTTACATAACACAACAAGGAGCAATTAATTGAATGCTGCATCTGCTGTGGTCACTTTTTCATAAGGATGGTGTTAAACATGATTGACCACCAGCTGGTTTTTACTCTCCTATCTAGCTCTCATGGTGAGAGTGTCTCTAGACATTGTTATCCACAAGCACGTATAATACTCTTAATTTATCTTTTCTTGGTTTGAAATTTCCAGCACATGGCTTAAGGAAAAATAAGGAAAGGAAAAATTCAGTGTAAGAGAACAAACTCCAAGATTTCAATGCATGAGTTTTTTAAACTTACTCACTGAAAGGGCTGGTCTAGACTGCAAGTACATTTGCTTACTGTGAGTATAAGTAGTACAAAAAATTAAATTGTTTCTCACTCATCCTCTAAAAATGTTCCTGGTCTGCAAGTTTGGAAATTTATCTATGTTAAGAATTCTACATTGTCTTTTTTGTAGGTTTGGGTTTGTTTGTGTTTTTTTTTTTCTTTCTTTTTTTTTTTTTAATTTATTTTTAATATTCTGACACATTTTGCAGAAATCTTATCTAAATATTTCATAGTGTGTTTTTGGAATAAGGAGGTTTTTATGCTTCCCATTGATACGTTCCCTACATAACTCCAAGGCCAAGAGGAAGACACAACTTTAGCTTTTGGTAAGGAGTGATTACTGCAAGTGAGAAGCAGAACAGATGGGAGTGAACATGTTGATGTTTCCACTTTTATGATTTTACTTTCAAAGACCATTTGAGACACAACTAGCTCACTTGTGTATCAGGTCCAGTTAGAGGACCACATACCTGGCTTAACAATGTTTTCATTTTCTTCTCCATACCTAGATTTAGCTGACATGTTTTAGGAGGTGGCATTATACCTTTCAAATGTGACCATTTAATGCTCCATAAAATATAAACACTGGATGCCAAAGGGTTTTTACTGCCATCGATATATATGGTATCATTGATATTACTTACTTGTTTTTCATAAATTAATTTTTAAATGTACAAGTGCATTTCTTCCTACTGTGCCAAGTTGCTTTTCAGTTCTGTGCAAAGAATTAGAAGTAAGCATTTTCTTAATTTCCATGCGAATTGTCCTTAAAAACAAAAGCAAAAATAAGAACATAAAAATGCAGTATTCTTTTTCCCAGCATTCAATTTATATTGCAAAATTTTTGCAGTGCCTTTTTTTTTTCCTCTGAGGTCTGTACTTGGACCAAAGGAAATACTTGATTTGGACAGCTCATGTGCACAGAGAGAAGTCATTGTCTTGTAGCCTTTGTTCCACAATCCTCTCGAGCAGTGTTTGCTATAGTCATATAAACTGCAATATGAAAACATCACATTTGTGACAACATAATTGTAGCCATAGAACAATAACTAGTCAAGAAACAATTCTCTTGAATGAGGCAATAGCTATTTTTAATGTGTCAATAAGAACTATTAGTACTTTAAGTAGTGCACCCCTAAGGGTCAGATGTAACTATGCAGTGAATGCTGTTATTTTAAAAACACCATGCAAAGAGTTCAGATGTTACAACACTTGAAAGATCTTACTCAGGGGCTTACGCTGAGTTATGGGTCCTCCTGCTTCTGACTCACGAGTTTAATTTCAGTTCACTTTGCTAGTGACAAAATATTGTATATCAGATCATGTTATGTGAATTAATCGTATGTATCCAGTCCCCAGAAGTTCAGTTAGAAGTTTACATTGCAGGTTGGCCAATGACAGAAAACGCCAACCAGTGATTTTGTCAGTAATGTTTGAATAGCCAGTGAAGGCTGACTTGTTCTTTTTTCCTTTAATTCTTCTCCAAAAGTTCAGCGTTGTCCATACAATACAGAGAAGTCACAGAATTTCTGCCTCTGCTATGTGTATTCTGCAGAAAAATAAAGAAATGAGAAGTGGTGTCAGGAAGAAATAATTCCCAGATATCATGGGGGAAAGGCTTAGAGGATCAGTGAAAGGGAACTGTGTGTGACAGGCTGTGATCTGTTTATGTGACAACAGGTCCTACGTATGGGACTAAAATAATGCTCTTTATCACTTGAGCTGTACAAAAATAAGCCTGTGATGTAGAAAGAGTAAAAAAAATTACTTAAGTTCCATATTCTCTTCAATAGGTCAGTACCACCAGGTGACTCTGTCTTCTGTTTCTACTTCCACTTGCCTGACTCTTGAATTCTGTATTTCTTGATTCTGGATCAAGAATTCTTAATTCTTGATCCAGAATTAATAAATTAAGGGCACAAGAAAATGGAATTTTAGTATTATATGGGTTATTATTATGTGTTTTAGTGTTCCTGATAGCTAAAACCAAATTAATTTGATATTATGTTACTGACAATTGCATACACTTGATGACTGTGTTTTTTGAAATGTTATTGTGTTCTATGTATGTTTTTTCCCTTTCAAAATTTTCTTCTGAAAATAATACTTTATTTACGTAATAAGTACAATAAAACCAAATATTAATTATAATTTGCAGTGTCACATGCTCATAATTGCAAGAACCTCACTTTAAATACAAAAGTAAGGATTTAAGAATTATTCTGAAACATTTGGAAACATTATATTTGGCTATGAAGTCTCATGGTTTATTGTTTTGGATCCCAGTGCAGAGTCTTCTCAGTCTTTCACTGAAGTATAGAATAGACACTAGAAGATCTCTGTAATAAACACAGACTTTCTTATCCAATATCCTGTTTTCAAATGGGGTTTGACTTCTAGCTCTGCACAACTGAATTAGCAGGGCAGACAACACAGGAAGAATGGCCAAAGCTCCTTGGAAAATATCCTTCTCTGTTGACCTATAACATGGTTCATTTTATCTGCTCCTTTGAAAGTCGTGCTGCTTGCTGTTTTGCACAAAAAGAGAGCCCAGTAATGGCAGTGTTCACTTCTGTTAGAAATCTGTGAAGGAATACAGGAAATAAAATAATCAGATGTATTTCTCACAGGTCAATGAAGAGCTACAATGTCATGTGCAGGTAACAGCTGCACACCAACGATCTGGAGAATGTGAGCTTGCAGCCTGGCACAGTTACACTCTGTTGCCACTAATAACCACGTGGAGAGCCCTTGTTATGGTGTAATGAAGTACTGTACACAGTGCTCAGAATTTTAGATCTTTCATATGGTGAATGTGTTACTTTACAGATGGCTCCACTGAATTCAATTCATTAGGACAGGTGTTCTTCCATGAACAAAGTTATTTTGCCCTGATTAGGGAGCGCAGAGTCCTAGGTCTAAGAAATTGTGCAGGCAAAATGTTGCAGTTTTTCTGGAGTTTGACTAAAAAGACAAGAAAGAATAATTCAGCATGTATCAGAGGAGGGGATAAACAAAATACATTGAAGGGGTTGACTTTAATTTACAGTGTGTGTTTTTCACTGCAATTTCAGTTGTACCAGTGTGAAGTATACCTTCTCTTTCTCTCCACTGACACTATCCCATACATCTGGAAGCAATCAGTCTTAAACAAAGGGCCCTGAGATCTCAAGTCAGAGAAAGCAGACCACTGTATGTGGCAGAGCTATGACAACAAATCTGAAAATCTGTCTTCATTGATTTCAGTTGCTGTAATTTAGATTTGATGCAAAACTTATTAAGTATCAGTTCACTCTTATGTGTATTGCTGCCCAAGCTAAATATCTGGAAAATATTAAGAATTGCTTTTTAATATAAATTGAATAGACAGATCATATAAGCATATGCAGAGAATTTATTTGATTTGAATGGGCTGCATAAGAGCCTGAAGTACAATGAAGTGCAGCTGAAAAGTAGTTTTTATACTACAGAGCTACAGAGAGCAGAATTCTCTATTCAGTCAGCCTCTGCATCAACTGATCAATCTTTCTAGAATAAAAGAGCCTTGAGATTTCCCATGATGTGAAGTCGGAAAAAAATGTGTTTACTAAAAAAAGCTATTTTACTACTAAATAATTCACTTTATATGATAGTATATTTTTTGTATTAATAAGTGAGCTATAGTTTTTGAAAATTAACTTGTTTTTCAATGTACAGCTTTGTGTGATTTGGGAGGAAAAAATATTACATTTTTTTTTCACTTTGCAGACTTTCAAACAAATGTCTCTAGATACAATACCAATCAGAATCTGGCTTTTGAAAGGCATAGTTCCTCCTGGGATTCAGTGGAGACCTAGGCTACAGGCAGGTACATACTGATAGAGATTTTAAATCTTATATGAGGAAAAGAGAACTTGATTTGGGATGTTGAAAAAGAAGCTATGTCCTTCTCATTTTCTAATACTATTACATACTGTCAGTAGTATGAAACAGCACAACCACTAATGTGCTACCAAGTAGAACAGAAGGCCAGAATATGGCCACTTGAAAAATTCATGGTCCTATTTGTTGAGCTGAAACTATAAGAAAAAGAGGGTAAGTACTCACCATTGTGAAAATCATTCATGATCTGGCTCTGGGACCCATTTGCTATTAAATTTACTGCCTTATGTTTTAAACTGAGAACCTTTAGATGTGAGAGGGGAGTTGTTTCTTCTGTTTGAAAAGGGCACAATTTCTAGGTGCATATTTTTTTTACTGGCTTTCTCTTATATAAAAGTTGCTGAGTTCAGGAGTGAATGAAGAATGCAGTACTCAAGTTATCAACATATTGGTTTGTGATGGGAGATCATATTTCTATATTTAAATAAGTTAACAAATGAAACTGATATGAAATAAAAACAAATTTCTAAATTAAGTAAGAGTTCTAAATGTTTTGGTCAAAGTATTGTGTAACAAAAGTACTACCAGACAGAGGAGTCACACAGCTTTTCCGGGAGTGCTATTTCTGTATTTCAGCAGGTCTCTCCTGGGAAACAGTGCTACAAAAATTTCTGGTAACGGAGTGTGACAGGACTAAGTGCTTTAAAAATAAGATGCATTTTGCCTAAACCAAATAGTACTGTAGTGTTAATAACATTAATTCTTAATTTTTTTCTGAGTAATTATATCACTTCCTGTTCTCTTCAGGACAGAATACCCATTCTTCATTGATATTATCTTAAAAAATTAATAATTAAATTCCACATGCTCCTTTACATTTGAGAACACAAATTTATGAATAGAGGAATTAGCAACATTAATGAAATAGTGCTTCTAATGATATTTAACTAAATACCAATCTTATTTGCAGTGCTGGGTTTTTTTTGCTTGTTTAGCTAATGAATCAAACTCAAACTCATGGCTTCTAATATATTGTATGACAGTTAAAAAAATCCATGGAACTCTACATTCTAACCATTCTTTCATTAGATGTCTGTTGTTTATAATACCACTTTTCAGTAAAGGAAAAATGTTAAGTAGATACTTTGAGAGACTTCATGCAAAAAGTTTGTTATTGATCACGTTTCTTTTGAGGAATGGAGAACATGACTCCATAATATTATTTTGTCTGTTAATCAAAACAAACTGCAGTTTCTTTATTACCTTCCAAACTGTTTCCTATGCCTGGACCCACCTACTGTGAAATTATTTTACCCCTAAGGGTGTCTCAGATAGTTTTCTTGCCAAAAAAATATTTTTAGCACCTTACATTCTGTTCTTTAAAAGAAAGAGAGGGTGAAGTACTAAGCCAAATTCCCTTCAGGATTTGAGAATGTGACTCTGTAATCTTGTGTAAAGAGGCATTAACAATATTAGTCACAGTACTCTGCTTTTTCCATATTCCTGACTAGTCCCTGATGTGGCTGCTCTTTCACAACCAGAATTTTCATTGGCATTAACAGATTTATCAAATCATTCTAAAAAAAGAATTGAGATTTGTAGAAGAGTACTCTTGTTGCTAAAAGATACTACATATTTTATTTTTATTTACTAGTATATACAAGTTGCACGAAAGACTTCAAAATTTTGAATTGACAGTATTTTATAGAGGGGGATGCCTGGGTGGGAACCGAGGGCAGAATTTTATGTTTCTGGCCTGCACTACAGTAAATAACCAGATTTATATGTGAGAACTGCCTCTGTAAGAATTGTATGATAAAACTGCTGAAGGATGATTCAAAGCACATTAATGACTATGAGCTGAATTTTTTGGCAAAGGACCAGCAGGGAGAACTTAGAACTTTCAGATTCTAAATTCAGTTTTACATCAGCCCTTGCAACATTACAGAAAGAGGGCCAGTCAAATTCCTCACCTTAGTTATGATCAACATGAGGCAGTCCACCAGCTAGAATTGTTTTGCTCATGTTCCGTGCTTGCTTCTCAGTTCACAGAATCATAGAATGGTTGGGTTTGGAAGGGACATCAAAAGTAATCTAGTTACTAGCTTAAACTGTAGGAGTTGGTTATATGGAATGGAACACAAAATGTGCCCCCAAAGGTGTCTTAGAGTAATGGATTTAGAGAAGGAAATGTTTAATGCAATGTCTTTTCCTTTCAGTTTTATCAGCAGAAGAAAATCACCAGGATGAGGAGCCCAAGTTGTGGTCCTTACTGTGCTCTCTTTACCTTTTCATTCCTTTTTTTGTCGTTGTGAATTTTGAGTACATACAACCAATCTGCAAATGAAGAACCAGGTGCTCTTTAGAGTATGTTACAACTTCTATTTTTCTTATTTTTAAGCAGTCAAATAAACATTAAGAGAAGTACAAATATGGACATTTGAACTTCTCTTAATGTTTATTTGACTGCTTAAAAATTTTCTTAATTCTTACTCAGTTTAATATAATGGTAAATGCAAAGGGTTGGGGTTTTTTTCTGGAATTGCCTCTTTGTTCCTTGACTTCCTTACTGATTTCAGTGATAAAAAAAGATTGACTTCATGTCACAAGAAGGATTCTGAAAACTGAGTGATATCAAGATTGAGGCAAATGATGGATGAAAGAATATTTACTACTTATGCATTCTGGATATGTGTGCCTATGGCTTATGGAACATTTTGGAGTGTGTTCAAGATTGAAGTATTTTTATTTTCTTGTAATTGTTTTGACCTTATTGTTTTGTGTGTGTTTGAGTGTGAAACTCAAAACTTTAGTTTGGAAACTGATTACATTTAAATGCTCCAAAACAAAGGACAGATGTCAATAATTATTTTACATAGTATAGATTAAAAAGTATGGATGTATCATGATAAATCAATTGCCTGTTTTGAGATCAGCAATAGTGGAACAATATCAAATTTGAGAAGACAGTGGTCAGCATTTTTTAGGATTTCTACCAGAAATTAATTGGAAGAAGTGAGCTGTGGCATATGTTAAAATGCAGTTCCTACATGGAATAAGAATAATAAATTTTGATTGAAAAAAACCATTAGACTATTCACATTAGACTATTTACTATTTGTCTCCAAAGGCATTGGTGGCTACAAAACTCTTTAGCGAGCATCATTCATACCTGTCTTTTAAAGTCTTTTAAAACAAATTGGAGTATTCTATCTCTTAAATTGTATGTAAAAATAAAAAATCATTGTAGTAGCCAAGACTGACTTTGGGAGTGTTTCTACAGGTATTGCAACCCATCTTTTTATTGTAGTTCCTTTTCTGGACTGTTTTTAATGTGATACAATGTTATATTGTAACATCATCCAACATCTGTAATGACTTTCTGTGCACACCATAACTTTTTCTGACAAGCATTCAGGAGTCATCTACTGTATCTTACTAATATAAAAATACATCCTGATTTATTAATGCACTGGTACTAATAATGCAGTAGAGATAGGTTATAGTGCAAATAACAGTAGTAGGGACTACTGCTAAGCAATTTCTAGTGCCTTTTCTTTTCCTCCCAAAAAAGAGATGATTTTATTAATGGAGTTCTTAAAATATTGAATTTATACATTAATATGTGGGCAAAGTTCTCATTTTCTCACTGAGAATTTATTTTCTAATTAACTATCTCATAATAATTGTTAAATAAGGTTTCAGCATGTTGTATGCAGCAATTTAAATTTATTTAATGCCGCAAATCTAAGAATGTGTAAGCACTTAAAAATATTAATATAGTAAACATCTGATTACTCTGATAAGAATATTATATTCTGGCAGATGAACAAAAAGAGGTCTGGAAAGGAGATGTGATGGTTAAACACTAAAAAGAAGAAATGTTAAAAAAGTTGGGATGTGTTAACCTGAGTGTCAAATAGTAGAGTAGGTATGCTCTTCCCTGTCTTGCTAGCTGATTTCTTTCTATAGCTACTAATGGACTTGTGGAAAGATATGAAAACTCAATTCATGTTTCATTTACTTAGAAACAAAACACAAAATGATTATACTTATGCAGACAGCAAAAAATGCAAAAATTTTAAACAATCAATGTCTCCCAAATAGAAGACAACTTTTTCTTCCTTTTACCTAGCTTCTTGAAATTAGGAACATTCTTGTTAAAAAGCCAGTAATGAGAAATCCTCCTGCACTGCTGTTTCCACAGTTCAGATTCCAATCAGATAAACTTCCACCCTGTCTCTTCTAAAACTTTGCGGGAAATGTATTAATTACTTTAATAACAGAAATTTAAAGGAATTGATAAGCTAAATGTCTGCATAGTTAAATGCAGAATGACCTCTAAGAATAAAGTCCAAAACATTTGAACTCATATTTGCAAGCTTAGGTGCTAAAATGTGTTTCCTTAACAGCTTTGTAGGCTCACAAACAGCCAAATTGCTGACTGTCTTCCAAAAAGTTCAAGTCACTTTTGTTTTGGTATCTAAACATGTATTTAAAAATGCAGCTTTTGGGCACTAGTGGCTGATTTGTAGGAAATTTTAATAGTCCATTTGATGATCCATAAACGAAGTCCAGATGACTCATGACTTTTTAATGCACTCATCACCACTAATTTTGTAAAACTGCTGTGCATAAACTACTGAATTCTGGTATGGTGTCTGTGAGGTCCTGGATACAGACAGTCATCTTGAGTGACTGTCAGAACAAGCTCTAGATTAACATCATTCCTCTTTCTCACTAATCTAATGCCGTCAATGAGAACTTAAAGATACAGGCAGAAAGTTTTCAGTTTAGACAGATTACCAGTCTGAATAAAATTAGAGTAACTAGATGACAAGATAAAATCTAATGCACCTTTTTGGATCACCAGCAATGAAAATTCAGTCCTGATATTTAAAAAAATAAATAGACATCTCCTTACAAACTCTATCTCAGGGAAAAATTATGTATTTACTAAAGAATTTCCCAGCATTGCAAATTTAAGTGAGAATTTTATTGTCTTGATTTTCAGAATTATCTTAGTTTCTAAAATTTATGACATAGACTATAGAAACTACATTTAGTAACTTAGGGATAAATAGGACTTCAAGGAAAGATGGCAGGAGGCATCAATGGGATTTGGACAGTATTTGTTGTTGCAGGGGAATGTTCTTAGTAGAACTGGTAAAAACAGATCTAAGCAAGAACAAGGGGTGAAATAAGGATAAAGGGCCGCATCCTGCAAAGTGCTGAGCACACTTTGAAGTGCTGCCCTTAACTCCTGTTGACTCCTGGATGCAAGGAGAGTGGACTGAAAGAACGTGTGTATGTGCATGTGTGCGGAATCAAAGAACCTTATTTGAACCTTTCTTTGGGTTATAGCCAAGGACTTTAAGTCAAGACGATAGTCAGATGCCTGGGCTATGGAGTTACTTAAAGCAAAAGAAAAAAAAAGGAGTATAACTGCTTTGGTTTTGATCTTGCTCATGTGATAAAAGTTCCAATAACTCTCGATTCTGCTGGCAGGTCCAAAGACCTTTTCTCATTATATTTATATAAATGTTAATAACTATTTCAGTATTATTAATGATGGCAAGATTTGAACTCATTAAAGGTGGGAAATTTGTGGGATTAATTTTCTCCAGTGTCTATTTGCCAAGAGAGCATTTTCCCAGCATTATTTTTTCTCCATATATATTAACTTTGTAATTGTGGATCAAAGCCTACTCAGCTTTGGATGTATTAAGTGAATCTTACTGAAATAGAAACTCAGGCATTTTCTGCCAAAATATGTAAGTGGAGAAGTCACGATTGAGTTCAGCTTATTAAATCTGTTTACTCAGTGTGCCTAAGTCATATTGGAATTTAAAAGAAAAAATAAAACATGGGTATGCTTGAGCTGTGGGACATGACAAGAAGTGTATTTTAGAAGAAGTGGTCGTGGGATACAGGTTTGAGGAACATCAACAATAGAGAACAATAAACAAGACCTCATAAATATATTGCCTGGAATAATATGTGGCTCTACAAGTTGAAAATAATTCAAGAATTGTGGAAAAGTCTAAACTTTAAAGGCTTGTACTTTATGTTCATCTGAATATACAAATTCCATCTGGTCCTGTATCCTGTCTTTGAAAATTGCTGATACATTTGTGCTTTCAAAAGATGGTTTAAAAATGTACAGGAAACTACTGTGGCTGGCATTTTCCTGAACTCTAATTGCTAATCTGGTTCAACTTTAAGTCGCTCTTTCCATAAAAATAAATGTATATAATAATAATAACCATAACAATGACAACAACAACAATAATAAGTGTAAGCATCTGTTCTATTTATATTATTTTATATGAATATTTACATATAAGTTCTTGACCTCATTTACTTAATGTAATTTAAAATATCAGATCAGTCACATTAAATGAGACTAAAGGTCAGTATAACTTAATATTGATTCTCACTTGCTGTGTGAGAATTTTGTTGGTGAGCCTTATTATTTGCAGAGCAACAAAAAACAGATTATTCTTCTCTGTTAGCCTCTTTAATTGTATTAATGACTTGAGTTATCCCAACATTACTATTAGTTATCTTTTGCTTTCAATATTCTGGATTTTTAAAGTGAAGAGTCTTGCTGTGTTTTGTTTTTCTTTTTTTAGAAACAGAGAATCATTAGGGTTGGAAAACACTACAGAAGTCATCAAGTCCAAACATTGACATAACAGTGCCAGGTCCACCAGTAAGCCATGTCCCTAAGCACAACATCTACATGGTTTTTGTACACTTCCAGGGATGATGATTTCACCACTTCCCTGGACAGTCTGTTCCCATGCTTGACCGTCCTTTCTGTGAAGAAATTTTTTCTAATATCCAATATAAACATCCCCTGGTGCAACTTGAAGCTCTTGTCCTATTACATATTGCCTGGGAGAAGAGAGTGACCTGCACCTCTTTATAACCTCATTTTGGGTAGCTGTAGGGAGCAATAAAGTCTCCCCTGAGCCTCTTCTTCTTAAGGCTTAACATCTCCACATCCCTCAGCTGCTCCTCACAGGACTTGTGCTCCAGACCCTTCACCACTTCACTGCCCTTCTCTGGACATGCTCCAGCCCCTCAATGGTCTTCCTGAACTGAGGGGCCCAAAGCCCTCCAATGGACCTCACCAGTGCTGAGTACGGGGGATGATCCCTGGTCCTGCTGGCCACACTATTGTTGCTACAGGCCAGGATGTCATTGGCCTTCCTGGCCACCTGGACTCACAGTGGCTCAAGTTAAGCTGCCGTTAAGCAGTGCTCCCAGGGCTGGGGAGCTTCCCACCCACTCTGTCCCCAGCCTGTAGCACTGTATGGAGTTGTTGTGACCCAAGGGCAGAACCTGGCACTTGGCCTTGATGAATCTCATACCATTGGCTTTGGCCCATCAATCCAGCCTATCCAGACCTCTCCAGCAGATCATGCTACTGCCCAGCTTGGTGCACCCAATGAACAGAGCTCCCATCCAGGCCCTGAGCAGCCATGTGAAGCTGTTCCATACTTTTACTTGTCTGTGATAGAATTTCTATAGTTTTGTGGACACTATAGTATTGTAGAAGTTAAAATATTGTTTTAGGTGTCTTTTTTTTTTTTCTTTTCCTGAGATGGAATGCCAAAACTGCATACTTTGTGAAAGTTGGGAACATGGTAGTTTTATATTGCTTTAGAACTATTTCTGTTTCTTTCCTAGCAGTTTGTATTGTGTGCCTTTGTGAATCTTGGTGCATATTTAATTGCTATTTTTAAAGAATTATCCGTAATGAGTCTTCTTTAGACCACTCCTCAATATAATAATATATTTTTCTGTGGTTTCACCTTATGTATTATGCTGCCTTTATTGATTTTATGCTTCCATGATCCATTTTAAGAACATGAGAATGGTTGTCCCAGGTTAAACTAGAGGTTACCCTAGGCCGGTTTCCTACCTCTGTCACTGGCTAAAATAAAATGCTGTTGGTAAAAAAAGTGTTCAAACAGGGCAGTCATGTATCGTTACTTTGTCAGAATATTCTCCCCAGCTCCAGCAGTTTGCAGTTCAGGAAATTCCAAAGTCAGAGATACTGTCTTTGTAGTTAATGAATTTTACTTCCTGTGCTCAGTATGGCATAATTCTCCTGCAAATGCTAGCATTAAGTTTTAGATTTGACTGTCTTGACTAATTTTTGTCATCACTAATGCTTCCTCCTATTCTGCTCCTATATTATTAGACATAATTGAAGTAATAAAGCCAATTAGTGTTCATCAAACTTCTCATTTGTTTAGAATCTCAGTTAATTGAGCATTCCACTCTTTTTTGGTCACAATTAATTTAGTTTATGTTCTTTCCAGCCTTTTCTGAACTCTGAAAGTATTTAATTTTCTACTTTGGCTACTAATTTTTTTTTCACACAAGGTAGAAAACACTTGTTTAAGGAAGAGATTAATGGAATTTGAGGCATCCTTTACTGTTAAGCCAAAGCATGCTGCTGCTTAAGCTGTTGAAATTAATGGGTATTCCAATGCATTCTGTACCAGCTGCAACTGTTTAAGTAATTCACTATTTTTTGAGGAGTTATGACATGAAGTAGAAAGAACTGATAAGTCTTTTGATTTAAAATGTTTCTGCTTAACTCTTATTATGTTCACATGGTATTTTTACAATAAATACTGTACTTAAGCAATTGGTCTTTGACTAACGATCTATCTGAAAATATGGCTTATCTAGTGTTAGATGTAGAAATAGATCCTGCATTGTTGAAATTAATGGCATTCTGCTTTGACCTTGTTTTAAGGAGCAAGACCTTGGACACCAATGTGCAGTTGGACACACTGAAGGATAAAAGGTTTTCTGGGGGGTTTTTGTGTGTTCAAGTACAGAGATAAACACTGTAACACTATTTACATTTTTAGGGATATTGTTATTGCAGTTTTAAGGGTGATATTGTGTTCAACAAGAATGTGTGTCATTACTCCTTTGAACAACTTCATATTTTAGGCATGGTATGTTAGTTGTGGCTTAAGGAAAGAACAGACGTGCCGTTTACCTTGTGGGAAGGGGATTCTTCTGGTATTTCCCTATTATTGGATAATCTCTTTGATGAGGAACAGTCACCAAATTTCTGTTCTCCCTCTAAGCCTGGCACCTGCCCCAAATCTGTATTTATTTGAAGAAACAGGCCCCTAAAAATGCCTTGCATATTTAGCCCTGCTGTTTCCATTTACTGCCTGATCAACCTTTTTAGAGACTATACTCTTTCTTCAAAGGTTATTGTTGCTGGGGAAAAAAATCAAGTCCTAGATATGCCCTCTGGTCTTAAATAGTATCTGTTCTCAAACCACAAATTCTTGAAATGGGTCCATGTTAGTTATTACAATGGGTTTGCTACATCACAGGCACTCAGGATCCAAAATTTTGTCCTCATGATATGAGTAGAGGTATGCTGTTGGTCTTTCCTTACTCAGCATATAGCACATAAGGAACTTCCCTTGTTGAAAGAGAATGATTTACAGATCTTTTGAAATGAATAGGTTTGGTTCTCCTGAACTGAGGATTTAGTCCGAAGCCTCATTTTGGTTGTGCAGAACATGTGAAGGTTAAGTCACATGACTGAGCCTACATGTGGGATTACCTTTGTTTTCTGAGTTAGGATGATATTTCTCAGGGTTTTTCTCTTTGCTGATTGTTCAAGATGCAAATACTGTGCAAAAGGCAGCTAGGCTTTGAGGTTTTCTTCTCAGGAGTTAAGAAAGCTTTTTTATTTTTGTCTCTCTGATCACTAAAAGAAGAGCTCATGCCAGAGAGTCTAAATTCTCCATATCACTACCCGGTGGTATGTGTGTGTTTTACTCCAAGGCTGTCTGCTTCTTGAATTGGCTTATGTGGATCAACTTCCTCTTTCCTTAGTCTAAGTGGGCTTGCTCATTTCTCAACACCATTGCAGTGTTGGCTGCTGAAGTATTTGGCTTTGTTTTCTAGACACAGATTCAAACGACTTCTTCTCTGTG
Organism: Petroica traversi; assembly: GCA_025920805.1. Lineage (NCBI taxonomy): Eukaryota > Metazoa > Chordata > Aves > Passeriformes > Petroicidae > Petroica > Petroica traversi. The sequence goes on from JAHLSL010000007.1 coordinate 8,376,935, forward strand.
TTCTTTGTACTAATACTTCCTTCTCTCTCTATAATGAAGGCCAGATGGTCTCTCAGCCATGACATCACTCCTGACTGTTGTTGATATGGCAGACATAGGTTCCCATTCTATTGTCTTACCTGTCCATCCGTGGTGATTTATGTAGTTACAGAACACTGGCCCCCTTAGGACATAGAGTTCTCATAGAGAATTTGCTGTCTAATCGTTCCTTCATTTTCATTTCCAGAATTAAGCTCCACTCTACAGTCTTAAGAATTCTTAGGCCAGTTTTATTGGCCAGGAGTCTTGTCTTGCAAAGGGAACAATGTTTTACTAATTACTGATATGCAGGTTTCACAGGCTTTGAAGATTGTAAGCCTTGGCCATGCATTATTCATTTCAGGTTTTTGATTTATGCTTCTTCCCAGACAGAGAACTTGCAATAGATACAGGATGCCCCTATTTTCTACATTTTGTACTCAGATTTTGGATGGAGACTCTGGCTACTGAAAGAGATTATTGAAATAACTGGTGAGCTAGGCATTCCAGCTTCAGCATGTCTAGCAATCAAAGTGCTTGAGAGAGGAAGTCAACCAGTGTTGCAAAGTGAACAAACTACTTTTTATCAGAGGTAACTTATTACTGAAGGGAAAAGATAGTAGTGCCTAATGGTAATTTTCTATATGATGACATTACTGTTAAACAAAAAAATCCCCAGAAAACAATTCTTCAGGGCTTACAGTGTTCTTGTCTTTTAAACATGATGGAATGTCTGCATAATGTCTGATCTAGGCACTGCTAAGACACTCCTACAAGTTCCCCATCCAAGCCTCGACAACTTTCCTGCACAGCCATCAACTGCATTTTAATTTCACAATGATCTCAGGTTTTATGCAAATTTTAAAGTAACTACTTTTGATATTTCTGGAGATGCAAATATATTAAGTGCAATTTTTCCAGACACTCCTTGTTTATAGAACACTACATCTATGGTCTTCATCCAGAGTATTTAGCTAGGATTTAGAAAAGACAACAATTCCATATTTGGGTGCCTTATATTTTTATTTCACTGAGTTACAGGATAACAGAATCTCTTATTTTTTGCACAAGTCTGTGAGTTGTAGTGATAAAAAATTAATCTGTTCCAGAATATTTGTTAGACCATCGTCTATTAAAGATAAACATTGCTGCAAGACGTAAACAGTGTATACAATGAAAGGTGATTGTTTAATGACTAATGTGAAACTCTAAGAGACAACAAATCCTTCAGAAAACATTGATAGTCCTTTTAAAACTGTGGAATGACAATCCTAAGAATTAATTTTGAGAATTAGTCTACAATCATGAACAGACAGAGCTGGGGATATCAGATTGCCAACAGATAAGTATTTTCACATTGGAAAAACACATCAGTATTTTCTGAAGAAAAAAAGTTTTGGCTTTTCACTATTCACAAAAGAATTTCTAAATACTTTTCTGAATATAATTTGTATTGTTTAGACTCTTGATATTAAAATAATCCCAAATTCATTGATACAATTTTGTTTTCAGAGTCTTCTATTCCCCAGGCAAATAAAGAAATGTTTCATTTGCTATCTAGCTTCAATTAAAATTTGGCTAGAAGGGTTTTTTTTCATTGGAAACATTAGTCTGTTTCCATTCCAACTGCAGGCTAACATCCATGCTTTGGGATAAATAGCAATAAGCCTTCTCACAGTTTCTCAGAAGCTCTTTAAATAAACAATAATTGTGTATCAACAACCTCCTGATGTCAGAAGTTCTTTTTAAGAGGCATTCAGTCTGCTTTGAGGATTGATAATTGTTCTCCACATAATGTTTAACTAAAATATGTCTAAAAATGACAGAAGATGAAATTCTACGAGAAGGAGCTATAGGAAGATCCAGCGTGCTGGGAAGTTATAGTTAAACAGTGCTAGGATTCTGTTTGTCTGTGTTGCTGTAGCTTAAGAGACATTACAGGACCTCGAGCTGCAAGTGGGATGCACCATGGAGCTGCCAAAGGGAAAGGGAAGAAAGTGCAATTTAAGTTCTCTGATAGTAGAAGAGTGCTCTGAGTTGGTCTGTCTCAGGTATGCTGACTGCCAATGGCTCCTCTGGGCTTATCCAACAACCACTGGAAAACCTCATTTTGTGCCTTCTGGCTCTGCCCAGTGCCTCATTATTGGTGGATAAAATGGGATAGAGGGCACTGTGCTGGGCTTGCACCATGGGGAAAAAAACTATTTAGTGCATTTTTCGTAGAGAACTGAAGGTGTCACTAAAAATCACGAAGACAAATCTGTTCTCTGGAAGCCAGAACAAGGAAAATCTGGGGAAGTGGTGAAAAAGAATTTTCCAGTTGCGGAGTCTGATAAGCCAACATAACAGAAAACAGGGTACTTTTTTATTGGGGTTAGATCTGTCTCAGTTTCTTATACATCCATGTCCTTAAAAAGTACTAATTGTGGCTATAATTGGACTTTGTGAGTTCTCCAAGTAGTCATTATGGTAAGAACAGTCTAAAAGGTTCAATTTCCATCTGTTACTAGATCCATGGCTTGAATAGCAAACATTTTTTTCCCCTTAAAATTGGCTTTGTTTCTTGTATTACACTTGTTTGCCACTGTGTTCAGTATGTGGAAGATAAATACATGTCACTGTAAAATTTAAAATTATTTTAAATTTTAAAATTATTTGTAAATGCTTCCTCCTGAATAGGTAGGACTATCAGAAGATAGTCATAGTTTCTGGTTCTTTCTCTAGTTTCTCAGGTGGTGAACATTGCTTCTTGAAGTATTTTCTTTCCATAATTCCTCCTCTTGGCTTTCCTTGTAATTTAGGATCTCATGCTTTCTTAGGTCATGTCACAGGACATAATGGTATAGTTAGTGGAAAGATATAGAAAATATCTTGTTAATTGTGTTTTAATTGACATGATTCTCAACACAGTGGAAAATGTAAGACAGTATTGCAATAATTCTCCATTTGCTCTGCATCTTTCAGTTTCCTCCCTTTCAATTTTGACATAAAGTACTGTTTTAAGTTTCATCCTTGTCTGGAAGACAAAATTTCTGTGAGTCTTTGCAGTCAATGAACTGTCATATTGTCAAATATTGCATCAAGTATTTAATAAGACAATTACCAATGAACCATACTTTTTTTTTCTATAACAATGAAAAATGATCACTTTATCACTTTTAACAATGAACAATTATCTCTTACCTTTCTACCAGGAAAGGATATCAAAGAAATAATTAAATATCTACCTAAGGGGGAAAAAGCAAGTAGGAAATAGAGAAAGAGATTGCCAAACAAATGGATAGCAGCAGGCTGAATGTAAAAGATCAGTGTCTCTCATGCTATACAATCTAGTACAGCCTTATTGGGCTGGGGATTGTTGACTTCTGCCTCTGAATGACCCTTAAATTGAATTATTTTAGAAAAAAAAAGTCTTTCTAATATCAGACTACTGCTGGTTTAGATTTCGAAACAAGTTTAATCTGCATGCAGTGGTGTGGTGTGCCAACAGTTCCTGAGTCGGAGGAAGCATTGATCATTTATCCGTATGCAGAAGCAGTGTGAGGGCTATCTAAGAAACTGATTTGAGGAAGTTGTGTAATGGCCAAAATGGAAAATGCAATTACTTTTGTCAAACACCTGTGGAAATATGAATTAACCTCTCATGAAATGTGTTAAAAAGTGTTTTGCAGAATTTATTACCTTATTGATTTATATCCTGTTCCCTCCAGAATATGGGTGCTAATTCCAGAAACAGTATATGTCTCTGTCTTGTTGACTCTTTCTCACCTATCATCTATCAATGGTCTCTGGCAGTCTCTACTCAAAAAATGCTTGTTAGGTAATCTGATAATGCAGTTGGAAGCTTAATATCTTAGGTGAGTTTATCTTCTATGGGAAACAACACTGATAAAGAAAAGTGCACTTTCTCAATTGAATTTCCATTTTTGCAAAGTCTCTATACCTTGTTTAATGTCTTCAGCAGACAACTGAAAGACTAATACTTTCTAATTTTTAATTTCTTTTTTAAAAAGTGTTTCAATATTTTTTTCAATCATTTGTATTCTACCAAAGCCATAAATAAAGTATCATGCACATCTGCCTGTCTTTCTCTAGCAGAAAAAGCTCTATACAGAGCTTTCCCACTTTCATTTTTCACTTCATCTTTATTGGATGAAAATCAAACGCCTTCTTGTTTACTTTGGCAGGCAGTTGAAGGTTATGACTGAGCCCCTTCATTTTCTTTCTTTGTTACATTTACAGTAGTGATCAAAACCATGAAGTTTCCTTTATGTATTTCTTTGCTGAGAATTCCTGTGAAATAACACTGTGGACATAACTGCTCTTGGCATTTACTGCCAAAATTTAATTATCTGATGCCTGTGTCATATTATCACTTATTCATTTCAGTCTCTTCTTATAATAGGGTCATATTGTGCCTGTAACCACATTTTCATTACTTGTCTTTGACACCTTTCTCTTTCAGCTAAACATCTCTTGAAGTGGCATGGAACACAATAGTCAAAGTTTCATTGCGCCATCACTAACCTTTACACAGTTTATATTGCTTTCCAGCCTTTTTCTCTGCTGTACTCGATTCTGAGTTTGGTGACTTTCTGAGCGAGTTGTAAAACTCATTTGTTTTCCAAATATATCAGTGGGTTTTGCATCACACTTATTTTAACTACAATATAATTTGCATTTCTCAGATTGAATATTTGAGTTTTGCAACTTGTCATAATAATGAAAAAGAAAGCAAGGATTTTCTCCATCTAGCTCATTTTACTATTTGTTTCTTGAAGATTATCACAGCCTCGACTTTCTAGTACAGCAAATGGAATATAAAATTCCATATAGATAGATTAGATGAAAATATTTTTATGTTAGAAATATAATTGTCTAAAAATTTTCTAAAAATGTTATACAAGGAATATGCTTACGTTTTATTGTACCTGAATGTTTTCAGTTGGTTGACAGATACTTTTTGTTCTGTTCATGAAATGGTGTTTGCAAGCACTAGGCTGTTTGAGAATTCATTGTGCTACTTAGAATATTGAAAAATGTTATGCTTGCACTCATATTCATATGTCTAATATGCATAAGTACTTGTTATATTATCATATTACGTGACAAATATATAAGCATATAATATGTGTGAGTAATTGAGACTAATTAAGACCTTACAATTACCTCTGGAAAGAATGTACCACTGTTTGTAGACACTCTGCCTAGAGTTACCTTTTACAAACCTGAATTTGTGGGGAGAGGACTTTTACTGCACGTGCACCAAAAATTTTGCTGGCAACTTTCCCCATCCCCATCTAGCACCACAGGAATGGCTCGTTGCCTTAAAGAAATACAAAGGAACAAGTGAAGGGAAAAGTCACTAAATGCCAGAATGAGAACAACCACAAGACCGAAAAAGGATGAAAAATAAAACATTCAAAATTTCATAATAAACTGGAATTCAGATGAAAGTCAAACTGAAGGAAATAATAAAACAGAAATCAAGACATACAGAATAATGTATTCAGGTACACTGACATATATTCGAGAGCAGTAATTAGTGATCCAAACTTGTAGATTTCTGCCACAAATTGCTATCTGGGAGATTTTGGCCATCTTCCTATGAGAAGGAAAGACTTTTAGAAAGCATGGAATTCTCACAGCTGAAAAGATACTTTAATGTTGGCACATAGATGCTCCATTGGCTTCTTAAGTTGTTGATCTAAAAACATTTCTTATTCCAGTAAAGGAATATATGGTAGAGTTGCAGGCTGTGGATCATCTCCACTTTCTTCTGCAAGAGAGAAGACTTCAGGAAACTGAGTTTTTATGGAATGCAGAGCCATAGGAGAGGGCTCTTCTCCTTAAGGGAGAGGGAAAAAAAAAAGGTCAATTAGTCTGAAGTTCACTGCCATTACTTTAATATAGGGGATGTCAAGGATGTTTTCTTTATATAGCCTTTCAGTTATGAAAAGTCAGTTTTGAAAGCATATTAAGTCCTGACCTGAGATATGTTATACGCCTGAAAATCCTACTGAACTCACTGGGAATTTGTAATCCTGTGTAGGAGGTCAACAAGTTTCATTTTTATGAACTCGTTGCCTTGTTTTCCTTTGAGGTTGACTCCTGAGCTACCCGGTAACAGAGTTCACTGTCTAGAATTTGCTTTTGCAGTCTTGTCTTAGTTTATCTCAGAGCCAACTTCCCTGTTCTTCCTTTAAATTCTCATTTGAGGGAAACTGGCTCACTTGGCAGACAGAGTTACTGGGACAAATATAACTGGACCTCAATGTAATTCCCTCATGGGCAGATGTAGGCTGACGTTTTTGCTCCTTGTTGTTTGGCAAAAGGTCTTGCAAGGCCAGATTGGTTGTTGCTTAGAGTATAAAGCATTATAGATTATATACACTGGAGAACAGTAGAAATAAATGAAACCTGAAAAAGGAAAAATCTGTGCATTTGGATCCGTGAATTTCCATTGGTTTGGGATGTAACCATTTGATTTTGGCATTGTACTCATGTTCATGTCAATAAGTAAGATAGCTAAACCTCTCGGGAATTACCGTCTCTTAATCAAGCCCATCATTAAATTGTGCACACAGAAATGGGCCTAGAGACTGGAGTTCCTGCCAAAACCCCAGAAGCCAGAAAAGAACATCAAGATTTTAAAAAACATTCCTGTAAGACATTTACCAATGTTTGTGCAAGTCTTAGTCCATCTCTTCCATTGCTGCTTTCAGTTGATAGAGAGCATAAGGTGCTGTGTTTCCTGTAAGTCAAGAGAAACCTCTGGAGAAGCAGATAGGAGTGATGCCTTTTTTCACCTTGATGCCATTTGATCTTAAATATCCTCAAGGGTTCTCTTGGATCCCCTTCTGGACTTCTGCAGTCTGCAAAACCCTGATTAAGTAAGGCTCCTATTTGTTTCAATAGCCTCGGATTTCACTCCATGAGTGCCACAGTATATTTGGAGTACTTGTGGACATAAATTTTAAATTGTCACCTGAAATGTGTTTACTGCATGCTCACAGACTAAAATGTGTTTATTGCTATGCACAAAGAACTTGCATCATTATATAAATGTTTAATGTATGTATAAGTTTATATTTTTTTTTCTTGTTACTTTTCCTTGTTGCTAAGAATCGTTCAGTCTAATTTGTGAGTATATTGTAAGAATACATGCAAATTAATGCATGATATTACTGGTATAAGCACAAACCTAATGGAAGCATCCACTTCATGGTCTGACTCTGCCAGATATTTACTATGACATGGTCATTATGTTTCAAACAGACTGTAAGTGTATTATATGAGCATAGAAATATACTGTCAGCTTGAAATCAACATTGAAAATTGGATCTCTAATCTTACCTTTTCTGTATTTCCAGTTATTTTCCACTTCCCCCTCTAATTTGAGCAAAGTATGAAATCAAGTTGTTGTCTTTGAAATTAAATAAACTGCATAGAAGGGTAATTAGGCACGAATCATCTTTTTAACTCTTGTACAAAATTTGAACCTGTAATCAACAGTGGCAAGGTCCAAAAAGAATAGTTCAGAAGCTAAACTGACCTGAAGTGCATTCTTTTTACTGACTTATATATCTTTCTCGAATGAAAAAACCCAACCAAACAAAGCTCAACAAACAATCCACACAATTGGTGCACAGATGGTACAGAGCAGAACCAGATTCCTCTGCAGAACTGTAAAGCTTTCATGCCATGCAGTTTCTACACTGATACAGATTTTACCCATCCATCTGAGCTGTTAAGTTTTTGTGCACTGAGTGTGAGACTCATAGATTTGGCTCCAGCATCCACTCACCCCCACAGATAGGGGTATGTCTTACAGACTTTCCTAGCACAGTGCCAGAATCTGTCTCCTGCTGCATGACCTGATATCCCAGCTGCAGGTGGTTGGCAGCTCCTTCACTCCCTGTCTCCCAGTGTGCTGCTCTGCCCAGTGGGACAGGCTGCTGGGATACATGTCCAGCTCTTGCTCAGGTATTGGGCTCCAAGGAACCTGCTTCCAGGTGTGTTTCCTGGCTGCAGCACAGGAGCTTTGGCCCCTTCCCCACCATGAAACCCAACACGCAGATATGTCTCCTGCACAGGACCAGTCCACAGTTTTGTCTTACTCATTGGAAAAGAAGAAACATGAGAGGACAGAGCCATTTTTAAATGAAGTTATGCAAAGCTACAGTCAGTTTTGTTTGCCAGAGCTTGATGATTTGAAAAATTTGTTCACATATTTCTTCCAGCCTGTATCAAATATTCTGGAAAGTCATCTGCTTCTTCAAACATCTTTTTGGTCCTCTGTTGAATCGGGATAAATGTATCTGAGGAGTGCTGGTTTAGTGGACTTCTACTTTTGTACTAATAATGCACTAAATTGTCATTATTTCCCACACAACAAAAGTAAATATTTCATTTGTTGTTCCATAACTTATTCCATTCGTGTGGCTTCTTAAATTTTTTGCTTATTTCAGGTCTGGCTCAGCCATATTTTATTAAGCAAAACTGCCACCAAAACTTGATGGGAGATCTGTCCAAGTAAAGGCTTTAGGATTTGACATGTATTATTTTGCTGTGTCTTTGTGCTGTTGCTGTCTTTCATTTGATTTGGAACATAGATAATTATATTCTAGATTTAAAACAACAACTTTTTTTATATATAAATAAAATATTTGTTTTACCATCCAACGCCTGGAAACACCTTCAAAGAGGTGATTTTAGTATCTTATAATTTTCTGTACACCATAAATAGTTACTTGGAATGTGCTTCTAGTTGTCTGCCGTAAAAGGAAAAAAATACTGACCAAAAGAATTTAAAGTGCTTAAGAGTTTTAACCACAAAGGATACACAGAGAGGCTAGAATGGCACATGGTGCTGAGCCTGTCAGATTCTTAAAATACCACCAATTTGGTGGTCTATAATCCTGTCACTCTTTTCATGTATCTGAAAAAAATGCTTAACATCCTTGTTAATTGAAACTATAGCTTTCAGGCAAGAGATTTGATTTTTCCAGTATCAGTGTTATAAAATCAGGGAGGATTTAGTGTAAGAGCATAGGGCTCTACTTTCTGAAAAATGTACCGAGGCTTTATAAAAAGACTTTCCAAAGCAGTTTACTCAGAAGGGTTCTCTTGTATATCACGTTATCCACAATTTCTCTTTTCCCATTTTTATTGTAGAACTTTCTTTACAGTCTTTGTGTTTTAAAATCCATGTGCCCCTTTTTCTTCTTGCCTGTGAGAATTAATTCCTTCTTTGTGATTTCATCCCATCAAATTTTTTATGATGTCACAAGAGATTAGATTCAGAGAAAACCTGAGACTGATAGAAATTAGTGCTCAGGATTTCACAGGACTGAGCCCACTGAAAGAATTGCAGTCATGTTGAGGCATGATTTTCTAACGAAAGCCAATGAGCTTTAAATGTGAAGTGGTCCGAGAATATATGAAGCACAAGGATGAATATTTCAAAATAAAATGTTTTCCAACATTTTCTCTGAAAGGTCAGCTATACAATTCCAAAGAAAATAACGATTCTTGTTTTAAAATCTAAGAATAGAAAGATTTTAAACCAGAAATGATGGTACTACATAGCATAAAATCTATAGTGTATGAACCTAATGACATTCTAGAATAAACTGGAGCTTTGTCATTGTTATCACAATCATCTTATAATTATTTATTCTAATATATTTATTCAGAGATTTATGCTTGTCTCCACCCTTTTCTTATCTCTCTTACAAGAAAAAATATATAGAACCAATAGGACCAATGAAGCAGTAAAATGCAGTGTCTCATGAATCTTGTATGTTGAGCCACACATGGTTTGTGTTGCAGTTTGGGTTTGAGGGGTTTGTTTGGTAATTTTGGTGAGAAATAAGTTTTCCTCTTCTCAACAGCAACATTAGTGACAGAAAAGGGTCATTCTTAACTTCAGTAGGTGCATTAGTCAGCCTGCCAGTCTTTCAATGCAAACCATTCTTACGTTCTTTCCCTGAAAAATTGGAGACAGAATAGGTGCTTCTTTCAGCAGACCAGCTGGGGGAAAACTACCATTATTGTCTTCTGCTATATAGCATGTGCTTACAGATGTCCTTATCCACTTCTCAGCAATGAAACTGTAGGAAATAGTTGTTGAGAATAGAAATCCTGAGAATTTGTAGGATGCATGTTGAGTCTATTTGGTCTTGACAATAAGGTGAGACCTTCATTTCACTGAGGGGTAGGTATATCCTTGAAACATTTTCTCCATCTGACAGCAGTAAGGTGTACAGGATAATGGAAGTGGGTGTCCTTCCACCAAAGGAGGACATCTTTGGGTTAGCATAGGATGTCTGAGTATAATGGGTAAGATGGTATCTTAAAAGTCTCTGTCAACCTTCATCACTAAAATGAGAAGAGGACATCACAGATGTGACAGGTATGCAATATTGAAGGCTGATCATGGATTCCTACATACAAACTATGTGTGCATTTGGTCTTTGTAGACACTAGCTGACTTGTATGTGGGAAAACAGCTGAGAAACTAGTGGTTTCTCAATTGTGATAACTACCTTTGTGATGTGTTTTTATTTGATGCTTGGTACATTTCAAATTCCATACAAAACAACCTGTCTGCACTGTGATGTGATATCCCTGTGTCTTCAGCTCCCTAATGGGATGGAATGGGTTATCTTCTCTCTTCTATTCTTCCTTCATTTCTAGACCAATAAGATTTTACAAAAGATACAGTCTCATAACAGTGTTCATAAGCTCTGGTCACGTAGCATGTATTACACAAAGTCTCCTAGGTATTCTTTGATTTCCAGGTTTTCCAAACATCTCTCTCCCAGATACTTTTTGAATGATTATTTCCTTCAGCTTTCGTTTTTCCAGAATGAATCTCATTTTGGGTGATATCCAAAGCCCATTGAGGTCAGAAGAATGTCTCCTCTTGACTTCAGTGAGCTTTGGATTTGTTCCTTTATTTCCTATTTCCAGAAGCCAAATTCTGCACACCTTATTGTTTTAATAGGAATTTTGTATCAGTAAGGCAAGCAGTACTGGCTTCCATAGTCGGATATTTTGCAATGTATTTCTTTTCACTAAAATGAAAATTTTTAAATGGCACAACATAATTTACAAGTATAAGTGCTGCTTATCTGTCACCATGGATAGCTAATGGAAGTCTTAAGCACTACTGAATGAACTCTGTGCATTTGGTACCACCTCTTTCGAAATTTGATATATGTTCTTCCACTACCTTTTGCTTTGGACTTTTAGTTACTTTGCAGTTCATAAGGCTTTGTAAAGGTTTGGGAAAATATGAATAATTTGTGGGTAAAGTTTTGAAAGGCATTGTTATCAGATATAAAGTCCAGCTACAGATTATATTCTACATATAACAACTATTGCCCAGATTTAGGAAAGTGCTTTAACATGTGCACAAGTCAATCCCTGTTAAGAAATGCAACTAGATTCTAAAATATAATTGTACAAGTGGGACTTTAATCCCAATAAAAGTTAAGGAATATGTCATTCTTGAACAGGGAGATCTTTTCAAAAAGTGTATTTTATATATTATCAATTCTCTTAGATGAAAAATTCCAAACTGTTCTAAAAAGACTGTTGATTGCTGCATTATGGCTATCTCTGGAGTGAGTGTGCCATACATCTTGCCCAGAATTTGTCATTTCAATTTAAAACTGGACATTGTTTAGCAGAGGGCTACCAAGGTAGTCAGGGATTGAAGGATTTGCCTCAGGAGGAGAAGCTGAGGCTTGTTCACCATGGAAAAGGTACAGCTTTTAGGGGATCTTGGAGGATGGAGCCAGTGCTGCATGATGGGATTATTAGAAAGAATGGGCAGAAGCTGAAACAAGACAAGGTCAGGCTGAGTTTAAGGAAAAACTTTTTTACAGTTTGGTCAGTCAAGAAGAGATCAGAACTTCAACAGTCAGAAGAGATTGATAAGAGAAGTTGTGCAATCCTTAAAGGTTTTCAAGATCAAGTTGCATACAAATAAGTTGGTCAGATCTGCTGACCCTGCCTTCAGCTGGAGGCTGGACTAGATAAACTTCCAACCTGAATTATCCTGTGATCTTTTGATCCTATTTATTTTCTACTGTTTCTCATGGTTCTAGTCTGCTCTTGGTCTATTGTTGGGTCCATTTTTTTTCCCTAACATATATGTTTTCGTAACATGTATCCAATTGCTTTTTTAGAAGGAGAAGAGAAAGCAGGTAATGGAATTCCTTGGAGTTCCTTGTGAAAAGTATTAACTGTATTTCTCTCTTTGGAATTTTTTTTTTATTTCCCAGTACCTACTCATCTTGGCATACCAATTTAATTGTCAGTGGTTCATAAATTATCTAGGTAATTCTTCTATGATCGGTGGATGCATATGTCCTCCTTCCAGTTTATATTTTTTCCTATTTGTTTTATTAAGTACTTGTTATAAATAAATTTACCAGAAAGATTCTGCTGCTCAGGTAAATTTTCCTTAGTTTTTTGTTTAAGAATGTTTTTTAAATTACTCCTTTGTTCTTTCATTTTCCCTCTTTAATCTTTTGTCAGTTTGAGTGATATTGCACAGAATCACAGAACCTCTGGATGTCATCTGGTGCCACCCCTTTCTCCAGCAGGGTCACATGGACAGAGTTGCCCAGATCCATGTCCAAATGATTTTTGACATGGATGGAGACTGCACAACTTCCCTGGGAAACCTGCACCATCACTCAGTCACCCTCAAAGGAAAAAGAGTTTCCTGATGTTCACATGGAAACTCCCAGGTTTCAGTTGATGCCCATTGCCTCTTGTCCTGTTCATTGGGCACCACTGAAAACCTGTACACCTTCAGGGATTTAGTCACACTAGGACCCTTCTTTTCTCCAGGTTACGCAGTCCTCTCAGGGCTTTTTTTAGTGCATGGAGTTATTTTAAGACATTTTAATTTCATACATAATGGAGAGCCTGCAAGGGTAAAGACCAGAAACTGAAGAACTCTAAAGGCAGGTGGTTAATACAAACTATTCATATGCCTAGAGCTCTAGTTGGGCTGTATGTAAAATCACAGGTTGACTTAGCAGGTGAAACCAATTTTTTCAGATCATTGCTTTATTGCTAAAACCTATAAAATGAGTATAAAGTCCTCTATTAAAATTAGGAGTTTTTTTTCAGTATTTTTCTTCATCTTTCCGTGTAAATTTTCGTTTCAGCCTTGGTGTGTCTGGGGCAGGACACTTCTGTTTTGTTTCAGTATCTCCTACACGCATACAAAGCTCCAGTAGGATATTTCAGGGAACACTAATCAACAAGGACATACTCTACCCAAAAAAGTTAATCTATGAAGAGGTACTACTTCTAAACAGAAGATATTAAGAATTTCTCAAAGGCAGCTTTTTTGGTGTTGTGTACTCATGACACGTAATGAACAAACAGATCCTGATTTGGTAAGTGAATGATCTTGTTAGTTTGTCAAAATAAAATAAAATAAAATAAAATAAAATAAAATAAAATAAAGTTGCAAATGATATAAAATAAAGTTTTCCCAAGTGGAAACAAGTAAGACAAATTCTTGGAAATATCCTGGGGAAAAAAGATACAATTTAAAACTACTTTGGGTTGTTAGAATTGTAGTGTTTGGTTACAATAAAGACATTCAGTTTAAACACTTGCAATTTTTTATAACATGAAAATTTGAACCTTTCTTTTCCAGAAATGTCTGATTGAAATAAAACTACATTTTAAATGTTTTTTTCCACTTTCCCAAGAAAGGCATAAATTTAATTTTATTTATTTTAAAAAAAGGGTTCAGTGGAAATGACAGTTTTCTGGTAGAGAATTATCTGACACATTTTTAGCATTTTGTGTAATTCCTTTAACTGAAGTACCTCAGTTTTCATTCTATGAGAGTTATATAATTGATAAGGATAATTAGTTTGTATTTATGAAGCACTTAAAGACAGAGAAGATTTATCTCCAAATGGAATTATAAAAACTACTGTGGTATTCTAAAAGACACCAATGAAATTAAAAGGCACTGTCAGACTACCCTGAATCATGGATATAAATCAATAGTTAGTTTAATTAAGTCATTAAAATCGCTGAAGACCTTCTTGTTCAGAATTATATCAGGCAAGCATTATGTGCAAAAATGTGTACGCACCCTTTTTTTCCCACTTAAAAATGGCATTTCATTTAATCTGTCACTTTATTACCGAGTCATTTGGGACAGCTAGATGCTTCTGTACTCTGCCTCACACAAATTTACTTTTGACTGTCCTGAATTATTTTGGATCATCAGCATGACATATAAAGTTTCTATTTACTCTGTGTTTGAGGTTACTCAGGAGCAGGCTGAACAGCTGAGATTCCAGCAGAGACCTCGTAACACCTTGTGAACACCTTTTCGCTTCTGACAACTGGCTGCTCATTCCTTCTTTTCCATCCTCACTTGAAAAAAGCTAAAAATTCTCAAGAGGACCATTCCTCTTGTGCCATGGTAGCTTTGTTCTCTTAAAGGCCTGTGGATTTTCCCAACGCTCCTTGGAAATCCATGACACATGCACCAGAGTATCCAAGTGTAGAATTGCAACACTGCAGTTACCAGATCAATTTATCCACATGCTCCTTTGGACAAGCCTAATACATTTTTGAGACATGACTTCCATCTGCAGATCTGCATTGATTCTTCTCCAGTAAAATCTCTGTCACAGCTGTAACTCCCATCATATTGCCATACTAGGGTAGACTTGTAAAAATATGAATTCTTTCTCTTCTAAATTATTTGGATACTTACCCTTTGATTTCCCCAAGTATTACTTTGTTCCTTTTGTTTTTTGGGGTTTTTTTCATAGAAAAAGAAGGCAAAAGTGAACAAAACACCCCTTATTTTTCTGACTAAATCTTTAGCACCAGAGAGTTCATTAAAGAATGCTTATAATGAAAACCAAATTCTAGAAGTTTATTTTATGCAAGGAAAACAAAATGAGACAAAGGATCATTTAAGGTAAAGTCTTGAATCCCTACTAATTAGTTACTAACCTGTAACTAATTAAATATTGTCTTTATGAGCTCTCTGATATTATTTTCTGTGTTTTGATTTTCAGATACATATGTAGGCAACTTTTAAAGAAAGCAAATTAATCTAGGCTTTGGCTCTCACTCAGCTATGTCTGGCATATACACATCTGAGATCTGTAATAGAAGAGACTGTTTTAGAGAAATCCACATTCACATCAGTATCATGTTTCTAAATTTCACAACAATCTTCATTTTCAGCCCTTCATACTTCATACTTTGTGCTAGATTTCCCTATTGTGTCACTTGGCTTTTCTGCCTGTGAAGCACTGAATAAAGCATTGGTAAATTCTGTTAGAAATTGCCTGTGCTCTTGACATTTTCTGCTGTTGAAAACGTAGCAACAAAACACTCAATTCTGATTTTCAGCTTTCTTTAAACTTACAGAAATGCTGTATTTGCTGCCTGTTTCTAATTATTCCTGAAAAGCCAGTCAGAGGTGGTACGAAGGGCCACTCAGGAGAGTGATTCAGAGTAACCTGGAAGCTTCAGCTATTGCTCTTTGATGACATTCTCCTTGCTAAGCCTGACGTGTGCTGCCCAGACCACAGGTTGTTCGTAGTTCCTGTTCTACCCAAGGCACAAAATCACACTGATGGGGGTTCAGAGATGGTGAGGATATTATTTTTCTTAGAAATAATAAAAGTAAGGAAACAGAGGGGGCTTAAGGAGGCTTTCTATTGGTTTCAGCATCTTCTGTGAAAAAATGGAAATCTCTGCAGCTCATCAATGACATCAGCAGTTACCAAATATTTGAGCCCATCACTGCTACACTCTTATGACAAACATTCAAAACTGGATGCCTGTATTTAAATGGGCTCCTGAATCTATAATGATAATTAATTTTTTAGATAGTGTGATGTTTAGCCAAGTTGAACTTCCTCATTCACTGAGATTTGTAGATATCTGTCACTGAGAATTAACAGCTTTACTGACACTAGAGAGACTAAATATGAATTTAGACGTTTAACATTAGGCTAATAAATGTGTTAATATTTTGACTTACTTTCTATAAATTTTTAATTTTTTATCTTAAAAACACCCACAGTGAATAAAGCAATTTTAAAGTGTCTTGGCCTAGTAGTTATAGCATCTTAGATTCATAGAATTGTTTGGGTTGGAAGGGACCTTTAAAGATCATCAGGTTCCAACCCCCCTTCCACTTTCCACTAAACCACATTGCTCCAAGCACCATCCAACCTGGTCTTGAACATTTCCAGGAATGAGGCATCCACAACTTCTCTGGGCAGCCTATTCCTGCATCTCACTACCCTCTGGGTAAGGAATATCTTACTTATATCTAATCTCTCCTCTTTAAGTTTAAAACAATTGCCCTTTGTCCTGTCACTACCTGCCTGTGTAAAAAGTTGCAATCTCTCTTTTTTATAAGCTTCCTTTAGGTATTGGAAGGCCACAATGAATTCTTCCTGGAGCCTTCTCGACTCCAGGCTGAACAGCCTCACTCTCTCAGCCTGTCCCTGTAGGAGAGGTGCTCCAACATGCTGATCATTTTTGTGGTTGTCCTCTGGACTCACTCTAACAGGTCCGTGTCTTTCTTGCGTTGATGCAGAAACCCCAGAGCTGATGCAGAACTCCAGGCAGGGTCTCATGAAGGCGGAGCAGAGGGGCAGAACCATTTCCCTTGACCTGCTGGCCACACTGCTTTGGATGCAGCCCAGGAGTTAAAACATACTCCAAATTTTAGTATTGGTATAATCAAATTAAAAAATTGGTCAAGTTTTCTTAAAGACATGTCAAGTAGAAGCAAAGTCCTACCAAAATGGAAAGCAAGTTTATTGCTTTTCCACACTTGTTGGTATCAGACAGAAAAGTCCTATATGAGCTGAATTTAAATTGAGCAGTTTTAGTATGATTGTGTTTTATTTTATGTAGACAAACAAATGCATAAGTAAATGTGTATAAAATCCTTCATCTAACTGTGATTCTTGAGGAGTCTTGATCACTCGTATCTTCCTGGCTTACTGCATTAATGCTACTATTTAATATGGATTCTTCTCTATTTCGTTTAACACTGTTCTCGCCTTTTCTTAAGTAAATCTCACTCATCCTACCTCCATTTCTCAATGATGTGTTTATTTTCACAGTTCTCTCAACCATCTTTTGCACAGGCAAGCTCACTGACCATTTTTCAGTAACTTTTGAGACCTAAGTATGTACTTTCTTCACATGATCAGCTGGTAATTTGGAATCTAGGTCTCTTCATCCTCTTATTTCCTGGCAGCTTTGTCTAAAAACCTATCATGGGGCAGCCATCCATCCTCAAGTGCTTCGTGCAAAAGCTGATCTCTACAGAACTCAGATAACTGTTGTCTGTAGGGATCTTCTTTATTGAACACCCATTGTCCAGGGTTATGGGCTTACCTTAAGCTATATTTATTCAGTGTGTCACATGAGCATCTGTGCAGCAGATAACAGCAGTTTGTGGAACTTCAGTCCTAAGCTGCAAATAACTCTTTCGTAATAGAAGCTGCCTCATCCCTTGTGCTAAAAAAAAAAAAAAAAAAAAAAAAGGAGCAAGCATTGAAACATACAATAAAAATGAACTGATAACTTCACTCTAGCTTAGTAACTTGGTTCCTTTTTCATAATTACAATGGAAATAATACTGTTCTTCAAACAGTAGAATAAAGATTTATGTTTTTCTTATCAGGGATAGTATTTACAACTCCAGCTCCTGAAGATAACCATCTCCTGTGTTAAAATGCTTTTTTTTTAATAAATCCCTGCCATAAATTCTCCCCTTCCTATGTTCACTGTTGTACCAGTGATTTCAGTGCTGCCTCTGACATACCAGAAACATGGCATTGCTGTTATTCAGATAAGATGAATTGTGGCTTAGACCTGATGTTTCTTTGTTAGTTTTACAGTGTAGCATATAATTTCTTTCAAAGTATAAACCCTAAAAAACTCTCCCATAAAGAAAGCTCTCAAATGGTCATAGACTTAATGTCCCTCCATCCTTTTTACAGGAAGAAAAATGACTAAAACTTGAAGTCAGACTCTGGCATGCTTGAATACCATATGCCTGCACTATTGAGAGACTGGAGCAGAGTATCTGGAGAAAGATGAGAGAGTGTGGGTGGCAATAGAAAAAACAACCATGACTGTAAGTTAGCAAGATAATATCCTTACTTTCTTCTGTGGGTCTCAAGAGTGATTAAAAAAACATTGGTGTTTTAAAAATATTGCTGAGGACTACAGTGTGACTCATAATGCTTCAGAGAATGGAATTCTTGGAAGTTTCACTGTAATGCCAGATTTTAGAATGGAGGGCAGCAGAGCTGCAGAGAAGTAACATGAGGCTATGTTGATGGAGACAGAACATTTCTGAGGAAATTCAAGTGAGAGAGAAAGAAAGGAAAAGGAGGGCCTGGGGAGATATGACAGGACAATTATTTATACTGAGAATTGTTGCTTGCACTGATGGGAATGTTTCACTGCTTTTTGAGGTTTTATTGGCCAGCACTCCTGCCTACACAACACTTGGTCACATGCACAGCAGGGCAAGATAAGTAACCATGTTGACCAGTCAGACAATGAAAGCAATTATAAGCGAGTCCAAAAGTCTATCCTAGAGCTAACCTAAAAGTTTTATCTAAAACTTGTCTTCTTTTTCTTTTCTTTTTTCTTTTTCTTTTGGGGTTTTCTTTGTTTTTTTTTTTTGTGGTTTTTTTTTTTAGAGTTTTGTTTGGAGTGCATGTAATTTTTTGTTAAATTAAGTACTTCTATGAGGAAATGTATTGGTTAAATGTTGGGAAGCTTTCTCAAGTCAGAATAGCCTTTCTGGTCAGAATAAAATAAAGAAGAATGTTGGTCATCTGGAATTAAATAGTAGCCTCACAGTTATGGCATGTACCTGATATTTTGCTTGATACTGTAACACAGCTGTTTTATATTCTCGGCTTCGCTAGGGAAGTGAAGTCTTTCTCCAACCATTCCCCCTCAGTGCTGATCAGTACCACTTTCCTTAAAGTTCCAAGAAAATTATTTGTGTGTCTCACCGGTTATGACATTGTCCAGGTTATGGAATTTCCAGGTTTAGATCCATAGACTTGGGCTGGGATTGTACCAGAATGTCCTTCTTTAAGTGAGTGTCCTCACTATCTGACAGCTGAGGAAGGATTGAGTTCTCCCTATTGCTTATATTGAACGCCTAAATGCTGAAATGTAGGCTTTTTATTTATTATTTTTATGAATATTCTTATTATCTAAGTGTCTCCTATAAACTCTAGTTTGTGCATATCATCAAATAAATGGTGTTGGTTCAGAGTTTTGAAAATATGTCAATGGCTTAAAGGTGGATAATGTCTGGATAGAAAGTTTGTATATCTTGTAAGCATTTAATGATTATTTGTCTGATAATTCACATCTAAAAAATGCCATTACTTGATATTTGGTATTTCCTCTCTGAAATAGAAAAGCCATTTAATCAGCAGGGGAGCAAATATGACACCAATCATGTAAGCGACAGTTCTGTATCACAGTTAAATAAATATCCTAAGTGAACAATTAGCTGATACATTCTTGGCTGAAATTTCTTCATGTAATTTGATTGATGAAGTGTGTAGACAAATTAACTGATCATAGCCAGTTCCTGAACAACTCATGAACAGGAAGACACTATATATCAGGGAATTTGAATAATGTAAATTTTATTTCACTTGAATAACTGGAAAATGTATAATTTTGAGTTGGCCAAAATGGAAAATGACATTTTAATTATTTTTCTGGAAAATTTAATCTAGTTACATTTAGAAATGAAACATCTTCAATGAAAAATGTGGTCAATTATGAAAATGAACATAGGGTTTTTCGTTTTACTTTTAATGTTTTTATGTTATAATGAATTCTTGGTGGACTAATTTTGCAGTTTTCAGATGAATGACACATGGGTTTTAACCTGGTTGAACTGGCGTTGGGTGGATAAAAAATGTGATTAAAAATTTGTCCAGATTTCCTGGGCTTATGATCTACCAATTCCTTCATTTCGCAAAGCAGTGAACTGAGAAATGTTTATTCATTATGGGGTTAGTGCAACTAATTTTCTCTCATATTGCCTGTCATCCAGTAAATTTCATAATATGTGAACACAGCCAAACTGCTCCAATCTCAGAGTCAGCAGTAAAATCTACAATGCATGATGATAGCAAGTTCTCAAATAAACAGGACTTTGGGCAGAATGAAAAAATGCACCAAAAATTTGAGTAAAGAGCAGCAAGTCAATCTGCATCTTCTCAGTTTGTGTAGGAGAGATAAGTCGGAGCTGGGAAACATTTTCTGTTATGCACATTAATGGATGTACAACTCATCCAATCACTCAGGAGCTAATACTGCACTTTTCTGTTCTATGCATAAAAAATGTCATGCCAAATGACTCTGAGTGGTATCCATAATGATGAATTTACAGCCATCAGTAAGGAGACTTCTTCGATTGTCTGCATTAAAGCAGCAGATGATTATCATCCCATCCAGTGATGCTTTTCCTTGGTCTTATTAAAAAGAACAGCATACAAGGCAATCATACCCTTGGGTGTCTTTTGACTTGCTCAAAAGTATGACTTAAGTGTTGATTTCTTGTCCAAAAACCCCTAAATTCCATTTTGCAATGATGACACATCCATCGTCTAAAAATGAACAACATGGGAGTTGCAATGAATGCCCCGATTGCTCACCTGGTAGCAAAAATAGCCCCAGGTTTCAGAGACAAGATGTACCTGTGCATGTCTGCCAGCTGCCAGTGCTGTGCATGGGAATAGATAATCCTCTCCCTCTTCTCACGGTCCTGCAGTTTGGCCCTTACCTCATACATTTGTAATACATTGCTGTGGTCCCTCTCGGAGACCTCAGTGGCTTCTTCCCCATCATCCGGCCTGTGAGCCACTGTCTCCCTGCATTGAGCAAGAGGGGCTGCACAGATCTAGGAATGAACTGTGTGTCAGCAGGCACGTTCAATAACTGGAAAGATAGAGAAAACTCTGATTTTCCCTTTTGTCAAGTCTCTTTTCTTGGGATTAGATTTATTAACAAAACAGAAGATTCCAAAGTGATTTCATAGTGACACAGAATATGTGGTAAAAGAAAAAAGATCTTTCCAACTTCCAGCAGTGTCTGCAGGAAGTGCTAATATACATCTCTCTGGGTAGCTTTCTATCCAGCTTTAGAAAACAGATGTATTTCTATGGTACACAACAATTTGTTTCAGTTCTACTGGTAAATCACTATGGATTCTCCAAACATCTCTTTGTGTTCATGAGAAAGCAGGAGAAGACTTTTGCTCAGTAAAAAAAACGAACTGCAAGATCCATGACATTTCTTCCTCAATCTGCTCTATTTTCTTCCATTCTGTTCCTCCAAATAGATAACTTCTGGAATTTATTATGGCTGAATGAATCAACTGAAGATATCTCATGGGAATAGGAGAGGTCTGGCCGGTCAGTTCCGGGGAACAGTTCCAAATTCTTCTGTTGCATTTGCTTACCACACTTTTGCTCTAATCAGGTAGACAGATCGATTGACTCAGTTTGATGTCATGGTAGATTATTTAGTATCAAAGATACTTCAGTCAACTAAACACTGACAGAAACACACATAGATCTGCATGAACATCAACAAAAACTAGAGCCCAGCATATTCATTCCAGTGGTATGCGTTCTAGAAAAGGCAATATATAGCTAGAAGGAAAAAAACACGATTAAATGAAATTGAGGGAACTAAACAACTGCGTTTCATCAAATCTCTTCCATTTGCCCAAAACTGTTCATTATTCACCAATACACGTGAAATGGATTGTTCCACTTCTGAGTGAGAAGACGTACAAATTAACTTGATAATTAAAAAAAATTTTTTTGTATTTATCACTTCTTGAAATAACTACTTTACTCTATAAAATGCACAACTCCCTGCCTCTCCCTTCCCAATGTTCCAAATACACTTTGGGCTAATTTTGATCTCTGCAATTGTCTCTGTGTTAGTGGCACAGTATGTTCTCTATGTCCATGTGCTGCAAATCTGGTTGACAGCAGCCTTGTGCCCTATTCTTTCCTGATTGTCCTTCATCACAAATGGAAAGTGATCAAATAAACAATATTTTTTTCTTACATGGAATTGTGCAACTTCCAGAATTTCTTCAGCTCAGTGCCATATTTTTTTTAAGGGTCACTTCCATTAGAGCAATTCTTAAAAGTCATAACATATACATCAAAATTCTATTCATAACTTAATAAAATGTATTTTAAAATAAACATATATTTAAAAATTTATCCAGATGTTATGAAATTATGTTTTTATTCTTAGAAATTATTCTTATTATCAGGTCTTTGGCACTAAAGATATCTGGCATAATTATGCTTGCAAAGTTATATGAACTCAGAGAAAGTTCTGGAAGATGTTTCAACACAATTTAAAAAATTTATGATACTTGAAGTGAGGTTCTATGCAGTGACACCTCATTTAGTTTCTGTAAGGTGGTACATAATTTGAGAAATTATGCCTGACAATCTGTAGTGATTAAATAACTATACTGAATTTTGTCTACTGCGAGTGATTAGCTCATGGTACTAATAATGCCAGGGTTGTGGGTGTCATCCCCATATGGGCCATTCATATAACAGTTGAACTTGATAATCCTAGTGGGTCCCTTCCAGCTCAGAATATGCTGTGATTCTGAATGTATATTCTGACTGACTCTTCGGGCTAGAAAAGCAAGACATAAGAAAAATAGAAATATGACTCGAAAAATCCAGCCTGGGGTGACTTGGAATAGAATGTGAAAGTCTGGAAAAATGGAGACTACTGAAGCACTAGTTGCTTTATAAACCTAGGATGGTGAGAGAGAGGAGATGGGCATAAAAGAATGAAAGCTTTGCCATGCTTCTTACCCTCATTGCTAGGGGTTTCAGTAAAATCTAAATCTGTTTGTAGTTTTTCATAGTGCCCATTGCTTCATAATGGATAATGAATGCCCTTCTGCTGGGGTCCATGTGCCAGTCCTTTCTTGAAGTCTCCAGTAAGAAATGCAGCTCTTGATTCCTTTATCAGACTTTCAGGGATCACCTCTGTATTGGGGTAATTCTGGCACTGGGGGATGATGTGTAGGGGGGTGAGCTACCTTACCCCATATGGCCATGGGTAAAAGGTAAAAAGGTCCTTTTAAGATGGAGGATATTTATTATTTGAAAGAGAATAGAAGTAAATGCTTCCATGAGCAAAGTCAGGATGGAGCTATTAACTTGCCAAAGAGAGATGAAACAACACAAAGCCCAATGTTCTAAATTTGACTGGGGCAGGAACTCCGTGGACCAGACTCAGGGAGCCTTACTTTTGAGGGCACAAGCCCTGAGAAGGACTTCAACCTTGTCCTGCATTGCGGTACCCAGGAAGTACTGAATATTGTTTGCAATTCCAGTTAAGATGGTTTTTGCCATTGATTATTAGTGTGTTTACCACTGTAAACCACTTCCAAAGTCTCTGAAGAAGCAGGTGGAAGACGAAGAAAATGGGAAATACATGAGTTAGTCAATTAAGTGGAGGTCATAAATGAACCCCTTTTCGAGAGGCCTCATCAAACGTTTGTGTGAAAAGAGAAATTTGCAAAGAGGGAAGCAGGTGTCAAATTCCCGTCTGGCAGCTGGATCTTAAAAGCAATTAGAATGAAAAGCTACCTGATCTAAAGCTCAAGACACCAGGAGGATGTGCCTTAACAAGTGGAAGGAAACCCATATAGATGGGGTTTGCAACTCTTGTGCTGTAGGGAGGATGCAGAATGGTGAGGAAACGTGCTGATATGCCTAAATTGTGGCAGGATATAGGACCCTGGCACTGGCAGTGAGGAGGAACTTGAGAATGATTTTTGAGCTCTGTATGCAAACAGCTGTCTGTCTTCCGCAGCATGCTGTAGAAAAATAGAGGTTTTGAACCTTTAGAAAAGCAAAGGAAGTGCAATAGCCCAGATTTTGATCATAATTACACCCAGGTGGTTCTGAAGTGACTACACCCGTGTCATTGAAGTCACACCAGTGCAAAACTTGTGCGAGAACTGAATTGAGCTCTTTGTTTTCTTGCATTTGTGTACCAAAAGAGTACTCTAACAGCTCTTAGTAAATAATAAATTAATAATGACATGATGATCTCCCTTATGACTGGAAGAAGTACAGAAAAATTAGTGTCAGAGTAAGAATTTGCTTGCAAGATTATTTGAATGTGTCATTTCTACATTTATATTGAGTATAGGATGCTTTGCTGGACTAATTTTAATTTCTGGACCAATTTAAATTTTTATTTCAAACATCAGAAACATCCAGTGGAATCAGACAGTATGTGGTGAACAATAGAAAGACTGCAACATGCAGGTCATAGTTCAAATGAGCAAGACCTCTGGTTTTTGCATGGTAAAATACCTTTAAATCCCCAGCAGAAAGTAGTAATGAAAACAACTAATGAAGGCAAGTGCTTTTTCTGTCTCTCTGCTGTAAAGCAAATAATATTTTAGTAGCTGGTTTCATTTGTGTTTCCCCATTTGTGCCTCAGAATACACCAGATTGCAATGTTACATCACATTTTTAATGACTGGAACCATGTCCTGAGATCCCCCTCTGACCACACCACAACTTCCTTCTTTCTTTTCTGCTTCTGGCTAGAGGACTGTCTGTAATTATGATGAGGACATAATTCAATTAATTATTGACAGAACATGTAATCGCCACTTAGATCTCTCTCTGATAAATCTCTCCGTGCTCTCTGACTTCTGTTTGTCGTGCACCAGGGAGGTGGAAAGGCACTAAAAATGCATTTTAAAGATAGGACGTTTCTCAATCCTTTGTATCAGTCAGAGAGGCTTCTGCCGCCCTGGGCTCTTTAGATGTACAGAGTATTGTTCTCATCTGTGCTAAACAAGTATCCCCGAGAAAGCTCAGTGGGATGGAGGCTTATGATTCATTTTAAGTGGAGGATATAATAGGAGCAGATAACTTTGATTTGTGCAAAGGAAAAGTGTGATCTCTTTCAGGGATTCCAGGAATTCGTAGCAAATTTTTATTCTGTGGCTGATTAAAGAGAAAGTGATAAATAAGAGCTCTGTGTTCGGTTTAAAGGAGGAACGTAGCTTTAGAAAGCTGACTTATTTAGGGGGAAAAAAAATCTGACCTCATATAGCCTTTGACCAAGATCTGCTAGTACTAGAGAGTAAAGATGAGGCTGTTTCTGTTATTATTAAAGCCCACAGTGACCATTTCTGTCTGTACGACCGGAAAACGTCCTGGGGGCCAGGCCGGGGTGGGGATGTGCCCGGGTCTTGCCCGTAACTTCAGATTACAACTAAACCTTGCCAAAAGCGGATAAAGAAAAGAGATAACGAGGTGTGAAAGCAAAGAATGGCTTTATTGTAAAGTAAGGAAAGCAAAACTGTACAGAAAAAAAAAGAAAAGAGAAATGGAGTAATCACACAGAGGCTGCCCTTGAAGCCGAGAGAGACCCGCTGCTCCTCTGCCTTTGGTTTTCACGGCACGGCGTGCGCGGGGCTGGGAAAGGCGCTGG
>JAHLSL010000007.1:8407560-8419410 GCA_025920805.1 Petroica traversi
GTCGCCTGCCCCGGCCTCGTCACCTGCCCCGGCCTCGTCACCTGCCCCGGCGGGAAGCGCCACAATGGGTGGGCGGATGGGACGGTGGAGGCGACAGGAGGGCGCTACGTCTGCGATGTCCCGCTGCACAGCGGGGCCCTGCTGCACCCAAGTGCGCAGCGAGTCAGGGCAGACACACCTTACGGCATCCCGGGAGGAGCCAGCAGTACTTTTCTGTACCTGTCAAGTGACGTCCAAACACAAGCTTCTCACGGGACTAGGTCTGGCCAAATCCTTAAACTGAGGGCTGAAGTGTTGCCTCACGGGCATGGCCAGATAGACCTGAGTACTCTCCACGAGAGTGTATTGGGTTGGGAGGCTGTGTATTGGTGGCAAAGTGCTCACAGTATGCAGAGCCACTGACTGGTCATCTTCAGTTTTCACCCATCAGAAGGAATTTATGGCCGGTAAATTCCTTCCTCTGAACTTGATGGAGACCTGTCCCAGACGTAAGGAGCTTAAATGTAATTTGGTGTATCTGCTCAGAACTTTGCCACTCTGTTGTTGCAGGGTTCCCAGATTGCAGGATGCACATCATTTCCTCAAGAGCTTCCTCAGCAAGGGACGTTAGTTGTCCAAAACGCTGAACACTGCCCTCTGCTATGCAAATCTCGTCCATACAACCCTGAGCTACTGATGCAGCTGCCACTCACCCGGGTACCTGTCACACTGACTTTGGGACATGCAACCTTTGGGTCCTGAGTGCCCCATTTCTGCCAGTG
This sequence comes from Petroica traversi, assembly GCA_025920805.1. Lineage (NCBI taxonomy): Eukaryota > Metazoa > Chordata > Aves > Passeriformes > Petroicidae > Petroica > Petroica traversi. The sequence continues at coordinate 8,408,322 of JAHLSL010000007.1, forward strand.
GCCAATGCCAGGTCTCTGGCTGTAGATTCCCAAACACCCCAAGGGCCTGCGATTCCCCCAGGTGCAGTTTGTGCTCCAAAAGTGACTGTGCACATCTTTGCCTCCCATCTATCATCTGCAAAGTTGAAAAATAAATGCTGACCCTCCTCATGGGAGGCTGGGCAGCTTGCTTAATTTTTATATAACTTATTACAAGAACCCTAAATAAAAGCAAAATTAAAATCCCATTTTATGTTTTTCTTTTTCTGGTTCTAAATAGGCTGGTTTACAGCAATCTAATCAGATGCCTGGCTTGCAGTGCCCTGATGCATTGTCTTTTGTTGGAGTCAGCAGCAAGGTAAATTTGACATTTTAGCATCTGAAGGGAAACATGTGCTCCAGTCCTCATAAAGCCACGTTCATCCACTAGCCTGATTAATAACTTCTTTGGCATTCCACAGTGTTCAGTCCAGGGAAAATTACTGAGTAGATATTTACTATATTGTCAAACTTATTTTGAAGTATTCATGCGGGCCTCTCACCACCTCTCTGTGCAGTTATGCAATCTTGAAAACCACAAATTAAAGCCTCTAAAGAGATGCAATAACAAATTGTGGTAGCTCTGAAGAAACCCCCAGGAAAAAAAATTGATTTCTCAAAGTGACCTCTTCAAACTATGCTGACAGACAAAAGCCTGAGTAAACAGATGTGTTTGCAACCCTGAATATCAACAAACTTTGCTCTACTAGATCAGTGAGAGATATTCCGAGGTAAAAATGCTATTTGGTCATATATTTGCAGCTGGATAGGGACTTTGGAAATAACTTTTTCTCCATTCCCTGGAAACAGCTTTGCTTTGTTTTTTATAGCTTGAAGGAAACCTTTGAATTGGGGTTTCCTATTCAACTGTGGATAGAGCAGAGAACTGAAGCATTTTGCTTCACTAGTCCACTGCTACACTTTCCTGTCACAGGAAAATCCAAGCATGTCCTGAGGCCACTGTTTCAGGGTGAAACAAGAGGTGGCCCCGACGTGCTCAGCTGAGATGCAGGCTCATGTATCAACTCCATGGGAAAGGCTGGAATTCCTCCTGCAGCCCTTTGGTTCTTGGAAGGTTTGAAGTGACGTCTTGCTGCTGTTCTCACTTCCGTGTTAAGCTGGATGGTTTTCAAAATCCTGTGTTAAACCCCCTCTCTACTTCCCAAGGGCTGTACCTCCCAGTAGGAACTTGGATTATTTTTAGGTGTGTGAAGGTAGTCAGTCTTTCTAGGAATCCATATCACTGATATTAATAGTGTGGGAACTTATGTCTTCCTGTACACTGAGGATTTCATAGAGTATATCCTTAAATATGGGTTTTACAGTGGCACATCTGGTTATGGGTGGTTTTTACTCTTCTGCATGTGGTCTGTGGTTCAGCAGTCACAAACTTAAAAATACATAAGTTTGTGTGTGTGTGTCCTCACACAAGTGCACATACATGGTTCACATTATTTCCTTTTTTCTGAGAACTTTATAGCTGTAGTTTTTCTTCATTTGATAAATGTAATTTATAACTCTTTTAAAGTTCTTTTCATAAACAGGAGCTACAAAATAAATTCAGCAACTTATAAAAGCAAAACCTCAAAAAACTGAAATTAAAACCATCAGGTCTGCTTTGATGTAGAGGATGTGTTGAAATGGTATATTTACATGTTTATTTTCTATTTTATAATTTCCTGCACAAAGGCACGCAATACTTTCTGACAGGAACTGAAATGTATTTTGGAAGAGTTCCACCTCTCATCATCTAAGCTCCATGTCATTAATGTGGTAGAACTCTATGTGAAGGAAATGAAAAAGACTTTCCTGAAATAAGAGCTGGACGATTTCTACTCATGTTGGTGGCTACCTGGTGACTGAAGAGAGGTACAGGGGTGCAGTGGTAAATTACTCACCTATCTGGTATCTGTAAGAAGTGGGTAAATGTTAAATTGCTGAAACTGGTGGTGGATAAACTCCATTTGCAGTTGTTTGCTTGTAGTGACACCTCTGGAAAAAAGTTACTATGTGCTGGAGACTGTCCATGGGTCTGGCAGTCTCTGGAGCTACCTCTCTCTTAATCTTTCACCACTTTTAGATGACACCTGTTTTTCTTTTCCTCCCTTCTGCTATTTTTTAAAAATAAAATATATATGACTCAGAAAAATTGTACAAATCCAAGCACCTAGGCAATGCCTGGAGTAGGTTTGAATATGGAAAGAAAAAAGTGCTGTGCTGCAGATTTGTCTATAAAATCACTAGCAGAGCCTTGGTCTTTGAATCTCCTACCCACTCTTACCTTTGAATACACGACAAGTGTGTCATATATGACAGAGGTTCTCTGCACTGAAGCTTTTAAATTTTTTCCCCTCACTTTTTGCTGACTCTAAGTTTAACTGGGAAAGAGTTATTTAACTTGGAGGGAGAACTGATTCCACAGCCACAGGTCTGTTAGTGCAACGCTCAGGTCTCCTCTCTCCCTGTGTAAGTGGAAACCAACATTTTCTTGAGCCTGTGAGCCATCTAGCAAGGCTTTGCCATGTGACCAAGTGTGCAGTTCCCCTGATGTGTCAGTGGGTTTCTGCACCTGCCTCTCCATGGCTGCTCCTTAGTGCTCCTGTTGTGCCAGCAGCCTGTCAGGCTGGGGTAGATAAACAAAAGGTTCTGGATTAAAGAATTCTGGTTTTAAACCCAAATGGCTTTGGTGAGTGGGTTTGCTTTAGAATCACTAAAATAGTGCCTAATAGCATAACTTTCAGTGCAACTTGAATGACAAAAGGTGCAACTTTTCATCCCATTAATCTTTCCTCACTTCTTCTTGCACTGTGTCTTATGTGATCCTGAAGTGACCTGCAGTGATGTACTTTGGGGACAAAGGGGGCAGAAAAGCTTGGCTCTAGAAAAAAGAAAAAAATTATTTCCTGACAGATTGGTTCCCTAAACTTGTTAATGATGAAAGGAAATGATCATCTATGATACAGGGGAGGCATGAGAGAGAAAGAAGTTTCACTGCAGATGTGAATAGTCTTGCCCTTTTGTGTAGTGAAGAGCATAGGAGATGTACAGGAGGTGACAGTGGCTGTCACAAGGTCCTGCTGGGCAATGTAGCTGGATGAGGAGCACAGCCAGCTTCTGGGGGGAGCCAGCAATATCAACTTCAACAGCAGCTGCTAACACACTTCCATCAGTGGGAAATCAGATTATCCAGAGCCCCCTGTGCCAAGCACATCCCTGCTACCCATCAAGCAAACTGCTCAAAAGCTGCTGTGGCTCAAGAGCTCAGGCTGGACCCCCTGGGAGTACGGTATAATTACAGTCATCTGAATGGTTTGCTCTGCAGCAAAGGCAACAGTCTAGTCCAGAAGTGGAACCCCGTGGAGTTACACTTAAGCAGCGACTTTATTCACAGTGAATACAGATGAAGTCCTTGGCAGAAAAGAGAAAATACTTCTACCATTGTCTTTGTTTCAGGTGTGCTGTAGATGAGGATAAGGAGATGCAATTTGCTTGAATCTAAATCTCCTCTAAGAAGGTTGTAACAAAATTCACCATGTGCAGTGTTTTACAACTGAATGTGTTTCAGCACGTGACATAAAAAATTCAATACGCTAGCATTGTTTGGAGAGATGGGCACAGCAGGCTGATAACTCCGGTTAGTTTTTCATCTTTTAAAAAGGTAGCATAGCAAGAGTATTTTCTCAAAATGTTACTGGGATAGCTGGGGGTTGAAAGACTGGTTCCAGCCTCTGTCAGGGTAAAGGGAACACCATTCCTTTGATATCCTTTGCCCTGGGGGGGTCTCAGTGCTGTCTGGCAGTCTTTGTCAGAACGCTGGTTCTCAGAGCCCCAAGGTTTGTGTGATGAAAGCTGTGAATGATCAGCAGCAAAACTCCTGGCGCTTTCCTTGTGGTTGTGATTTTTCCCAAGCCATGTAGTATGATAACGAAAAAGGGGGTCTGAAAACTCAGGGTCCAATATTAATCATCTCACTTTCCTTAGCATGTGCAGTAGAATATAAAGAATTTGAATATAATATAATTTAATAATTCTCAGGTTTTAAGGCGATTGTATGTGCCCTGCCTGAAATGATACACACTTCAATCTCTAACAGACTCAGAGGGGAAGGCAGGAAAAATAGTGTTTAAAAAAACATTTATTCAAGGAAAATCTTTAGGGATCATGTATAGGATAATCTTTTTCAGGGTGACCCTCATTTTCTACAATATAATGGTTTTACCCAGCAGTGGTTTAATGGTTTTGAATAAGCTGTGGAGCAGAGGAACAAACACTTTAGCGAGAATGGAGGAGTAAAGGCAGGAGTATCAGCCTACTTTGAATATAGAATGGAGATGATTATTCTGCTGACCTTTTATCGCCACCATCACTAAAATGTATATTATGAAAATAATGGGGTCTGGTTTTGTGTAAATGACTGCTGTAAGCATGACTGACTTGTTCGAAGCAAGTGGCATGCCAAGCAGGAGGCTGGAAGGCACCATTGCTGTGCACTGAGGCTCTCATCAAACAACTTTCTTGCTTCAAGCCTTTTATTTGAGCATAAATGTTTGTGAAGTTTTCCAGTGATTTTTTTCCTGGCATTCACCCCACGACTCTTATTATTTTTAGCCATGTAAAATGGCATTATGCAATTGCTGAATTTGTTTCTTTCAGCCCATGATGATTTATAAGACTTAATTTCCAGGATACTCCCTTGAAGTTACCTTCTCTTTGTGACCTCAGGATTTCTCTTCCCAGACCTTTGGTATTTATTTTCACTATTTCTGTGGTCGAGGTTTGGCAATGTTTTTTTGGATTGATGACAAACATACATAAGGACTGGAAGGAATACATGTCTTAATCTCCTAATTTAATGTGTGGATTGTTTATCAATAGTAGAAAGAAGTTTCTGGACAGGTTTAACACATCCTAATAAAAGGCCTCTGCATCCAGATAGAAAGATTTTGATGTATCTGAACTACATGTAATTCTTCACTTGTTCCAAAACAGATGAAATTTGCTTATTTTATATTGCAATGCAGTATTTCTTTCTAAGACTTTTCCCAGAAAGAATTGGAAGTGGAAGTCAGTTAGTTTGGACAAGTATGCGTTGTTTATATGGAATATTTTAATTGACATAAAATTGTGTAAACCTCCTAGCTCCTCTGCTCTTGGATGAAGAAAAGATCTTTGGCATTAGAATCCTGAATTTCTCTTCTATTTTTTACTTTTATGCAGGAAATTGCAAATAATTTAACGCACAAATGAAATTACTCAGCATTTTACTCAGTTGTTGAAATTTCCCCGTAAGCAGTATATTTTGCTTTCACCATATACCCACTAATTTTTTAACTTGCATCTTCTTTTTTTTTTTTTAATTTTTTTTTTATTTCTCTGTATATTCTCATCTACCTTCATGGTTTATTTACTCAGGCTTAATTCCTTCACTTCACAGCATACTGTGAATAAAGTGTTCCTTTGAAAATGATTAACTTTGCACTTTGTTTACAGTGTAGTCTTGCAATGTTATATCTGATACTCATTAGCAGGAAAACAGAAATAAAAGGAGAAACATTAGTTATCACTGCCAATCATTTTGAATTCACTGGGATCAGGATCTGACCTGAAATGTTTAGGTTAGCTCAACAGCTCAAGTTGATTTGAAGGGTCTCAATGTTTATGCCTAACAGTGCGTCCTCCTATGACTTTTTATTTTTAACTGCTCAACAGTTCTCACTTTCTGTGAATTTTAAAGTTATTCTTAGACTAAGAAATATAGTCTCTTCGCAGGGAAAAACTGTGACAAGCATATCTATGTGATACAGCTCATCATTTCTGAGGGCACATCACATCTACCTGAAGCTCTAGCAGGAAAAAGCACCCAAAGACTAAATGGCTACTTTTAAACTTAGATATGAAACTTGGGGTTCCAATCCACTGTCTTCAGAGTGTGAATTGTTCTGCATACCTGGAATGGTCCACCTTTCCCTGTGGAACTTAATTTAATGGCCAGAATACTAATTCCTTGCTACTCTGTTTTACTTAAAGCCAAATTTGAATTCCTTAAAAGAAGAAAATGCTGCCTTTTTAGAAAAGTATTAATGACTCGTCTTTAAAAATAGGAATCATATACTTACATATGCAAATAAAATGGATCAAAATGGTCTAAACCTCTTGTGTAAATGGGAAAGATCTCTGAAATGTGTATTTATTGCAAACAAATCTTGGATTTTCTAGGTAATGAGGGAATCATTTTTAAAGAACAATTATGTTGTATTTGGAAAACCTGACATTTTCTCTCTTAACTAATTTTAATTGGCATTATGATCCCACTGAGCCAAAAAAGTTGCAAACAAACAGGGAAGACAGCAGCAAAATATAAACTAGGAGTAAAGCATCTTAGCTGATGAAATCATAGACAAAAGCCTCTGAAGGCTTTTTACAAATACCTTCTTCTAAGAGGGGTGATCCTCGAGCAGTTGTGGCCCATGCCTATTCCTTGGCCTCTTCTGCAGTTGTTGACATTGCACTGCCAATGAAGCAGCTGTCACTTTTTACCAGCGTAATGCCTGCCAGCAGCTGGCTCAGAAGTGCTGCTTTTAATTAAATTTCTGATTTCAATTGGATTTTGGTTTGCAGTTCACAGCTAACAGAGATTTTCAGGGTGGGGTCTTATGGGGCATCTTCGGGTGTTTCAGACACCTCTGCGACACAGAGATGGGTTCAGAAAAAATCAAACATCACCTTAAAATTAGTTACAGTTTTCCGCTATTACTTGTGAGAGCTCTTCCAGGATCTTGCTGCTATAATGGATAGAATTATTCATATTTTCAGCTTAACTGTATCTATGGCATATTTACACTGCTTGTTGATGTGCCAACATTGTCTCTTTGCTGAGGCAGTTATCCTGTCTCCCCGTTCTCTGTGAGTTAAAGAATTGTAGAATCATTAGATTGGAAAAGACCTTTAAAATCACTGGGGGCAGTCCAACCCCCTTGGGTGCCACTCCACTGGGACTAACAAGCCAAACTCTTGTGGGGTGTGTTGGAACTGATGGGGACAGGCAGATCCAGGCTCTCTGCTAACAATCTCAGTGAGCTGGGACATGAATTGGCCCTGTCCTGCTGCCTGTAGGGCTATGGCACTGTAATGCTAAGCCTGAGCATGAGTTCTGCTGGAGACTTCATTAGCACTGATTTAATTCAGGCCATGTGGATTCTGGGACAGTATGAGGCCAACCGAGGCTCACATTGGTCTGCACCTGTTTGTTCAGATGTGTGCACTGTCTATTCTCATGAGATGGGTTTTCCATTTCTCTGATTGTTCTATAAGCAATTTTCTGCACCTGTTTCATGACAAGTCCATTTTCCTGCATCGTATCGGAATGAATTAATTGGAGAACAAAAGATGGCTCTACCCTCTCCTCCTTGCATTAGCACTGCTTGGCACAGCATATGGTCACTGGTTCAGCACAATCACTCTCATCAGTCAGGTTGACATCTGGAAGTCACAGACAAACACAGATGCAGCTTGACAGCTGAACACCTGGGCAAGGAGCGTGGCATGTCAGGGACATGCTGGGTGTACCCTACATGTGCTGTGTTATTGGAGCACCGCTGTGCAATATGGCTTGGACCTACTGGAAACCCAAAGGACAAATGAAAAGTTTTGGGTACATTTTGTTCTGAAGCCTCTCTTGTTGTATCAGCCAACACACTGTAGTGTCAACCCATCTTGGTGAGCCTGGTGTGACCGAAGGGGCTGGGGCGGATTGTGCACTCGCTGGCCATCTGTGTTGTGCACGTTTCCCACAGGCTGCATTTCCTGCTCACGCGGTGCATGGCATGGGATTTCCCAGGCACAAACATGGGAGCCCAGGCACATGCTCGGGGGCCGTGTGACAGGGCTGTGGCTGTGGAACTCCCCCATATGGAGCACAGCTGTGTCTGTCCTTGAAAGGAGTGACCTAAATTTTACACAGTATTCCAGTGACGTAGGACCAACACATCCCTCACTGCTGGAAATACCCCATGTGTGTTTGAATTGTACTTGTTTACCGTTGCTGCCTCTCTTTAAGGGCTTGTCCTAACCCTGACTTTGATTGAAGCATCTAGAGTTTTCTCCTCCACGTGCAGCTGGCAAGTGCCCAGTTTATTCTGATATTTTTTGCTGCCAGCTTCATGAATTTGAGCTTGGCAGTTCTGGATTTCATCCTGTTCATACTGCTTCAGTCCTTGAGGTTGTTTAGTTCTTCCAGTGAAATACTCCAGTCCTCTTCTGTATACTCACAGATTTCCTAAGGTTGTTCCCAATTTTTGCACCCCAGTGTTCTATGTTGTATATATGGTCTGCTGACTGTATTCTTGTATTTTAATTTGATCACAATAATAAGCAGAGAGCAGATAACCTTAGCTGATGTAACTGTCACAGCTTTTGCTATCAAAATAGTGCTGGTAGTGTTCCCAGCTAAGGTTCTGCCAGAATGTAATTAGAAATGTACCTTTAAAATGTGATCTTTCTTTAACTACTGTAAACATCTTTTAAAAGAATTCCAAAGGCTTTGCTTAAAAATAAAACTGTGCTTATGAAACACTTACTCTTATACCAAATTAACACTAAAGATGTAACATAATATTAAAGGTACTACAATATTAAAGATTTCCATTATGAGGAATATTTGCCCTTGTTTAACTCCGCTGCAACAGTTTCCTATATACAGAATCATTTAGGTTGGAAAAGAACTGCAAGATCACGGAGTCCAACCTTTGACCGACCACCACCTTGTCAAATAAACCACAGCACTAAATGCTATGTCCAGTCATTTCTTGAGCATCTCCATGGATGATGACTCCACCACTTCTCTGGGCAGTCCATTTTAATGCTTGACCACATTTTTATTCAATGCTTGACAACCCTTTCAGAGAAGAAATTCTTCCTGATGTCCAACCTGAACATCCCCTGGTGCAGGTTGAGGCCATTTCCTCCTCTTGTCACTGGCTGCTGTGAGAAGAGATTGATTCCCAGCTGGCTACAACCTCCTTTCAGGTAGTTGTAGAGAGCAATAAGGTTTCCCCTGAGCCTCCCTTTCTCCAGGCTAAATAACACAGCTCCCTCAGCTGCTCCTCATATGACCCCAGCTATTGTGACAAAGCACACACCTCTTTTTGAATCAGATGCCAAAGAGATATTGCAACAATCAGTCCTGACATTAGTCCCTCCAACAGCGGTGTTGAAATTGGCATTTAAAGCAGTTTTTTTCTGTTACCCTAAGAACTAGGCATTATATTGCTATTTTCCCTATGCCACAAGGGCGGTCTGGTTCCCATCCCCTTTCTCCAGCTTTCTGACTGTGAACAAAACTGAAGAAATATAAACCAAATGCAGTAGTGCATCTGAAAGCAGTCTAGGTAACGACTCCAAGAGACAAGCTGGGCCACATCTCGCATATGTTCAGCACTGATGATTGAAGTGTTGACATTGTCATGGTGACAATTAAGAAGCAAGAAGGGGACGATCCTAGATCTGGCTGATTTAATGGGAATATTTTGGTTCTAATATCCATCTCTTGCTAAGAATCACCCAAATTTAGTCCTAGCAGGCTCCATGAATACGAACCCTTTTTAGGGGGAACAAAGCTGGAAAATTGTGTGTACTGAGAAAACAGGAAGGGATCCTGTGCTGAGCAGCCCTGTTTTCTGAGAGCAGCAGCTCATCTGGGTAATCAGGACAGAAGCTGCTTAGCTGTTGAGTGCCACCATCACTTTGGCCAATTGGTCTCTGTCAGGAGATCAAAAAATTTGAGCATGTGGCAATAGGAGGTAGTGACACAGCCTCCAGCATTTAATGAATCACTTTTAAAGGTATTTGGAACTTTTTCTCATTTCTAGTTCTAATCAGTCAGGGAAAGATTTTATAAAACATTTATCCTTAATTCTCGGTGTAAAAATGATTTACTTTATTTTGTGTTTAATGCTTTTATTTTTTTTTTCTATTATGACATCAAGCCATAACATGTTGAACACCTGCATGGAAGTTTCCAAAAATGACCTGATATGGTGAATTCACTTATAGACTATAGTTAAAGAGGTTCTTATTTTCACAGCTAGGGGAACTGTAGAAATAGAAAATATTTTTTCTGAAAAGTTCTGGCATGAACTTTTTTCCTCTTATAGAGAGCTTTTTAGTATAGAATTAAAGTTGCATAAGTATATTTCCTAGCACTAAACATTCTAAAAATAATACAGGATGATAAATAAGGTGACATTTAAATTCAGTACAGTGCTCACTGCCATCAAACTCTGTAATAACAGCCCTCTTGTATAGATATTCAATTTAACAATACATCACCTTTGATTCACAGCTCTGAATAGCTGAAAAATCCTCATGTAATGTTTGCCCCTGACCCCCAATAGCTTGCCATTTGTTTGAATGGCATTCAGTGAGTAAGCACTTGAAGCAGGGTACCTCTGCACATGTCAGTAATGTTTGTGTGAGGTTTAATTTAGCACTGTGTATTATGTCTCAGCCTTCACTTTCTGGGAAAGGTGATGTGGGGAAATTGTTTTACTAAGTAAGGACTGCAAAATTCATTATTTATTGCATATTAATTTGATGTATAATGTTTAAATTCTAGATGGATTTTTGTCATTCAGCTGCTGAACAAGGTAATTTTGGAGTTCAGCCCAGGACTTTGAGTCCTGAGGTACATGAGGATGACAGTACTGAAGAGGTTGTTAGCAGCTTTCTGACAGTTCAGATATCTTATGTGTTGGGGATGAAGTCACTCCTTTCCACATAAGACAGCTGTTCAAATGCAGAATTCCTCTCCCCATATGCATTTGAAGTGTGGGGTGCAAATTTTCACTTCCTTTTCTGCTGTAATTTAGCTATATAAAACTGCCCTAGAATTTGCTGTATTTGTAGCTGGATAGTGTTATAAATGCCCAAAAGACAACTTTAAAAAATATATCTGGTAGGCTTTTCTCTTGTTTGTTGAAGTTTTTGTTTGTTTTTTGTTTTTTTTTGGTTTTTTGTTTTTTTTTTGCTTGTTTTTGTTTTTGTTTTTGTTTTTGTTTTTGTTTTTGTTTTTGTT
>JAHLSL010000007.1:8419420-8447104 GCA_025920805.1 Petroica traversi
TTTTTGTTTTTGTTTTTGTTTTTGTTTTTGTTTTTGTTTTTGTTTTTTTTTTAAAATTTCTTTAGAAGGAAAAATGAAGTCCTTAAAGTTTTTTTAGCTGGCCTGTTTGATCTTTCCCAGCTTGAGCATAAAAATGTCACAGGAACCTGTGAGTAATCTGAATCACAAGGTGTGACTGAGGCAAATTTTCAAGACCATACTGAGACATAACACACTTAAAAAAAAATCCCAAAAACTGTTGGAAGTCCTGGTCCAAGCTGGTATGCCTTAGTTATGGTGGTGTTTTGAATGGCACATCAGAATCTGCAGAGATGCATATAGAGCATTGTGTCTCTTGTCATTTCTGTTGCTAAGCTTCATTAAAAGGTTATCAACATCAGTTCTAACTCAGCAGCATCTCAGTCTCCATCTTTGAGTACCTGCACTTCTTCCTGTTACACTTTCTTCCCAGGATTTAATGCCATTTCTCCAAAGTGGCTCTTCTCCAAGCTGTGCCACAATAAGCATGAGTAGATGTACATCTACTGGTGGACCACTGGAGACCAGTCTTCACTCAAATGTAGCTGCCGACTTACTCAAAGACAATGCTAATAACAGCCTCAGATCCATAGTTACTGGGTGTCTTACGTGCTTGTCCAAGAGGAATTCATGGACCTATAAATGCACTTCACTCAATAACCACAAGTTCATAACAATTTTTGACTATTACTAATACAGTACAATACAAATGAATGTGTTAGCAGTGCTGTTGTTGTTTGGAAGCAGCAGTATTGCTTATGAGAGAACAGTTTCTATTTTCCTACCACAATTATAACACATTACTATTCATTTAAATTGAAATAGAAATGAAAAGTCACTCGGGCTTTGGAATATGGATGTTTAATATATCTCTTATAGATCTATTTTTTTTATTTTAACTTATTCACTGTGTGTGCTTTCTTCTCTCACTCTTTACTCATTAAAATCATCCAAAAATGATTGGTTTTTTTGAAATATAACTTCAAAAGAGAAATGTGATTTTCCCAGCATGTTGAAATCTTGGGTGGTATACAGTGTTGTCACTAGCCATATAATTTAAAATTAACACCATTGACAAATGCTGCTTTAAAGCTTCTATTGAAAAATCATAACATGTAAGTGCGGTAGGGCTTTTTTGCTGATCTGGGTTTACATTTGTGTAATTTACAGTTAATAACGGGAGAGGTCTTGTTCTAGCTTGATTACTCTTCTTCAGTATACTCCTTGTTTTGTATCCCATTATTCACTCAAAGAACTTAATTAAATGAATCAGAGTATAAGCTCACATTTGCTGCAACAATCACAATTCCCCATAGATAATTTTCTTTGGCTGGTCTTGCTGGGATTTCCAGGAAAGTTCCCAGAAACTGTTTCACAGAATAGAGGGATTTCTCTTTTTAAAACCCTTTTTTGGTGTTACACAAATCTGAGCCCAGAAGAGTTTAATTTTTGGGAAATAACCATGAATTCTACATGCATGTGTGACTCTATAATAACAAAATCTTCAGAATAAATTACATTTCAGTTGAATCTTATTTGATTTTTTTTTGTGGTTGGCTTTGGAAACATTTGGTAGTTATTTTCCATTGAAATTCACATCCTCTTGGGGCAGCAATGTGTTTAAGTTCTCCCCCTGTTATTTCTGCTCTGTAATCTTAATTTTAAAACTTGTTTTTAAATTTTTTTTCTGTTTGCTTCGTTGTGTGTACTTATCTTTCACATGGCAATAAATAATTCTGCATTTGGTATTGGTGGTCTTAGTGTGCATGTATTTGTGTTGAAGTGCTACAATATATAGCCCAGTAAACAGCATTGTTCTTTATTTTGAGAAAGAAAGAAGGAAGGGTTCTAATTTATATCCATATTGCTGAAATAAAAATGTGGCCTCTCCATTCAAGAATGTGGCTGTAATTTTTCAAAATTACTTGTAAGGCTTAGATGACCCATTTATAGCTAGCTAAACTGGGATATTTTTAAGAAATAAATTTTTAGAGAAGAAGGTTCAACACTACAGAAATTTTGACAGGACAAGCTGGCCCCAAAAACCAATAAAACTCTCAACTACTGTCTGTGAGTGCAGTGCAGTTCCCTTGGTTTCTGTTGCTTTTGTTGGGTCAAGATACTTGATTGCTTGATTCTTATTAGACATTAACTAATATAGAGGTTCATGCCTCTGTGTGCTGTGTACTGACATTCTGATGATAGGCATTAAAGAGAGGAGGTACATGGGATGAGTAAAAAGGGACAAGCTGTTTTGGGATTTATTTATTTTTATTTTTTTTGCTTATTAACAATTAATTGAAGGCATTTCTATGAAAGCAGGTAAGAACTTCCTCTGAGCATGTAACAGACTGTCAAAGTACAGGTAAGCTTGAATCCAGAAGCTGTGTCATTATGTCAGCGTTCCACTGCTTTGCAGGAAATAGTAGTTCAGGCAAAGTCACTGTTCACAGTGCTACACAATGTTTCTGCTATTGCTGGGTTGCTTCTTGCCATCCTAAAGGGATGAGTGACTGACTTCTCTCACATCCATTTCTGTGAGTATCAAAGGCTTGTTCTGAGGGTCCCTACAGCTGTCCAGTCATCTCTGAGGAGGTTTGTATCACATTCCAAGAGCTCTAACCAGAATTTATTGAGGCTAAGTGTCATACCTAGGAGCTCCAGCTGAAACATGCTTTTGAATGGCAAATACAAAGTAAGAAAGATTCTTTGTATTTGCCATTCCAAAACTTGAGCCTGAGCTGGGAGGAAACTTAGATGGAAATGATCATCCAGCCCAATCTCTTGCCAAAGCAAGATTATATCCTGCAGGCTGTTTTCTAGCATTTGCCAATCTGGCTATAAAAACACCAAACAAATAGGCTCCATTACTGGGAAGACTCTGGGAGACTGTTCCATTGTTTAAAAGACGTCATGCCAGTTCATTGTTTTCTGAAATTAAGTATTTATTTTTTTTCTTATCTTAGTTACATCTTATCCTTGGTAATGTTCTGAGATACCAAATTAAAATCTGACATTATTAAAGGCAATATAATTCTTGGCTCTTACAATCTACCTTTGTGTCCTCAAACCCAGGGTGTTGATCATCCCAAAGCAAAGGGCTGCACAGCTGCATGTCCATAATTATTCTATGCAACAGGGGCCAGGGCAAACGATGACTATAAAATGCCTTTTGCTCCTTCTTTGTATTTGGCCTCCTCTTTCATAATTAATAGCTTTCTCCATCCCATCACAGCTTTTGCTGTTATTCAGTGAGTGTTTGCCAGCAGCTGTATCTACTTTAGTAAGTAGTATGGCCTTTTAAGAGTGTGGGATGAAAACAAAACAGGACCTGTAGAGTTGGGCTAAGGCCTTAACATCTACAGTAACATATGCTTTAAGGTTTTGAAATAGTTCTGGGCTGGTCCCTCAAACTGCATGTATATACTGGCTGGAGATCATTATATGAACTTCTGGAATACATTTTCTGATTTAGTCTTGTCTGAAAGTCTATGAGTACGAGTTCACTTTGTTATGTGAATCGGAGCGTAATATGTAAGGATGAACTAAACTGCAGGTGCGGATACAATCCAGATATTTTTGAGTGTATGTTGTTCAGAAGTGAATGCAGCATTATATATCAACAAGAGAGATTTGAGTCAGACATCAAGAAAATGTTTGTAATGATAAGGGCAATGAAGCACTATGGAAGTTGAATAGAATCCATGCTGAAATATTTCTAAGAAAAGGATAAACAAAAATAATTTGCTAAGAAGAAAGATACAGTTATTCCTACAAAGAGAAACAGAAATGGATTTGGTCAGTTTATGGCATCTCTTCAGGCCAAATTTCCCCTGGACAAAAAGGAGGCTTGTGCGGAGGGGATCTTATTGTTCTCTACAACTTCCCAAAAGAAGGTTGTGGTGAGGTGGGAGTCGGGCTCTACTTCCAAGTAACAAGCAATAGGACAAAAGGAAATGGCCTCAGTACGTGTCAGGGAAAGTTTAGACTGGGTATTATGAAAACTTTTTTCATGAAAAGGGTTGTCAAGCATTGGAAGAGACTGTCCAAGAAAGTGGTGAAATCACCTTCGATAGGGATATTTAAAAGATCTGTAGATTTTGCTCTTGGGGCCATGGTTTAGTGGTGGACCCAATGAGTTTGAATGCCTTTTCCAACAAAAAACATTATACGGTTCTATAATGGGTGTCCCTTTTTCTTATGCATATCAGTTTCTTTTTTTTCCCAGTTGTAAAATTTTATGTCCTTCATCCTGCTATTCATTATAATTTTTTCCTTGCCAGCTGTTTATAACTTGTGCTAGTTTAGCTGCATCATGGAGTCTCATTGAAAGCAATTTACTCTCCCAGATACCAAAAGTTTTTAATGAAGTTGAGTCAAAAATCTTGACTCAAATAATGTACATCATAGGTGATAATCTACTGTGAGCCAGGTTTCCAAACACACATGTTTTCTTCAGCTCAGTTCAAATTCAGGTTCAGATGAGAAATAATCACAAATGCTTTACTAAACTGATGGCGTATAATCGTTTCCCAATGTATTTTGTAATTTGGTCAAGTGGAAAACGTCACATTAATGAAATTGCCACCATTCTCTTCCTCTCTATTGTACAGTGTTGGGATTATGTTCAATATTGTGTGTATCAGTATGCTCACTGTTGAGAAAGAAGTGTCTTGAAAGAGAACTGCACCCCATAAAATATACATTTCAGAGCCAAATTGCAAACAAATCCTACTCCTAAGCCTCAGATCACTTGAAAAGACAATTAATTTTGGTTTCTCTACCATTGAATTTAAATAGATATTAAGATTTTAAGTTGCTAAGGTTTCTTTTAAATACCTCTCTTTTCTATAATAACTTTTTGCTTTATCCATTTTGTGCTGTGGCTTGTGAAGATTCCAGTGTCCCAAGAGCATGAGCCTTTTAAGTGGATGGTACAGGTGTCCACTTTTGACATAGAAAAGCAGTCTAGACTTGCCTCTTGGGTGCTGTTGAATGCAATCTCTGGGAAAAAGTAGACTTAAAACTACCCTACTAAAATGTTTTAAAATCCAGGTCACACATTTCCCAATAATTATCTTAAAGCTGATTCATGCTCTAAAGATAACAAAGATTTAGAGATTCAAGGCCCCTTTATATGTGTTCTTTTGTGCTGAGAATATTTTATTTAGAAAAATTTATACTTTCCTTTCTCAGCTATTTCCATTTTACTAAGATAAATAATATTCAGAAATATTTTTTCGTGTCCAAAATATGTGTATACCCCTATTCATTTCTGATACTGAATTTAGTTATGTTAAAGAAGAGCAATAAAGGGGGAATGTTTTGCTACAGACATAAGTTTTGGAATGAAAACATTTTCATCTATGAGGCTCCATTTGTTTTGCAGTTAGCAAATACTTCAATTGACACTGTTGTCAAACCAAGGACATAAAACTGAGAGTGTGATATGTTATCTGCTGCCAATTACGTAAGTTTGTGATGCATAAGTTATTGCAAAAAATGGGGTCATGACCCCTAAACCAACTCCTTTTGAAGTTGTAGTTCTTCATAAAACCTCCCGCATATTTGTGTATTTTAGTTGGTTAACTCTTAACTGATTTTATGTAAATGCTTATGAAAATGATTGTATGACATTAAAGAAAAAGCAGACTCTTACGTCTTCAGAAAAGCAATTTGTTGATATGCTTATAAAGAGGCGAATCTGAATAAAATGTGGATTTTAATTCTTAATCCAAGTTCCCTATCAAAGAGATGCTTGAAAATAAATATTTCTGACCATCAAATGTAAATATTAAAGTAATTGCAGTATACTATCTAGCAGTGAGGTAAGAAGATTAGGACTCAACCTCTCCAGTCCATGTCTTACTTTTTATATGATCTTTTATGGCAACATTGCACTAAATACTGAATTTTCCCTATTGCTTTCAGTTATCTTTCTGTATGACTAAATATGTCTAAAATGCATATTCATCATGTGAAAATAATGAGTAAGTAATAGACTTAAACCTTCACTTGAAAAATGCCAGCAAAGCTGGGAAGAGTGTCAGGTGAAGAAATCACTCCATTTGGAACTGGAACAGTGAAGTCCTTTTTCATGTCTGGGGCAGAGGTTCCAGAAACTTTAAGAACCAAGATATTGTGATGCTGAAGATGCTTAGAACCTTCATTCTAATGCAAGAGATTTGTTAGAGGATAATTTAGCTAAAGATCTTGGTTTTTTCCTTTTTGCTTCAAAAAGCTAATTATTACTTTTAAATATTATTTCTTTTCAAAATTTGGTGGAATTATGACCTTTCAGATGATTTGACAAAGCCTCTCCTAGAACAGCTAGTAGTCCTCCTTCTTCCTCATTCAGGCCAAGGACTGAAAACCAGGTGATTCATACTCTACTAAATGACTTTACCAAGTGGTTTTCTTCTCTTTTCCTTGCATTCTTGGGACCCCTTTGGCTACCTCTGTTGCTCTGCAATTTGCTAACTTCATACAAACAGTTACCCATTCACTGACCTGGGAAGAGACCAATAGTTCAATGGGCAGTCTGAGTTCAAGCCCTTGTTCAATCAATGGTTATTTATACAAAGGTCCAACAGGAAAGACAGAATACAAGAATAGCTTGATATTTTGGTGGTCAGAACACTTGCCTGGAATATAGGATTCTGATATCTTGCAGAACAGAAACTTGAAATCTGGACTCATGTGCCACCAGTCACTGACGTGATCATAGGATGATTGTCTAAGAGGTGTGGAAATTTTCTTGCTCTTTCATGTATTTCATCCCAGGCACAAGAATCTTCCCCAGGTAAGAACTTCATAAGAACTGGTAAGTATCTGCAAAAGGTTTGGTCTCGAGAGAATATAATTTCTCAGTGAAAGAATGCATTGCTGTAAACTCCAACAGGGACATGGCTAGAGTTTTTATGACCATGTAGGTCCAGAGTGGTTTCTCCATTGTGATGATCCACCAAAGTCCTGAGTTTGAAGGAGAGGTCAACAAGAAGTGCTGCAGGGCATGAGTCTCAGGAAGCCTGCAGAATGCCAAAGCATATGTCTGTGTGTCAGACTTGTAAATCAGCTGTTGGTACAAAAGTTTAACAATGGGGAAATGGTCACATACAAACATTGGTTTGGGGATTAGGCTTATGAGTCTGGCTGCTTTTAAACACTTCAGCTGACATTGATATGAAACCAGGGCATAAAACCAGGAGCTTGACATGTGATCTGTTGCCAGTTGCCTTCAAATTACCATGTCTGATGAGAGAAAAAAAGAGATTAAGTGAATGGAGAAATGGGACAGGTCATCTGGACTCCAATAATTAATGTTCCCTAGAAAATAAAAGTTTTGAAACTTTCCTGGAAATGAAGTTTTATGATCTGCTACAACAGCCCACAGGGGTAATGCTGCAACCTACACATATTGACAATTGTGGTATTACCAGACAATTAATTTTTATGAGTAATTTCCAGAGCAACCCTCAACCATGCAGTCACGCATACAGTGAAGCAGTGTGCCATGGAATTGAGACTCAGTTGAAGGCCAACGATTGTACAGATTTATTAATATTTGCAAAAAAGTTCTTAACAGCAGAGAGCAAATTGAGCAACAGAATGGGGAAGAAGGAATGGACTTGACAATAAAATGAGTTTTGTAAGGATTTGATCCAGAGCATGGTGAACTCAACAGAAAGATTTCCATTGATTTTTTAAAATCTTGGATAGATGTCAAGGGAAATGAGACACTCCATCTTATACCTTCCCCCTACTTTCTCCATCTGAATGGAAAACACATTCTTGTTCACAACTGGTGTACCCTTTAGTGACCAAGAATTACAAGCAAAAAGTTGATCACATTTGAGATGTAGAGCCAAGAATCCCTATCTAAGTGGTCCCAGAAGTAGCTCTCCAAGGGCTAAGCAACTGGTAAATTCTCTCTAACAGTACTTTCATATTTGTATTAGACTTAGAGCAGTCTTGTACTTAACGCTGCAAACCCATTCAGCTTTCTCACTTAAAACACAGAATAATGGAGTAACTGGATTTATAATTTAATTTCTCTTAAATCCTTCTCCATATACACTTTACTTACAAAGGTAATGACCTGTTTAGTTGCTCTCTATTTATGTCTAATCTAAGTAGTCATAGCTCTTAATTTTAAACAGCTATTAAATATTTCAGTAATTATTAAACCATGCCAAGTAATACTTGCAATAAAAGAACAATGAACAGAGAGGACTGGAGATGAAGTTGTAGAACTGAATTTGTTTATATATCATTCAGAAGAAAATAATAGCTCTGTCAAAGTCCCTGTTAAAGGCTGTTAGACAAAATGATATACTTTGCACTAATGGATAGCTCATGGATTATGGCCCCAAGTGATAGATCTCCGAGATAAGCTTGGTTATCTCTTTTCAAAATTTTTCCTTCTGTGGAAACAAAAGATTGCTGCCTAATGTAAGTAGTGTTTGAGAAACCCATCCTGCTGTGATAGCAACTCTTATTTCATCCTACACACTGAAGAACATAATTTATCTTAACACTAGGCATTGAGCAAAGCTAGCTGTGGGGAAGTAGTACTAATAGGGTTTCCTTTTACAGCTAAACTCAGTTGAAATCTGCAGTCAAGCCAAGCCTGGTTTAAGTTCTCTGTTGGTTATTTTCTTTAACATGGTGTGAAAGACCAAGGCTGCTTTATTGCAGTGGAAGGATAAGTTACCAGCAAGACATGCTGAGCTGAGGAGCTGGTGACAACATGCAGAAAGAGAAATTGGCATTACTTCCCATCAATTTGGAGATATAAGAATAAACTTCCTTACAGAGAAAATAAAAACATTTTTGGTGAAGAATGCTCAACAGAGTGTGCAACTGCTTGGTGGATTGCAGCCTTCTCAGTGTCCAGCAGATCAAGAGTAAAAAGTTCCAGGTCCCTAAGAAGAAGCCCCTCACCTTGCCCAGGATATACATGATTGGAGTGCCTGCTTCTCATTTTCTCATCAATGTGGATTCCATCTTTATCAGAAAGCTAAAATTCCACGGTCTGAGGATTTACCCATCCCCTTCACAAGCCCTGTAGGTGCTGGCTTTTACTCTGTGCAGTCTGTGTTGCTTCCTCCATGATCCTGTGAGGTAACATCAGTGGAGACAGTTGTCCTTCACCTGGCCTCAACACATACACAGACCCCTTAACAACAGGCATTGGCATCTCCTTTTGCAAAGTGATTCTGATCTAGGGGGTGCAGCACCAGCAATTGCTAAAGCTTTGCAACAGAACAGAAAATAGGCAGTAGAATTGGATTAAAAGAACAGAAATTTAAAAGACCTGCAGTTTTCTGCTGTTACAGCACTGGACATAGAACTTCCAGTTTAAGTCTGTCAAATGTTGAAGCACAGGTAGTACATTTTGAGTTATCAGTTTAACTTTTGTCCCAGACCTTCCTGAGGACACTGGGAATTCCTCTGTGTTTGATAAGCCACAATAGAGGCTCTTTCCTCAAGGACAGGTAAACACATAGCCATTAACAGTCGGTTGTAAAGGATAACTGAGCTTACCCAAGGACTTGTTTTCTCAGGTTCATCTGCCCTATCAGCTTGAGCATATCTGTGAATATCCCTGGGGGCTTATGCAGGTTGTCCACTTTGCTTTGTCTTGGTCTCAGGATGTTTTTTTGCAAGTTCCCTGTCCACAAAGAGGAGTAGCAGAATGATGCTTGAAAACCTGGCTCTGTTCACCCTATCAGTGTCACAGTAGATCTAGTTTTTTTACCAGGATGCCCCAGAGCTCGAGGAATGAGGGGCACACAGACTTTATTTGTAAAAAGTATATTAAAAATCTGGTATGTTGCCACAAATAACATCAAGATGGAAAATCCTGATTCACAAATCAGGATTCAAAGATGAATATGAGTTTGTTGGGCAGAGACAATTATTTAATCCATGCTGTGTAGCAACAAACCCACTAATATCCTGATCTTGGTTTTATCTGGAAAGTGATGATAATGGCAAAGATGATATAGTTCTATGTCAATGACAAAATTAGTAGATTTTTCTGTGGAACCCATCCAAATACTACTGAAGCCTCCATAAAAAACCCCCACAAACCACACAAAAACAAAGGCTGCTTTTCTGTGCTTGCATACCAAAGGAGATGTGTATCGGTTTTGCTTTTAAACACAAACCTTAGGATGCATCCAGACCCATCCAGCACATGATTACACAGCTGATGTGTACATTTCTCCTTTTTCCACTCTCATCAAAAGGTTCATCAAAGCTGTGGAGATGTTTGATATTCCTGGTGAGACGAGGTCAGTGCCCCTCTCTTGGAGCTGATTCATATGAAGTGGAGGCTGAAAGGGGACAGAGGGCATGGGAGAGAATAGGTACTATTTTTAGCACAGAGACATTTATCAGTAGCCCTGGCATCACTGGAAATCAGTAAAGAGAAGTCTCTGCTGGGGACATGATTCACGAAATAATTTACAGGAGACATGTGGAGACCTGCAAATAGCAGATTCCCCTACAGTCATGCCATTGACACCTGTTTGCATTTGGATTCTATCATACTTGTGTGCCAGTATTTCAGAATTATTATTTTTTTCCTTGGTCTTTAAAGGGTTAGCACAGATGGTGACCTCTCTTGTGTGTTTTGCCCTTTACACTTGTTTCTAGAGACCACCTGACTGCCTTCATTGTGGTTCTGCTCTTTTCAGAGCGCTATTGATTATATACAGCACTTTGTGGGAATCTGGTTAAAGGGATGGCTTTATAAGCCATCATGGGGTCTAGGTATCTATTTTTATCAACCTGAGCAATTGCTGCATAGAAAAAGAGACCCCTACTTCCCAGGCTGTGTGTTGCTGACCTCGGTTAGTCCGAACTCCTTTGACCTCAGTGCAGCTTAAGCGATGTGACAGCCGAGTCAGCCCCTTTAATTCCACTCTTTGTGAGGCTCATGTGATAATCATGCACTTGCTCTGTCAGAGGAACCGGCAAAGAGCAATTCTGTCTGTACTTGCTCCCTGCAGCAGACCTCTTTCTTGCCTTCTCTCTTCCACCAGATTCCTTTCATTTTGTTGGTTCTATTCAGGAACAAAGAGGACTTTGTTGAATTGTCTTTGTGGTTTATTTTCCTGAGTCTTGGAAGATAGCAGACTTTTGCCACTGTTTTATCCAATCCTTTATCACATGCACAATACCCTGAATGTTTAAGGGAGGTTAGTGTGTGTTAGCATATCTGCTTTTTTCTTTTCAGCTGGAAGCTAAGGCTGACTTCTGAATGCCAAGTTAGGAATAATGGCTGGAGTAAAAACTCAGGGAGGGGTCTGTCCACGCAGCTGCAATAAAGGATTCAGTAAGAGGAGCTGTAGTCATCGGCAGATTTCATCTTATATTTCATGTTCTCTGGTCTTACTATGTAAGACCTGTGTCTATGTAGAAATCTATTTCTTTACAGGTGTAGAACACATCTTCATCAAATGGTCTTTGGGCGCATGTTCAAAAAGAGGTAAAAATGCATTGCCTGGCCACTACAGCTGTTAATACTTCACAGCTTTTATCTGAGCCCGTAAACGTGTTTTGACATGCTAAACTGCTGTGGTCTGCACAGATGCAGAAAGGCAGTTCAAAAGAATGAGATGAAGGACTCTAGTTTATAGATTTTACCATTAAAGTCTTTCCGAAATCTCAGGACATGTCAGTTGTGTGGTGGAGACTAAAAAGAGCAGCTGCCTCTAATCTTCTGCCCTAACCACTGTCCTGGCTGCTTTTCTCATCCCTGCCACTCTACCTATTCCCAACACATAGCTCTTTATGTGTTTTCTTTATTTAATGCATCAAAACATGTTTTTTAAAGCCATGGAAAATGTAGCCACTACTCAAGGCTGTCCTTGAGTGATAACTTTGTCTGTTTTGTCTATTGCCAGAAGGACACAGTGTGGAGCTGGAGTCTCTGGACAAGGTAATAACTGAAAGTTGCTTCGTCAAACCTCTTCCCATGAGGGAAGAGATCTATAACCTTTGTTTTTAGTGGCACAGAGTAACATCTCTGAAAGGGTAGTAGGCGTCAAAATACAGTGCTTCTGAACTCTGTATAAAAAAGGTCAGGCAGTGTTTAATCCTGAGAGCGACCTCATGGATCTTGAGAGAATTTCTTCAAGGATGTAGTTAGTCTGTATTTTGCAATAATCTGAAGGAAATAAGCTTGACATTTCAGAGATAAAGCTCACAAGCAGTACCATTCCAGTCACCCAATGTTCTTTGTATATGGGATTTCTGTGCTGTTTATTTCTAAAAAAGTCTCATGTTCAAAACCTGAAACTTTCAGCCCTTACTTGAGGAAAAATTACACAGAAACCAGAATGAATAGTGCCTAGAGCAAAGTGAAATAAAAGCTGGAGGATCTGGTGCTGTGTTATTTGGCTCATGCTGCAAAACTTCAGCAAATTTGTCTCTAGCAAGGAAAGTGAGCAGTTTTGACAGCTTTTATTATATTGAATTACAGTGACAAACAGGGGCATTGGTTTGCAGAACATTTGAAAGCGTGATAAACACAGTCCTAATGAGAAAGATGTTTCTTTTTATTTGAAAGAAGACTGTTTTTTCTCTTGCATATGAGTGCACAAAAGAAAAAAAGAAAAAAAAAAGACCTGGTTATTTGAGGCAAAATTCCTGAAATATTATTCTCTAAATCTCTAAGCTTTCACTTATTACTTTTTATTCACAGAAGTATTTGATGATTATATTGTCCACAAAAATTGTAGCAGTTATAAAAGAAAATAAAATTGTTAGTTCAAACATAGAGTACCACAGTGTTTTCTTACGAATTTAAGTATGAATTTAAAATCAAACATGCTTTTCAACACTAAAAATCTTGTTGTCCAGAGGATAAATGATGCTTGCAGGGAGGGAATTGCTCTTATATCCCTCATGCAATTATAGTCTTTGGGCTGTTTAACTCCAGTTTCACCCTCCATGGTGCTTTTTAAACTTTGAAGCCTACAGTGAGCAACTTGTACTATAGAAGAAAATAATTTAACATCCATGTGCACACAACAATTGTAGCAAGCTCACTGGAGAGAAATCTGTTTGGAAAGCAGATAGTGTTATGGGTGCTGCTAAAATTAGCAGTAATAGCAAGATAATTTTTCTTATCCACCGGTAACACTTGCATGCGAAGGCATTTTGCTGCAGCTGTTAGGGATTCAATCACTTCTAACAAAGGTGTTTAGTCCAAGATGCTGGCATTTTACATGAGTGTGGATTTCACTGAAAACTGTTTAGCGCTGCTGTCTGGTGAGTTTCTAAACTTGCATCGCTCTCCATCTTCTCTAAACATAAAGAGTTGCTGTTGCCTGTGCAGATACATTCTCTTATGCTGGACCCACACACAGACCCATATATTCCAGCTCCTCTTTTATTTTTGATGTGGCAGTAAAATGGAACCAGGAGGTTATTGCTATTCAGACAAACACTCACACATTTGAGCCCTCCCCACAAGTACATCTGTGTGTGCATGCCCTTCAAACACACATCCCTGCCAGCATATGTGCTTATCTTCCTGGTTTTGTAATTTTCTGAGGATTTTTCAGGAGACTTAGCTGAGCTGTGTCTCTGCTGGCTGAGCTATTTCCTTTCTTGTTCCTCACTTTTCACTTGCCTGTTCCTCTCTGTCCTCCCCACATGCCTGCCTCAAGCACTGCAGCCTGCTGAGATCAAGCCCGTGAGCTCTCCCGGGCAGGGACACTTCTGGTGCTTCCTGACAGCATTGCCTGTTCTCTGCAAGTTTCTCAGTCCAGGAACTCACTCTGTGTGTGCTGATGCAGTGGGGTGAAGTACCAGCTGAGAGGAAGCTGCCAAGAAAGCCACAGGAGCAGAATGCATATGGAAATGAAGATATGACAAACCTGCCGCTACGGCAGCCTCAGCTCACCCAAACAGAGCAGAGGCACAGCTGAAGGAATTTTTCATGTGTTGTCACGTCCTCAAAGCTTGTTTTTCAGAGCATAGAAGTGCTTTTTGTTGTCTCAGAAGCCACCTCCTGCACATTTACAACTTTTAAATCAGCCTTACTTGGATTCAGCAGAATTAGGGATAGGGAAATCCTATTAGGTCTTATTATTATTTGAGCTACCAGAGCAGTATTGTTCTGCATGTTAATTTGCCAAGCACTCTGTTCCTGTTTAAATAACTCAGCCTAAACGCCATGTAATTATTGTCTGTGCCTCTTAATACATATTAATGTGTTTGAATAAAGATTTTTAATATTTCCCTTAGAATTTGAGCACCTCCTGCCTCTTTTTAAAGATTTAGCCATTACTCCTTATCAAGAAGGTTATGCTAATTTTGAGGAGGCAGTGGAGGAAGGGTGAAACTACACTGACAGTTTATGCCATATGTCCTTTAGCTGAATTGCTTTTGGATTCCCTATTGAATGAACTGATTCCCTTAAACCAAAATGCAAAAGGAACATTATCTCTTGAAAACTCTTCAGAAGCACAGTGAGGAAGGAAATGCCTAGTTTGTCTTCTGCACTCAATGCAGATTATTCCCAGTGGCTGCTCAAAGTGATGTGTGAGACAGTACATGTTCTCCCATTGCTACAGCCCTTAGAGAGGCAGGAGAGGTGGGAATAAGCTACCATCACAGGCAGAGAGGGAGTTTATTTGGCTGAGATGGTTTTAGCCCAATGCATGTTCTCCCAATCCAGCAGTCTGGTCTCTCAGCTCACACCCTTGCAGCCCCAGGTTACTGGGAGACACCTTCCCTCCCCTCAGTCATTCCCATCCAGTCACACCCTGGCAATCTTCTTACTTCATGGTCAGGGTTTCTGCAGAGCTGCATGCTCTGGCATTGCATGGAGCACCTCTGGGATCTTGGGGCTGTGGTCAGCACAGCTGCAGTCCCAGAGCAACAAGGTGGCACCTTCCCTCTGTGGAAGGGTTGCTGCCCTGGCCATGCTGAAATCTTCACCAATGACAGACCTAAGGTAAACAGGTGTGTGCCCAAAAGTAAGAAGACTTCTCACCAGGATTTTTGCCTGTAGGAAAAATACCTCAGGCCAGTAAAGATGCAGGCCTGATGCAAGGAGACATCAGGTGGAGATGTCTTAATACCAGGTAAGAAAGAAGACGCAGCCCTGGAAGGCTGGTGGCTCTCACTGACACCATGGTGATATTCTGCCATGTTGTTAGCAGTGTCCCCACTGCTCCAGGCAGCAAGCTGCCCAGTGAAAAAGGACCTGATGGTTCTGGTTGACAACATCTGAACATGAGCCAGCATGTGCCCAGGTGGCCAAGTTCAGTGGCATCCTGGCTTGATCAGGAATAGTGTGGCCAAGGACAAGGGCAGTGATCATTCCCCTGTACATGGCACTGGTAAGGCCACACTTTGTGTTCTGTGTCCAGTTTTGGACCCCTCACTTCAAGAAGGACATTAAAAGGCTGGAGCATGTCCAGAGAAGGGCAGTGGAGCTGATGAAGGGCCTGAGCACAAGTCTGACGAGGAGCAGATGAAGGATCTGGGGGTGTTTAGCCTAGGGAAAAGGAGATTTGGGAAGACCTTATTTTTTTTACATCAGAGTGCCTGAAAGAAGATTGTGGTGAGGTGAGGGTCAGTCTCTTCTTCTTAAGTAAGCAATAGGATAGAGGAAAGAGCCTCAAGTTATGCCAGGGAAGGTTTAGATTGGATATTAGGAAGCATTTGTTCAACAAAAATGTTGTCAGGCATTGGGAGGGAGGTGCCTAGGGGTGTGGTTGAGTCACCACACCTTGAGCATTTAGAAGACACGTAGATGTAGCACCCGAGGACATGGTTTAAGAGCGGGCTTGACAGTGCTTCATTAAGGGTGGGACTTGATGATCTAAAAGTTATTTTCCAACGTAAGTGGTTCTAGGATTCTATGATTTTGTTGCTGTAGCTGGTGTGCAACAGCATCAAGCTGGAGAGACACCCAGGATCTATTGTATGTGAGTTGGACCTCTCTGCAGGGTGGTGGTCATCAGGTCTCTTTATTGTGACAGTTAAAAAAGAGAGGGAGAAAGGCCATGAGTAGGCAAAAAAGAAATGAGGGAGCAACAGCCATGGTGTCAGCTTAGAAATCAGGAGACATACGAGTGTACAGGTATACGAGTCTCTGGTCTGGACAGAGACTGAAGCTCCTGGTGGCTGGAACAGAAGAGGAAAGAAACCTCTATACCTGCTGTGTGACTGGCAGTAGAGCTGCAAAGGGACACTGCTTCTGAAGGGCATGTGGGGAGAGAAGCAAAAGACAGACACTGCCAGAATGATTTCTTGGTGACCTGGCTTATGGGTGGCTTACTGGTGGCCTGGAATGGGTTATGCAAGAGGTTGCAATGACCTGTCCAGCCTGTCGCCCCAGATTTGTCATGTTGAGGTCAAGTAGCTGATCACATGCTCTGCTGGGAGCTTGCAGGCAGCCAGACCCATACTTGTATTGATACAGTGCCTGAATCTCTGTAGGAGATTGTCAGTAGAGTTTGCCCAGGTGTTGAAAAGTGTTTTGTTGCCAATATCTGAGGCAGGATGAAAACCTTAGCTCCCACGGCACAGTGCAGTGTTTCAAATAGCTGCTCTTTTGCAGGTGTCTGGTGTAGTTGCCACTTATCTTTGAGCCTTCTGTTTAGTGCTTAGAGAGGAGAAGAGTGGAAACCTCTTTGCTGAGGTATTCCTGGAAGATACTAAGGAATTTCATTTGTTTGTCTGGGTATCTGGAGAGTGCATATAGGGTAAGAACCTGGACCAGCCTTCTGTATTTTCAGTGGACACATTACATGAGCAGACCACCTGGCTAATCTCAGACCTCTACCACAATTGCAGTATGACTGGTAATACCAAGCCTTGAACTGGTTGTTAGCAACTGGTGAGAACTTGGAGGGGCAAAACTCTGTAAGACAACGGCAAAAGTTTTATCTTTCGCTACAGGTTTCTAGGAGGGGAACTGCGGGAAGCCCTGAAGTTGGTCTGATGAATACAGAAGTGTTGCCTCCATCAAGGGCAATCCTGGATACACAGTACAAACTCTTCCAGGGAGAATGGACACCTCCTGTGAGCATTAAGAGACTGACATGAAGAAAGGATAACACTGTGTCCTGTGTCTGCCATCAGTCTGGGATAGCTGCCCTCATCTTTGGCATCACTCCTGTCTATGCCTTGGATGCCCACCTGAACAAGTCTGCCCACCTGACACATCGGACTGTTTTGAAGAAGACAGATCTTGTGACAGGTGGGAAATATTAGCAAGGGCTGTTCGAATGAGCACAAGCAATTGAGGTGAAGCAAGTGGGAACAGTGGTGATGCCTGCATGTTCAACAGTGGATACCAGAGAGCTTGGAGCACAGTCCACCTTTAATGTTCTTACTGTGCTGTGGAACACAAGGGATGAGTGTGCTCTGTGGGTCAAACTGGAGCTGTGCATGAGGTGGTTCAGAGCCTGGGGCTCACTCTGCTTGCTGCTTGGTGGAAGTAACCCTGGCCAGAGAAATACGGGCTCTCTGCATTACTGACACTGAGAGGGGAATATGTGTCCTGTTACATCAACAGGGAATGGATTTGGACTTCCTAAGTCTCTGTTAGATTCTACTGCAACTCTTGCACTTGAATCTGTTTCTCTTATTGTAAATTATTCTCCTCTGGGGAATCCCTCTTTCTCTGTATAAGAAACACAAAGAATAAGCCATAGCAGACTTTATTAAGTTATCCAAGAGATGTTGTGCAGGACAGTATCCCTGGAAGTCATCCCCTTGCTCCGAGGAAAGATCACACTTGACTGGATGGTCCCTGAGGGAAATTCCTGTAACTCCTCCCTGCCACCTCCAGTGATGCTGCATTAGCTACACACTGAGGCTTCAAAGCTTCACTCCCCTTACACCTTGCACCTCATTTATTTTTGCTCTCCTGACCTCAGTGTATCTTTGCTGCAAGTCCAGATTAAAATTTCTTGTCCAACTCTTGCTACATATGGCAATGCTTTCTTTTGGTAACAGCCTTTCCTTCATATTGGACAACTCTTTGGAGGCCTCTTTCCCTCTATCAAGGCCTCTCTTTTCCAAAGCACTTAATCTTCCTGCTGTGCAACACTGGCCTCTCTCTGGCTCCCCTGCACTTCTCTTCTGGTGTGAGTTTTGTGTCCCTCTTGACCTTGTAAGCAATTTAGGTCTAATATTTGATACAGAACACAAACCTAGGATTGAGGCAACTTGCTCCAAAGACCAGGATCCTGGCAGAGTTCTAGCATGTGGTGCTCCTAAAGAATAATAACTCCATGAGGATTTGGTGACCCCTCTATAAGACCTGAGGAAGAGAGTGCTGGCCAAGGCCTGGGGAGTTCTGTGGCATGTTGGCCCTCCCTGCTCCATCTGCTTTCTATTGCACTTGAAAAGGAAATGAACTGAGCTAAGTGATTTCAAAGTGACATTCTCCACACTGCACTCGAATTCTGTAATTGCCATCTCCATGCAGTTCCCAGTCCTAAAATGTTTAAAATAACAGCCTTCGAAAAGAGCCAAAACTTCGAAAGTCCATGCACCACCTCTGCTGGAGTAGTAAAATGATGGCAGAATAATTTCCACATGCAGTGGATGGGTGATTGGTTATTTGGGGGTTGAGCATGGTTTCTTACCTTGCCAGGAATTTCTCCGAGTCAGGAATCAAAATTACTTTTTTCCTTTGTGAACTCTTTTTAAATGCTGAATTGACTGATGTATCAGCAGTGATTTGGTCTACAGCTGATCTCTCAAACTTTATGATGCAAATTTTTGAACAGACAAAAGAATCTTTTTATTTTTAAACATGGAATACTCTGCATCTCCATACGGAGAGAGGGGTGAAATAAATTTTTACTCTCTGCCCTTTGATCTGATTAATTTCTCATGTGCAGTTCTGTAAATACCTCTGTAGCAATGATAGCACTGGTTTGGTTTAGTCTGACATCCATTAACAGCATCTCCAGTGTGCTGTAACATCTGGGACAAGAAAGATAGTGCTCAGCCAGTTGACAGCAGGCTGCCACCAAAGCTATGTTGGGCAGTGGTGGTTTGTACAACATAGCCCAAGGACTGCAGGCTGAGAGACTTCAGCATACAGACCTGCAAGACTAATTGTGATTTTTCCTACCCCATTAGCTGGTTTGTGTTGCATTCTTTCTCTAATGTTTTCTCCATTTTTTCCATGCACACCTTGTATTTTCTCTTACGCTGTGTTTTTGCTGAGATTTTTTTATTTCTTGAAATCTTCTCTGAATCAGTTCTACAGTTTTAGCATAATGTATCTACCAGCATGATTGACTTTGCTGTGTAGTAGAGTCCACTTGTAGAATTCATCAAGTTATTGCAAAGACTCTTGTATGTATTCCATTAAGTGAATGTGTATCTTGCCATACCTTTAAACAACTCTTCTGCTGGTTTTGACAGAGGGAATTTAACGTTTTTCTTAAAGTAAAAAACAACTAGAATAAAAATAGCAAGCAATCTTTTCAGCAATGAGCAGTCAGAATTTATGTTCTCATTGTGCATGGCTCTGAAGATGTGATGATTCCATTCAGCTGAGCATCAACAAGATCAAAAGACTTTGTTGAAGTGTAACTGTCACTTTGATCAGAGCTGTATTGGAAACTTAATGAAATGAGTGGCTTCTTTTGACAGTTGCTTCTTTTGACTATTTCTAGTTGTGGTTTTGATACTATGGGAAAATAACCTGACCCTGTTGAGTCCAGACACTGTGGTTGGGTTTTGGGTGAGAGATTAGATCAGGCTTTCCTTTTTTCTCTAGTAAATACAGTTGTCTTGAATTTTGCCTTGAATTTTGGATACATCCAGCTGATTTCTGAAGTTAGATTTTTTTTGGTTGTTGTTTTTGTCCTAATCACGAGTTATTTCATTAATTTCAGATTTTCCAGCATTCTCAATAATTCTGAAATGGATGCTGTTTCCTATTCTGGGCAGGAGAAATGATCTGATGGCCAGTGCCCTAGCCTGAGACTTGAAAAAATGAGATAGGGTTATGTGGAAAAATCTGTCCATATTTTGTGTGAAGGTTCAATGACTTGAAGTTTGGTTTTGTTGCACTTCCATTGTGCTCGACTTTACAAAATCACTGTGAAGGCTAGAGAAGGCTGTAGGATGGAGTTGGTTTAGGAGGTTGGAGACTGGAATGAACAATGCATGTGTCTCTATAGGAAGACTTTTGACTGACCCTTGCTTTGCATTCTCTCACTCAGGTGGTGACTGAATTTGTCTTTGAAATTATTTACCCTCAGCTAAATATAAATGGCTGGGGACAAATCAACTTGCTTTTTTCAGCTAGTTCTGAAGTTATCTATAAAACTCTTGGTTCAGTGTATTCTACATTCTTTTTTTGGACTGTGATAATAGTTTCTCTGGAAAAAACAATTTTTCTTCTTTTGCAATTGGGTTTTAACTCTTTTGAATACCTCTAAAAGTCTCAAATTTAAAGTTGGGACATTAATTTCCTCAAGTCCTTTACCTTGTGGTATAATCCTTAGAGCACTACCATATTAAAACCAGATCGTGATCTTGACTTTAAAAAAATGATGAACAACCAATAAGTGCCTGCAGATGAGGTACTCCAAAGGCCCTTCTCCCTTTCCTAACAGTCTTCTACAAGCAGCAGCTGTAGTTGTCGTCAGAGGCTCAACTGACTAGATTTGGGACAAATTAACGTCCTGAATTTGGATGCTCAGCTCTGATCTTTATGAGTTCCAAATAATTTAGCTACTCCAGAAAAGGTGACCACCTTCAGAGCTGGTGGCGCAAATGTTACACACTTGTCCTCAGTCTTAGAAGACATGGCAGTAGCACTTGTCTTCAATTTATGCTTTTTACATCATGCATCAGCTGGCAATTTTGCTGGTATTGACTCTCTGATGATGCAGATAAGATGCCTGCCTTGTCCAGAGCTTGAACTGTCCCCAGGTCCCCTGCAAAATGAGCTTAGTGTGGGAATGTCCCTGTATTTTTTTTCCCCAAAGTGACACCTTTCAACAAGAGTAGGTACCAAGTTTCTCAGAAAAATTAAGCAGATGGCTAAAGACTGCCTTGTGGCCTGAGGGCTATGGCTGTTTGAAAGAATCTTGTCTAAAAAAAGCAAACAGGAAAGACCCAAAGAGGAAGAGAAGTTTTGAACTGTCTTTAGTAAAAGGAGAACTTGGTAGCAGAATGGCGTGACACCTTGAATTCCTCACAACGAATATATCTAAATTCTAATTTCCTGAACTCTGGAGAGGAGTCAATGTCTGAAGAGAGTTTCTTTGCTCACAGGTCCAAAACTTCTGCATTCAGAAAGCTGGGCAGACAGCTTGTCTCCACTTTCCTGGGGAGTGTGTTGCCAGATCTTGCCTGGCTGCTTCTGACAGCCAGTATTTCCCACTGCAGGGGCGGCCGCTGCCTTCTCCTGTTGCCTCTCAGCTGCCTGTGAAGTCCAGCAGACAGTTTGGATCCTGCCATACACCAGTCATATTCACTAACCCGTGTCCAGTGTGTGCCATAATCCCAGCATTTGCTAAACAGAAGAGAACATGGATGTTCCTGTATTTCTGCTGAGCACACGTCCTCCCCACAGTCCTGGTGAGGCAGTGCGACTGCCTGGCCTCCACAGTCACAGCCATGGGGTTGGGCCATGAAATTTTCTCCTGATTCCTAGGTTACTTTATGCCCTGAAGCTTGAAAGTGTAAAGCTTTCCAAAGCACTTGGCTTTATCAAATGCTTGTAATTCTGTGTATTTTTTATTACCCATGTTAAGGTTTCCACCATTGTAACTTCATGGATTTCTAGCAGAATAGTCTTGATTTCTAGCCATGTGAGAAGAGGATCATATTCCAGGACTTTTCAGCCTGGGATAATTTTATTTTCAATTGGAAGAAACAGCATTTTGTCTATAGATATTTTCAAACCTAAATTATTCTGCTATTTGTGCTCCACCAATTTATTACATTGATATTCTGATTTCTTGGCCTGTGTTTGGAGGGAAATGAAAGTTGAAATAACAAAATTCCCTCCAGATTGGAAATTCTGCATTTTGATTAGGTCTTATGCAGCATGGGATTCTTTTATTGCCTAATTTAACTCACACACACATACACACACACATATGTATATATACGTCTCTCTGCAATGAGCACCTTAGGACTCTAAATAAAAGTTTATTACGATTGAGTGTTACTTGGAACAGCATTTGGCAATTTACCAACAAACGGAGAAATGTCCAATTTTAATCCAGTAGGAATTGTATAGTAACTTCATGGATAAGCTTCATATTGATCAACTGTCAAAAATATCTTGTAAGGAATGCAATAAATACTTGAGAATAGAACACTCATTTATTTACAAGCTAAACAGCTTGCAGTGAAGAAAGCAGGAGAAGTAAAACCATGATACCCAGGTCAGTCTCATGTCCCTGAGATTTTTCTGTGTGGGAATTTGGCACGAGCAGATCTACTATGACAAAATTGGAGTGTTTTGAGCATGCTGAACATCTCTTTTAAGCTCCCCCAGGCAGCTGTTTAACACTCCC
Source organism: Petroica traversi (assembly GCA_025920805.1). Taxonomy (NCBI): domain Eukaryota; kingdom Metazoa; phylum Chordata; class Aves; order Passeriformes; family Petroicidae; genus Petroica; species Petroica traversi. The sequence goes on from JAHLSL010000007.1 coordinate 8,441,977, forward strand.
CTCTTGTTGCTGCATTCCTCTTCTTCATCTCTGATGTTTGGAGCTGTTGCTCTGCTGACCTTCATCCTTCCCAAATCAACTTCTCTGCCTTGCAGACTTTTTCTCATTTTTTTTTTTTTTTTTAACAAAGGCTGACCTATGTATCTTTCAGCATTTAGTTCAAAACCTTTGTTTCATTTTTCTTTCCCTGCTTCCTTCTCTTTCCCCCCCTATCCTCAGGCTTTTCAAGACTGTGGCACTTGCTTTTAGAAGCCCTTGAAGGGAGACAGGGCAAGCAAGGGGGCACCTTCATGGTTAGGAAAACAGGGGAAAGTAATTTCACTTTGTCTCTCTCCCTCCAGCTAATACCGGAAGCTTTCTGTTGAGACGTGGTTGCATGATAGCTTAAGTGCTCCTCTTCCCTGGGGGTCAGTGGGGACAATGGGTGCCTCTGAAAATCCTTCTTCTTAGGAAACCCTGCCTAGAAAGGCTGGGCTAGGTCAGGCTTGGCCCCACATGTCTACAGGGCGACTCTGAACTGGGCCTGGTCTCACCTGACATATGCCAACCCAATGGCTCAGCTAGTCTTTGGCTATTTTTGTCTTTTCTTTAGGGAGACAGCTTGACTGCTTAAGGCAGCGCTTAATTCTCAGGTCATGATCTGCATGTCTTCAGGTCATAGGGGAATTTTGGCTTGCCAAGTGTTAAACCTTCTGTGTTTATAAGCATTAAACCTTAATGTGGTTACTGCTCGCTGTCCTCTGTGTTTTGTTTCAATCTTATGAAGTCTATGACATTTAGCTTAAGGGCACTGCAGACAGTAACTCAAGCTTTGTTTAAGACATGGCAGATAAAAAATTTTCATGCTACTAACATATTATGATAATGTGGGACACTTTACGCTGTGTAAATACAAAACTAGCATGTTACAAGGATGAGGTATTTGATATTTTCTTGCCAAGGAAAATATTTACTTATTTTTATAATATTGATTTGTACATCATTAAAAAACCACCTTATTTTGTTAGCTTTTGTGTGAATTAGGGGATGGAATCTTAAATTTATTTTAAAAATAAAAACCACATCATGCAGTCATTTCTACACAATGTGGGAGTGCTGACCTCTTTATCATCTCCAAAGAACCTTTCTGGTTGGCTTTTCCAGCCACTGCAGAGCTGGCAGCCTGCAGGTGAATAACATGTGGGGAGGACTCACTCTTCAATCTTTCCACCTTGTTTCTCTGATAGCTTTGGATCAGCACAAAATTCTTTTCCCACTGAGCATCTGCTGACCTCAGTGATCTGCTGAAGTCAATCAGCCTCTGCTGACCCCAGTGATTTCCCTAAGAGCTATCGTGTATAGGGAGGCTTTCCTGTCCTTAACACCCGTATGTTAAGGGCCTGTCCCAAACCTCACTGAGTGGATGGCAAGCCTTTAACCAACCTAAATAGGCTTTAAATGGAGTCTTATTACAGAATTTGCTAGTGGAATACAATGGGGATTTTGTGTCCTGGCATGTTTTAAGCAGAAGTGCTTTTCTGCTTCTGGACAAAGAGGGTAAAGCTTTATTTGTATGGGATGGGATCTGTTCCTGATGTGGGTCCAGGGACGTACTTGTATGTAAGAGGCCATGAACAGCTCCCTTGCAAGCACTGAGAATTATTTAAAAAAAACAACACTTGGCAGTTTTTAATCTAGCTACAAAAATGTGTGCAAATCTTATTTCAAGGTAAGTGGAAAAAAAACAAATACTGAGCTATTAAATTTAATCTCTATCCAGAACACTGTAATAAACAAAGACGGAAGAAAATACCTAACTACCAAAGAACCATGCAAACATACAAGGTCTTTTAAGTTTGTGTTTGCCTGGACTCCAACCAATGCCTGGTTGAACATTACAAATTTGTAGGTTTATTTCTGTTTGATTTCATTCAGACCTCCAAAGCTACCTCTTCTCCAGGTGGAAATGTGTGGAGGTATTTCTTTTTTTGGCTATATGAGAAGGTCTTACACAAGTGCTTGGATGAGGTCTAGCTATAAAAAGCAGTGATTATTTTGCCTTGTATGTACTGGTTAAGGGACAAGACCTATATGACAAGGTACTTTGCTCTTTTCCATGTTATGGAGGAATTGCTGGCATGTTACAATGTGTTATTATTGGAAGCCAAATTCTGACCTCATTTGTAAATGTACAGATTTTATAGAATATGAGAGGCTTGGATGTGTGCAAATGAGATCAGGAGTTTACTTCATTTTTTAGAAATTTAAAGTGAAATGCAACCATATTAAAAGAGAGGTGAAAGGGTCCTCAAGAGAACCTCAATCATCTGTGTGTTACAAACTAGGACCAATTATGCCTGGGAAATTCCTGTCAGCTGTTCATTTAGCTTGTACTAGACAATAACACAGTACAGAACAATCAAGATGATCTATTTCAATGCCCAGATGATATATTCCAATGATTCACAGTTGGGTTTTTGTTAAGTTAAATCTGAATATTCCCTGCTGCAATCTTAACCCTATTCCTTTTTCTCCTATTTGTCATGTAGGATTGCACTCCTGATTTTTATATTGCAGGAATATTTTCCTGTGTTGTCTATCTGGAGATCTTCACAGACATGTTTTCCAACAGAACAATTGTAATTTAATTAAGGTGCTATGAGGCAACAAGAATAGAAACTATTACGTCTACTAACAACAGTCATATCTCTGCCTATCAGCATAATAGCAAACCAATTTAATTAAACGCATTGGCTCAGTCAAGTGAGTTTTCAGTCTGAATTTGCCATTCCTGTTAATGGAGCCAAATTTGTTTATTTTTAGGTATTCCAGAAATTCATGTAACCATTTTCCAAGAATGGCTGTTGTCAGCAGACTGATAGTAGTGTTGAATCATTTGTGCTGGTTGTAACAAGGATTTCTATTCCAGAAGAGGTGTCCATTGAAAGGCAGGAGTACGTGCAGTTGCAGATTATGATGGGCATGTATGATGTTGATGATGTGAAGAGGACAGAAGGGCCTTTAACAGAAAACCAGCCAGACCACAGAGAGAAGGGGATTCAAGGTAGGGCACCATGGACTTGGCAAAGGAGATGAATACTTTGTCCCTGTAAAGGAAGCTTTCTAAAAATGCCTCACTGTTGGCTCTGCTCCACTGACATTAGTGAAGCTGGAAGACATAGCAATAGCCTAAAAGATCAAAGGCATGAGTGGGAGTTCTCTGCTGTGCCATGCTTGTGGAGCTGGAGAAGCCTCAAAACAGTGGGAAATCCTTGGTAAACATCCCTATTATATAGAGGACTCCACCGAGCTTCTAGGAGTTAAATCTGCAGGAAATAAAAAGAGGGTGAGAGATACAGTGCAGACTATTCTTAATAGGAGTAAAACTGAACATAGCTCAAAATATAATATACAGAATATAATTGAAAAATATTTTTTCTGAATGAACAATAACCTTTAAAATCTTTAGTGTATGTCCTTTGAGCTGTAGAATGTTCTGATTGTTAAGGCAATTAGCTTTTAAAAATAGTTATTTTTTAGATTTTAATTACATGCTGCATTTTGCCTTTGTTATTAGATGGGGTCAGTAAGGTTACTGAAGTAATTATTGCGCTCTGCTTGGCACTGGTTAAAGCATAACTGGAGTAACTGCACTCAATTCTGTATGAAAAAATGTGGACAAATTGAAGAATTTAGAGTGGAGAAAGATGGTAAGAAGTCTGGCATTCAGATCTAAGAGGAAAGGTTAAGATAACTTGGCACCTTTAGCCTAAAGGCAAAAGTAGAGTGTGGGGAACATAATAACAGGAGACATAAAGGAATGTCATAAAGAGGACAAGGATCAATTATTCTCATTAGTCAACAAAGATGGGACAAATAATAATTGGCTGAAGCAGAAGGGAAGTTTTAGGTTAAATATTAGGCAAAACTGTAGAAGAACTGTTCGGCAGTTGGACAAGCTGCCAAGAGCCGTTGGACAATCACTGTTGTTGGAGTTATTCAAGGCCAGACACCCATCTGCAGGAACAGTTATAGAATAATTAGATCAATCCTGCCACAGACAGAAGGGTAGGCAAGGGGTCCTTCTGGCCTCAGTGACCAAGATTTTGTTATGGATCTACTTTTTCAGGATTCATGCCCACCCGCTATTTTGTAAACTGCGGTGTCTGCTTCAGCCTCCACAAAAATTAGGAAGGAGAGCAACAATTTAAAGCTGCTCTTCATAGGATCAGAAAACATGTGAGACATAAAATCATCCCCTGATCTGTGGCCATGCATTTCTTTTTATGGCTTCTTAGAATGAGACTTCCTCTCCTCTGGGCGTCTCTGCTTTGTCCCTTTGAAAATATGAGCTCTGGGAGCATAAAGTAGTAACCAAAACAGAGTAGAATGGCTTTGGACATGTTCATTTCTATTCACTACTTTATGGCAGCTTTTAGAAGTTGAATTGTAAATAATGTCTGCGTTTTATTGACAATAAGCTCTTCATCTTCCCTACTACTTATATAGAAGAAACCAATCATGCCAAATGCAGACTCTGCCTTCATGGTGTCAGCAGATCTCTTCCCATGGATCTGTTGAGATGCTGAAAACAAAGCAAACCAGGAGTAACTCTACAAAATTTTTCCGTGGTATGCAATGTTTGCCAGCTGGATTGGACCCAAAGATTGGCCTGGACAGGTTCTTCTTCCAACGACATAGTGAATGTCAAGGCGTGGCTCCAAATACTGGTCACTGTGTTTGCAAGCAGAACAGATAATTTTTAGAGGTACATCACACTGTTTTCAGCACATCTGAGATTGGAATCTGGCTGCATGATGGACAAAAAAGGAAATGGCTTACGTTTGCTCTGAGAGGTACCACAGAGATGATACAAAGGGCAGTGGGCTAATTTGTGCAAAGAGTGGTTTTAAAATGGTAATTATATATGCAATTATAAACCATGAGCTCAGCTTGTTTATTTTTCCCCTCTAGTGCTAATGAAAAACAAAGTAGTCTTAGTGTTTAGTGAGATCCTGGTGCAATGCAAGCAATCATTCGGCTGGCTAATGGCAGGCAAAGGCACAGTATGACATTGGTTGTGTTAAAAAAGAAAAAGAAAGGAAAAGAAAAGAAAAGAAAAGAAAAGAAAAGAAAAGAAAAGAAAAGA
>JAHLSL010000007.1:8447114-8474209 GCA_025920805.1 Petroica traversi
GAAAAGAAAAGAAAAGAAAAGAAAAGAAAAGAAAAGAAAAGAAAAGAAAAGAAAAGAAAAGAAAAGAAAAGAAAAGAAAAGAAAAGAAAAGAAAAGAAAAGAATGAATAAAAGAGAGTCAGTGACAAAGATTTTAAATCCCCAGAATAATGGCAAAGTTGTACAAAATCCTTGTACTTGCTAAGCCCCATAACACTGAGCAACCTCTAGTGTCTGGAATGCCTTGGCTGGCTGTGCTCTGTCCACTTCTAGCTGGTAATGTTACCTCAGAGATACAGAGATATGCCTGCAGTGAAGATTACCTCTATGCTGAGTCAGGAGACCAGAAAATGTTTACAGAGCAGGAGATGCCATTGCAATATGATGCACCACCCAATGTGCAAAGTGAACAACCCCATGACTGCAACCATGGGATGCCTTCACTAAGCTCGATTGTTCCTTTTTTTATTCCACACTCCCATTTCCTGTGATACAAAGCAAAAGGTGCTGAGGTGCTTTGAGAGGGGCTGCATAGGAGGGACCCGGTGGCTTGGGAACGCTGGGAAATCTAAGCAGGCAAAAGTCCCCTGGGGAACCAGCTTAGGTGTGTGTGATGGCTGGTTACTTCCAGCCAAGAGGCAGGAAGGGTTGATGGCCCTGCAATGTGCTCCCCATCTTAGCCCTTGAATGTCCAGGGGCTCTGTGAGGAACCATGGCAGTCTCATCTCCTGGCTTCATCCTCCCTCAGTCTGAGGATGCTCAGATCATCTTCTGCAGAGTGTAAAGAGACAGTGAAGGTGTTTTGTGCAGGCTGATTTTCTGCCCTAGTAGTGTTGAAGGAGACAATTTCATAGCATTAACTCTGCATTTCTTATCTAAAAGCAGATTGTACACTTGATGAAAAACTAATATTTAAGCAGACAATGGCCTTTGAATTCAGTTATCCTTGGAAAATATTATAGATATATACACATGTCTATCAGTTCATGCATCTAACAGGGGAGGAATGAACCTTTTCTTCTGTAACATCTATTAATGAGTCTACGTGCAAAACTTCATCAAATGGTTTTTGGAACTATAAACCCTTCCTTTCTTGGCTTAGTTCTTCAGGCTTTGCTAACCCACTTTTTTTTGCTGCTGTGTCATCCTGGACTAATTCACACTTGAGTGTGAGGGGGAAGAGTACCTTCAGCACCCCTTCAGTGCTGAACTGAAGCAGTCTGGAGGGCCAGGGGGCCAGGCATTTCTACCTACAAAAGTGGCTGATATCTTAGTGTGGAAGGTCAAAGAGTCCTAACACCACCAGGCCTTAATAACTCAGAGCTGCTTGGTGTGGCCACCCCTTTTGTACTTGTGGGTCTCCTTGCCCGCTAGAACCCCTCTGTAACCTCGACACCCTCGACACCCAACCCCCTTGCTTTTAATTCACTGGGGACCTTGTGACATAACAGCATTCAGCCTCTGCCTGCTCTGACTTTTTCTGTGAAGGGGGTGTTTTAAACAAGACTTCTGCTGCAAAGTTGAAAGACTAGAGGAAGAAAATCTGACATGACTTAGGGGTAGCACAAACGAGTCATAGGAAACTCACTCTAGAGATATCTCCAGAGACTAGTCAAGACAAAAGTTACAGCACAAGCATTTGGAAGGGGGCCACTGCAAACAATTTGTCCTCATTCCAGTTGAGCAACTGTAAGCAGGGACATTTTCAACACAGGCCATTTAGGGACAGAAGGAAAGATTGGATGGCACTAAAAGAAACTACACAAATACATGGTGATAGGATGACTCGGCCACCCGCCACACATATTCTGCTGCTTCGTTTTTCTTTCTCCTATCATCCCGACATCTGAAAAGGTTCCACCCCAGCACAGCAGCACAGCACAGTGGAGACTGGAATAAATTAACTCCAGGTGACAAAACCACCTTCCTCATCTGGCCTCCATTTGCGAGGAAGGAGGACAGAGGTCATATGTGTGTCAGGAGCTGAGGACAACGGGGTGAAAAAGGAGCTGAGGACAATGGGATAAAAAGGATTTTGCTTGTCTAAGTGAGTAATATAACAAACATAGGGACAAAAGATGCTTTGCTCTGTATTTTTCTCCCAGAGCTTTTGGGTTTAAAGGACTGCAGTCATCCTGTTTTTTGAGGAAATACTTGAATACCGTTATTTCAATTTCTTTAATCCTTCTCTTCCCCCTCATTTGCAAGCTGTTCCTGCTCTACTATTTTCCTCAGCATGCCAAGGCACCATACCTTTCTGTGGAAAGTTTCTGCCACCCTCTCTGATTTTGTATTCATGCTGCATAAATAAGAACAAGACCTCCCTCCAGCACCTTGGCATGATGTGGAGAGTTGGGTGGGAGGACGGTGCGTGATAGAAATATTATGTAAGCAAGGTTTGAATGTCGGTAGCCCTAACTCTAGACAGACGTTATCCACAGATATTTAAAAACTGTTTCTTTTTTCTTTTTTTTTTTTTTTTCCCCTTCTGAGCATCACATCACAATACGGTTTCATTCAGTGAAGAGCTGGCATTCAGGGGCTGGATGGCTTAACTGGTCCAGATGGGGTGCCTTTCATCTGTAGGTCATTGCTTTGAATTCTGCCCACATTTTTGGCTACTAGGAGTTATTCTCTTCTGATGGCAGTGCAGCAGCATATGCAAAATTGCTAGGAAGTCTCTGATCCTAGACACCATGTCTAGATCATAAAAGCTACCATAACAATGAGTCTAAATGGCACCCCTCTTGGCAGCTGAGGCAGAGGCCAAGCAATAAAGGACTATGGAGAATGGGCTACTGTCTAGCATCTATAAGCTAAAAGTGAGGAACACTAGTGAGGGAGTGTGAGAAAGTATGCACAGCCCATGAAGGCTCTTTTGGGTGAAGAAAGAGGATTTCAGTCTCCTAGGCTGAAAGGCCAACACCTTTCAATAGCAGACGAATAATTTACAAATGCCAGAACAAAACCATTGTTAGTCCTCGTGCCTTTAACAATGCTGCTTCCTGTTGGCATCTTTTGCTTACTAATAACACAGTCCCACGATTTGTATCTTCACAGTGCAGCACGAGCACTAATTTCACCCCTTTGAGGCAAATGTTTTTTCTTTTATTTTTAATGGTCTGTACCGGAGACATCTTCCTTAAAACAGATTGCAGATACGTTTATAAAGGCTCCCTTATGCTGACTACACAGTGGATGCATTAGGATTTATGCTTTTTATACAGCTATTCCAGTTCAGGTAGGCTACACCCAGTTACATGTTCTGCTGAACTGAGGTCTTAATTAAAATAAATGAGTACTAAATCTCAGGAAAAAAAACCAAAAACAAGTCAGAGTAGGCCAGGGTTACAGTGTAATGATATGAAACAAACAAACAGCCCCTCCTTTCTGCCCCCCAAACAAATCAACTCCCCTTCACTGGAATAATCTCTGGCTGTCTGACCTTATTTATTCAGATGCTGACATGAATCATCATCTGAGCAAGTACTCCCTCCTACACCTGCAGTACTTGGGGTTATAGTTCTCCCTGTTTTTTTGCAGCAATAAGAGCTCAGTGTTACTTGGAGCCGTCTCCATCTGGCAGGCCATGAAGTCCACAAAAGCACAGAGGTCTTTCTGTAAAAAATGGAGACAGCCCAGATTGCTTTCCATTTACACAACATCTCAAGAGGACTCTGGACTCCTCTCTTTTGCAGTTACAGTCAAGTGTGCAGTCTTTTTCTCTCCTATCTACTTTTTGTGTGATGACCTCTTCTTGGGGTAAAGAACTGCGTGGGTGAGTTTGGGGGGAGGGGCTGTTCTTCTCTGGAAAGCCAAATTGCAGGATGCAGCACATCTTGAGCTTGGCAGCCTTTCACACTTCCCCAAGAGGCAGCTGAAGGGCCCAAGCAGGGGTAAGACGTTATCAGCTCACTTCTACCCTGCCAGAGCATATCTTTACACACACATAGTGTCACACTGCCTGCACCACAGTTGACCTTCATGGGCCAAAGGAGATCCTTCGCTGGCAGCTCAGGGAATATCTGGTGTCATCTGAACGCTGTTACAAGGTTGAGTACTTAATGAATGAGTAGCTCTGCAGCGTTAGCCATAAAGTGTGTAGAAAAGTGAAGGCAGAAGTTAAACATTATGTTATCTGCCAGTCATTCATTGTTTGGAGAGAATATCCCAAGAGCATGGTTGAGCATTGGTGTCATAAAGATCTATACGTTGCTGTTGAAATGAGGTCATTTGTCACCATCTGGGATTATACCACTAGCAGTATACGAGTGTATTCAGCTCCATGTTTCAGCCATATGGAAAAAGTGTAATATAGTGAGAAATTCAATCCTTTAATGGAATCCAGAGCACCCTCCAGAATGTTTTCCTTAGTTTTATTTCTTTGCAACACAGGCTTAATAACCACTGATGTAGCATTTAAATTGGAAGAGATGCGACATCTAGATAAGCTGGAAGATCTGCTGATACCAACTCCCTTCTGATAGGAAAATCCCTTGCTGTTTCAGTGGAAAAACCCACTGGGCTTACTAGACCCAGAGGAAGGGTATGGCACAGCTGTGGCATGCATTAACCTCTTTTGACTTTTTTCTCTGTAGACACCCCAAAGGGCTCCCTCATCACAACAGAAATATTCTCAAATGATTATCACTCTGTCACCCCTTTCATGCACTGAACATGCAAAATTCTAAAAGTAGAAAAAAAAATGTTTTGTAATAAAATCCTGATGGTGCAAAAGAAAGCATGAGTCTTTGTCTCCTTCCCTACCACCTACCCCTCTTTATAGACCACATTTGTCATAGAGAATTCGTGTTGATATGACTTCATGGCTCATAGAAGACTATGTTGGCCCTTGCAAATCCATCTGTATCTGTAACACAACAAAATGGTAAAAAATATGAACTCAAAAGCAAAAATGTTTTTTTATATACTCTTTCCTGGTGGTGCCAGGCTAGCTTCCCCATTGCTGAATAGAGTATATGAAACCAGGTGTTATGTTGTTAAGGATCTGGAGTTATGCTGGTTAAGCTGGGAGGAATTCCTGTAAGAAATTAACTCCGTTGATTGAGAAGCAATGATGTCTGGACCAAACTCTGCCGCTGGCTGAGTGTTGTCAGGAGTGTCTGAAGGAATTTGGTTTAATTCTGAGCTTGACATCTCCAAAAAGGCTGTTACTGAGATGTACCTGGCATGGCATCGTAGCATAATGCCAGAAAAATGGAAATAATCCCTGAAAGAGAAGGTGAGGTTTTCTGAGGCCAGAAGCAAATAATACATGTTGCTGTCTGGGGAAGGTACAAATAGCTGCAACTCAGTGCAAAAAACTACATTATGGCTATATCTGGCTTAAGTGCTACATAGCTCTGTGGGCTGTTAACAGATGTTGCCAGAGCAACATGTTATGACAAGCTGTGTTGTATTTCTGAACCCAGTAATGTTACTGGCACCACCTCCTCCATCTGCCAGTGAATGGGAGTTACCTTTGGTTGAGATAAGTTCACAGCCTATCCCAAACAAATACCCTTGAAACTCCATATGTGGATCTAATGAGGCTCTGAGCTAAGTTCAGTGTGTGTGACAAATATTCCTCTGATAGCCAAATTTTCCTTGTTGCTGTACAGGTCCATAGAGCTTGTCAGGATATTTTAAGGGCTACATTTTTAGAGGTAGAGCAGGGGAGCATTTGACAGTGGGGAGGAAGTACAGATTGGCAGAAAATGGGGAAAGGGGGATGGAAAGAGGCAGATGAGCTCTGCAATAAAGCAGTCCCATGCCTATATCTATATTCTCCATCAGACAAAGAAGGGATTTGTACCCAGGTAGGTAGATAATTTGCAATGCAATTGAATTTGATTGGGTAGATCCCTTTGTGTCTCATTTGTTGTAGAAAAGTTTAAACTCATTGCAATTAGTTTCAGGAATTTATTTTTTAAAAATCTTCTTCTTTTTTTTTATTTTTTAAATCAATCTATTTACAACTGTGTTAGGTTATTATCTCTCCTTATGAAAATCCTGCAAATAAGCTCTTTGGGGGAGTGTAGGAATAGTGCAGTACATGATATGTCAGCAATTCAACCTAGTAGAGGATGAGCTTTTCACACAGTGAAACAGATAAATCGATAGCAATGATGAAGGGAGGTAGTAAAGTCTGTGTGAAAAAAATACTTAGCATTCAGTAATGCTATATTGTGTTGCTTAGTTTCTTTTCTTTCCTACTAATACGGAAAACAATGCACTAAATATCACTAAAGAAGATTCACTCCTTATTGGCCCTTCCTGATGAGTAGCCAGAAGTGAGGAAAAATGAACAAAGGCTCCTTCCAAGAGTCAGCAGTGCTAATGGGTGCAGCTTGTGACAGCCATCACTGACCCATCTTTTTTGGTTTGTGAGTCAAAGCAAAGAGTAATTGTGATGTAGTTCTTCATTTTTAGGTTTCTTGACAGAACAATAACACCAAAAAGATAAATGAAGTGATAAAATAAGCAAATCCTCTAACACTTTTATTATCTAATTGATTTTTTTTCCCCGAGCACAGTCTGCTCAGAAGCAAGATGGTGACTTGTAGTTTGGCAAAAGCAGCAGTTTGCTGGTCGTGGAGACAGAAATGCTTTGAACAGGCATTTCAATAAATTTGCAAAAACTGGGCATTTAGTCTCTCTGTGAATTTGATATGCTAAAAATAACTGTGTCACATGGTCTGGGATCAGGAACCATGCTGGCCATGGCTGGCCAAAGCCAACAAGGAATGGCGTGGGCCACCACTGCCAAGAGAAAAGACTGATGCAGACCACAACTGGCTCATTCCAAAAAGCAAATATCCTTGAGGATCTGATCTACAAAAGTGCTGAAGTAAATGGGAGTTGTGGTTGCTCAACACTTCCACGGGTCAGGCTGCTCTGTCCTCATTAGCCATGCTGCTAAATCCTATAAACCCTGACACTCCTTTTCATGCAGATAAGCTATCGTGCAGGAGTATCCCAACTCCCTCCACCCTGCCAAGTCTCACAGCCCTTCACCAAATGAAAGCCCCTAAAATACAGCACTGGTATTCATTTTTGGTAGCCTAACATCTGCAGATGCCTGATTTTACTAATCCTGCCTGTGACTAGCTCAGGCAGGCTGGCTGATGCATTTGCAGAAAGATGGAGCTCACATGTGCAAGATCAGGAAAACAGCCAAACCCTCAAAAGACCTAAGAAGAAAAATAATCAGGTTTCTGGGATTTGGACATGTCATGTCTGCCATCTAGTAACTAGTCAGGGCTTGTTTCGCACAGAAAATGAAGAGTAAATAATCGAGTACCACATAAAAGGGGAATAAATTTACTGGGGTTTCTGACAAATGAGAAAAAGACTTTCAATGGTATTTTAAATGAGGTTCTTGGAAAACAATATAATTAATAATTAAAATAAAAATATGTGAATTCCTAAACTTGTTTTGTTTGGCTGTAAAAACAGTTGTATATGCTAAACTAATAGACAGGAATACAAGTGATTAAGTGTTACTGCAATAATGGAGTTGAAAACTCTGGGTCCCATTCTCAAATACAAAGAGGTTGTTAGCATAAGGTCCTGTTGGCATGAGATGTGATCTGGTAAAAGTTTGACCAGTGAAGTGGAAGCCAGGACATCAGAAATTCTGTGCTGTTTTGTTCTTTGATTTATTGTGACAAATTGGAACACAGGACCACTTTCAGTCTCAGTTTACCCATTTGTAAATGAAGACATATATCATAGTGATGTTATCAGACAGATTTAATTATTGTAATCTAATTAAAACTTCTCAGGTGTAAGGCATTATAAAAAAATGCAAAGTTTTTATTCCTAATCTAAAGTACATGAGAGTTTCAGAAGTCTTAATCTGAATTTGTATTTCATGAGTAACATTAGCTGTGAATAATGTTTTCCTTTACACACACACACTTTCTGTTGAAAAATAACATTCTTTTTGCTTTCTAACAAAGTTTTCTGTAGTGTGGCTTGGCATCCAAAAATAAGTCTACAGCTATGCTGAGCATTGATTTAGTTTAAGTCTTCAATTTAGTTAATTTTTCTAAGCCATGTAAGATGCTGACTTGCAGATAGTAACAAAATAGCTGAAATACTGCTTAAAGATATAATGCTGGTGAATAGTTTATTCATTAAATAAAAGACCACTTAACTTTACAAGCCAGAGTTGTTCATTATAATGAATGCTGATTTTCTGCACAGGAACTACCTTAATTGTAGGTCTTTGTACATAAAAGAGGATGCTCACAGCTATAGAAGAGCGAGTGTTTGCTGTGCATAAGGGGAAGAATGAGTTAAGGGTCTCCTGATGAACATGCTACTGGTTTGGAAATACTGTGGCTCTCTTGCCAGAACATGATACTGGGTTTGTGTGAAAAGACTTAAGAGGCTGTTTGGTGATACTCTCAGTGTCTCTCTGACTTCAGAATGCAGAAACACTCATTTCTACAGGAAGGACATGGCTATGTCAGCCTCAGAGTCCTGCTCAAAGGTTGGTGTTTGGTTCTTGGTATCAGAATAAGGCTCCCTGACTTACTGTTAAATGGGACCTTTTATGGTCACCTGCATCCTTACTGTGTGTCCTGCTGCTACTCACAGCAGGATGTTATGAGGGGCTGTGATCTCCACTGGACAATCTGGGGACTTGTGGTAGCACCCTGCAATTGGGGGTAGGATCTTGGTGAGCAGTAAGGGGGGCATGGCAGGGCAGTGCACAGAGCATATCACTGTGTTGTAGTGGGGAATGTGACACAGCTAAGAAGCAGTGGAGCTGGATAGAGTTGAATAACATATCTGAGTAAACTGCATTAAAACTGGACAAAAAACTTAACTGAATATCTTGCCCTGAATATGGGAAATTAGGAACCAATGCCAAAAGCAGCCAATGACACTCTGCTGGGGCCAACTGTACTTATCAGGGAGATAGGACAAGTGTCAAAAAGAGAGCATATCGCCAGGATATTCACTGCAATCTGTGTGCCAGCTCTTTGGCCAGGCAAACTGGCTCAGAGCAGCCCTTTGCTTTGGCCTGGGTCTGACTGAGACAAGTTGGTGCCACAGTAAAATCCAAGTATCTGATCTTCCCTGTGGCTTCCTATGGGGTGGCCCCATCAAGTTGCTTTTTCTCTGGTCTCAAACCCTTCTTTCCCCCAGCAAAGGTATCACAGACTGTGACAGAAGAGCTGCTGCAGTTCCTTCTGGGGCTCAGCCCTCCCCAAGCACAGCAGGCTGGCGTGGTCCTTGACTCAGGTGCTGGGGGCAGGTGACACCTTCCCTTTCACTGCTTGGAGACGTCTGTTTCAGGTCTAACTCTCCTCTCACTAATTTTAGTCTTATGTAATTCAATTACTTTAGTGAGGTAGCCTCCTATTTTATGTCAGTGAGAGAGAACAGAGTATCAGCCCTTGAGCAAAGGCTAAACAAAGTATGATGTTACACTATTTCTGGACGTCATCGTGTGCTGGTTGTGCAACAGATAAGAATAATGCTGGGTAAGTCATTAGTACATCAGTTCAATTTGTGCTAAAATAATCAGTTACATCCCATTTAGTTTCTAAAGCCTCCTCATTATTGCTGCAAACATCAGACCCGTGACCTGCTTTTCACTCTGTGAGAGAAGTGTAAGTGAATTTAATGTGATCTCTGCGTTACAAAAAGTCTGCTGCTGCTCCCTTGAAATCAGGTGGTGCCTTATCATTGACTTCAGGGAAGGTAGGATCAGGTCCAAATTTCAAACACTTAATTTTCCAGCAGAAGAGAGTTAAATTGCTGCACTTCTTTGGCAAATAATGAATGGGACCTCATTATCTCTATTGGGACGTGACTTTACAGACGATTACATGCTGAAAGTATGCCACTGATAGACTGGCTCTGTCCTGAACTGTGAAATTTGCACAGAGAATCAGAGACTGCTAACTTTCAAGACCCTTCATTCATTTTCATATCATGAATGGTTTTGTCAATGAATGGGACTACTGACCTTGCTGATCTAGTATTGGCATTTCCTGCTAGGTACAAGCACAATGATGCTACGACTACTGAGCAATATCCCCGCATTCTTTTAAAAGGAAAAGTCATCCAAAGTAGCATTTACCAGAATTTATCTCCTTTTAAGGTGTTAACCTTTTCAATTTCTAAAGAATTTGATCTGTCTTATGAAAACAGTATACAGATTAAGAATCAAAGGAGTTTCTCCACAAGTTTTATGTAGAAAATCTCTGTCTCAGTTTCTGAACATATATTTGCTAAAATGTTGTAAATCAAGAAGTGACAAAATAAATTTGATTAACTTTATCCTTGTTGCATATTGGAGGTGAAATGCAAATAGCACAGAAAGGTGTTCACCATGATGGATCTATTTGCTCCTGCCACATATTCCCTGAACTCTAGTTTTTGGAGGCATTATGGGGCTAAAACCAGTAGTTCATGTGTGCTTCTCGAGAGTGTCTATAATGGGTGCTGTGTAGAAAGCGTGTTGAGAGTGCGTAAGAGACTTAATGATTTATGAATTTATTCTTACAAAACATTTCTGAGTCAGATAAATACTGTGTTTGCTGTTCTGCACATGGGTAAATTGAGGGGTGGAAAGCTTAAGTAGCACGCACAAGATCACCCAGCAAGTCTAGAGAAAATAGGCTGGAACCAGAACGTTTCATTTCTATTTTCATGTTCTGTAAGTGTTAGATCATCTTTCTCCCATGATTAGCTGCTATTCTGGCACGAACTCAGGACCATTATGATAGAGCTATTTTTCATACAATGGGATGAGACTGCCATGGCTTTAATTACAAGCATGTGTTCACTCCTTTATGGCATTGTGATTGTTATGTAAGGTGATGTGTAAAATTAATAATTTTAAATTAGGAGTTTACATTACAATCCCTTTGGGGCAAGGAAAATTTGCTTTCTCCCTGTTCATACAGCACTTATTAACTTGGAGTCCTAGTTAATGACTGGACCTTGGAACTGGTACACCAATGCAAGAATTAAGGTAATTATCAGGTTATTTTTATTCAAGATGAAAATGTTTTACGCAAATAAGGAGGAAATTCCGCCTTCAGAAATTTGCAGAAATGTTTGTACTTCTGACTGAACATGCTTTCCATAGAATTCACAGCTGAGATGGGACACATACACTTAAACTTGAGTTTAAGAGAAGAAGCATCCTAAACACGTCCCAAAACATATGTTTCTAAATTTTGTAAATTTAACCCAACTCTTTGGAGAACAATATGATGATTTCAGAAAGGAATAAATGATGATACATTTATAGCTTCTTTTCAAAGAAAAGAAAGGTAGCCAATCCTTATGACTAATAACTATTATTTAAAGTACAATCTGAGACGCTTGTAAAATTTCAGCCAAGATCTTGGCATGACTTGATGCCCAAGAAAAGGATATCTATATTGGGAATCAGCTGCTCTTACACAATCTTTTTGATGATTTGGAACCACTTAAAAACAAGGAGTTGATGATATAATACATTCTTTGGATTTGGAGATGTTCACCCTATTCCTGCTTTGAATTAAGAGAATATATTGGTGGTTTAGTTAAATGTCTCTTAAGTAAAAATTGTATGTCTTTCTCTATCATGCTTTTGAAGACAGATCCAGCTCTTACTGAAAAAAGAAACATACAGGTGTGAAGACCTTTCAGCTGCTCTAAGAGTGAGATTTCAAACACTGCAGTGGATTTGACTACCAAAGACCCGGGGAGTCACTGCAGAAGGGCTGGCTCATCAGATAGGATTAACTGGGGTTTTTTTGTTTGTTTGTGATTTTTTTTTCCTTCCCAACAGTTTAATGGTGCTAAAAGTAGCTAAAAATGCATTAAATATTTCCTAGCTAGCACTTTCAAATGTTAACAGTTGTGCTTGCCTCAGGGCTGTTATTCAGCCACCAAAACCAGAAGGTTTCTGTGTGATCAGAAAGCAAGGATGAGTCCTAGTGACAAAACTTAGGAAGATGCTGCCTTTATTCTGAAACTGTTAAGGAATCTCTTGCCTATGTCCTGCTTAAAACCTGATGGTAAATACAAACATCTGACTTCACTAAGCAACTGAGGTGCATTTATATCCTTGTGAGAACGCAGACAGGGCGCTAGTGAACTGTATGGTTTTTTCTGATGTGATACTGTTAGTACAAGTTATTTGGGGGGCTTGCTGCTGGTAATATGCTCTACAGTAGCTAATGATCACCAAATAATAAAATAAAGGTATGACTGGTATATTATTTAATCTCCTAATAGAACATGCATTCTATACATTTAATCTGAAAATCTTATAAAGGATACAAGATTAAAAGTGGCAGTCATTGAAGCAGAATATATACTGTGTATTTGATTAATAATTATAAAACCATGCTGATTCAAAAGTCTAGGTTATATTTTTCTCCCTTGTAACCATATTATTAAAGTTATTTCTCTGTTTTAGGTAGCAGAGAAATAAGCCTCAGTAAAATTTAGCCATCCATAGGTGTGGCATTTCTAGATCTGATGTTCAGCTCTTGAAGGCGCTATTTTCCCACTAAATCTAGAAGGCAGAAAACTGTTTCACTCATATTTTTCTGCAACAGAGAGGTGGACATAAGAAAGCAGGGAAAAGCACGGGTTATCAAAATAGTTTTTGCTATGCAATATGCTTATAAATCAGAGATTTCACAATACTACTTATACAGAGTTTATGATGGCAATTGTCTGCCTTTTACAACTGGGAACACTAAAAGGATTTGCCACTGAAATTCCTGAGAATAATCTTTGGCCATTTTTAGACTGCAATGCAAAATTTGAAAAGAAAATGTAGCTAAACCCTGTGCAAAGAAATAGGCACAACTAGGGGAATCCATTCTAGGTGACTTGTCTAAAAGCAGAAATTTATTTCAACAGCCATTGTACATCAATAGTGAATTGCTGAAACAATTAATTAAATGCATTACTTGGGAATCAATAGAAAAGAAACTGTATCCATTTGCTCAATCCAGCAATTTAAATTTCTCAGGATGCCATGAATAAACTGTGAAATGTATCTTTAAAATAAAGTTTTTAATTAGAACTGGCAGTTCTGAACCTGCTGTTGGCAGGAGCCAACCTACTGAAAAAGAGCCCAATGCAATAGACTGTAAAGTGTGTTTGCTTGATGCTTTGTATTTGACAATTAAAAAAGAAAGAAAAGGACTATCAGCATTTAATACTTTAAGTTCTATTTCAGCATCAACATTAGAAGATTTTTTTCTCTATACTTAAAGCAGTCTGGAATTTTCAATTGTCATTTTTTTACAATAGGTAAAAATGTGTCATATAGGTGCCAAATACAGATGGTTTCCTGAAGGGAGAAACATGTTTTACAGGAACACACAGAAGAAGTAAAAAATGAGTAAAAGGAAAAAAAACCCCACTTGTTATAGCAGATTCAGCAATTTAAGTGCCACCCTACAATCCATGGCTGAACTGCTGGTGCTGGTAATCCTTCATTGTTTGTGACCTGATTCAAAGCACTCAGCCAAGGACATGCTGAATTACAATTTGCTTAAATTGCATTGTCCCTTATTAGGACTTAAGCATGTGCTTAAAGTTCAATGTCTGAATTTTAAAAAGGGTATAGGCATGACACCTGCTTGGCAGAAGTTACTCCGTTATTTTCAAATATGCCTCGCTGCTTGTTCCCCAGAATAAGTGGTTGCTAGCATTTTAAAAAATCCCATCCTAGGCTGAGTAAAATAGGTGAGTTTGTTCTTTTGGCTAAAATTCTTGGTCAGGAAATAAAAGTTTATGTTAAGAGCCAAAATGTTAGGTGAATAAAAGGGCACAGTTCCACCTGTCTCTGCCCATTTTTTTGAGGAACATGAGTCCATCTGTGTTTCCTTTTCACCTGTGGTTTAGGGGCCTTGGTGGCTTCTGCATTCCTCTTCTTCTTTCATGCTTCTCTGCTGTGATGCTTTTTAGAAAAATCCATTTTTTCTGTAATTGAAGCCCAGTAACCCTTGTCGCTGACCTCACCAACCATGTGCTCAATGTGAGCATGACTCACAGTAGCGATGAGGAATCCTTATTCTCTCTAATTTGGCTTTCCCAAGGAAGAAAGGGGGAGTGGAGGTGGGGGGAGTGGGTGGTGGTGGTGAGGGGATGGGGGACATTCTGGTATTTCCAAACTCACTTGCTGGAAGTGTTGTGTCAGTTACAATAATTTGGTCTAGCACATAAATCCTTAGGCTGACTTGTGATTCCCAGCACACCCCTTGTAGTCTAATTGAGGAATTGCTTTTCTGTCAGTCACATACTGTGGTGGAAATGCAAGAATGTGAGAAACAATAGGAGCAGGCTCGTACTGAGTCAAAACAGATAAAGCCAAATTGCTTGTTGGACTGAAAGATGGGAGCAAGTAAGTTGGTTAGAAAGCCATTGCTGTTGCTGGTGCTGCCTGTGCAGAGGGTGCTTGTCCAGTGTGGAAGCACAGGGAATGGACAGCAAGGGAGGCCAGCAAGAATGCCATGAACCTTTTCTTTATGAAAGAGGAAAGATAAGGGCATCAAAATAACACAGTATGCTAGAGCCTGCAGGGCGAGAAGAGTACTCTCCAGATTGATCTGGAGGTAAAAAATAGCTGGGGTAAAACAAGCTCATGAACAGGTTGGGTGTGGTGCAAGTGGTGCATGGACTGTGTGGGAGCGAGGGATCTGTGCTGTGATCTGGGATCTGGCTGGGCTAATCCAAGGCTGCCAATGCCCTGGATCAGTTCAAGATGGCTGCCCAAGAGAGCACGTGGCGGGCTTCTTTTCCCTCTGG
Source organism: Petroica traversi (assembly GCA_025920805.1). Lineage (NCBI taxonomy): Eukaryota > Metazoa > Chordata > Aves > Passeriformes > Petroicidae > Petroica > Petroica traversi. The sequence continues at coordinate 8,461,880 of JAHLSL010000007.1, forward strand.
AGACTTTTGTTTGTTATTCCTTTTCTGGTTATTTCCTCTAATCAGAAGAACAAGATGTCCTTAATGAAAACAGATGTTTTGCTCCCTTGCATATGAAAAAAAAAAAATTCCCCCAAAATAGAATAAACCCAAAGAATGCTGAAACCAGTGACGGGTTTCCATAAACCTCTTCATCAGTGCCCTGACCTGGCTGCTCATTTGCCCCTGACACATTGTGGAAGCTGTTGATGCAAAGGTCTGTGGTGAGACCTGGGTGTAGGAGCGAGTGAGCTGTGTGCCTCTGTAAAGTGTAAACACCACACTGAGCTGGCTCACAGCTTTCCTCATCCATGGTCTCCCACTGTGAGATCCTGGTCAATGGCAGCTTTTGTCATTGGCTTCAGCATAACTCGGAATTGGTCCCAGTATTTAATTTAAAGCACAGCACACAAAACACCAAAATCATAACATCCCTGCTACATTTATAGAGCTGCATAAGCCACCGATTAACAAATGGATGAGATACTGAACTTTGCTTTACCATCTGTCTTTAATTACATAAAATAACTTGAAGCAATTAACAAGAAAGAAACACTGTGACACAAATAAATAAATCCTATTGATAGAAACAGATGAGGGAATACTTGAATATATGGATGAAAGTCACCAAAGCTGCATAATTTGAACTCAAGATTATGACAATTAGTATCTAAAAGATTTACGCTGACATTGCCAATTATTTTTGAAAAATAATAGCTACCTGTGGAGATAGAGAGAAACAAAAGGAAAGCTCTGTGGGTTTGACTACAAAAGACAACGTGTGGTCTATCCAACAGTCTAAGTTTTCCTTTCACAGATAAGAGAAATTAATATCAACAGAAAAATACACAAAGCGTGAGGTTTCATAACCATGGACCTACAATGAGTCACGTAAGTCTGTGTGCTTATAAGTGTTTAGGCACCATTCGGGATTAGGCTTTTTAATGCTTTCCAGGATTTAAGTTCTAAGTCCATTTTTTTTCAGCATTCAAATACACTTTTTTGCCTTGTCTGTTTAAGTATTTAATAAAAATGAGTGCTGTACAATAGGTATTGACTGTCTGCTGAGTGGATTAAGAATTCACTAACTGATAGGTGTCTAAAAGCAGACCACAACTGTGAAGGAAAGCTCTGGAGTCAGTTTGCAGAAATGGGTGTTATGCTTGGCATGCCCCAGTACTGTCCTTAATGGTTGGAAGACAAGTACATCCCTAGTTAAACAATACTTAGTAACTAAGGGAGAAATTAAAATTGGTGGAATGACAAATAAATTGCGATGATGGAGCAGCCCAGGATCAGTAAGCAGGACCTCTGCAGAAAAGATTAATTTTAAGTCATGTCTGTATTGATGCAACAGAAATCATATCCCAAAGGTGGTGCTTGAAAAATCTGTGATATCGTTGCAGGGAAGCAGTTGGACACAGGACTCAATCTGACGGTGTGGAAGAGGAATAACATCCTCTTTGAATAAGTTAGTAGGGATATATGAGTCGACTTATATGGCTGGGGTGTGCTGCAGCACAGTGGGTGCTAGAAATCTGGAAAAGGGTGGGAGAAAATGCATAAGAACTGCTTGCAGATTGGAAAGTACGTTTTGTTTCCCTTACCAAAAGGAGATGACTGGATTACAGTGTATAATTACCTTCACAACAAGAAAAACAGTGCCTTGCATCAGATGAATACATTACAAGAATCAGTGGGTGGAAATATAAGCCAAGTAAATTCAAGCAAGCATTGAGGCTTGGATTTGTAGCAGTAAGTGTGATGAACTGCTGAAACAAACTGCCCAAGAAAGCAATTGTGTACATATCAAAATCGAATCTCTTTCTGGAAAACGCATGTCAACCAAGAAGAAATTTTGGGCTCTGTATATAGGGAAAATTTAGACAGGATAGTTAATGGTCGTTTCTGACCTCAAAGGTCATAAATCAAGGAAATATCTTTAATATTTGAGGCCAAATTCTATTTATTTCTTACAGCTAAGTCATCCAACTAATCCCAAGGAAATACTGAGGCAAATAGTATCATGAACAGCAAGCAGTATGGTCTTTTAAAAAGTAAAACATATTAAATCTGTCTCTCATGTTAGTATGCAACATATAAATTCTGCACATTACAGATCTGGGGACCGAGGCTGGAGGCTGTGGCCAGGATGCTCTAAGCTAGCACTCAGCAAGCAAGGCACTCAGTGAGTGATCTGAGAGATACACAGGATGATGGGAATGTGGGTGAGTGCATATGTGGAGCACTGAATATGTCATTTGACACTGTTTCAGGTATTTGTGTTGAGAGAAAGAACTTCAATTGTTTTGGCGGGGAACACTGCTGTGTAGACTACAATGAGAGAAAGAATGTAAATAAAGAGCAACGATCAATTGTTTTAGCTTGTGGAAATGTCTTGTGGGTCATGTCAGGGACGTTTGACAGACATTGTTCTATTTAGTATCTCTATGGTAATCTCAAAGCAGAGGTAAACAGCAAAATAGTGAAATGTAAAGATGATACTAAATCAGGAAAGAATGCAAACAGAAGACAGCAGATATATGATATCAAAGGAATGGGAGGTATTATTAGAAAGCTGAGCACAAAATTGCCCAAAAAATTCACAAAAAAAAAAAAAAAAAGAAAAGAAAAGAAAAAAAAAAAAAAAGAAAAGAAAAGGAAAACAGACCCCAGGATTTATTGGAATGTGCATGTCCTGGCCATCAGTATTTCTGACAGAGTTTCAAGGTATAGTGGAGAGAAGACCAGGTGGGAGAGATATGAATTTGCACAGTTACAAAAGCTGTGCATGTACAGATCTCTACCATGAAGCAGCGAGGTAAGAGTGCCTTTGTAAAAGATCTGTGCTATTACTTTCAACTCTGTGTTCAATATTGCCAGCCACTGACTGACTGGAAGGAGTTGGAAAAAATCCCACAACGATTCAAAGGCTGGAAAAAACACTAGGGGAAAAGACTCAGGCTCAAACCAAACATCTCATTAAGCATAAACTTCACTTAAAGAGTATGAGCTGTGCTGCAGATTTACAACTCCCTTTACAGCCCTGCTAGGTGGCTTTAACAAAGGAACTACATATCAGGTTAAACAGCGTACATGTTAAAGCACTTCATTAGGCTGGAGCAGGAGGGGCTGGCTTAGATCTGTAAGGAAACGTGACCGAAGTCTGTGAGCCCTTGGCCACCAAAAGGTGCATATTGGCTGCCTCAAAATCACCAGGCAGTCATTAATTACCATAAGGCTGGGTTTCTGCATTCTTAGGCATGGAACAAAGGTCTGCAAAATCTTAAACCAGCCAACATTATATAACAGAGAGAGGATGGCAGTGAAATTATGCCTTTTGGGTGTATTTTTTTTTTAGGTGAAAATTGGAAGGCTGTCAGATGGTCTTTCAAAAGGAGTTCATACTGCTGGGGGTTTTAGGATAGGTTTGAATAAAGCACAAGAGAATGTATGTCTTTACTTTGGAAGGCTCAGAGTTCTTCCCTATCCCAAGAATTCCTATAGTTGCCACAGAACCTTCACAATTCAAGGTGGGAGGAACTGTTCCTCTCTGAGCTCTGAAATGATCTCTGTGACTGTTCATAAAACAGCTCCTGTGAGGCTGAATTCCTGATGCTGGTTTTCAAACCAAAGAAAAATAATATTTAAAGAATAGGGCTGTGGAATGCTGAACTGGGATCACAGATATGGTGGGAATATCTCTTCTGTGTAACCATTTATTGTGCTTATTACTGAATTATCTAAAGAGAGCATTTTGTTCTCTAAGAACAGTATTTTGTGGGAGTTAGCATTCAGTTCTTTCGGAAAGTCAAGAGGAGGTGAATGCCCATCTCTTTAGACTCTTAATCATTGGCACAGACTGAGAAGGAGGTTTTTTTTAATTTTATCCAGAAACAGTAGGGAAAAAACTCTCTTCTGGAAAAAAATAACACTTCAGTTTTGCTTAAATAATGATTCTAGGCTTATAATACTGTAAGTAGCACATGATTTTATAGCTAATATTAGCAAATCACTGCAGATTTAATTTCATAATTCAGAAATAAATTAATGAAGAAAGTGTTGACTTTGGTAGGGATTTAGTCCTGGAAAATTAGCAGGCACTTTTCTGGGCTTTACTAGTCAATACCCACAAGAATTTAATAAAACCCTTGCATAGATTATGAAATAAGTAACAGGGAAAGACCAAATGAGTGATGATTATGGCAGAGCTTCCCTTTACAAATCTTGTTCGAACAAATTTTTCAAAGTTGGGTTTCTCATCAGAGGACTGAAGTCAGGATATAGGGTTAAATTATTCACATGAGTGAGTATCTACAGATCTTTCTCCTTTGTCTTCTTTCTCATTAACCTTTACAGTCCAGTTTTTTGCTGTACTGCTTTATTAATTCCCTAGTGCTTTTGCTCTCCCAACAGGATGTCTCTGTAAGATCTTTACATGCCAAACTCATAACCTGCTGCTCTCTTCATGCATTTACTGAGTTCTAACATTCAGCACTCAGTCCCTTTTGGATATTGAGTTGCTGCAGCAGTTGTTAAATATTTTATGTGTAGTACAATACAAAAGCTACCAAAAGAGGGCAACATATGAGCCAACAATAAGAAATGCATCCTGACAAGTTGTGTATTTGTGACACCATCCCCCCCGCCCCCCTTTTTTTTTTTAATAGAGAAAGAAATTTTAGCAGAGCTGGTCAGTAAACAGAATTTCCATCCTATGGGAAATTCCAACATTTGGGGAAAAGAGAAGGAGGTGAAGTTTTCAGGGACTGAAAATTCCAAGAAAATATATTTGGCATGGTGGAAGTGTTCCATAAGTGTCAAATCATTCTCACACCAGAAAGTCCAAAAGTTATAATGACATTAAAATATTCAATTTAGCAGGAGAAATGTTAAATATATGAATGCTATATAAAGTTCAAAACAAGATTTAAAAAAACAAGGAACTACTTATATGTTTTCACTTGATGGAAAGCAGTAATTTAAATATAATTTACTGTAAATAATATTTTAATTTGTCTCCATTAAAAATGTTGTCAAAATAAGTATGCTCTCAAAAAAAGCAAACTGATTAAGATGAAGTTGTATTTCCTTGAAGAATGTTTCCTCTGAACATGGTTTAATTATGTTTTCTCTCCATGAAATGCCTGAGAGAATTTCAAAATACTCTTAATAACCTTGCAAGAGACTAAGGTAAGTTGGCTGCATCCCAGAACTGTCCCCAGTGCCCTGTTTGTGAAGTGAGACAATGCCAAGTGCCCAAACACCAGGCGTGTGAGCTCTGGAGCTACTATACCCTGGACAACACTGAATGTGCACTCATTGGCAAACAGTTTATTATAAACAAAGGGTTTTTTAAACTATTCAATAGCACTCTAAGGAATTAGACAGTCTTGAACACATGCCAGCATGGCAATGGGTACAATAAGCAAATATAATCTACCTCACTTAGAGTAAATATTTGGCTACAAATGTATTGAGAGCTCTTTAATTCTTTGTACACTTCTGTGATGAGAAACAGAGGAAAGGCAGCAGTGGTGCAAGGACTGGAGGGTGATTTTTTTCTTCTCTTATCAGCTGCCCAGATAGGCTAGCTGCCAGTCAAATTAAAAACCTCACTGGAGGAAATGAATGAAGGTGTAGAAATCTGCTGTTTATACAGCTGCCTCAAGTTCTGCTAATGATCAACCAGAATCAGCCACATCTTCATGGAGAGGTATAAAATTCTATGACAGTGTCCATGAAGTTGACTATGGAAATCAGTTTCTCCCCCCACCTTTATTTATTTTATCTCTTTTTTTAAAAAACGAACTTCTGCTTTCTGCCTGCCTCTATTATGGCTTAGAATGCTGGAAAATATCTGGGAAGGAAAGAGGGGCAGATCTATGATCTACTTGGAGGGCAATGAAGTATTTGGAAAGTTTGGAAGGACTCACCCATTTTGAAGACAGGATGTTCTGCTTGCAGGAGCAATACCTTATCTTCTCTCATTTACCCACGTCTTGCTTTTGCATCTGTATTTCTGTGGATTCCAAAAGAAAAGATTTATTCTTCCTAGTTAGAAACAAACAGAGGTTTCTGGTCTGGAGGGTTTCTGTAGCGCCTGACCTATTTCATGAACAATGACTTCACATGGTTCACCTGATGAAGGGGTGCACAATTGCAAGGTATCAAATGAGATGTTCAGTATAAGAATGACAGCAGAGCACAGTGTGTGTGTGGCTGGATTGAGTGTATTGACTCTAATTAAAAGGTTTTCAGACAGTTTCTGTATTCTGGATATGTCGGAAAATATTTATACTCGTCTGCTTGTCCTTCATTTCTTGTACTGCTCATCTATTTTTTAATGTCTTGATAGTCTCTCCCAGCCAATTATGCTACTTTTGGGAGACAAACAAGGAACAATATGGACTATAACACAGATATTTTAAAGGCACAGAGAGGAGTGGTTCGTTATCTGGTAGTGTTTATTTGTAGGGGAAAAAAGGTAACTTGCATCCCTAAACAGCCTTGCCTCATGGGTATGAGCCTACATGTCTGACTGCCATCTTATATCCACATTTTACCCAGCAGCCCAGGGACTGGTGTTTATTCAGAAAAGAATTGGCCCATGCACATAGACACACTGATTCTCACAAATGGTTCTGTGTATGCCTTGGCTTCACAACTTCTGCCAAATTCAAGCCTAAATTCTAGGAAGCAACAATAACACTAACAGGAATCACGTCAGACTTGAAAGTGATTGCTTTAGCTCTGTGAACACAAAATGGACTTCTTTTTCTTCCTTAGAAGTGATTTTTAAACATGCCTTGGCTTCTCGAGCCAGCATAGTTTCACCCTGCCAGTCAGGTTACGAAGACAAATCTGTTACCCCCTTTTGCAGATGTGGTATGTGAGCCTAGTTACATCACATTTCGAGGCAGATGGATCTCTGAAGGAAGCTCCAGTATCCAATCATGTGCTTTCTGCCCCTTGCTATTGATTCTTGTGGTTAGTCTGTTTCTGATTTTATTTTTCTGTGTAGTTTAAGGGCAAGTCTGTGGTTTGCCCCATGTGCCCAAACAAGGGAGCAAGGGTGCAGAAGACTGCCTTAAAATAAATAAATCAGAAACAGATAGACTAATTACCAGGATAAATGCCAAGGTATGGAGAACACACAGCATCCTCATGATCAGATACGCCTGGCCTGTCAGAGGAGGGATGGATGTTTCACCATGTGATGTAACCCTGCACCACATTGGAGAAGAGAGCATCCCCTTCCTTGCCTGGCTGAGCAAAACCCTCTGGTGTGGTTTGCCCGCACGACATGTCCCAGCGTGGGGAGAATCAGCTTCCCTGAGGTAGGGGTGGGGAGGCACAAGGCTGGGAAATCAGAGGCTGCTCTTGGCTCCCCAATGCCTGCCCCAACAGCCAGCAGGGCTAAGCTGACACGAGGAAGGATGTAATCTACTCCTGGTTGTTTCATGCTCAGGGCACATTACTTCCTTCCACGGAATAAGAGGATAGTCATGGATGTCATCGTGACTCACAGTCTCCTGGGGCAGCATGGCTCTGTGCCATGCCTACAATCAGATGACCCGGGGGGTGAATTAGGAAGGCTTTTGATGTCATTCTCTGAGCGCTGCACCACAGGAGACAAAGACTTCTTAACGTAACATCAGGCTATATCTTAAACATAACCATGAAACTAACTTTGACTTGCCAGCAGCTGGTACAGACAGTGGCCTCCCTACACTGCTCTGGCACTTAGCATAAGAAATGTCATTATGTGGGTGGATTAGGCAGAACCTGTCAAAGTTGTGTGCATGTTCTTTGGCTGTGTTTCCCTCCCCAGGCTAATAATGCTGAAGAGATGGGGAGTGGGTTGACACATTTTCTGGCATGTGTCATGTAACCCAGTGAAGTGGAGGACATGCCAGTCACAAGACTTTTGTGCTTTAGTAAGGAGCAGGCAGCAGGGACATGCTGCAGTGGCTAGCAACCTTAATTCTCTCTGGATTCACACCCTTAGCACCTTCATTGTGGTTCCAGCTTCCCCAGGGCTCTCTGACAGACCCACAGGTATGTTTGGAGGAAAAGGTAAAGTGATGTATCCAGGCAGATATTGCTTAAGCTCATGTTACCTATAGACCCTGAAGCTCTTTGCAAGTTGACTGATGTGATTTCCATAAGAACCACTGAATTTAGCACAGGGGGTAATATTCATCGCCTGTTTTGCAGTGTGCAGAAATGCTCTATACCAGTTCAGCAGAGGATACAAAGAATATCCATGCCTGATAAGAAGAGATTTTTAGGATAAAAGATTCTAAAGCAAGAAAACCAGAGACCGATAAAATTTAGGACACAGTCAATATTTCTGGCTCCCTAAACAAGAGTGAGGAGTGTTGGTATAAATACAGGGGTGAGAGAATTCCCACAGTCTATCACAATCTCAAGGTAAGTCATCCTCAGGAGAATACAGAAGAGCAGTGCATTCAATCTCACAGAGAAGCCTGGATTTGCACAGCTGCCTGCTTAATACCTGTGCTGAGGAGATGAAGTTTAGTCCCTGGGCTGAGGCAATACGCCAGGTTGGTTCCTCACAAATCATCATCAGAGAAACAGAAGATGGAATGAGCATGTATGCCCTGTATGACAGAAATGCCATCTTCTGTTTCTGGCTGTGTGTTGCAAGCTATCTTTGGTTATTGGGAAAATATGGATCAGCTTAGGTGTCCATTGCATAGCCCAAAACATACAGGCTATAGGTCTGATGTGACTTGTAGCAGGCACAGCACCCAATTCATTGGTAAGTGTTGCTGTACTATTTTCCTTGTAGCTCATAATATAAAATAAAATAATAAAAACAATAACAATAACAAAAACAACAATAATAATAATAATAGTAATAAAGTACAGCCAGTAGCTTCTGCAAGTAACTATAGTTGAATAACAACTGCTACTCTGTTGTAGCATCTGTGGTATCTCAGGTCAAGAACTGCCATGCCCAGGAGCCTTTTCTCATTCCACATAAAAGTGAAGAGCAGTGTCTGCATAAGTGGTAGAACTTTGCAGGCACAGAGGCAACCTATGCAGGGGAGCTGCACGATAACCCCACAGCATGGGGGTGCCTCCTCCCTTCACTTGCTGTGTTGAGACACAGTGGGGGATTGTATTAAGGGGCAACAGAAAGTGTCCCTTGGCTGTACCTCCTGCAAACACATCCTTGGTGTGACGCGGGAGCTGCCCTGTGTCACACACAGCCTGTTACCAGTTATGTCACTTGGGGACAGGAACCTGAAGGACTGCAATGGAATGCTCTGAGGGATGTCCTATGCCAATTATGCTATAGGGGAGGAAAAGATAGAGGACAGTGATGACTGACAATTTATTCTTGTTTGCACTGCATGACACTCGTGTTAAGTTGGGAAAACCTGCATCAATGTGATGCCTGACACAGGATTTGTATTGTCCCATGACCAGTGTGACCCTGCTCAGATTGCCAGTTAACGTCACATCTCCAGTTGTGTAACACCACCATGCTCTCTAGATCCCAGGTCTTATTGAGCTAACTGTTTGTACCCTGTGGTGGGAATTCAAATATTGTTTATCAGTGGAAATGTTAACTACGTGTCCTTTGTTGGGAGTAAAGCAACCTGATTTCTCAAACGTCCGCGTATTGAAAGTAGGAACTCATTGGAGAGAAAAAAATGTGTGCCAGCAGGGAAAAAGGAAGAGCTTTCATCTATGAGTGAGTACACAACGTGCAGGGTACAAAACAGTGTTTTGGGAGATACCAGTGTTTTGCAATACAAGGATCACATAACTGAAAAAAAAAATCCGCTTCTGCAATGGCATTTTTAATTTACAAACAAATAAAAATTAAGTTAAACTCTGTTCACTTATTGCTTTTATTTCCCCCCACCTTTTTTGTTTTCCTATTTTCTTGTATGGTAATGTCTATGTCATTTGGTTCTTTGTTTGCTTTTATTTGAAATAATTTTGCATGTAATTTTCTGAACTCTTGCAGAGCAGAGAGACTAGTAAATGTGTATGTTTATGCACCTATGTGCATGAACAAAGAATGATGGATAGTTAATAAAATGCACATCACTGCAATCCTTTCATGCTTAAGATCCCCAAACAGAAATTTTAAGCATTCAAATAAAATAGAACTGATCCAAAATGTACATATTTAGCTTAGATAATAGCAGTCCCCAGATATGTGCCTCTTTCTGCAGTTGGAAATCTGTCAGTTGAACAAAGAGCAGGATATAGTGTGAATCAGGCTGTCCTAAAAGCTTATTGTGATAGACACACTTTATGGAGTTAGCCCCATTTCTCTCACATTTCAAAAGCAGACTCAGAGTCTAGTTATCATGAAGAAAACTCCACAAAATGATTTTTTTTGTAGTCAAGGTCTGCAATATTTTTTAAAAGTCAGAATACATGTTAAAAGAACAGTTGTCCCAAGACCTATGGTTCAGCTGTAGAAAGTTTCTTCTTAATCCATCCATCTGAAAAATTGTTCCTGAAAAGTCATTCTGCATAAGGATGTTTTTGCTATTTTTCCAGGGAGAAAAAGTATAAATGAGCTGTAAAGCTCATGTTGTTTTGAACTCTTTCTCTCCTCTTTCACCAATGAGTTCATCAAACAAAATTCCACAAGAAACAAATGTTATTATGAGATTAGCAGAATGAATGCCAGAGTTCAGATACTAAACTTTTTTTTTTTTAACAGAGAGCTTAATGACGTGAAGGAAGTTGTAGTTTAAACATCAAGGTCAATTATTTCGTTAAATATTATTTAAAAGTTCCTTGCCTTGAAACAAAACCAGAGCTATCCTTTTCCCAAAAATGCAAACAGATTATACTGCCCTGTTTGTCAGCTTCACTAGATAACAGTTTCTATTTCAGAATCATACAACAGGCTGCCTCTAAAAAGAAAAAAGATCTTAAGGTTGGACTCCTGTTTACTTTCCCTTCTAATCCTGTGAAAAGATTTGCATAAGAAAAGCAAGTAGATTTGAGGCTAGGTTTTGCTGTCTACATCGAAAGCATGAGCATCAGTCAGTCCTCTCTATTTATTCAGACAGAAAATTATTGTTGTAAGTCAGGTGAGTAGAAAATCTTCCAGTAAGTTCAGCTGGGTTCTTCTAAAAGTAGCAAGGACTACTTATCAACACTAAGTGGTGTTGAGTAAATAATTTAACAGTCAAACACTGAGAGTTTAAAACCTAAACCCCCCAGTTCCATGTCTGTTTCCTCATACCGTATACTTGGTTTAAAACAACATCCAGAATTGGTATTTCCTGGATCTTGCAAGGCAGCCCCTTGCATTTGCAGAGAACCTTCTCTCAGTTCCTTACAGCATCAGTGTCGTGGGGGACTTCAGTGAGAAGAGCAGAGCTGGGTGGTGGTGGGAGCTCTGGGTCTCAGGACCGAGCAAGTGACCCGAGCTCCAAGCGTGATCCCTGGAGCAAAGCAGTTCACTCCTCTGGAGGAAATAGGGACTCACACCTATAAGAGTGCTATGAAGCAGAGTAGTTTAATGTCTGCAATGTACTTGAAAAAAAAATTGGTGTGTAAAAAGGCAAATAAATTATTATTCTTTAGGAAGAGTATTTCAAGCGATGTTTTGGATCATGGGGTCAAGTTCCTTGCTGTGGGTGGTAACCACATCTCAGAAGCTGGTTCTCAAACCAGTCAAATTCCATCTTCCAGCTGCTTTGATTCCTTCCTGACTGAGGAAGGCCTTTCTGGGTCCTCACCACTCTGGTGGAGTGAAGGTGCTTTTCTTTTTCCATCTTGAATCCCTTCCTGGACAGTTTGTACCAATTCTTTCTCATATTTTATTTGGGAGAAAGGGAGGGAAACTGTCTCACAAATTTCAGATTAATTTGAATTTTTCTCTGAGCCCCAGACACCTGGTGGAAAGACGCCAGCAACGCTGTAGGCTGATTCGATGTACCAATAAAAATAAAATTAAATTTAAAAAAAAAAAAGCAGCCCTCGTGTAAGAAAAGCACCATTCTTAGAAAGCCTCCAGCGTTCCAGCTAGAGCACAAACAGCTGCTTATTTGGGACTCTTGTCGGGTAAATCGACAGCCCCGGGCCAAAGGGGCCGCAGCTCTTGTGGTCTCGCACAAGCCCAGACCCCCCCGGTGGGGGAACACACAGGGGAGAGGGGAAGGAACGAGCAGGGAGGGGGAACCATCCTCAAATCGCGGCTGAAACTTCGCCTGAGGAGGGCCGACGCTCCGCTGGGTCGAACTAAGGCGGAGAAACCTCCGCGGGACTCAGGTCCCCGCCCGGGTTCGGCCCCGCGCCCCC